>CATNEN010000025.1:6796875-7412500 GCA_950097015.1 Macrostomum hystrix | reverse complement strand
CAAATAGGATTTCCATTGCTGATAGCCTTGAAATCAAGCAATATGCTTCTATCTTTCTAGGCCAGGATATGCATCTTTGCCAAAAAAGACTGCTGCAATGAGACCGCGTCAAAGGAAACTTCTTGACTTAAAGCCAGCTTGGCTTTTGCGGCTCGTGCGGCCTTCACATTCGAACTTTAGTGCTCAACCTGTCTGCTTCGAAAAAAACTTTGATCGCCTACAATTCCTCAGATTGCAACCCTTCAGTTTCTCAGACTGCAACCCTTCAGTTTCTCAGATTGCAACCCTTCAGTTTCTCAGCTTGCAACCTTCAGTTTCTCAGACTGCAACCCTTCAGTTTCTCAGATTGCAACCCTTCAGTTTCTCAGACTGCAACCCTTCAGTTTCTCAGACTGCAACCCTTCAGTTTCTCAGATTGCAACCCTTCAGTTTCTCAGATTGTAACCCTTCAGTTTCTCAGATTTTAACCCTTAAATTTTTCAGATTTCAACCCTTCAAATTCCACATGGCAACCCATGAATTCCACATGGCAACCCATGAATTCCACATGGCAACCCATGAATTCCACATAGCAACTCATGGAATTCCACATAGCAAATCATGGATTTCCACGTAGCAAATCATGGATTTCCACGTAGCAAATCATGGAATTCCAAGTAGCAAATCATGGATTTCCATGTAGCAAATCATGGAATTCCACGTAGCAAATCATGGAATTCCAAGTAGCAAATCATGGATTTCCATGTAGCAAATCCTGGATTTCCACGTAGCAAATCATGGAATTCCAAGTAGCAAATCATGGATTTCCATGTAGCAAATCATGGAATTCCACGTAGCAAATCATGGATTTCCATGTAGCAAATCCTGGATTTCCACGTAGCAAATCATGGAATTCCACGTAGCAAATCATGGAATTCCAAGTAGCAAATCCTGGATTTCCACGTAGCAAATCATGGAATTCCACGTAGCAACTCATGGAATTCCACATAGCAACTCATGGAATTCCACATAGCAACTCATGGAATTCCACATAGCAACACATGGAATGGGTCTCACTGAGAAAGGCCCTGGTGGAGATCGCGCCCTCTCGAAGGGCCACCAGAATGGTGATGCCAGTCCGCTGGTAGGGCAGGCTGAAGTCGATTTGGTCACTGCGGTTCGGCGTGATCTTCAGCGCAGTCACGACCATGTCCGCCATGCCGACAGTCAGCACTCGAATGAGGCCATTCCAGCCGGTTGACTGCGGGGTAGAGCAAGATTAGGACTTGCTTCACGCACTTTTAGCTAAAAAATGGCATTTCGCGAGATGGTCCATTGTGTTGATGAGCCTCTGGTCACTTTCGTCTCCCTCTTTCACGTTTTACAACTGAAATCTGTAGGACTGACTGCACCAGCCTAGTCTATTGCTTTGGTTTATTACTATGCCAAGTTTGGCTTATAACGAAATAGCCAGCGATCTGCAAAGTGTCAAGTCTTGTCTTGCCGGCTGCACTTAGTCTATTGTACAAAATCTTTCTTTTAGAAAGAAGCTTAATTCAAACTTTCCTCGGGTCATAATCTGTCATTATTAGATGTCAGATTATCCCATGTCAGATTATCCCATGTCAGATTATCCCATGTCAGATTTTCCCATGTCAGATTATCCCATGTCAGATTATCCCATGTCAGATTATCCCATGTCAGTTTATCCCATGTCAGATTATCCCATGTCAGATTATCCCATGTCAGATTATCCCATGTCAGATTTTCCCATGTCAGATTATCCCATGTCAGATTTTCCCATGTCAGATTATCCCATGTCAGATTATCCCATGTCAGATTATCCCATGTCAGTTTTCTTGCAGCAATTATCCTTCTGGAAGCAATCCTTACGGCAGTCCAACCGCCCCATGTCTTGTCGGGCACCTCGAATAGGTCAACCTCAAAGTCCATGTCCTTCATGAGCTCCTTCAGCAGGTCGATGGAGAGCCCAGTGCAGCAGCTGTCCTCATAAGCGGTGCGTCGCATAAGCTCCCTCAGACTGTCGTTGGACCAGATCTTGTCCGCGGGAAAGCCAACAAGGCTGGCATTGTCGGAAACTATGCTGCACTTCAGCGCGGTCACTTCGCACGAGCCGTCCTTCTCCGGCGGCCAGTACCTGACGAATGGGTCCTCCTTGAGTGTGGCCACCCGCAAGCGGAACTTCTGTGGACGGCCCAGCGGCGGCGTGTTAGCATTGCCGGGCCACAGAACGCCCTCCATTCTGACCGAGGTTGTCTGCGGCCAGTGGCTGCTGCTCATGCTCCACTGTCCTACAGACAACCACTCTGTTGTGGTACGCTTGCCGCCGCGGGAGTTCATTATCAGCAGCTCCGTGGTGTTGATGAAGCCGTCTTTGTCGAAGCCGATAATCTCGTCGACTTCGCCTTCGCTGCCGCACGAGTAGCAGTAGGAGCTGCTCAGAATGCGCCTGGGATTTAGCCAACGATAAAGCCAACATTACCTACATTACTTATAGGAAGACAACATTATAATTATAGCTATACTGACTATCCATACGAGCTATATTACTATTAGAACTAAGGGGTTGTAGCCTAGTGTTTATAGCATCGTACTCATAACTTGAAGGTCGGGGGTTCGATTCCCGACTCCACTATTTGTCCTTTAGCAAGACACTTCACTCTGCATTGCTTCAGTTCACCCAGCTGTCAAATGGTTACCAGCATTAGCTGTGGTAATTGAGGGTGGGTGTGGCGTCCCCCCCCAGTCCATGGACAGATCTGGCCCGCTTTTAGTTAATGTAGACAATTATTATTACTAATTGTTATTGTGATTACTATCAATATATCAGTAACTATCAGTTACTTCCAGTAATCAATATTACAATTGTTATTTCTATTATACTTGCTGGGGGCTGTGAGCAAAGACGCACTCACACTCCCTTGTCGGCCCCTGTTAAGTCACCTGTAAATGTCCCGCCCGAACTCCCAGTAAACACTGCTGGCGTTGTTCTCCGCAGTCTGGCAGGTGAAGTCCGGATGCATCTGGCGCACAATCTCCTTGTCTGTGAGGCCTCGCTCCACCAAGCTGCTCTTGAAGCTCAACAATGCCTTGTACCACAGGTTCGTGGCCACCCGCACTGCCTTGGTCAAGTCTGGATTGTGTGTCAGGCCTAAATAGTGCGGTTGAAGAAAATTAACTTCGTATTTTCATGTGGATAATAGTTGATAACTTTCAAGTGCTGGGCACGCCTACCAAACAGTCCGGGCAACTCGATTGGACCGAGCTGGGCGTTCGCCGACTTAAAGTTCTTCGCAGGACTGGGTATCGCTGCCGGAGACAACAGCCACAGATAGTCCTTCTCAAATAGGTACCTGTACTCAGAATCCATCGATGTGCTCACCAGGATGTTTAGATCAGTGCTGGAAATCAGTTTCAGCGGCGCAGTTGCTAATGACGCTAGCTCAAATTGAACAATCAGCCCCAAAACTGCCCCCTTTAGTCTCACATGGAACCGTGGAACAGAAAAATTCTCTCTTCTGTCTTCGACAGCCGTTCCAGAATCTTGCGGTAGATGGCTTTGCACCGCGCGGACCGCCTGCAGGTCAGCATCTCCGACGCTGTCTTGAGGCCGTTGAATGAAAGCACCTGTGTCAGCTCGAATCTGAAAGTGAATGATCAGTGCTGAGCTAGACACCATGAGACCTGACACCATGAAACCTGACACCATGAAACCTGACACCATGAAACCTGACACCATAAAACCTGACACCATGAAATCCGACACCATGAAACCTGACACCATGAAACCCGACACCATGAAACCTGACACCATGAAACCTGACACCATGAAATCTGACACCATGAAACCTGACACCATGAAACCTGATATCATAAAACCTGACACCATGAAACCTGGCACCATGAAACCTGACACCATGAAACCTGACACCATGAAACCTGACACCATGAAACCTGACACCATGAAACCTGACACCATGAAACCTGACACCATGAAACCTGACACCATGAAATCCGACACCACGAAACCTGACACCATAAAACCCGACACCATGAAACCTGACACCATGAAACCTGACACCATGAAACCTGACACCATGAAACCTGACACCATGAAACCTGATATCATAAAACCTGACACCATGAAACCTGGCACGATGAAACCTGACACCATGAAACCTGACACCATGAAACCTGACACCATGAAACCTGACACCATGAAACCTGACACCATGAAACCTGACACCATGAAACCTGACACCATGAGACCTGACACCATGAAACCTGACATCATAAAACCTGACACCATGAAACCTGACACCATGAAACCTGACATCATAAAACCTGACACCATGAAACCTGACACCATGAAACCTGACACCATAAAACCTGACACCATGAAACCTGACACCATGAAACCTGACATCATAAAACCTGACACCATGAAACCTGACACCATGAAACCTGACATCATAAAACCTGACACCATGAAACCTGACACCATGAAACCTGACACCATAAAACCTGACACCATGAAACCTGACACCATGAAACCTGATATCATAAAACCTGACACCATGAAACCTGGCACCATGAAACCTGACACCATGAAACCTGACACCATGAAACCTGACACCATGAAACCTGACACCATGAAACCTGACACCATGAAACCTGACACCATGAAACCTGACACCATGAAATCCGACACCACGAAACCTGACACCATAAAACCTGACACCATGAAACCCGACAACATGAAACCTGACACCATGAAACTCGACACCATGAGACCTGACACCATGAAACCTGACATCATGAAACCTGACATCATGAAACCTGACACCATGAGACCTGACACCATGAAACCTGACACCATGAAACCTGACACCATGAGACCTGACACCATGAAACCTGACATCATGAAACCTGACACCATGAAACCTGACACCATGAAACCTGGCACGATGAAACCTGACACCATGAAACCTGACACCATGAAACCTGACACCATGAAACCTGACACCGTGAGATCTGACACCATGAAATTCGGCATTCTCACCTGTATGCATTCGGGTCGTCGAGTTTTCGACTCGCCTCAGCCAACTTCTTGAGCTCGATTTCTAGGCTGCGGTGACCAAGGGTGATCCTGGACACAATGAGGCTGGCCATCTTCCAATCGTAGGTCTTCAGGAAGTCAAACATCGCGCGAGCGACATGTCGGGAACCTGGCTCCAGATGGAGGGCCATTGAGTCCTCCTCCATCTGTGCAGACGGAAGACCCAATATGTTTTACTGCTTTCACAGTGTTCACATAGTTCACAGTGTTCACATAGTTCACAGTGTTCACATAGTTCACAGTGTTCACATAGTTCACAGTGTTCACATAGTTCACAGTGTTCACATAGTTCACAGTGTTCACATAGTTCACAGTGTTCACATAGTTCACAGTGTTCACATAGTTCACAGTGTTCACATAGTTCACAGTGTTCACATAGTTCACAGTGTTCACATAGTTCACAGTGTTCACATAGTTCACAGTGTTCACATAGTTCACAGTGTTCACATAGTTCACAGTGTTCACATAGACTCACATCGAGGTGTCCGGCCACGATGCCCAGGTACACGAAGGTAGGCAGGCCGATGGTGCTGGCAACGTGCAGCAGGTATTCGGTGGCCCGGACAAAGTCTTTAGACTTGATGAAGTCGGACGGATTCACTTTCGTCAACACCAGGGCGTTGCCGAATTTCGGCTCCTCCATCTGCAGCGTCGAGCAGACTGCCTGCATCAGGTGCTTCGGTGACTGCCGGCAGCGCTTGAGCTCGTCCACAACCAGCTCGAACATTGTCTCATTGCCGCCCTTCTGCATCGCGGCCAGCGTGGTCTGCATCTTGCGAAACTCTTCGCTGTCGTCTTTGAAGTCGGCGGAGTCCAGCGACACCGGAACAATGTACAGCTTAGGCAGCACCGCTGACAGCAGGTGGGAATCCACGCCAACGACTGTGGGAGCCTTCGATGCCAGAGTTGCCAAGGCGGCCGCGATGGACATGGCTGCCACTAAGCCCGACCGACTCATCTGAGAAATTGTGACATGGGATAATCTGACATGGGATAATCTGACATGGGAAAATCTGACATGGGATAATCTGACATGGGATAATCTGACATGGGAAAATCTGACATGGGATAATCTGACATGGGATAATCTGACATGGGATAATCTGACATGGGATAATGTGACATGGGATAATCTGACATGGGATAATCTGACATGGGATAATCTGACATGGGATAATCTGACATGGGATAATCTGACATGGGATAATCTGACATGGGATAATCTGACATGGGATAATCTGACATGGGATAATCTGACATGGGATAATCTGACATGGGATAATCTGACATGGGATAATCTGACATGGGATAATCTGACATGGGATAATCTGACATGGGATAATCTGACATGGGATAATCTGACATGGGATAATCTGACATGGGATAAAGTAAGGATATTATTAGAAATTATTAGAAAGCGATAGAAAGCGATAGAAATTTTTTAAAGCAATTTTTTCTAATTGTGAAAGAATTGCTTTTATAGTTATGAGCATCATAAGTCATTCATTATCGAATATTGTTAAAGAAAATGTCACTTATCCTCAGTTGGCAATCACTGCCCTAGTGTGCATTCTCAAGATCACTATAATTTTGTTATAATAATAATAATAACATGCGGCATAGCAATATCCTCGAGGGCATTTCTGGCTGCGGTTGAGTTAGTTAAGGAAAATCTCGGGATCACACAAGTCCTTGGGGTGTGGGGCCCCACAGTGCATTGTGTATCGCAAGTATAAAGCATAATGCTTAGATATTTATATGTAATTTGCATCCCCCATCCGCCATAACTTCCCCGCGGCGAGTAGAAGCCGCCCCCTGTCAGCGAACTCGGAGGCTTCTGCGCGAGCGCCTCCTGACTCCGCCACCGCTATTTTCTCTCCCGACGGTGCACCGAGAAATCAATAAATCGACTCTCCTTCTTAGGCCGGTCGGTTGCCAATAGGACGACAAGCAATGGGATTCTTTGCTGCGTAATCCCTGCCAGCTAAGGGCTTCTGGGTGGTGGGGCTGAGTCGAGATTTCAATCTAACTGAATAAGTTGGGTTCAGGGAGTTGGGTTCAGGTAGTTGGGTTCAGGTAGTTGGGTTCAGGGAGTTGAGTTCAGGGAGTTGGGTTCAGGGAGTTAGGTTCAGGGAGTTGGGTTCAGGGAGTTGGTTTCAGGGAGTTGGGTTCAGGGAGTTGGGTTCAGGGAGATAGGTTCAGGTAGTTGGGTTAAGCGAGTTGGGTTCAGGGAGTTGAGTTCAGGGAGTTGGGTTCAGGTAGTTGGGTTCAGGGAGTTGAGTTCAGGGAGTAGGGTTCAGGGAGTTGGGTTCAGGGAGTTGGGTCAGGTAGTTGGGTTAAGGTAGTTGGGTTCAGGGAGTTGGGTTCAGGGAGTTGGGTTCAGGGAGTTGGGTTCAGGGAGTTGGGTCAGGTAGTTGGGTTAAGGGAGTTGGGTTCAGGGAGTTGGGTTCAGGGAGTTGGGTTCAGGGAGTTGAGTTCAGGGAGTTGGGTTCAGGGAGTTGGGTTCAGGGAGTTGGGTTCAGGGAGTTGGGTTCAGGGAGTTGGGTTCAGGGAGTTGGGTTCAGGGAGTTGGGTCAGGTAGTTGGGTTAAGGGAGTTGGGTTCAGGGAGTTGGGTTCAGGGAGTTGGGTTCAGGGAGTTGGGTTCAGGGAGTTGGGTTCAGGGAGTTGGGTTCAGGGAGTTGGGTTCAGGGAGTTGGGTTCAGGGAGTTGGGTTCAGGGAGTTGGGTTCAGGGAGTTGGGTTCAGGGAGTTGGGTTCAGGGAGTTGGGTTCAGGGAGTTGGGTTCAGGGAGTTGGGTTCAGGGAGTTGGGTTCAGGGAGTTGGGTTCAGGGAGTTGGGTTCAGAGAGTTGGGTTCAGGGAGTTGGGTTCAGGGAGTTGGGTTCAGGTAGTTGGGTTAAGGGAGTTGGGTTCAGGGAGTTGGGTTCAGGGAGTTGGGTTCAGGGAGTTGAGTTCAGGGAGTTGGGTTCAGGGAGTTGGGTTCAGGGAGTTGGGTTCAGGGAGTTGGGTTCAGGGAGTTGGGTTCAGGGAGTTGGGTTCAGGGAGTTGGGTCAGGTAGTTGGGTTAAGGGAGTTGGGTTCAGGGAGTTGGGTTCAGGGAGTTGGGTTCAGGGAGTTGGGTTCAGGGAGTTGGGTTCAGGGAGTTGGGTTCAGGGAGTTGGGTTCAGGGAGTTGGGTTCAGGGAGTTGGGTTCAGGGAGTTGGGTTCAGGGAGTTGGGTTCAGGGAGTTGGGTTAAGGTAGTTGGGTTCAGGGAGTTGGGTTCAGGGAGTTGGGTTCAGGGAGTTGGGTCAGGTAGTTGGGTTAAGGGAGTTGGGTTCAGGGAGTTGGGTTCAGGGAGTTGGGTTCAGGGAGTTGGGTCAGGTAGTTGGGTTAAGGGAGTTGGGTTCAGGGAGTTGGGTTCAGGGAGTTGGGTTCAGGGAGTTGGGTTCAGGGAGTTGGGTTCAGGGAGTTGTGTTCAGGGAGTTGGGTTCAGGGAGTTGGGTTCAGGGAGTTGGGTTCAGGGAGTTGGGTTTATGAAGTTGGGTGATCTGACAAGATGTCGAATGATAATTTTATTAATCTTTGTTCTCCCTGATTTGTGTAAAGATCTATTGTCTAATGATGCATTGTTATTGAAAATCGGTGAAACACTCTGCTTAGCAACAGGCCAACGAATGCCTATCCTCGCCAGGCATAATCTCCAGCAGCAGCAGCAGCAGCAACGGCTGGCCAGCTTTTCCAAACCTGAGTCAGTCAACAAGCAGACTCCGCCTAGACACCTAGCGAATCTTCTTCTCAACTTGCTCGCGCGGCCTCTTCAAGTTGCATTTCTCTTCCCCTGTTGGGGGGAGTAGGCCGAGCTCGGGTGTTGTATTCGCCTCTTCCTCCAGCTTGAATTCTCGGGCCAGCTCGAGTGTGACGAAAGTCATCGGTTTTCCCAGTTCTTATCCCCTACCTAGATTCGCTTTCTCTCTTCTCCGCCTCCGTTCGGCTGGTTGCGTGAGCTCCGTGAGGTGTGACGTCCTCAGGGGATGTGGACTAAAAGTGTGAAAGTTAGCTCCACAAAGTATTCGGTTGCGTCGTCAAGGTGTTGGATTTTCTCGTGCTCTTGGCCTGCGGAGCGTGTCCGTTGTGCAGGGAATATTGCCTGGAGGCGATACCGATTAGCCTTTGGAACGCATTCAATCAAAGGGGAGAACGGCATGGGTTATATGAGTACGGGACTCGAAAATTCGTCTACTGCGATGGGAAATTTCTATTGCAACTAACGTGTCCGAATCTGTCACAGGCAGTTCAGGACGGCCGAAGGGCTTGTTTTGCATCGAGTCAGCTGCATCGGACTTCTTGAAAGAAAATATTTCAGCAATCAGATCCAGTATTTTTCTCTCTGTCCTTTGCAACAAGCAGCATGGCTTTGTTTGGCATGCAGGGAGGTAGAGAGAATCGAATGATAAAAATTGCTTGTCAATTATTAAAAAAATTCAGGAGATAAGCCAAAAAATATGTTGATTTAAGAAACAAGAATAGAGGGTAAAAGAGAAGGGTGGCAGATAAAGATCAGATCGCGTGGAGGAGAAAGAGGCAGAAGGTGTAGAAGATGTAGAATGGAGAGGAGAAAATTAGGGAGAAGAGGAGAGAAGAGGAGAGGAGGGGAGAGAAGGGGAGAGGAGAGAAGAGGAAAGGGAAGAAAAGGAAAGTGGTGAAGAGAAGATGGGAGAAGAAGACAGGGAAGAAGAGGAGAGGGAGAAGAGGGGAGGGGAGAAGAGGAGAGGGGAGAAGAGGAGAGGGAAGAAGAGAAGAGGGGAGAAGAGGAGAGGGGAGAAGAGAAGAGGGGAGAAGAGGAGAGGGGAGAAGAGAAGAGGGGAAAAGAAGACAGGGAAGAAGAGGAGAGGGGAGAAGAGGAGAGGGGGGAAGAGAAGAGGGGAGAAGAAGACAGGGAAGAAGAGGAGAGGGAGAAGAGGAGAGGGGGAGTGAGAGGCGGAGAGTCATTGTGGGGCAGGCCAACTTCACAGATCAAAAGTTCCAGTGAGCAAAAGTTTATATCCCAAAAATGATTATTCATATCATACAGTCAACGGACTCTCAGCATAGCATAGCGTCATCCCGCCTGTCAGATCACGATAGAGATCAGATACGGGTGTCTCTGTGCTGCATGCATATGGTGGAGATCCGCGACCTGCCCACCTTGGCCCCACCGCCCGCCAGCGGAACAGTCCCGCTGTTTTATTATGCATTATTTTTTACTCACTAAAAGACACAGCCACCGGATAGCTTGTACATTGGGAATTGCTGCTTCCAACATCACAATCTCCCACCCTTCTAGCAGATAGGGATCTGAGAACTAAAAACGATATTTTGTACACGGACAACCATAAATAAGCTAATACATGATGTGTACATGTCGTTGTTTTACAATCAGCTTAAATCCATATCTTGTAATATACCCTGTCAGAGTATGTGTCATAATAATTAGTCTTGACAACGACTTTTTCTGCACCTGAAAATCTGCAATCACTTGATTAGCAATCAGTCAATTGTAATTAATCCGATAAAACAAATTTTCCCAGAGTATTGTGCTACACTGAATTCACCTATCTGCCTCACCTCTTCCTGCTAATTTAATCTCTCACGCTCGGGTGAGACTTCCTGGTTTTGGATTCGGGTTTGGCAAAATTTAACAGACCTAAATGCAACTTGACACTCGGGGAGTGCAAGAAAATGCGAGGATGGGATCAGGGAAGAGACTGTGCGCGAACTGCGGAGAACAACAGAGATGAGGTAAATATGGGTAGATTGGGATAGATTGAGTAGGTAGATCGAGTCCAGGGGGTATATTGAATAAATTGATTTTGGTAGAGTGGGTAGATTGAGTTTGGTAGAGTGGGTAGATTGAGTTTGGTAGAGTGGGTAGATTGATTTTGGTAGAGTGGGTAGATTGAATTTGGTAGAGTGGGTAGATTTAGCTTGGTAGAGTGGATAGATTGAGTTTGGTAGAGTGGGTAGATTGAGTTTGGTAGAGCGGGTAGATTGAGTTTGGTAGAGTGGGTAGATTGAGTTTGGTAGAGTGGGTAGATTGAGTTTGGTAGAGTGGGTAGATTGAGTTTGGTAGAGCGGGTAGATTGATTTTGGTAGAGTGGGTAGATTGAGTTTGGTAGAGTGGGTAGATTGAATTTGGTAGAGTGGGTAGATTTAGCTTGGTAGAGTGGATAGATTGAGTTTGATAGAGTGGGTAGATTGAGTTTGGTAGAGCGGGTAGATTGAGTTTGGTAGAGTGGGTAGATTGAGTTTGGTAGAGTGGGTAGATTGAGTTTGGTAGAGTGGGTAGATTGAGTTTGGTAGAGCGGGTAGATTTTGCTGGGTAGAGAACCTACCCAGACTGTACCAAGTCTACTCTACCAAGACTGTAGGTTGATTGCGTCAGATTATGAATAAGTTAGGGTGCTAGTAAGTGTGGTTGAGCAGGAGAAGAAGACTCGGAGAAGCAGAGTCATATTGTCGGTGCTCAGTTTTCTACTGAGCAATAACTCAGGCCAGAGGACAGAGTCTGTTTCCATGAGGGTAAAGAGACGATGACTGAATCGCTGAAGGCTTCAGAAGAGAAATCTAGGGGAAAATAAGGCGGCAGAGAAAATCCCTAGGGAGCTGAAGGCAAGGTGCCGCCGGCCCGGGGGTCAAAGGACGGCGGCCCACATTGATTTCTCCCTCTTTTTTGTCTCCATGCAGAGTCTGAAAGCGTTCAGCTTTATGGGGGGGATTATTCTGTGACAAGAATTGAATTAGCTCCCTCGTCGGAGACTGCAGTCTAACAGTCTTCTGCTTTTGCAATCCTGAAGAGAAAATGGGATCGGCAATTTTGGGGTTGGCTCTGAGAATTTCTTCCATGGCAGTTGTGGCTCCTCTCTAACGAGCAGTTCTCCAGAACCAAAGCTGATTGACTGCCAACAATTAGAAGACTGTTTTGAGTTTCTATCGAAATCTGGCTTTTATTCATCGAGATAAAATTGTAAGAGGCAAAAAATGGTGTGAAAATTATAATGCGAAGAGGCGGTGAAAGAGCGGTCCTTGAGATTTTTCGAGCCAAAAAACTCGCCGCCACACTTGTGGAAATTTATTCGAGAAATCAAGGGAATATTAAATTTGCATTCTCCAGCGGCAGGACCAACGGAATCCCCCCAAAAGCAGTTTATTGACGCGAGGAAAAAAGTGCGCAGCGTGAGCTATTTGCAAACGCGCGATACCCGCATTTCTGCTTATGCCGTATAATCATTCTATGATTATTGCCTCCAATGAAGAGATGCGGCTCATTTCTTGGATAGCAATCTGGGAGCTACCATAGGATGGTGAAAGCTGCTAAATGTGTTCACGCTTATACCAGCCATGCTTCTGCCCCTATCTATCATTCTTTCTCTTTTACAGCAGCAGCAGCAGCAAAGGCATCGCCGTTAATTTCTGGGTTGGTGACAATTTTTTGAGTGCCATTTTTCAGTGGATTTTTCATAATTTGGCTTTCACGGCTGCTGAGTGGCTTCGCTGGATAGAGAATACGCGCTCTGCATTTCACAGGACACGATAGGACATGATAGAGAACAGGACAGGACACGATAGGGCATGATAGAGAACAGGACAGGACACGATAGGACATGATAGAGAACAGGACAGGACACGATAGGATATGATAGAGAACAGGACAGGACACGATAGGATATGATAGAGAACAGGACAGGACAGGACACGATAGGACATGATAGAGAACAGGACAGGACACGATAGGATATGATAGAGAACAGGACAGGACAGGACACGATAGGACATGATAGAGAACAGGACAGGACACGATAGGATATGATAGAGAACAGGACAGGACAGGACACGATAGGACATGATAGAGAACAGGACAGGACACGATAGGATATGATAGAGAACAGGACAGGACACGATAGGACATGATAGAGAACAGGACAGGACACGATAGGATATGATAGAGAACAGGACAGGACACGATAGGACATGATAGAGAACAGGACAGGATATGATAGGATATGATAGAGAACAGGACAGGACACGATAGGACATGATAGAGAACAGGACAGGATACGATAGGATATGATAGAGAACAGGACAGGACAGGACACGATAGGACATGATAGAGAACAGGACAGGACACGATAGGATATGATAGAGAACAGGACAGGACAGGACACGATAGGACATGATAGAGAACAGGACAGGACACGATAGGATATGATAGAGAACAGGACAGGACACGATAGGACATGATAGAGAACAGGACAGGACACGATAGGATATGATAGAGAACAGGACAGGACACGATAGGATATGATAGAGAACAGGACAGGACAGGACACGATAGGACATGATAGAGAACAGGACAGGACACGATAGGATATGATAGAGAACAGGACAGGACAGGACACGATAGGATATGATAGAGAACAGGACAGGACAGGACACGATAGGATATGATAGAGAACAGGACAGGACAGGACAGGACACGATAGGACATGATAGAGAACAGGACAGGACAGGACAGGACACAATAGGACATGATAGAGAACAGCACAGGACAGGACAGGACACAATAGGACATGATAGAGAACAGGACAGGACATGACAGGACACGATAGGATATGATAGAGAACAGGACAGGACAGGACAGGACACGATAGGACATGATAGAGAACAGGACAGGACACGATAGGATATGATAGAGAACAGGACAGGACAGGACAGGACACGATAGGACATGATAGAGAACAGGACAGGACAGGACAGGACACAATAGGACATGATAGAGAACAGCACAGGACAGGACAGGACACAATAGGACATGATAGAGAACAGGACAGGACATGACAGGACACGATAGGATATGATAGAGAACAGGACAGGACAGGACAGGACACGACAGGACATGATAGAGAACAGGACAGGACATGACAGGACACGATAGGATATGATAGAGAACAGGACAGGACAGGACAGGACACGATAGGACATGATAGAGAACAGGACAGGACACGATAGGATATGATAGAGAACAGGACAGGACACGATAGGACATGATAGAGAACAGGACAGGACACGATAGGACATGATAGAGAACAGGACAGGACACGATAGGATATGATAGAGAACAGGACAGGACACGATAGGACATGATAGAGAACAGGACAGGACACGATAGGACATGATAGAGAACAGGACAGGACACGATAGGATATGATAGAGAACAGGACAGGACACGATAGGACATGATAGAGAACAGGACAGGACACGATAGGATATGATAGAGAACAGGACAGGACAGGACACGATAGGACATGATAGAGAACAGGACAGGACAGGACAGGACACAATAGGACATAATAGAGAACAGGACAGGACAGGACACGATAGGATATGATAGAGAACAGGACAGGACAGGACAGGACACGATAGGACATGATAGAGAACAGGACAGGACACGATAGGATATGATAGAGAACAGGACAGGACAGGACAGGACACGATAAGACATGATAGAGAACAAGACAGGACAGGACACGATAGGACATGATAGAGAACAAGACAGGACAGGACACGATAGGATATGATAGAGAACAAGACAGGACAGGACAGGACGGGACAGGACAGAAAAGAACAGAACAAAACAGGACGGGACAATATAGGAGAGGATAGGACAGGTCAGAACAGACCAGAACAGAACAGGACAAAACAGGACGGAACGGGCAGACAGACAGACAGACAGACAGACAGACACCCAGGACAGACAGACAGACAGTAATATCAGACAAGAACGAGAAAGACAAACAGAAGTTGTCGGAACATGGAGGCAGTTTCCTCTTGAAGACGCTCTGTTATTATCGAAATTTTCTGTCGGTCTGACTTCCAACTCAGCACACTGAGCGAAGCGAATAAAACTATGAAATTATGCAATTTCGTGATAAAACTCTGTTAGACAAATTTTGCTCCTATTTTTTTCGCTATTTCTACTAAACTGGGACAAATTTGGGACAGGTCAACTAGCACAGAACATGCTCGCTTGCTTCCGCTCGCAAGCATAAATTTAAAGCATTCCCGAGCAGACAGGAAAACATTTCTTGAAATTTTCGACGACTTAGAGAACAGCTTCAGAGGATAATGTGAAGATTAAGGATGGAAAGATGGGAGAGCCATCGATCTATCACAGCTTTCGGATAGACAGAGGTGAGACTATATGAGACTAGGATAGGTGAGACTATGTGAGACTTAGGATAGAGATCAATCCTAAGACTAAGAATCGGGTTCAACCCTAAACTCGGGACTAAGAATCGGGTTCAAGCCTAAACTCGGGACTAAGAATCGGGATCAAGCCTAAAACTGGGACTAAGAATCGGGATCAAGCCTAAAACTGGGACTAAGAATCGGGATCAAGCCTAAAACTGGGACTAAGAATCGGGATCAAGCCTAATCCTGGGACTAAGAATGAAGATCGAGCCAAAACTCGGGACTTAGAATCAGGATCAATAAAAAACTCGGGACTAAGAATCAGGATCAAGCCTAAACTCGGGACTAAGAAGCGGGATCAAGCCTGAACTCGGGACTAAGAATCGGGATCAAACCTAAACTCGGGACATAGAATTGGGATCAAGCCTAAACTCGGAACTTAGAATTGGGATCAAGCCTAAACTCGGGACTTAGAATTTGGATAAAGCCTAAACTCGGGACTTCGAATCGGGATCAAGCTTAAAACTGGGACTAAGAAGCGGGATCAAGCCTGAACTCGGGACTTAGAATCGGGATCAAGCCTTAACTCGGGACTAAGAATCAGGATTTTTACTGACCATAGTAAAAATATGCTTAAATAGAGACAATTAAAATAATTCTTCCAATCCTAACTAATCCTTGAAGTTTTTACAGAAATGGAAAATTTAAGAATATCTACTAACTGTACAGTCTGCTTTCAGACCAGTCGTATTACGAGCTAGAATTAAAAACGTACCGGAAATTTTCGCCCTCCGAATGAGACAGAAGTTAGATTATTTCATTAAAAAGTGCGTGGAAATGTAATATGCAATTTACGTTTGAGTTCGGAAATCAGCAACTCACGCGCTTATCTTACTGGCAAAATCGGCTCCTCTTATGCGGTGCCCTCCATCCTTAGAATTATCCTATGGCCAGGAAAGAGCGACAGAGCTGGGTCACAAAGTGAACTGCATTCTGATTGGACAGTCCAGCTATTTGGCGCTGACTGGAGCTTTGCAACTGGAGGAATGAGGCTCACCACATCAATGATATGGGATTGGGTCAGCATATGGGATTGGGTCAGCTCACCACATCACTGATATGGGATTGGGTCAGCTCACCACTGCACTGATATGGGATTGGGTCAGCTCACCACATCACTGATATGGGATTGGGTCAGCTCACCACCGCACTGATATGGGATTGGGTCAGCTCACCACTGCACTGATATGGGATTGGGTCAGCTCACCACATCACTGATATGGGATTGGGTCAGCTCACCACATCACTGATATGGGATTGGGTCAGCTCACCACATCACTGATATGGGATTGGGTCAGCTCACCACTGCACTGATATGGGATTGGGTCAGCTCACCACATCACTGATATGGGATTGGGTCAGCTCACCACATCACTAATATGGGATTGGGTCAGCTCACCACATCACTGATATGGGATTGGGTCAGCTCACCACATCACTGATATGGGATTGGGTCAGCTCACCACATCACTGATATGGGATTGGGTCAGCTCACCACATCACTGATATGGGATTGGGTCAGCTCACCACATCACTGATATGGGATTGGGTCAGCTCACCACATCACTGATATGGGATTGGGTCAGCTCACCACATCACTGATATGGGATTGGGTCAGCTCACCACATCACTGATATGGGATTGGGTCAGCTCACCACTGCACTGATATGGGATTGGGTCAGCTCACCACTGCACTGATATGGGATTGGGTCAGCTCACCACTGCACTGATATGGGATTGGGTCAGCTCACCACTGCACTGATATGGGATTGGGTCAGCTCACCACTGCACTGATATGGGATTGGGTCAGCTCACCACTGCACTGATATGGGATTGGGTCAGCTCACCACTGCACTGATATGGGATTGGGTCAGCTCACCACATCACTGATATGGGATTGGGTCAGCTCACCACTGCACTGATATGGGATTGGGTCAGCTCACCACTGCACTGATATGGGATTGGGTCAGCTCACCACTGCACTGATATGGGATTGGGTCAGCTCACCACTGCACTGATATGGGATTGGGTCAGCTCACTACATCACTGATATGGGATTGGGTCAGCTCACTAAATCACTGATATGTGATTGGGTCAGCTCACCACTGCACTGATATGGGATTGGGTCAGCTCACCACATCACTGATATGGGATTGGGTCAGCTCAACACATCACTGATATGGGATTGGGTCAGCTCACCACATCACTGATATGGGATTGGGTCAGCTCACCACATCACTGATATGGGATTGGGTCAGCTCACCACATCACTGATATGTGATTGGGTCAGCTCACCACATCACTGATATGGGATTGGGTCAGCTCACCACTGCACTGATATGGGATTGGGTCAGCTCACCACATCACTGATATGGGATTGGGTCAGCTCACCACATCACTGATATGGGATTGGGTCAGCTCACCACATCAATGATATGGGATTGGGTCAGCTCACCACTGCACTGATATGGGATTGGGTCAGCTCACCACATCACTGATATGGGATTGGGTCAGCTCACCACATCACTGATATGGGATTGGGTCAGCTCACCACATCACTGATATGGGATTGGGTCAGCTCACCACATCACTGATATGGGATTGGGTCAGCTCACCACTGCACTGATATGGGATTGGGTCAGCTCACCACTGCACTGATATGGGATTGGGTCAGCTCACCACATCACTGATATGGGATTGGGTCAGCTCACTACATCACTGATATGGGATTGGGTCAGCTCACTACATCACTGATATGGGATTGGGTCAGCTCACCACATCACTGATATGGGATTGGGTCAGCTCACCACATCACTGATATGGGATTGGGTCAGCTCACCACTGCACTGATATGTGATTGGGTCAGCTCACTACATCACTGATATGGGATTGGGTCAGCTCACTACATCACTGATATGGGATTGGGTCAGCTCACCACATCACTGATATGGGATTGGGTCAGCTCACCACATCACTGATATGGGATTGGGTCAGCTCACCACTGCACTGATATGTGATTGGGTCAGCTCACTACATCACTGATATGGGATTGGGTCAGCTATACTAATCGTATAATTTAGCGCTGTACTTTTTCTCGTTATTACTGATATCGAGTTTGTAACATAAATCAATTCGAATTCTAAGTAAATAAACAAATTAAGGAGATTTTATGTCCATTATAAACGGGTTGCAGTCGAGGCAAAATTACGGACTTCACAATCCTCAAATCGTCGATGTGTCACTCTCACAGTCTCACAGGACTCACGCTACACTGTAAGAGCACGCTTAAGATCCTCATTAGCCTAAACGCCTTATACGTTTAGCTATTGCTTTTCCTACGCGAGTTGTGCGTTTGCCGTAGACATATATTCCACTACTAACAGTAGGCTAATCGTTTAGTTTAAAATAATAGTGAAATTTGTTTAAGAAATGTTGTTTACAAACCAAGATTTGCACAACTTCGGCATTCGTGTGTAGCTTTGTTGCTAAGTACAATAGGAACCAGGACTAAATCTGGTTAATTGAGTTAGCAACACAATTTCCAAAATATCTATTTATGTTGCGTCGCAATGTATTTCTGTTGCTATGGCTTCATAGATAGTGTTCTTAAAATAATTTTTTAGTCAGGCCGCGACATTTAATGCCGGCCGGCGATATTTTAACGTATAGAAAATTTAGATTTTTATATATACGGAACCCCTCGGTGTGAAGTGGGGGTGGTGGGGCTTTGATTAAGGCTTTAGGCAGGCCTCAGACGAGCCTATTGGGCCAAGGGTGTGAAAAGGAGTTTTCGCTCCAGCCAATTAGAACGCAGTGAGTTTTACAGTGGTGAGAGTTTTACATTTGCGGGGTAGAGGGGGTCCGTTTTACTCACTGTGAGCCTGGGCGCGTGATTTCATTCTTTTAAATCGAGGTATAATACGGGCCCTCGTTAGTCAAGTGGAAGTTTTCCTTAGAAAGCCGGTTAAACTGATTTCATAAACATTAGCCCCACTCTGCAACTATGCGCAATTTATCTGTCGAGTTTGGACAGCGAAGAATGATGACTCAACGTAATTGTAAGTTCTGTTTTGGTGATTGTTTTTTTCAATTGCGAGTCTTTATTAAAAGATTGGTAACTTCTAATTCTGTACCAAATTTAAACTGCAACAATATCAAGACAGCGTAGATTGTTGTTGTTTACTGTCATCGCATTCACATGGATTAGAGCATCTTTATTGCTGAATTCAAATAAAATTTGCAATTGGTTGAATCGGAACAATTTTTAAAGTGGCTAAACGGAAAAATGTGTCATTTGACATAAATCCGGCCCACGTGTGCAACAGGATCCTCTCCCATGTCTCTTCTCTCCCGTGTCTCATCTCTACTGAGTCTCATCTCTCATCTGTCTCATCTCTACTGAGTCTCATCTCTCATCTGTCTCATCTCTACTGAGCTCATCTCTCCCGTGTCTCATCTCTCCCGTGTCTCATATCTCATCTGTCTCATCTCTCCCGGGTCTCATGTCTCCCGTGTCTCATCTCTCATCTGTCTCATCTCTACTGAGTCTCATCTCTCATCTGTCTCATCTCTACTGAGCTCATCTCTCATCTGTCTCATCTCTACTGGGTCTCATCTCTCATCTGTCTCATCTCTCCCGGGTCTCACGTCTCCCGTGTCTCATCTCTCTCATGTCTTATCTCTCCCGTGTCTCATCTCTCCCGCGTCTCATCTCTTCCGTGCCTCGGATGTGGGATGGGAAGGGTGTGGGGTGGGGAAGGGAGTTGGTTGCTTGGATTCAGTTCTAATAATGTTTCTCGCGCATTGCCAACAGACGCCCCCAACAGCCTGGTGATCAGCAGGATGTCACCGTCAACCTCAGCCGATGTCGATGTCAAAAGGCCGCCAGTTCGAGCCGATCACCGACTAACCAGCTGTGCGGCGCCTTCGTTAAGCTCCACTCCGAGCAGCCTGGCAAGTGTTCTGAACGACGGTCAACAGCGCCGGCGTCAGGCCGGTCGCAGTGGCATCGCCACTAACCCGCGTATTAGACGACGGCCGGGCAGAACAATGGCGAGTAACTAGCAATGGCGTGTACAGGGTAGTAGATGGAGGGAGTTAATGGCTTAGATTGAGAGTGACAGTTAGATCGAGGGAGTGACAGCGTTGATCGATGGAGTGACAGCGTAGATCGAGGGAGTGACAGCGTAGAGTGACAGAGACCGTCTGTTGCAACCCAGAAACTCTGAAACATCACCTTCCAGATCGGACTTGCTGCAGCGCCGCCTGCAATGGCCTACCAGACGAGCAGCGAGATCGCGCAGGCGCAGCCGCCACCGTCGACCCCCTCGCAACCGGCGCCCATCCGTCGGGTCTGGCGCACCCCAACCAGGTGGGCCAGCCGGAAATTCGCGCGCATCTTTCGCAGCCTCAGCGCCTCGGCGGTCGTGTCCGCAGCTTCCTCGACATCGATGGGCGCCGATGCTGACACGCCGAGGCACTGTCGTCTGCGGCGCTGTCGCCTTCAGCAGGCGTCAATGCAGCAGATGGTCCAACTGGTGCCTGCTCCCGCAAACACTGCCGCGACCCAGCCCGGCGGCAAAGTCCTGCTGCGACATCTGGACGGCTCCCGCACGCTGCTGCTGCGTCGGCCACCGAGCGGCCGCTTCGGTTTCTTCTTGGCCAAGCGTCCTGGCGGTAAGAGTGACAGAATCATGATGGATAAGAGTGACAGAATCATGATGGATAAGAGTGACAGAATCATGATGGATAAGAGTGACAGAATCATGTGGATAAGAGTGACAGAATCATGATAGATAAGAGTGACAGAATCATGTGGATAAGAGTGACAGAATCATGATGGATAAGAGTGACAGAATCATGTGGATAAGAGTGACAGAATCATGTGGATAAGAGTGACAGAATCATGTGGATAAGAGTGACAGAATCATGATGGATAAGAGTGACAGAATCATGTGGATAAGAGTGACAGAATCATGTGGATAAGAGTGACAGAATCATGATAGATAAGAGTGACAGAATCATGTGGATAAGAGTGACAGAATCATGTGGATAAGAGTGACAGAATCATGTGGATAAGAGTGACAGAATCATGATAGATAAGAGTGACAGAATCATGTGGATAAGAGTGACAGAATCATGTGGATATGAGTGACAGAATCATGTGGATAAGAGTGACAGAATCATGTGGATAAGAGTGACAGAATCATGTGGATAAGAGTGTCAAAATCGGGCT
Source organism: Macrostomum hystrix (assembly GCA_950097015.1). Classification (NCBI taxonomy): domain Eukaryota; kingdom Metazoa; phylum Platyhelminthes; family Macrostomidae; genus Macrostomum; species Macrostomum hystrix. The sequence goes on along the minus strand of CATNEN010000025.1, from coordinate 7,390,882 downwards.
GATAAGAGTGACTTTTATAATATGGCTAAAAAGAGCTGACAGAATATGGCTGTAAATTGCGGTTGCAGGGTTGGGGGAACCTAAAAGACTCGCCATCTACCAGGCCATCCGCCCACCGCAGGCGCAGCTTACATAACGCGCTTCGCCGACGCCACCCTGCAGTCCTGGTACACCGGCCTGCTCAGCGTTGGTGACATCGTCGACTCCATTGCCGGCCTACGCCCTGATTGCGTCTCACTGGAGGCCGTCAGTGCTCATATTGGCGGTAGGACCGCACTGGAAATTCGAGTCAGATGAATTCTTGGCCTTGACGAATGACTATGAGGTTAGATTCTTTAACAATTTCGCTACATATCGTACATTGGCTTAACTAAAACGACGCACAATTGGTCGCACGATTTTGTTTTGTTACCTATGCCAAAACTGGTGGAAAAATTTGACTCTTATTTGTTCTGTTACCATCATTGATAGCTCATAATTAGCTAATCACATCTATGTACATATTCTTTCGTTCACTCATTTCACGATTTCACTGGCAAGCTTTGTGCTAGAAAGATTTCAAACTAAACTGGGTTAGAGAAGTACCTGATGGCAACACCTCTATGGCTTTTTGTTAGTTTACACAAATCCTTTTCGCGCCTAACACCACCTTTGTTATTGTCTTACCTTCATAGTTAATTTTTTCACTTTTCTGCTTTCTTGAACATGAATTTGTTTTTTTTTCTATGAAATGTGGCATGCGAATCGACTATTATACATTTTCTCTTCGACAAAAAATATTTTGTCATTATATAGCGACCCAGGTGGCCAGGTACGGTGTATCTTGCTAAGAAATAAGCGGACCATCGATTTTTTGTTGTTTTTTTGTTTTCTAATGACTTTAGCGAATGCAGTTTGCAAATTTACTTGATCGTCACATTTTTTACTGCACAATTTTCAGTACTAAGTTTTTCTTCGATTTCGAATGATTTCAATCGGTTTTTCATATAGTTGAAGCAACACTGAAAATACAAACGATATATATTTTTTTCTGTTGCAGTTCAGACCTCAAATGATGCAGTCTGTAAGAATTTTTTGTGTTGTAAACTTTATTTTAAATATAAAGTAAGTAATCATCTTCAAGGACTACTAAAGTAGATAACTAAAGTAGCTAAGTAGTGGCCTTTGAAATCGGCCCCAAATCAAGCATGATAAAAAATTAGGTTCATAGGGTCACTTTTAACGCGAATACGACGAAACATATCATAATCTTTCATGTATATATGCATGATAAATAAGTCTATACAAAATTTTAAAGTGACAAATGAATCATCAGGTTTAATTTGCTTGCAGGGAAAGCATTGAAAATATCTTCAACGATGAAGGACTGAAAAGAGTACTCTCGATAGTTTAAGACCCGACGGAAAATTACATTCACGTAGGTTAACAGATTTGCATGCGTTTGGACTGGCATGTATCTAAAAGAAATCCTTAAATATATCTTATTTGTAATAGCAAGATATAAAAGCGGAAATAAGACAGGAAGTTTAAACTGCTTTTTAAACTGTGTAGATATTATAGTTTTATGTAAATATATTCAAAACAAGATTTTTCCTAGAAATCATGACATGCTAGCTGTAATGTGGCATATATTTCTTAACAAATAATGTGATTTTACTAATATCTGTTGTACCTTTGGTACAGGTATATGCAGGACAGGAATTTATCAGGAATTCAGGAATCAGCAGACTTTTTGTATTTATGTGTTTTTGTTGTTGCAATGACTAAATTCGTGACAGTTCTGTTTTCACTTTTTTGAGCGACTATAAGAGACTATAAGATAAGTTCTTGTCTTGACTTATAAATTCATGAACTCAGTAAATCAAGAGTCCAGGCATTAGACACCATGGAACCCTGTTTGTTTATTATGTTTATTATTGTGCTTCCTTTTTTAAGTCAACCATTCAGGGAATGGTTATTCTTCATCGAAAGGCAGCGTGCCTGTGGAAGCCATGACATTACATTCCGATTTCTATTCTACTCTATTTGACATACTATGTATAGTTACAGGATGTCAAGTGAACATCATTAAAAAGCTAAGCCTAAACTGAACGACCTATATTTCTACTTCTTTTCTATCAAAGTCAATAAGGCAAAGCTAGACCTATTTTTATATTAGACTAGCAAACAAAAGCAACAATAATATATAGGCATATGATTTGTGTTATATATTAAAACTTGAAACAACATTTTAATTAAATTTAAGAATGATAATAATTAGTTAAAACAAAAAGTTGTTTTTGTTTGTGCCTTTTCTTTTAGCCATGGTAGAACAATAGTTAAAACAATAAAAACCCACAAATGTTTACTAATTGGTTGTCTGAATAACCCAGTTCCTCAAAATATTAGCTAAAGCTAGCTAACTTGCTAGGCTAGAAATATAATTTTGTCTAATTTGTGTTGCAAACAAATCAATTATGGTTATATGTACCAGTATATCATTTTCTAGTATTGATAGTAACCTTACATCTATAGCTGCTGCCAGGACAAGGCTATATAGCTTATTCCATTGACTCCTAAACTAGAGATATGCAAGCATAGTAATATTATAATATAAATATATACTATTTATAATTATAAGTACAAGTAAAAGTATATTGCATATAAATATATAGATACATGCTTTATATGTTTGCATACAGTCATACATAGTCATAGGGGGTATAAATATGCCCTGAATTTTCATTATAAATCAGTATATAACTACTCTATGCTTTGGGTGTTGGGTTGGACCTAGGGGACATAATTTTAACATAATGCACCATTGAAGCCTTCTTTATGGCTTGATTTGATCTACAATTTATTCTTGGCTTACATTGTAGCTTATATAAAAACTTCTAAACACTTAGCACACCATTTCTAATGAGAAAAGAAATTACAGAAAAGAGAATCTATATAAAAATGCATAAAAACACAATAAAAAATGCCGGCAAAATTATTCATTTAAGGTTAAATATATGATTTAAGTAGTTATTTGTATCCATATGGATATGGAACAATAGTATGTATGGCTTTATGGGCAAACCACTCACATTTAAGTCCCCTAGAAATTGTATGCATGTTATAATCTAGCTTATTGTATAATATTATCCAAAATCAACTGATCTTAAACCTACATGCCAATCTTACAAACTTATTTGTCATCTTATGCTTTTATAAATAGCCAAGAAGGGTGATGATATTCGTCATATCTATAGCTAGCATAGGGTTTCTTAATCTAAGTAAATATATACATTTACTTATATATTTACGGTACCATTTATATAAAAATGCAATGCTGCCTTTTACTCTATAGTTTAAAGTGTGACATGCACCTCATAATGGTTTCTTCTGCAATGCATTATTTCTTGTTTCTTTTCAGTAATTTACTTCTCTCAATAAAGGGCAAAAGCACAATGAACCGGGGCAGTGGCAAAAGCAGCGGCCTATTCTTATCAATAATCAGACCCGGCCTGCCATTCCTAGGCGGCTTAATTGGCTTAGCCTTCATGCTTGGCTCACTGTCTGATGTTCGCTACAGGCTGTCCAGGATCAAGGCCTTGCAGACGAATTCCTACTATGATGCGGCTGTTAAACACCCGGATTCTACTAAGATGCTCAACGATATGCTGGGCGAACGGGACATCAACAAGTGGGACAATCTGCGCGGACCGCGGCCTTGGGAGGACAGTCGGGCAATGCAGGACGCGCAGAGAAAGTCCAGGACCAACTGACTGCCCGGATGGCTTGCATGCTGGCCTTTTTTGTCAGTAGATATCGATTGTTAGTACAGCTCGAGTAGTGTTGGTCAGGTTTCTTAGGTAGGACTTTAACTTGATCCCGATTCCTAGTCCCGAGATTATTCTTGATCCCGACTCTTTGTCCCAGCTTTAGACTTGATCCCGATTCTTAGTCCCAGTTTTAAGCTTGATCCCGATTCTTAGTCCAGAGTTTAGGCTAAATCCCAATTCTTAGTCCAGAGTTTAGGCTTGATCCCGATTCTTAGTCCCAGTTTTAGGCTTGATCCCGATTCTTAGTCCCGAGTTTAGGCTTAATCCCAATTCTTAGTCCAGAGTTTAGGCTAAATCCCAATTCTTAGTCCAGAGTTTAGGCTTGATCCCGATTCTTAGTCCCAGGATTAGCCTTGATCCCAATTGTCAGTCCCAGGTTTAATGCTTGATCCCGATTCTTAGTCCCGAGTTTAGGCTTGATCCCTATTGTTAGTCCCAGTTTTAGGCTTGATCCCTATTGTTAGTCCCAGTTTTAGGCTTGATCCCAATTGTCAGTCCCAGGTTTAAGGCTTGATCCCAATTGTCAGTCCCAGGTTTAATGCTTGATCCCGATTCTTAGTCCCGAGTTTAGGCTTGATCCCTATTGTTAGTCCCAGTTTTAGGCTTGATCCCTATTGTTAGTCCCGAGTTTAGGCTTGATCCCTATTGTTAGTCCCAGTTTTAGGCTTGATACCTATTGTTAGTCCCAGTTTTAGGCTTGATCCCTATTGTTAGTCCCAGTTTTAGGCTTGATCCCTATTGTTAGTCCCAGTTTAGGCTTGATCCCTATTGTTAGTCCCAGTTTTAGGCTTGATCCCTATTGTTAGTCCCAGTTTTAGGCTTGATCCCTATTGTTAGTCCCAGTTTAGGCTTGATCCCTATTGTTAGTCCCAGTTTTAGGCTTGATCCCTATTGTTAGTCCCAGTTTTAGGCTTGATCCCTATTGTTAGTCCCAGTTTTAGGCTTGATCCCTATTGTTAGTCCCAGTTTTAGGCTTGATCCCTATTGTTAGTCCCGTGTTTAGGCTTGTAAAACTCCAAAAGTCGAGCTTGATCCGGAATAATTAAATTCTATTTATTAATTAAAAGTTTATGCTAAAGTGATATAATTTTACGTCACCATGAAATTAAGCGAGACATTTCTTACATGCTTGTTCTCGTAGTTTCTTTCTAGGCATTCACACAGATTGTTGTTTCATTTAAAGTGACCATGAAATAGTATAATTAGTAGTTTCGCTCCAAATGATTGAAAGTTTTCATTTCGTTACGGAAAAAATGTAATGGTATTTTTGCTGGTTAATATACGCTCGTATAAGCCTGTAATATAGCAAAAACCTTTATAGTTGCACTCAGCGCCAGCGATATTTCGCTTTGTTTCGTTCGTTTCAAATGTTGTACTTGTTACTTATAGAAAAGCATTGGGAAATTATTGCCGTTTTTTTAAGAAAAGGCTAAATGATTGCATTTAGCTTGTGAAAGGAATCTAAAGCACGAAGGAACATGATTTCAGCTTTCTGCTTTGGTAGTTAAAATTTAGGTTGTTCAATCACTTCTACTTTTTATAATCGGTGTCCTGCACTTTTAGTGTTTGCTACAACCTCGTGCGCTGTTTACCAGGCAACCCACAAGCCAAGAGGTTGTAGCCTTGTGGGTAGAGCGTCGGACTCACGATTTGAAGGTCGGAGGTTCAATTCCCAACTTTACTGGAACAGTTTGCGTCCTTTAGCAAGACAATTAACTCTGCATTGCTTCAGTTCACCCAGCTGTTAAATGGGTACCAAAATTAGCTGGGGTAATTGAGGGTGGGTGTGGCGTCCCCCAGGCCCAATCTGGCCTGGGCCTGCACATCTGGCCCAATTGGGCAGGTGTAATCAATTATTATTTATTATTATTTGTTTTTGTATATCAGGACTCGAGTAAGCTTGATTGTTAGCTTTAATATTACTGTAGTAATGGATGGAAAATCGCTTTAGTCACCCGTACGCAGTTCTAAAATTAGAACAAGTGGAATCCCCAAACCTCGACGCGCATTCTGTTGCAATATATGACGCGTGTTTCTAAAAATAGAACACCGTCTACCCCAGCCAAGCCAAAGCTATTTATTTAGAGCCTAAACTGAGCCAAATAGTCTCTTCAAGATAAGGCGTTTAAGCCTAGAATTTTTATCTGCTGCCGAATATTTTACTCCAGAACGGACTTTCTCTGCACTGGAAATTTTTCAGCCATGTCGTCATCCAACGAAAACACCACAGAATCAAACGACTCCCAGCCCCACTCTAAGCAGCAGGTGCTTGACGAGATTGCTAATCTCAGCGCCCAGCTAGGCGTCCGGTGCCGCGTGATCGAGAATGTTGGCGCCTTCCAGTTTGTTGTCAGCCTAGCGTGCGATCGGGCGCCTCAGCTAGCTGTTAAACTGCAGCTGACAGGTGAGAGCTGGCTAGAACTGGTCTGTCTATTACATCTGTAGATCTAACTTCATTGTCTAGCATCTGTAGTTTCATTGTCTAGCATCTGTAGATCTAACAGTTTCGTTGTCTAGCATCTGTAGATCTAACAGTTTCGTTGTCTAGCATCTGTAGATCTAACAGTTTCATTGTCTAGCATCTGTAGATCTAACAGTTTCATTGTCTAGCATCTGTAGATCTAACAGTTTCATTGTCTAGCATCTGTAGATCTAACAGTTTCATTGTCTAGCATCTGTAGATCTAACAGTTTCATTGTCTAGCATCTGTAGATCTAACAGTTTCGTTGTCTAGCATCTGTAGATCTAACAGTTTCATTGTCTAGCATCTGTAGATCTAACAGTTTCATTGTCTAGCATCTGTAGATCTAACAGTTTCATTGTCTAGCATCTGTAGATCTAACAGTTTCATTGTCTAGCATCTGTAGATCTAACAGTTTCATTGTCTAGCATCTGTGGATCAATTTGCATCCCATCTCAATCTCGGCAGAGCAGTACCCGGCTGAACCGCCCTGCGTGTCAGTCCGCTCCGCGCCAGCCACCGAGGCCGCCCTGGCCAGCCTGGCAGGCGAATTGCGCGGCCGCGCCATGCTTCAGCGTCTGGCTGCCTGCGCGTTCCCGGACGACGCAGCTGGCAAACCCGACGACGAGGCCGCAGTCCCCGCGACTTCGCCACAGTCACCGCTGTCGCCGCAGCAGAAAACAAGCGAGACCAAAGCGGCGACGAACGTTCGTCAGCGCCGCGGCGAGTCGGCCCGAACAAAGCGGCGACGTCGAGCCGCCGCAGCCGCCGCAGCCGCCGATGCGTCGTCTAGCGGGGCTAGGACTAAGCTGAAGCCGATGAAGACCGCTGACGATGTCCTGAAGCGCATTCAGTGGGACTCCGGCATTCCGGCGTCAGAAATTGTCATCGGCTACCTGGACCGATTCAAAGGCGTCGTTGAGAAGCAGTTCGACGAATTCAGCTGGGAGGACATTGCCAGCGTGGACTATTACACCTTCGTGATTCCCAGGCACCGCATTTGCTACTTCAAATATCGACGTGCCGTCATCTGGGACAAGCGGCGCCGCCTCGACCTGGTCTTCGGCTCCGCTGGCACCGCTGAAATCGATGGCGTCCAAGCCGACGCCGGCATCTACGACCTCATTGCCAACTATCGCGAAGAAGACTATCCGGACGAAGCGTCAATGGCTTCGGCGGCTTCCTCGTCAGCGTCATCGGATGCCGAGAACGCTTCGGACGACGAAGACGACGACGACGACTCGGACGACGATGGAGTTCAGGTTCGCCTGGATCGACGCGTGATCGACTTGGCGGCTCAGCGCACCGGCGAGGGCGACAGCCTCAGCGAGGGCGAGGCCGACGCTGGCGACTCATTCGGCAATGCTCGACCGTCCCGAGGCGTCCCTGGTTCTGGCGGAGCCTACTGGCGCGATCTGCTCAGGCCGAACTTCTTCGTCTGCGTGCGCGTCAGCGACCCGGATGTGGCCGACGCGGCTGCAGCTGTTCAGGCCGGCATTGTGCGCCAACAACCGGCCTTCGCCTCCTGCTGCATCCCGCCAGAGATGCTGCACTGCACCCTGGTCACCCTGCGCCTGGACAGCGCAGAGCAGGTGTCCGCCTGCTCTTCAGCCCTGTCTGCCGCCCGGGCCGAACTGCTGGCCAGCCTGCCACGGGAGCCGCTGCGTCTGCGCGGCCTCGGCTGCTTCTTCGGCCGGGTGCTGCACGCCAGAGTTGATCCCGCCCCGACCGGCTTGGCCGATTTCGTTCACCACCTGCAGGCTGTCATCCGCGCTGCCGGCATCCAGGTGCTTGAGACGCACGACTTTGTACCGCACGTCACCCTGTTGAAGACTTCGCGCCCGGTGTCCAGGCAGCTGGGCTCTCGGCTCATCCCGCCGCGACTCTACGCCGGCTCTGAGGCTGTGGACTTTGGCCAGCAGTCGCTGGACGCTGTCTACCTGTGCAGCATGGAGAAGGCGCGCGGACCTGACGGCTTCTATGTGGCCCCCGGCTGTGTGCAGTTTGTGCGCACTGTACTGCAACCAGTGACCCAACTGTTTGCTGGTTAGCTGCCTAAATAACTCATATTCTTAAGGGCCTCTTTGATACTCCTTCCTTCGCTCCTTAATTTAAATTTAAGCTTAATTTAAAATAAATATAAACAAATGTTTTTTTGTTAATTTTCTTTCACAGATTTTAACAAAATGTATTTTTCGTGTCTTCGACTCTGTTTGATTTATATCTTTAAAAAATCTTAACCCCATTGAATTCAATTTGGATAAATATTTGCTAATCATATTACATTTACTCCAAAAACACAAGACAATTAAAAAATGGCTTGCACTTTTGTGCTTACAAAATCCAGACTTTTCTAGGCTTTCTTTTATTTCTTGGCTAGAATTAGACAAACTAATGCTCAAATATTAACTGACATAGTGATGCAACGGACGCTGTGATTTTGATTAGAAAATTTTCTTAGACTTTTTGATTGTTGCTTTTTTATATTAGCCAAATGTGTGATAAGCATTCATATTTTTTCACACTACTACAAATATTCACAAATACACTGTTTATACTACTACCGATGGCAGTTTTTTCGTAGTGAAAATATCGATAAAAATAACAGAATCATGATACGTTTTGACTTATTTTATTTAAAGCATTTTAATCACTTCTTTGGATAAATTCATGGATCTCTAAAATAGCATGGCGTAGCTACGAATACGGTGGTCTTTGGTACGCGTTTTATGATAGTTTTTTCGCCACATATAGGCGAATTTTTATTTTCAGCTCATCCGTGCAACAAAGGCAGATATCATATCAGCACAGAATACAGAAAAGTGTATTCTGTGGATATCAGCTTTAGTATTATTAAAAAGCCGGTCCTAACTGACTTACTTATACTTTTTTACTCGATATTGTGGATCATTTGTGTATGAATGTGAATGAAAAAAAGTTTAAGATGTGAAAAATGAATAAAAAAACGGTCACTGACAAAATAAGGTCCCACCGAGACTCGAACTCGGGTCGCAGGATTCAGAGTCCTGAGTGCTAACCGCTACACCATGGGACCGCTGGTAACGAAGGGACACCCGTGCGAATAAATTCATACAGTTTGCATCTCTTCACCTGTGCATCTGCAGCGTCTGCGTCAGCGTAGCCCATACCGAAAGCCTAAATGCCATGCATACCGAATCCCATCTCGCCTATTCTCAATCCCGAATCTCATCTGACAAAGTGATGTTAGATGACATCAACTCTCAATCCCGAATCCCATCTCGAAAAATTGGAGCTTACTAAATTCCCACAATTTTGACATTCAGACTATACTACAATTCCATGCGTATTCAACGGAACTAAAATGGGATCTAAACGGAGGAAAAATCCCATGTTTTCACATTTCTTCTTTCATCACTTCACCACTTTATTACAATGCAAAGCCAGCTGTGTATTGTGTCGAATTCCAATAAATCTACCAAAAGTGGGTCACGTGACATTGGGAGCCATTTTCCCGGAATACTTAGCAATTGCACTACCTCCCAATACAGGGATTGGATGCTGCTAGCATAGTTCCTATAAGCTTGCCTCTGTCTCGTCCTGTCTCGTTTCTCTCTCAGCCCCACCACCCCAGGGCATGGAATAATCAGAGCCGATTGCTTATAAAAATGCATTAGGCAGCACATACTCTGCGACTCGGCAACACACATCATTGTGACCAAAATTATCCTATACTGATTTCTCTACCTGGCAGCCCAACCCACCTGACAGGGCTGTCAGTTTTTTGATCGACTAAAAATCCTCGTCGTGCCCCTGCTTTTTTCTAACATTGTCGGCAAAACTTTCTCCCGGATCCCAGTAATTTACTAGTATAAAGCACAGGGACAATCTGACACTAAAATACCTGCATCCGCCCTGCATCGGAATCACTTCTAAAGTGCGTCAATATCTAAAACAGGTAAGTAGGAAGCGATTCGTCGGGTTTTCGTAAACAATTTCTAGTTCAAAGGCAATTTAAACGGCCCTTTTTAGGGCCACAAGTGTCTGTTAGTTCCTCCCTTTTAAAAATAGAGTATAGCAGCTCTATTTGACAAGATTTTGTTTGTATACTAATTAATATCAATAAACCTGAATTTTATCCCCAATTCACCCTCCGTTTAAATGTTATTCCTTATTGTAGAAAATTATCCTCTTCATTTATCCCCTGATTTAGGAAATCGTCACCTAGGTGTTTTAAAAGAAACATCGGTTTGGATCTTATCCCATCAGTTTGGATCTTATCCCATCAGTTTGTATCTTATCCCATCAGTTTGGATCTTATCCCATCAGTTTGGATCTTATCCCATCAGTTTGGATCTTATCCCATCAGTTTGGATCTTATCCCATCAGTTTGGATCTTATCCCATCAGTTTGGATCTTATCCCATCAGTTTGTATTTTATCCCATCAGTTTGGATCTTATCCCATCAGTTTGGATCTTATCCCATCAGTTTGTATCTTATCCCATCAGTTTGGATCTTATCCCATCAGTTTGTATCTTATCCCATCAGTTTGTATCTTATCCCATCAGTTTGGATCTTATCCCATCAGTTTGGATCTTATCCCATCAGTTTGTATCTTATCCCATCAGTTTGTATCTTATCGCATCAGTTTGGATCTTATCCCATCAGTTTGGATCTTATCCCATCAGTTTGTATCTTATCCCATCAGTTTGGATCTTATCCCATCAGTTTGTATCTTATCCCATCAGTTTGTATCTTATCCCATCAGTTTGTATCTTATCGCATCAGTTTGGATCTTATCCCATCAGTTTGGATCTTATCCCATCAGTTTGTATCTTATCCCATCAGTTTGGATCTTATCCCATCAGTTTGTATCTTATCCCATCAGTTTGTATCTTATCCCATCAGTTTGTATCTTATCCCATCAGTTTGGATCTTATCCCATCTGTTTGGATCTTATCCCATCAGTTTGTATCTTATCGCATCAGTTTGGATCTTATCCCATCAGTTTGGATCTTATCCCATCAGTTTGGATCTTATCCCATCAGTTTTGATCTTATCCCATCAGTTTGGATCTTATCCCATCAGTTTGTATCTTATCCCATCAGTTTGGATCTTATCCCATCAGTTTGTATTTTATCCCATCAGTTTGGATCTTATCCCATCAGTTTGGATCTTATCCCATCAGTTTGGATCTTATCCCATCAGTTTGTATCTTATCCCATCAGTTTGGATCTTATCCCATCAGTTTGGATCTTATCCCATCAGTTTGTATCTTATCCCATCAGTTTGGATCTTATCCCATCAGTTTGTATCTTATCCCATCAGCTTGTATCTTATCCCATCAGTTTGGATCTTATCCCATCAGTTTGTATCTTATCCCATCAGCTTGTATCTTATCCCATCAGTTTGTATCTTATCCCATCAGTTTGTATCTTATCCCATCAGTTTGGATCTTATCCCATCAGTTTGGATCTTATCCCATCAGTTTGTATCTTATCCCATCAGTTTGGATCTTATCCCATCAGCTTGTATCTTATCCCATCAGTTTGGATCTTATCCCATCAGTTTGGATCTTATCCCATCAGTTTTAATCTTATCCCATCAGTTTGGATCTTATCCCATCAGTTTGGATCTTATCCCATCAGTTTGGATCTTATCCCATCAGTTTGGATCTTATCCCATCAGTTTGGATCTTATCCCATCAGTTTGGATCTTATCCCATCAGTTTGGATCTTATCCCATCAGTTTGGATCTTATCCCATCAGTTGTATTTTATCCCATCAGTTTGGATCTTATCCCATCAGTTTGGATCTTATCCCATCAGTTTGTATCTTATCCCATCAGTTTGGATCTTATCCCATCAGTTTGTATCTTATCCCATCAGTTTGTATCTTATCCCATCAGTTTGTATCTTATCCCATCAGTTTGGATCTTATCCCATCAGTTTGTATCTTATCCCATCAGTTTGTATCTTATCCCATCAGTTTGGATCTTATCCCATCAGTTTGGATCTTATCCCATCAGTTTGTATCTTATCCCATCAGTTTGTATCTTATCCCATCCTCCCGGTTACTGCTCAGATCCGCAGGTCAAGACATCCCCATTCCGCTGTCCGCTCTCCCACTCGAAAGAGGTATGTGAAGATATCTGGATCCTTTGTTGTCCGCAGTTCGAGCACCCTCAGAAATACCCTGCTCCTCCTGATCCCCACTTAAACAGCCTCCACAGCCCGTGGCAATGCTCCCACCTTGTTCCTCAGGGACAAGTGCAGTTCGGATAAAAATAATTACCGGCCATTATTTCTCCGTGGTCCCGTCGCAGCTGCTAAGCTGAGGATTAAAGCTTGATGGCACACTCCCGACGGTATTATCGATCAAATTCTATTGACTGAAATTCATCCCTTTCTTAGGACCTGTCTAGTAGAACAAGGGGAATATTAAATAAAATACAAATATATTTCCTTACATTTTTGAGTCAATAACTTTTAATTACAAGCGCAGTATCAAGTTGCTCATTCTATTTTCCGGGTTTATGCCGGAAATTTTGTTTAACTGAAAATGTATTAAAACTCACTCAGCTTAATCAAATTTAAAATTTTTATGTAAGCAACATTTTTAGTACATAAAAGCTAGACTTTCATTGAATGGAAAAGTTTCATTAAAAAGAAGAAGCAAAACGATTTTATGCCAAAGAGTCAAAGTAGAGGGGATCAATCTAAATTTCAAGTGGTCACTCTTCAGAATCCAATGCCCGGGAGGATAAAAAAAGTTTTGTTAATTCCCAGCCCTATATATACTTCCCGCCAAGTAGAAGCGACTTTTCGATTGAACACGAACAGTGATTCGGGTCAGTGATTTTTCGAATATGGTTTCAATAATTTGTCACTACTCGAAATTAGAAGCACGATTTGGTTTATTAGATAAAAAATCTCTAACAAAAGCAGACTGGCCACAAATTGTAGACACCTAAATCTTCTGTTCGTCACCTAAATCTTCTGTTAGACACCTAAATCTTCTGTTAGACACCTAAATCTTCTGTTAGACACCTAAATCTTCTGTTAGAAACCTAAATCTTCTGTTAGACACCTAAATCTTCTGTTAGAAACCTAAATCTTCTGTTAGACACCTAAATATTCTGTTAGACACCTAAATCTTCTGTTAGACACCTAAATCTTCTGTTAGACACCTAAATCTTCTGTTAGACACCTAAATCTTCTGTTAGACACCTAAATCTTCTGTTAGAAACCTAAATCTTCTGTTAGACACCTAAATCTTCTGTTAGACACCTAAATCTTCGGTTAGACACCTAAATCTTCTGTTAGACACCTAAATCTTCTGTTAGAAACCTAAATCTTCTGTTAGACACCTAAATCTTCTGTTAGACACCTAAATCTTCTGTTAGACACTAGACATCAGAATCAATCTACTAGACATCAGAATCAATCTGTTAGACATCAGAATTAACCTGTTAGACACCTGAATTAACCTGTTAGACACCAGAATTAACCTGTTAGACACCTGAATTAACCTGTTAGACACCTGAATGAACCTGTTAGACACAAGAATCAACCTTCTTTGAGTATGGTTTCTAAGAAGTTTGTTTTATTGGGATAATCGTTTGGGGAATAATTTTTTTGTTAATAAATTCGATTCCAAGACAGCTAGTTAAATTTCTGGCTAGTCGGCCCGCAAGGGAATTCCCTACAATCATTGATTTCCTTTAAAGAAGCGATAAAAGCTACAGATGTCCATCGACATTCAGTCGTTAATACCAAATGAGGCGGGGAAAAGATTAATAGTAAACGACACACCAAAAAAACTGTAGATAGTCCGAGTGGTCCAGTATTGAGAACAGCCGGGTCGGGGGAAAGGGTTCTCCAGTCTGTTGGAGACAGAGTATCTAGCCGCTGTATCAGCATGAATTATTTATCGCTTATGTTTGAATAGCTGTTTTTCGTGTCTTCAGAAACTATGTGGAAAATGCGTGGACTGGCTAATGTTTGGTTGGCTTTGGCTAATGCGTTCTGGTACCGCAGAAATGAGGATGGAGAAAGTCTTATCTCACACGCGCACAATGCTTGTGCCGAAACAAGTACACTCGCAATGCTGGCCCTGCTGCGGTTGCAATGCTGAGATTGCTGGATTCTGGATTCAGATGTCGGATTCTGGATTCAGATGTCGGATTCTGGATTCAGATGTCGGATTCTGGATTCAAATGTCGGATTCTGGATTCAGATGTCGGATTCTGGATTCAGATGTTGGATTCTGGACTCAGATGTTGGATTCTGGACTCAGATGTCGGATTCTGGATTCAGATGTCGGATTCTGGATTCAGATGTCGCAATCAGGATTCAGATGTTGGATTCTGGACTCAGATGTCGGATTCTGGATTCAGATGTCGCAATCAGGATTCAGATGTTGGATTCTGAATTCAGATGTTGGATTCTGGATTCAAATGTTGGATTCTGGATTTAGATGTTGGATTGTGGATTCAGATGTCTGATTGTGGATTAAGATGTTGGATTCTGGATTCAGATATTGGATTGTGGATTCAGATGTCGGATTGTGGATTTAGATGTTGGATTCTGGATTTAGATGTTGGATTCTGGATTCAGATGTTGGATTCTGGATTCAAATGTTGGATTCTGGATTCAGATGTTGGATTCTGGATTCAGATGTTGGATTCTGGATTTAGATGTTGGATTCTGGATTCAGATATTGGATTGTGGATTCAGATGTCGGATTGTGGATTTAGATGTTGGATTCTGGATTCAGATGTTGGATTCTGGACTCCGATGTCGGATTCTGGATTCAGATGTTGGATTCTGGATTTAGATGTTGGATTCTGGATTCAGATGTTGGATTCTGGATTCTGATGTTGGATTCTGGACTCAGATGTTGGATTCTGGATTCAGATGTTGGATTCTGGATTCAGATGTTGGATTCTGGACTCAGATGTTGGATTCTGGATTCAGATGTTGGATTCTGGATTCAGATGTTGGATTCTGGACTCCGATGTCGGATTCTGGATTCAGATGTTGGATTCTGGACTCCGATGTCGGATTCTGGATTCAGATGTTGGATTCTGGATTTAGATGTTGGATTCTGGATTCAGATGTTGGATTCTGGATTCTGATGTTGGATTCTGGACTCAGATGTTGGATTCTGGATTCAGATGTTGGATTCTGGATTCAAATGTTGGATTCTGGATTCAGATGTTGGATTCTGGATTCAGATGTTGGATTCTGGATTCAGATGTTGGATTCTGGATTTAGATGTTGGATTGTGGATTCAGATATTGGATTGTGGATTCAGATGTCGGATTGTGGACTCAGATGTTGGATTCTGGATTCAGATGTCGGATTCTGGATTCAGATGTCGCAATCAGGACTCAGATGTTGGATTCTGGATTCAGATGTCGGATTCTGGATTCAGATGTCGGTTTCTGGACTCAGATGTCGGTTTCTGGACTCAGATGTCGGTTTCTGGATTCAGATGTTGGATTCTGGACTCAGATGTCGGATTCTGGACTCAGATGTCGGATTCTGGACTGAGATGTCGGATTCTGGATTCAGATGTCGGATTCTGGACTCAGATGTCGCAATCAGGACTCAGATGTTGGATTCTGGATTTAGATGTCGGATTCTGGATTCAGATGTCGGTTTCTGGACTCAGATGTCGGTTTCTGGACTCAGATGTCGGATTCTGGATTCAGATGTCAGATTCAGGATTCAGATGTCGCAATCAGGATTCAGATGTTGGATTCTGGATTCAGATGTTGGATTCTGGATTCAGATGTTGGATTCTGGACTCCGATGTCGGATTCTGGATTCAGATGTTGGATTCTGGATTTAGATGTTGGATTCTGGATTCAGATGTTGGATTCTGGATTCTGATGTTGGATTCTGGATTCAGATGTTGGATTCTGGACTCCGATGTTGGATTCTGGATTCAGATGTTGGATTCTGGATTTAGATGTTGGATTCTGGATTCAGATGTTGGATTCTGGATTCTGATGTTGGATTCTGGACTCAGATGTTGGATTCTGGATTCAGATGTTGGATTCTGGATTCAGATGTTGGATTCTGGACTCAGATGTTGGATTCTGGATTCAGATGTTGGATTCTGGATTCAGATGTTGGATTCTGGACTCCGATGTCGGATTCTGGATTCAGATGTTGGATTCTGAATTTAGATGTTGGATTCTGGACTCAGATGTTGGATTCTGGATTCAGATGTTGGATTCTGGATTCTGATGTTGGATTCTGGTCTCAGATATTGGATTGTGGATTCAGATGTCGGATTGTGGACTCAGATGTTGGATTCTGGATTCAGATGTCGGATTCTGGATTCAGATGTCGCAATCAGGACTCAGATGTTGGATTCTGGATTCAGATGTCGGATTCTGGATTCAGATGTCGGTTTCTGGACTCAGATGTCGGTTTGTGGATTCAGATGTCGGATTCTGGACTCAGATGTCGGATTCTGGACTCAGATGTCGGATTCTGGACTGAGATGTCGGATTCTGGATTCAGATGTCGGATTCTGGACTCAGATGTTGGATTCTGGATTCAGATGTCAGATTCTGGACTCAGATGTTGGATTCTGGACTCAGATGTCAGATTCAGGATTCAGATGTCGCAATCAGGATTCAGATGTTGGATTCTGGATTCAGATGTTGGATTCTGGATTCAGATGTCGGATTCTGGACTCAGATGTCGGATTCTGGATTCAGTTAATCCAATTAAAAACAAAGACTAGACAATTCAGTCAAATGTACTATTAGTTTGAACTTCTACTCTAGTGCTGCCGTACTTGATTGCAAAATAGATGCAGGCGCCGGACTGTGCCCGCTCTCCCCCCCCAATATAACTGCCCGTCGACCATTGTTCCTAATTTAAAAAATCCCAAACACTTCTCTTGGCTAAAATGCTCGACGGGTTGAAACGAGTTGCAAGTGCCTTTGGGATTTTTAGTCGGCGTACAAATCCCCAATCCCATCCCCTGTAAGGTAAAAGAGGGGCTGCAACAATGGGAGCAGAACAATGGGGCGAGTGAGCAGAAAATGAAGAGCGAGAGAGAAGAAGCTGCAGCTGTCTTGCTGTTGATGGCTTATATTTTTGTCGAGAACTTGATTCAACGATCGCTGCAGATTCATCAGCCATGACAGCTTATTGCTTGTTAGCAATTACTTTTTTAGCATAATTGAAGTAATGACAGTTGGTGGGTTGTCAGCCATGACAGTTGGTGGGTTGTCAGATATGACAGTTGGTGGATTGTCAGCCATGACAGTTGATGGATTGTCAGCCATGACAGTTGGTGGATTGTCAGATATGACAGTTGTTAGATTGTCAGCCATGACAGTTGATGGATTGTAAGCCATGACAGTTGGTGGGTAGTCAGATATGACAGTGGGTGGGCTGTCAGATATGACAGTTGTTGGGTTGTCAGATATGACAGTTGTTGGGTTGTCAGTTATGACAGTTGGTGGGTTGTCAGATATGACAGTTGGTGGGTTGTCAGATATGACAGTTGGTGGGTTGTCAGATATGTCAGTTGGTGGGTTGTCAGATATGACAGTTGGTGGGTTGTCAGACATGACAGTTGATGGATAGTCAGCCATGACAGTTGATGGATTGTCAGCCATGACAGTTGATGGATTGTCAGCCATAACAGTAGGTGGGTTGTCAGTTGAACCAGAAGTATTCAGAAGTACTCAGTTAAGACAGCTCGGCATTTGAGTTGGCTCACTTGGCCACTCGATCTGCATGAAAGGCGGACAAATATTTGCACTTTTCTCCATCTTAACTCTGTGCTGCCATCTTGGAGCATCTCCTGTTCGTCTGAGCATCAAAAAGCGGGTTTAAAATGAAGCCTTTCTTTAATTCACTATCGACAAGTAGCGGAGGTGGGTTAGAATGAGTGGGTGAATGAGCAGGGCTTTCGGGGTAAGGTAGCTCAGGCGGGTAGGCAGGAGGCCTTGTGGCATATTTTTCTCCTAGTAACCTAGTCTCCTAGTAACCGGAGCAGACTCGCAGAATCCGTGCTTGCACTGAGTTGATGATCTCAGGTTGGGCGGAGCCCTAAAAATTATCAGCCGCGTTCCCTTGAAAATAGCTGGTCTGACTCTATGCCAAACCAACGATAATGAGGCTTTATGAGCACGGATTCCAGAAATATTTGCTTATTCTGCTTTTAGTAGCTGCTGAACCTCCTCTGACCCTTTTAAACAAATCGATAATCTAATTTACGATTAACAATAAGGGTAAATTCTGACTCAACTTGACCTGACTCAAACTTGACCTGACTTAAACTTGACCTGACTCAAACTTGACCTGACTCAAACTTGACCTGACTTAAACTTGACCTGACTCAAACTTCACCTGACTCAAACTTGACCTGACTTAAACTTGACCTGACTCAAACTTGACCTGACTCAAACTTGACCTGACTCAAACTTGACCTGACTCAAACTTGACCTGACTCAAACTTGACCTGACTCAAACTTCACCTGACTCAAACTTGACCTGACTCAAACTTGACCTGACTCAAACTTGACCTGACTCAAACTTGACCTGACTCAAACTTGACCTGACTCAAACTTGACCTGACTCAAACTTGACCTGACTCAACTTGACCTGACTCAAACTTGACCTGAAAATTTTTTAAACTTCACCCAACACTGACTCAAGCCTGACCTGACTGAGACTCAAACCTTATCTAACACATCACTGACATAGCGAATCGTCATTGTCTCATTGTAGGTCGCAGTATCAAAGATGTCGGCACTACAGGCTGACGATGTCGCTGTCACTGAGGTAACATCGGCATCTGACTCGACGGGCGCTAAAGTTAACCGCCGGCAGCGCCATCATTCGTCTAACGCCACCGGCGGCGCAGACAGCTGCGAAGATGGCGAAGAAGGCGTCGGCTTCGACCTCGGTGGCGTCGATTTGGCGCCGATGTCGACACTGGAACTGCTAAGCGGCGGCTGCAGTAAAGCGGCCTCGGGCGTCAGAGACGACGACGGTGGTAGCGTCGGCGTCGGCGGTGTCGGGAGCGGCGACTATCGAGGCGAGCCGGACCCGCCGACTGTGCTGATCGACTCCGATGCGGCGCCGCCGACGGCGAAGCAGCGCCGAGTAGCGCGCATCGTCATGGCGGTGGCCTTCGCACTCTTGGCCATGTGTGTCATCCTCATCGGAGTTACCCTGTCCATGTCTGACCGAGTGGACGAGATGGGTGAGTGCCACCGTTCCAGGCCTCCCCAATTAACAGTAGAAAGACCACGGAAGTATACCCACATTATTTTCTGTATCTCCTTAAATATTCAAACAATCGCAATGAAAATCCAGAACACGGGCTCCAAATTTTCCGCTTTATCCGATGAAACAACTTCCAGAAACATAAAACATCGGCATCGTCGAGATATTCAACGATGTCTGGTGACAAAAACCACCAATACAAAATCGAAATGAATTTTACTCTTACGAATTTTACGAAGCTTTATTTCAGAAAAGTTCATCTTGATACTTTTTTCTTCACACGACCTATAATTCAAGGGTCAGCAAATTATTAGCTAGCGGGCCAAAGTGAGAACTTAAAAGACGACAGCAGGCCGCATTGAATGCAGAAATATGAGATAGGGGAGAGATGAGACAGAGAAGAGGTGACCGAGAGATGAGACACAAGAGATATGACACAGGAGAGATGAGACACGGGAGAGATGAGACACGGGAGAGATGAGACACGGGAGAGATGAGACACGGGAGAGATGAGACACGGGAGAGATGAGACACGGGAGAGATGAGACACGGGAGAGATGAGACACGGGAGAGATGAGACACAGGAGAGATGAGACACGGGAGAGATGAGACACGGGAGAGATGAGACACGGGAGAGATGAGACACGGGAGAGATGAGACACGGGAGAGATGAGACACGGGAGAGATGAGACACAGGAGAGATGAGACACGGGAGAGATGAGACACGGGAGAGATGAGACACAGGAGAGATGAGACACGGGAGAGATGAGACACGGGAGAGATGAGACACGGGAGAGATGAGACACGGGAGAGATGAGACACGGGAGAGATGAGACACGGGAGAGATGAGACACGGGAGAGATGAGACACGGGAGAGATGAGACACGGGAGAGATGAGACACGGGAGAGATGAGACACGGGAGAGATGAGACACGGGAGAGATAAGAGATAAGAGAGGAGAGAGGAGAGATAAGTCACGGGAGGGATGAGCATCGTAGGGATAAGACACGGGAGAGGTGAGACACGGGAGATGAGACACGGGAGAGATAAGACACGGGAGAGATAAGACACGGGAGGGATGAGCATCGGAGGGATAAGACACGGGAGAGGTGAGACACGGGAGATGAGACCGAGGAGAGATGTTAATGAGAATTTTCGCAGAAAATGTTAATATTTTCCTATTAGTCTCTCTTCAGCAGAAACAAACTCGCAAACTTTTTCTAGAAAACTTTGTTTTCTGTCCACTTCTGCAGTGGTCCTTGTCGCCGCCTACTTTTCGCTCTCAATTTCTCAATCATCATTAAAATTTCCTGAAACACGAATGCAAAAAAAAATCATTCAATTGATCGGCTCATTGTGTTCTTAACCTCGGATATCAGCGGTGTCTTGCTGATTGACAATCACCTGTCAATTTTATCTTCATTCTCGCGGCATCTTTCCATTCTACCAAAGGGCGTGATTGGGAGAAAAATAATCATTTTCGACGTGAATGAAGACAAGTTTGTGTTGAAGCCAACAATGGCACATGAAAATGACTGCACGCATATTCGCGGATTGAATACAGAATGACATGGCAACCGCATAGCAACAGCCCACTCGCATTACAGACAAGCAGCGCAGGTTGGCTGAGGAGGACAAAACTGGAAAGTCAACTGCCAGTCGGCCTTGACGTACGGCCTTCAACAATTGTTTTTTACAGCAAATAGGCCTCGTGGTACTGAATTATCTATAGCTTTGTCTGTGTGATTTATAAACCTGTAACCAGTGCGCACGTGCGCTATAAGCAATGCAAATGTTTTTGTGAAGTCATGATAAATATTTACAAAACATATAGGCACGTAAGTTTTGTCATCATCGCATTATTTGTATGCAAAAACACATTGAACACACAACATTACATCGTGACGTAACGTTCTGCATTGTGAAATGTTGAAATCTTGGTTACGATCTTTCCTTCATTAAAACTAACTTACATAAATTCGTTTTCTTTACAATTTCATGTCTTTTTATCTCTCTGAGGATCCTTTTCAAATCTAACTTGAAATACTGTCTGTTAAGTCCTAACATTAAAAAATCATGCTGAAATTTTCTGTCTATATATAAATGTATACTAACAGCTAGTTCTTCACGGCATTTCCAGTTCCTTTTTTAACCACAAACACAATTAAGAGATAATATGCTATTGCTTGTATCATGTGATATATAAATGTATTCAAATGCACGTATTAGCAATTTCATTATAATTGTCTTTTAATGAATATAGATTTTGACCAGGTGTTTCCTATGAATTTTATTGGCCGCAACGCATTTCATCAGCGGTTATTTTTCGAATCATTGTCTTACGAGTACCTTAAACTATTTCCAGTGTTGGATTAATAAAAATAGATCTGCCGTGTTTTATCATCAGGCGTTATTGGTATATATTTCAAATTACTTTGAATTGAATGTAGCACAAGTGGGCCTGATATTTAATTGATTTTCATTGTTTATTTTTGTCTCTCAAAATACAGCAAATACACATACGCTTTTGCTTTACTTTCTATGAAAACCTCATTATGGTTACACGACGTGCCGTGGAACAAGTGTTTCAGACACAAATATTCGTTTAGAATAGACGTCTTTGATAAAAACAACTCTAATATGTATACTTATGGACTTATAGCTGATCGAAATGGATTAGCATCTATAAATAAATTTCAATCCAGAATGGGACAAAGAAGTAATTTCAATTGAGGCAACTTTGAATATACTTAAATATGACTTTCGGCTTCTAAAAACAGTTTTCTAAGGTCTTGACTAAAAAACATGGATGTCATTAGCCATTATTATTAAATTGCGTTATTATTCTTCCTTGGAGGAAAGCAAAAACTTGTAGCGGTTTTGTGGTCACGAGTAATCAAGAGCTAGGCGGTGGTTTTTTGTATTGTTTGTTGAGTCTCGTATGAGATCAGAAAGGTTTGAATATTGCTGAATCGGGTGCAGTATATTTATAGTGTATTTTTTAGTTTCCGGAAGTTTCTAGAAATATACTGTACGGTAAAACTAATTTTATTAGGCTATTTATTATTAGATACAAGCGCATGAGGCGTTTGTGTTAGATATACAATAATTTATGGTGAATTATACATTTTTTGTACTAAAAGAATATTCTGAGAAAAATGGCGTAGTTTAATTTGTACTATATCGAAGAATTTATTAGAAATGAATGTTTTCGTACAGTTCTATTCAAGGTATAGAATGTTCTCGAAGGTCAATTTATTATAGTACAGAAGTTTCGCGAATTAAGGTCACTACAAACAAATTAATAAAGTAAACATTTATTAACAGCGAAATCTATAGGCCTAACAATGTCGAGTAACAAATGTAATAAAATACTGTTCACTATGTGGTAAAAGCTAGCAGACTAAAATACTTTACAGGTTAATGCTTACATATCCTGAAATAGTTGTTACAAACTTTAGCTATTTACTCACTTGCAAACTAATTTTTCAATTCGTTACTTTCAAATAACAGAACGAAATTGAAAGATACACCGAAAGAATGCGTAAAACAAAAGTATATATTTTTGTTCCTTCATATAAACTCTGCTTTCTTTCGGCACTCTTTTTGAGGCTTATAAGCAGTGCTTAAAATGTCGAGTGACCAATCGTATAAATAGACTGATGAACAACTTCTCGTCTGCTTTTAGTGTTTTTTTAAACAGGCCCATGTATTAAGGTTTACCTCGCGCATTAAAACGATTATGAAGTTTTTATTTTAATTCTAAATATCGTAGAGGCTGAATGCATTGGCATTAACTATTTATGTTTAAAAAATAGTACTAATTATCACTATAATGTTTTCATTCAAGTCATTTATTGGGCTTCTTAAACTTTAATCTTATAAAATGCTCCAGGTTTTCCAATTGACTTAAAACTTCACACTGTCTTCTAGTAGGTCTATGACCAACTTGAAGACAGTGGGCTGTTGACTGACTAACTGACTATAAGTTTGTAGCTTGTATATAGGCTGCAATTAAAAAGGGCATATGTAAAGTAATTAGTACAAGTTCACTTTTTGTTTTTATGAATAAGAAAATTCAAACTTGTCTTGTTTTTTCTTCTTTTATTGACAATAAGAGCTTTATTACAAGAATGTAATTGTTGCTGTCATTAGTCATCATTTTCATCATGACTGATTCAGATATATTTGGATGCCTAAAAAAGTCCTTAGGCAGTTAGTCTCACCCTGTAATAAATGGTAATAATGTTCAATAGGTCTCTATTAAAATATAATCCTATTTATTATTCATACCTAATTTACCTGACCCAAAAAACCAACAATTAACATGTCCCACTTAGTGTGCTATATGTATTAGGGTCCCTGCAAAAGCCTTTAGGCAAAAGGCCATCCAATTATATATATGAATAATCTTCAATAGGTTCTCTAGACTCTTGAAGTTTAATCCTACTAATCCCAACATTATCCCAACAAAACACCCAACAAAAATTTTCTTAAAAAACCCATATTTCCTATTTGCCCAAAGTGCAATCATCCTATGATAAGGAAGACATTCCATAGAAAGTGGTAGCTTAATGCCTAGCTTAGTTAAAACTTCTATTGACTTTTCATTAGCAAAATGACTAAATGTGTGTTAGGACAACATATATTTTTGTGCTTAGAATTCAATGGGTTATTAAATGCCATTGTAGTGCTATTTTTATTTCTTTATAACAACAATTATGCACATAAGCACAAAATTTTCATATATATATACACACTTATTAAACTTTGCAGGTTAATAAACATAAATTGATAACCTGATTAACTTGATGCATTACATGGTCTCTGTGAAATTGATGTTATCCATTTTGTAACTGAAATACAAATATTAGGTAACTATAAGTTAAAAAATACATATTGGATAAAAATGGTATTAATGTACAGAAGTTTAAAGGACATCTTGTTTTTTCACTATTGATGCATTAGAAGTGCAATTATATGCTCAATCAAATCATTTTTTATTTGATTTCATAAAATCAGAGTTATATCTATATCAACAATTCAAGATTATTTTTGCTCTTTGGTTACTATCCTAAAAATTGCAGTACTTGAATTTCGACTAATTAAAGTACTAGCTATTGAGTCTTCAATCATTGGCAAGACAAGCAGTAAGGGTCTAGCCATAGCCATCCAAAGATCTGTCCACCATGCCAGACTTCTTTGAGGTTGGTGAAGTTCGCCCAGCTACAAACAATGACTTCATGACTTTTAAACTACTGTGTACAAGCCTTGATGGCTGGAGGCTGGACTATTCCAATGGCACAACCGAGGTGTTCAGCAAATCCACAGAGCAGACTGACATCAAGATGATGAAGGTTGGTTGCAGTGTGCTTGCTTGCATTCTGAGAACAAAATTAAAATAGTTAGTGAGCACACATTTGAATAAAATTCGCTTTCATTTTTTACTAGAGGCATAATCCGCAGTTGCTACTGTAAGTAGATATAATAAAACTAGACAATATTTTTTAATACAAACTGGAAAGTTTTTTTTGCAGATTTTACATTATTTCCGTTTTAACACTTGTTAGGTTCGTGCATAATCTCGCCAGTTGTTTTTGAAACACTATTATATTCCTTACTGGCGAATGTGAATGCAAAAATATAGGCCTAATTGAAGGATTAGCAACCTTGTGTCCTCTTTCGGTTCTTAATTGGGTATTGATACCCCTAGGGCGCGTCTGAGCACACTTTTTAACAAATTGATGTCGACAAAAGCATTTTACTTCTAATCAATCTAATATTTCTCCGCACTTCATATTTCCCTCCGTCTGGAGAGAAACTAATAAAATTTCGAATATTGGCGGTGCTTTAAACACAAACTAATTAGCGGAATCAGGCATGTTATTCTCTTTCTTGAGCAAGCAATTTAACTTAATAGCTAACTGCATTTAGGTTTTTTTTAAGTAAGTGCTTTGCTAATCAGGTGCTACTTTTGACACTTGACTTACTTGACTTATCTGCAGGGCGGTCCGATGGACACAGCGGGGAGGCGGGGGTCGCCCATTCCGCTAATCCCTGAAAGATCCGCAATCGGCCGATGGCGCGGGGCCAGTCAGGGAGGTCCGTGGCCGGTCCTTCCTGCAGCTTGCTCTTCGCTAGGGAAGAAAGATGCTCGTCTGGTAGCCCTTAGGAACCGGACGAGCCGTGTGATGTTCTCGGATCTGCAAACGTCGTCCATGGATGGGTTTGGTCCGAGGTGATTTAGCCTCTCTTTGGTGAAGAAAGGCATCCTCGTTTTCGAATAATTAATGGAGCGAAAGCCATTAATTATTTCCATGTCTTGACATTCTGTTGTGCTGGTTATTGCTTAACACCCAGACGCCTCTTACCTGACAGGTCCAATACGAATTCAAGGACGTGCCAATGCAGCTGGTTTATGACGTACTGCACGATCCGGATTACCGAAGACTCTGGGACCGCTGCATGGTGGAGGGCCACGACATCTGCCAGATTGATGCCAATAATGATATTGGCTACTATGCCAGTAAGTGAGATGCGGATGGCGCAAACACTGTTAGACGGGGATAAAACCAGTCTTTATGGTTGGAATTAGACTTTAGGGTTATCACATAAATTTAGAGTAATTAGGCAAGGTAGACCTAAAAGCAATGAAAGATTCTATGAAAACTTGATATCAAAAGATGTGTACAAAACAAATGCAAAGATACGTGAATAAAATTGGACAAATCAGATAAAAAATTATGTAAGTAAAACAAACAAACGTTTTGTCAGCGAATCAAATGCGTCGAGAGTGAAAATCATAACTTATGCTCAGATAAAGAAAAATGAGTAGAGGGTGGAGAGAATTAAAATACGGATGCTCAGCTAATAAAAAAGTCGAATGTGAAAATCAGAATGCCGATGCTCAGCCAATCAAACGAGTCGAGGGTGCAGAGAATCAGAATGCCGATGCTCAGCCAATCAAACGAGTCGAGGGTGCAGAGAATCAGAATGCCGATGCTCAGCCAATCAAACGAGTCGAGGGTGCAGAGAATCAGAATGCCGATGCTCAGCCAATCAAACGAGTCGAGGGTGCAGAGAATCAGAATGCCGATGCTCAGCCAATCAAACGAGTCAAGGGTGCAGAGAATCAGAATGCCGATGCTCAGCCAATCAAACGAGTCGAGGGTGCAGAGAATCAGAATGCCGATGCTCAGCCAATCAAACGAGTCGAGGGTGCAGAGAATCAGAATGCCGATGCTCAGCCAATCAAACGAGTCGAGGGTGCAGAGAATCAGAATGCCGATGCTCAGCCAATCAAACGAGTCGAGGGTGCAGAGAATCAGAATGCCGATGCTCAGCCAATCAAACGAGTCGAGGGTGCAGAGAATCAGAAT
The DNA here is from genome assembly GCA_950097015.1 of Macrostomum hystrix. Classification (NCBI taxonomy): domain Eukaryota; kingdom Metazoa; phylum Platyhelminthes; family Macrostomidae; genus Macrostomum; species Macrostomum hystrix. The sequence goes on along the minus strand of CATNEN010000025.1, from coordinate 7,363,986 downwards.
GCCGATGCTCAGCCAATCAAACGAGTCGAGGGTGCAGAGAATCAGAATGCCGATGCTCAGCCAGTTACAGCCGCAGTGGGGAATAGATTATATTTAGACTCTGTACACCAGATGAAATGAGCGAAACAAGCTAGACAAGAACAAACACCAAGCTCTCTCCGACCCCCTCAGTTCGCAGTCTGCCGCCATTAAAAAACCGCGACTTGGTCATCCAGAGATCCTGGACAGCTAGCGAGGTGGAGTGCATCATTATCAATCATTCTGTATTTCACCGGGTGAGTTCTTTTTAACGTATCTTAGATCAATATCTATTCTTCTGGTTTATTGACTGTCTAATAATGCTTAAAATTTGGCTGTGTTTGCGAGCTCGAGTGCGAGCAGGAAATAAGTTCCTGCAGTTGCTGTCTTGTCCCAGTGCTGTCTTCTCTTGAGTATATAGACATGTCACAGAGTTGACAGACTAATTTTGTTTAGAAGCTTAACCTTTGCCTGAATTCGTTTGCAAGTTCGTAACCGTTTTGCATCTTACGTAAATCCTTCATTAAAATCCATGCGGCAATGCCACATCATTGCGTGACACTAGACCTGCTGCCAGCGAGGAGGCGACTCTGCCCGTTTCTCTGACTCCTGAACACACGTACACCGATACCGTACGCAGACATAGGGTGTGTACATCCGCCCTGACTTTCTTATCGTCAGGCAGTGTACACTCTCACTGTGCCTTGGAGGTTTGGCCCTCAAGGATGTAAATTGCACGACAAGCCCCCAAATCTAGGACAAATTTATATGGCCTCGCCGCGGAATCGAGCTCAGGGACCTTGGTGCGCGAGGCCAACGCGTTAGACCGCTCTGCCACTCTCCCCCTAACCATTGCGACCAGTTGCACTTTAGACAGGCCGGCAAAAATTGTTGCTATTGTTCGTTTCTTCTAGTAGCTAATAGTTGCCGAGGCGGCAAAATCTACAGACCATCTCTAGTCTCGCATTGAATGGCGTACTCCAATCTGAGCTCAAATATCCGGAGTCATTAGGACTCTCTCTCGATTTTCGTAGCAATCATTCCTCCCAGCCCCAGTTCAGAATCCACCTGCTTCATCGGCGGCCACCCGCGCTCAGCTTTGGCTAGCAGCCTTTGCGTTCCGTTACCTTATCTTCCCAACCACCATCTCCCCCCGCTTGTCTCCAACTGCCCTCTTCGCCTCCCCCAGCTATCTACCTCCGGCATCTCCCCTCTGTCTCCTTTTCTCCCGTTGTCCCAATATGATAGCTAATGATGACATTTTTTGCAGACTCTGATTTCAGCTTTCATAAAAAAGCGAGACAGACAGACAGAGTGTGTCGAAAATAGTAATTAAGAGACTGTCGTTGATGGGGAAAAAAGTCCCACCGTCCCAATAGCATCGGGGCCAGCCCTCGATATTGGAGGCCCTCCTCTTTCATTATTTTGAAGGCCTAAATGAAACTGAGGATTAAATGAAGGTATTAGCGGCGGCTATTGTGCGGCGAATAAATCTAGTCACATGTTTTGCCGCCTACTGTTTAAAATTCCTCTTTTAGTCATTGATTGATGTTTCTGCCATTCTTTTTTCTTTTAATAGAAAGCCTTTCTTTTTGGATTTGGGCACACAGGCCAGACACCGGATTTGGATTCTGAGCCCCCTTGTTTGTCCAATTTCCCACAATCCTCATTAGTACCTAAGCCAAATTTGTTTCCTATTCTTTGTTTAACTCTTTCTCTAGTGGCATGTGCCGTGGCTCATTGAGGAATTGAAGGTGTAGCAGTAAATAAAGTTAATAAAAAGAGAAAGTACATATATAAATTTGTTGACAAGATATGTTAAAAACAGACTTTCAGGAAATATGTGATTTCTATTAAGTATGTTGTTTCTAGGACTTCTGGGAAATATGTGTTCTCTAAAAATGTGTGATTTCTAGGAAAATATATGATTTCTAGGAAAATATGTGATTTCTAGGAAAATATATGATTTCTAGGAAAATATGTGATTTCTAGGAAAATATATGATTTCTAGGAAAATATGTGATTTCTAAGAAAATATGTGATTTCTAAGAAATATGTGACTTCTTAGAAATATGTGATATCTTGGAAATATGTTATTAAATAAACATTTATAACTTTTGTATTCCATTTTTTAGCAATCTTTCGGGATGAAAAAGGCAACTCGTTTGCTTCAATTTGTGTTTTGGTGACTTTTTTCTTTGTGAGGCAGCTTTCTTAGAAAAAAATGCGTGCCAAACTGGAACCACAACTTTGGTCCCAAGCTGTCCTGTTTTACTCTCTGTTGCGAAATGGAAGTTTTCCCTTTCTTCCCAATGCGTGACTCATCGCCCGGGAGGGATCTAAAAGCAGGGTCTGATTTCTGCTGATCCCCCTCGCGAATTCTAAAAAATGGGAAAATGGATTTCCTCTATCATTTCTTTGCACCCAGCTTTTTTCACCTCAAATAGTTCCTTGTGCAAATTTTCTTGCCCACAAATTTTCTTGCCCAGGATGATTGTCAGTTTGCATCGCAAGGGGGAACAGAAGCGAAGAGAATTCAGCATTTATGGCTTCGGTTTTGTGGCACATTTAATTGTTTCTCTTTGTCTTCTATTGCAGCTATTCTTAACAAAAAATGGAATACAGAAGAGTTTAATTATTTAGTATTCTTACATTTTTTTTCTATTCTTGTTTTTGGGGACATGACGCACAATGGAAGCCTGTAACTAAGTTATAAGACCAAAGTTGTGTCCTTATAAGCGAAATACTGACCCGGCTTATTTTAACAGGCAATGCCGCCTCGCAAGGGATTTATTCGCGGCATCTCTTTCATCACTGGCTATTGGCTTTTCTGCACCGGTCCGACATCATGCCAACTCACCTACGTGGCCCAATGCGATCCCAGGGGTAAGTTCTGAGGCAATTAGTTCTGTCACAATTAGTTCAAATCCCACAATAAACTAGTTTTTTTAATCCAAAAAAAAGTTTTTTTTTCTTGAAGCTTCAAGCAGATCACACTGACTAAGACCTAGCCAAAATCAGCCTATTAAAAACGTTTGGATAGTGCATATAGGAGAGCTGGGGATTCACAGAATCGGGATTCCTATCTAAATTAGGGACTTTGTTGGGATATTTTTTAAACTGAGACATCCTTTAATCTGGTTGCTTTGAAAAAATTCGTTTTAAAGTTACTTATTTAGTATTTATAAATTTGTCTAGCTAACAAACAATCAAAGCGTGCTCAAATTGAGCTCTCTGTTTCTCTCGAGTTCCTCTGTAAAATCTAGTTATTTCCTATTTTTAGATTTTAATTAACGAAGTTCTAATATATGCAATTTAATCGTGGTATAGATATGGGTCAGATACAAGCGTATAATTTTATACAAGCGTATCATATTAAAGAGAGAATCCAAACAACACTTTGTCTGGAGCGGTCAGATCGACATTGAACAGATAGGACACGGGAGAGATGAGACAGGGGAGAGTGAGACAGGGGAGAGATAAGTCACGGGAGAGATAAGTCACGGGAGAGATAAGTCACGGGAGAGATAAGTCACTGGAGAGATAAGTCACTGGAGAGATAAGTCACGGGAGAGATAAGTCACGGGAGAGATAAGTCACGGGAGAGATAAGTCACGGGAGAGATAAGTCACGGGAGAGATAAGTCACGGGAGAGATAAGTCACGGGAGAGATAAGTCACGGGAGAGATAAGTCACGGGAGAGATAAGTCACGGGAGAGATAAGTCACGGGAGAGATAAGTCACGGGAGAGATAAGTCACGGGAGAGATAAGTCACGGGAGAGATAAGTCACGGGAGAGATAAGTCACGGGAGAGATAAGTCACGGGAGAGATAAGTCACGGGAGAGATAAGTCACTGGAGAGATAAGTCACGGGAGAGATAAGTCACGGGAGAGATAAGTCACGGGAGAGATAAGTCACGGGAGAGATAAGTCACGGGAGAGATAAGTCACGGGAGAGATAAGTCACGGGAGAGATAAGTCACGGGAGAGATAAAGACTCGGGAGAGATAAAGACTCGGGAGAGATAAAGACTCGGGAGAGATAAGACAGGGAAGAGATAAGACGGGAGAGATAAGACAGGGAAGAGATAAGACGGGAGAGATGAGACACGCTACAGATGAGGGTGTGAGGGTTCGAAATGCCGGCCGATCCAGTCTTTCATTCCTTGTTGAATAGTGTGTGTCTGCTTTGGAACAAAAAGCAATGCGAAAGCCTGAAGTATTGCTGGCAAGTGCAAGCTGTCAAATGTCAAACTGTCTGGTTCGTTAGTTGGGAACACAGCTTATAAGATGTTTAGTCTTTAACTGACTGTCAGTCGTCACAGACCCAGTGTGTCTTTGTTTGATTTATTTACCTGCTTGATAGCATTGGCCCTTGTCATATTGTTCATAAATGCGGACTCTACACACGGACCAGATGTGCATGCAAGCTTGCGTTGCTTTTGGAAAACAATTTTTTTGGGAGACAAAGCCCTGGAGATTTATCCCTTATCTCAATTACAATTATTTTATTTTGCAGTCTAATTATGGTATGTAATCAGACACCATCTGTCGAATTGATAATTTATGAAATGTTCAAAAGTACACCGCCCACCCAATCATCTGCTCTACTATTCAGAGAAAAACATTTCTCAGACATTGCTCATTTAGCTACATTTAAGCCGACCGAATCTGTTAGAAAACCCGAGTTCAGAATTAACAGTAGGACTACAAAGCCATTTTTCTGCCCGTTTTTATACCAAGAGGGGGGGATTTCTCACGCGCGTCTTCTGAATGCTAACAGCGTTGGGTGGTGACTGATTGGTTGACAGACTAGGCGATGGTGTCCTGTGGTTGAGCTGCGCCTAATATTTTGGCCTGATCAGTCAAATTCGTGAAATTCGCGTCAGGCTGTCCATAGTGACCTAGTTCCACCTGTTGTAGCCCTTGAAGGTCCAGCAGTCCGTCTAGATAAAGGTAGGTGACCACCGAAGACGGAGATGATGCAGGCACATTCGGGTGACATGCTGATAAATTTTGAAGGCCTGGCAAGGCCGCACTGAGGCCCAGTGCTAATTCGTGTATAGGGGTGTATGAAATACACTAGCGCTTATGAGAATAATCGGACCTTCGGCCAGAACCATTGAATATCTCGACGGTCTGAAGAGCTGGTGACTTGTTTTTTGTTTCAGAAGATGCGCAACAAAAAATTGGCCCGTGTTCTTGAGTTTCGTGCGCATGCGTTGTTCCGTTCGGGTGCAGTACAAAAATTGTCAGGGACGGATTAGCCCCTGAGCTACTATCTCTTGTGTTTTTCTAGCATTAGGAGTAACTACGAGTAACTAACCGCCCCAACTCGTATTAAAGTTTTCTTATTTAGTCTTTCAAGTGTTGCCGTGTTTCCTTTAAAAAAGGCAAACTACCCACCTGGGTGGTGAACAAGGCTTCCACTATGGTGGCACCGCGGGTTGCTCGCGGCCTGCACAAAGCGGCACTGAAGTACGAGGCCTGGAAGGCCAAGAACCGCCCCAACTGGAAGCCTTGGCTGCATCCGGAGCAGGTCGAGCTGCCCCGCCTCCGGCCGGAGGACCTGCTGCGCTCGCCCGACTTGGAGTTTGGTTCGGCCATAGACGAAACTGGGGTGCAGGAGAGTGAAAGCTCGGCTGGCGGTTACGAAGCTACCGACGGTGGCGGTTCAACAGGGGCGGTTTAGGATTGTACCCTTTTCCAACAATTGGTTCATTGTTAAACGGTGAGGGCAGCTATTTAGTACGCTAGAATGCTTCGTCATTTATTGAAAAGTCTATTTTCAATGTACTTTATTTCGCGCGGTATTTTGAAAGCCTATTTTGAAGTCAAGTTTTTGTTTGAAAATGTTCTTTTTTACCTCACTAGTTGAGTGCCTGCTGCTTGGTTTTGAATTTCACAGCGAATATCTCGTGAGAAGCCCGGGCTGATTGTCAAAAGTACGCGACCTGTGGCCACAGCAGAATTGAAAACTAAATGGGGATAATTATGGTTAGAGTAGTGGGAAGGGGAGAGGGCGGTGTGTAAATAGCAGGGCAGGGAGCGGTAAATGGAGAGGAGAGAGTCGAAAATGAAGACAAAAGAGCGGAAAGGGGTGGGTAGGGAGCAGTAAGGGTTAGGTAGGGAGCGGAAAGTGATGAGTAGGGAGCGGAAAGTGATGGGTCGGGAGCGGAAAAGGGGTGTGTAGGGAGCGGAAAGGGGTGTGTCGGGAGCGGAAAGGGGTGTGTCGGGAGCGGAAAGGGGTGTGTCGGGAGCGGAAAGGGGTGTGTAGGGAGCGGAAAGGGGTGTGTAGGGAGCGGAAAGGGGTGTGTAGGGAGCGGAAAGGGGTGTGTAGGGAGTGGAAAGGGGTGTGTATGGAGCGTGAAGGGTGAGTATGGAGTGTAAAGGGGTGAGTAGGGAGCGGAAAGTGATGGGTAGGGAGCGGAAAGGGGTGTGTCGGGAGCGGAAAGGGGTGTGTCGGGAGCGGAAAGTGGTAGGTAGGGAGCGTAAAGGGTTAGATAGGGAGCGGAAAGGGGTGTGTAGGGAGCGGAAAGGGGTGTGTAGGGAGCGGAAAGGGGTGAGTAGGGAGCGGAAAGTGATGGGTAGGGAGCGTAAAGGGTTAGATAGGGAGCGGAAAGGGGTGAGTAGGGAGCGGAAAGTGATGGCTAGGGAGCTGAATGGGGTTAGTAGGGAGCGAAAAAGAGCTTTCTCAGCCTGAGTGTTGATTTCCTCATTTTTTCATTTAATTTCCTAAGTTTTGCATTCTATTCTAAAAAAATTTCTTCACAGTTTTTACAAGCCTTCCCGCACCAAGCAACGAATCTATTGTATACTTCGTTACAGCTCGCTTACACAATGGGTTGCTTGTCTGATATCTATTTACCTGTGTCAACATATTTGGTACCTGTGTCGATAATTGTAATTACTGAATTCGATAACTGCATGGCTTAACCTTTTCCCTTGCCAAATGTGATGAATAAATGTAAAAATAGTTACTTGCTTTTTAGGTTTTTTATTTATTTTATTTTTTGTCATACCAGCTTAACATTCCATGTCCTTCATTTATATAACCAAATACGCTAGAGGGCAGCATGGCATCACAATATATTCGTATTTTGCTTTGCGTATTTATTTATTTATTTACCCTAATAATAAAAATAATAATAATAATAATAATAATAATATTTGATTACACCTGTCCCAATCGGGCCAGATGTGCAGCCAACAGCACAGCCGCAGCTATTGCGCGGCGCATCTGAAGACTGCGTACAGCTGTTCAGTCCGTGGACTGTGGGACGCCACACCCACCTTCAATTATCCCAGCTAATGCTGGTACCCATTTAACAGCTGGGTGAACTGAAGCAATGCAGAGTTAAGTGTCTTGCTAAAGGACACAAATTGTTTCAGTGTTGTCGCGAATCGAACTTCCGACCTTCAAGTCGTGAGTCCGACGCCCTAACCACTAGGCTACAACCTCTAACCTTATAAATAAACCTTATTTACGCTATATTTATCAAACTGGGATAAGCTATGCTTTGTAGGGATTGGGGATAAGAATAAGTTTTTTGGGTTGTCATTTCGGAATAGAAAGCAAGATTTTCGATTTCGGTGTTGTGATTGAAATGTTAGGAATGAGGATTTGGGATTTCAGCTATTGGATCTGCAGGAAAATGCACAGGGAGCTTGAAGTGCAGGTCGTATTGAAACTCTGGGATCACGGCCTGTGCTAGTTTGTGGATAATCTACGCCTTCCCTACTTTCTGTCAGCTTTGTCCTCAGGTGTCAAAAAAATGCAAAGTTATATTAATTATAACACTGGCGAAAGCCTAAAATTATCATAGTTGCCATGCTGCACAAGAGGACAGAGTATTTGCATGCCGAATCGCTTCCATAAAAATGAATGGCTTCTATTGACATATTTTGCTCATTCCTTACTTTTCACAATTATTTTTTTGAGCGACTAATTCTCTTTCAAAGCCACACTTCCTCATCCAGCGGATGATTGTTTTACTTAAGAAATAGCTGAATTTTCCAGTCTCGTGTCGCATTGTGTTAAGTTGTTTTTTTTCAAAACAAAGTTTCTTTCTTGTTTACGAAACGAGAGCTCGACAGAGAATACGGGTCGAATCTTCGGTGTCACTTTGTCATTGGCATGAAAATGTCTAAATATTCGCGTAATTACAGCTCGCCAGCTTAAACAGACAGACACAAAAGTTAGGAAACACGCTTATTTCTTGTTTCTGTGTTTTTCATTGATTTGAGAAATTAAAATCTTTAACAATCGCCCTATTTGTTTTGTCACACTGTCGGCAGACCTTCTATTGCCAATCAATGTTTTCAGTGGTTTCTGACGGAAATTGTGCCGTGTAGCAGCTTCGAGCCTCCGTTATTTTTAATTAGCTGTATTTTATTGACACATGGGTAAAACTAGTAGACACCCCGGTAAACCTAGAACAGACACCTCGGCTGAACTAGTACAGTCTGTACAGACACCTCGGTAAAACTAGTACAGACGCTTCGGCTAAACTAGTACAGACACCTCGGTAAAACTAGTACAGACACCTCGGTAAAACTAGTACAGACACCTCGGCTAAACTAGTACAGACACCTTGGTAAAACTAGTACAGACACCTCGGCTAAACCTGTACAGACACTTCGGCTAAACTAGTACAGACACCTCGGCTAAACTAGTACAGACACCTCGGCTAAACTAGTACAGACACCTCGGCTAAACTAGTACAGACACCTTGGTAAAACTAGTACAGACACCTCGTTAAAACTAGTACAGACGCTTCGGCTAAATTAGTACAGACACCTCGGTAAAACTAGTACAGACACCTCGGTAAAACTAGTACAGACACCTCGGCTAAACTAGTACAGACACCTTGGTAAAACTAGTACAGACAACTCGGCTAAACCTGTACAGACACCTCGTTAAAACTAGTACAGACGCTTCGGCTAAACTAGTACAGCCACATCGGCTAAACCTGTACAGACAACTCGGCTAAACTACATGTAGTACAGACACCTCGTTAAAACTAGTACAGACGCTTCGGCTGAACTAGTACAGACACCTCGGTAAAACTAGTACAGACACCTCGGTAAAACTAGTACAGACACCTCGGCTAAACTAGTACAGACACTTCGGCTAAACTAGTACAGACACCTCGGCTAAACTAGTACAGACACCTCGGCTAAACTAGTACAGACACCTCGGCTAAACTAGTACAGACACCTTGGTAAAACTAGTACAGACACCTCGTTAAAACTAGTACAGACGCTTCGGCTAAATTAGTACAGACACCTCGGTAAAACTAGTACAGACACCTCGGTAAAACTAGTACAGACACCTCGGCTAAACTAGTACAGACACCTTGGTAAAACTAGTACAGACAACTCGGCTAAACCTGTACAGACACCTCGTTAAAACTAGTACAGACGCTTCGGCTAAACTAGTACAGCCACATCGGCTAAACCTGTACAGACAACTCGGCTAAACTACATGTAGTACAGACACCTCGTTAAAACTAGTACAGACGCTTCGGCTGAACTAGTACAGACACCTCGGTAAAACTAGTACAGACACCTCGGCTAAACTAGTACAGACACCTCGGCTAAACTAGTACAGACAGACACCTTGGTAAAACTAGTACAGACACCTCGGCTAAACTAGTACAGACACCTCGGCTAAACTAGTACAGACACCTTGGTAAAACTAGTACAGACAACTCGGCTAAACCTGTACAGACACCTCGTTAAAACTAGTACAGACGCTTCGGCTAAACTAGTACAGACACCTCGGCTAAACTAGTACAGACACCTCGTTAAAACTAGTACAGACGCTTCGGCTAAACTAGTACAGACACCTCGGCTAAACTAGTACAGACGCTTCGGTTAAACTAGTACAGACACCTCGGCTAAACTAGTACAGACACCTCGGTAAAACTAGTACAGACACCTCGGCTAAACTAGTACAGACACCTTGGTAAAACTAGTACAGACACCTCGGCTAAACTAGTACAGAGGTAAAGCTTGTCAAAACACCTGGGTAAAATGTCTTATATTTACAAGGAATATATTCAATGAAATCAACTGTCACTGAGTGTCTAAGCTCATGGATACTAGCTATTTGTGTCATATGTATAAGGAAGGGTTTTGTTTAGCTGTAGCTGCGACTTGAGAATCGAGAACATTCCTTTTCCTATACGCATAATTGCATAAATTGGCCACTTTCACACCGTTTGCTCCACAATGCGGCTCACAGGATGCCTGTGTGAAAGTCACACTGACCAACCTCTAATTCCAAGGCAGAAGAGAAAAAAGAAGGCCGAATTACTTTTACTAGGCAGTCCTTTGGCTTTAGTTCGTTATAAAAGAAAGAAGATCGGCAGCTTGCTTATTCGCTGATTCAGACCGACACCAAGGCCAGCTCTGGCAATCTGTTTCATTCCAAGCTGTTCAATTGTACAGCGAAACTAAGCCGGGTCGCTCTCATTGGCCCGGCCTCTCCAACTCTCAGACTCCCCAGTCCGTGCACTCCCCATATTGTTTGGGCATGGCTGGAACTTGTCTCAGCTCTCAATTTTGGAGGACTTCGAGCTGACCAGAGACCGCCGCATCGTTGAACTATTAATTGGGACTAATGAGGTCCCGCTCGACATACATGAGCCAGGCCATCTCGTGCTTCGCCACCCTGCTTCTCCTGCGGGGAGCTGCCGCGGTGGCAGAGCCGCCCCTAGTCTGCCAGGGCACGCAACAGTCGGAGTTCACCCGCAGCAGCTCCGTTGCCATCGTACAGTCGATGCGCAGCCAGCTGGACGGCTGCCAACTGGTCATTGGCGACCTGCACATTATGAATATACGCCAACAGGACTTCATTGCTGAGAACAAGACTTTCAGCCTGGACTTCCTCGACTCTATCCAGGAGGTCACCGGCTGTGTCCGGGTCATCAACAGCTGCTTCAACGCTTCGGTCATCTTCCGCAGCCTGCGGGTCATTCGCGGCGCCAACTGTGACAACGCTGTCAGCATCATCTACCCCAGCCACTGCCAGTTTCCGCAGCCCGAGGCCATATTTAGCCGGCTGGCCTACATCGCGAACGGAAATTTCACCGTCACTGGCGTCAACTCCTGCTACCTCGAGCGCAGCGTCAACTACACTGAGCTTTTCCGCGACCCGAGCAGGCAGCGGCTGATTAAATCAATTCATTGCGTCAGAGCTGGCTACTGCCATCCGGACTGCCCCACGTGGCCAAGCGGCCGGCGCCACTGCTGGGGACCGGGGCCCGACCAGTGCCAGCTGCAAACCCGCTGCGCCAGTCTGACCGTGCGGCAATGCCCCAGCGGCCGCTGCCACCTCGACGCCGGGTCCGAGCGCTGTTGCGCCGAGCAATGCGCCGGCGGTTGCTATGGCACCGCAGCCAGCCAGTGCCTAGCCTGCGCCAGCTTCAATAAATCCGGCGTCTGCGTCGGCGTCTGCAATCCCGAGTCCATCTACGATCCCAGCAGCGCGTACTTCGTCAGGCCGTCAGAGCCCAAGCATTATCCGCTCGGCCCCGTGTGCGTCAGCCGCTGTCCGCGCACCTACTACACTCAGGAGGGCGCCTGCGTCAGCCGCTGCTCAGATGGATTTGCGCCCGCCAGCGACGGCGCCTGCACCCTCGTCGGCGGCCGGGCCTGCGAGCAGGCCGGAGAATCGGCCGCGATTTGCAGCCCGAACAATGCGCTGCTCGCGGGCGGGCGCAACTCCAGCCGCCTGTGCGCGCACTACACAGGCGACCTGTCCATCCTGCAGAGCTGCTTCGAGCCGGATCATTACTCGGCTAGTCACGGCAACCGGGTGCTGACCGTCGACGATTTGTACTTTTACCTGAGCCGTTTATCTGTCATCCGGGGCAGCGTGACGGTGATTCTCAACCGGCCGGATAACCTCACCTTCCTGGCCGGCCTGCGGAAAATCTTCAAGCGGCCCGGCCGGCCCAACGATGGTTCGATTGCGATTCGCTCGCAGAGCCTCAGCTTTCTTGGCCTGGCCTCGTTGAAGCATCTGGATGGCACGCTGTCGCTGGCGCCGCCGAAAGTCCGCTGTCCGGGCCTCCTGCCAACACAGCTGGCGGTCAAGCACCGGCTAGTTGTGCTCAACGCAAACTCTAGCAACAGCGCCAGCCTCGACAATGTTCGACGGGCAAGCCGGGGCGGCGCCAGCGACTGTCCGCGCTGTCATGCGGAGTGCGACCCAGACTACGGCTGCTGGGGACCCGGACCGGACTGCTGCGTCCGCTGTCTGCACCATCGGCTGCCAGGAGACTTGGCGGCTGGCCGACCCAGCGTCTGCGTCGCTAGCTGCGACGGAGCCGGCGGTTGGTACAACGCCGGCAGATTAACAAACGCCAGTGCCTCCGGGATCCCGATGATAACTGAGAGTCGGTGCAGCCGGTGTCACCAGCTCTGCCACCGCTGTACCGCGCCCGGCCCGCTGGACTGCACCGATTGTTCGCCAGACGCCTTTACGGAGGTCGAGTCGGGCCGCTGCGTGCCGGCCTGCTCGACTGTCGGGCACTTCGCCGACACTGACCGCGTCTGCCGGCCCTGCCCGAAGGCGTGCCTGCCTGCGGTCGCCGCTGGCATCCAAGATGAGCCGACATGCACGGGCAATCTGTCCATTGTGGGACCCGGCGGCTGCAGCTTCTGCTCCAAGGTGGTGGAGCCGGATCCCGAAGCCGAGGCAAACTTTGTCAACACGACTCTATGCATCCCGCCTTTGGCCCCGTGCCCGTCTGGAATGCGGCTGCAGATGCTGGAGGCCGACGATGCTGACCGGCACTTTGCCTGGCGTCGGCGTCGGCCGCACAACCTAGTGTCGGTGTGCCGTCGGACTGTGAGCGTCGGAGTCGACATCCGCGAACAGGAGAGCGCCGAAGACGAGCTTCAGAAACGCCGCTCCGTTCGTGATGTCAGGCTGACAGTCGTGTACTTTGGTTTCGGAATCCTTGCAGTCTTCGTGCTGCTATTGACGGTCGCTTGCCTCTGGATGCGTCATCGGACCAGTCGAGCAGCTGCCGCTGCCACCGCCGCAGCCGCCGCTGGTAAGAGCGATGACAGCCAGAGACGCATGATGATTGACAGCGCCTGGGACGAGGACACCGAGCCGCTGAACGCCGCCGACGGCTCCAGTTGTCTCGGCGCTGAACTTGGCGGAATTGTCGGTGTAGAGGCCGACGGAATCGCGGTGCTGCGCACCATCTCCGAGAAGGAGCTCACCCGCGGCGCCGAGATCGGCTCTGGTGCCTTCGGCACCGTCTACCGCGGCGAGTGGCACCCGGACGCTGCCGCCCCCGGGCAGCCTCGTGGACGCCTCTCCGTGGCCATAAAAATCCTGGCCGACTCCAGCGACTGCGGCGGCAGCTGCCTCTCCGGCGAACTGCTAGCCGAGGGTCGCATCATGGCCTCCGTGCGCCACCAGCACTGCCTGAGCCTCGTCGGTGTGTGCATGACGCAGCCGCCGCAGCTCATCAGCCGCTTCCTGCCCCTTGGCAACCTGCGCGATTTCCTCCGAGCCCGTCGCGGCACTGGTCAGCTGGGCAGCAGCCATCTGCTGCGCTTCGCAGCCCAAATCGCCAGCGGAATGGCCTACCTGGAGCAGCGCAGTGTCATCCACCGCGACCTGGCCTGCCGCAATGTCCTGGTGGCCTCGGCTAGGTGCGTGAAGATAACCGACTTCGGTCTGGCCAGGCTAATGGAAAATCCCAACGAAGAGTATTGCGCCTCGGGCGGCAAGCTGCCGATCAAGTGGCTGGCGCTGGAGTGCCTCATCAGCAGGCGCTTCTCCCACAAATCCGACGTCTGGGCCTACGGAGTGACGCTGTGGGAGATCTTCATGTTCGGCGAGCCGCCCTACGCCAGCGTGAAGCCCGTTGACCTGGCCGACTATCTGGAGAAGGGCGAGCGTCTGCCGCAGCCGCAGATCTGCACGCTGGATGTGTACATACTCATGATCAAGTGCTGGATGCTGAACGAGGCTCAGCGGCCTAGCTTCGAAGAGTTGGAGTCGAGTTTTCGCAAGATGTGCTTAGCTCCTGGTCGTTACGTGTACATCAAGGGTGACAAGTTCAGCTCATCGGTCAACTCGGCGACGGCTCAGAAGGCGGGCAGCTCGGATTCGACACCGACTGGCAGCGGCAGCAGCAGCTCGCAGCAGGACGCCAACCTGGCATCGGATGACGGCGGTGGCGCAGGCGGAGGCGGAGGCGGAGGCGAGTACTCGCCACTGGAGGTCAACGAAGTCAACGAGGAGGGCACTGATGAAGTGTTCAGAACAGCTCAGCCGCAACCGGAAGCGGCCGATGCCGATGACGCCGACGCGGCTTCCTACATCAACGCAGTTGTAGCCAGGGCCGGAAGTGTGAAGCTGAAGCTCGGCTGCTCACCTGGAATTCAGGACAGCAGGTACACAAAGCAGCCGCGCTACTGCGGCCAGGAGCTGCAGCCGCTGCTGCAGTCAGATGGCTACCTGGAGCCCATCTCTTTGAGGCGTCCGAGCAACACCGCCTCGGTCCACAATCCGGAGTACTTCTTCAGCGCCTCTAGGTCGCCACAGACGCCGCTGCCACCGACGCCGCCGACGCCGCCGCCAGGGATGTTAGCTTCGCTGGCCCAGGATACGGAGCCATTGTCGAGTTGCGTGTAACCTTAGTGGTAAGGACAGCACGCATTGTCAGCTGTGACCATCTTGTCATCGCTTCTTGTACCGTGTATCAAGATTTTATAATCATAATTTTATAATTATGACTTCTATTAATGTCTGTCCTGTGCTCAATGTGTCCCATTCTTGTATAGTTTTGTAAATTGCAAGCGCTTCGCTACACATTTCTGGCATTACCATTTTTTATTATTTACCTACAAATGCAGTCTAATTTTTATTGGCTTCTCATAACTTAAAAATAGCCAGGTGAGTTTTCCCAGTCTCAGTATTTCAAAAACATCTATTCGACTTGTACTTTTGCCAGTGGTGCATCCTATCATATCTCTGCTTGTCTCTCATCTCTCATTATCTCTCATTCCTCTCATTATCTCTCATATCTCTCATTATCTCTCATTATCTCTCATATCTCTCATTATCTCTCATTATCTCTCATATCTCTCATATCTTTCATCTCTCTTATCTCTCATTTCTCTCTCATCTCTCATTATATCTCATTTCCCTCATTATCTCTCATATCTCTCATTATCTTTCATCTCTCTTATGTCTCATTTCTCTCTCATCTCTCATTATATCTCATTTCTCTCATTATCTCTCATATCTCTCATATCTCTCATTATCTCTCATATCTCTCATATCTTTCATATCTCATATCTCTCATTATCTCTCATATCTCTCATATCTCTCATATCTCCCATTATCTTTCATATCTCTCATATCTCTCTTATCTCTCATATCTCATATCTCTTATCTCTCATATCTCATATCTCTTATCTCTCATATCTCTCATATCTCTCATATCTCTCATATCTTTTATCTCTCTTATCTCTCATTATCTCTCATATCTCTCTTATCTCTCATATCTCTCATATCTCTCATATCTCCCATTATCTTTCATATCTCTCATATCTCTCATATCTCTCATATCTCTTATCTCTCATTATCTCTCATATCTCTCATTATCTCTCATATCTCTCATATCTCTCATATCTCTCATATCTCTCATATCTTTTATCTCTCATATCTCTCTTATCTCTCATATCTCTCTTATCTCTCATATCTCTCATATCTCTCTTATCTCTCATAATCTCTCATATCTCATATCTCTGATACCTCTCCTTATCTTTCTCCTCCTATTATTCGTGTCTTAGCTAAAAACCCATTTTCAGTTTTGTCTGGCTGTTGTACTCTTATCGCTTCCCATTTTTTGCTTAAGGGATTGGAAATTTCATTTTGTTCTACAGTTTTTTCTCTTGCTCTAACATTGTCTTGTTCAGTTTCAGCTGTCTGCAGTAAATTTTCTATGTATTTTATTCGTGTCTATGGTACAAGCTTTATTTACGAAATATTTACTATTTTTGTAATTGATAAGAACTAGATATAGTACGCGGTAGACGAGACGCGATCAAAATATTTTGTTACTGTTTTCATGGTTTCATTCTGTGTTCTAAAAACCGTGTTCTGAAATAAAAAAACATAATGTGGAATTATATTCTTTCTTTTTATGATGGGGTGGGTGCAGTGAAGTTTTGGAAAGTGATTTTCGCTCTGGCCAATCGTAACAAGCTTATATATAGGGGTCGAATTATTGACGCAATCGAATGTACACTTGGGGCCACTCTGTCGCCGGCTGCTCGCGCACATTTTGGAATAAGCTTTTCAGAAATCCGAGTTAAATTCAAGCTGTACGAACGAGTTTTGGAAGCAAAGATATCTAATTAATTATTTCATACTTTGATATCTAAGTAACTACCAATCCAAAAAACTGTACATGAGTTGTTCGTGACTTTCTACAAAGGTCACTGCACCGTTTAGTTTACTTTTCCAGGGCACCTTGGGAGACGCGACTTGATGTTTTTGCTAGAATTTAAGAGTTCTCTTACTCCTTAGTTCAGGGAAGTTTAATAATTGCGGTTGCGGTTGGTAATCTAAAGCTCCCAAAGTTCCTAAAACACACTCCTTGGCCCTTCAGATTTCACTCCGTGTCTCATCTCTCCCCTATCTAATCTCTCCCATCTACTCTCCCCTATCTAATCTCTCCCATCTACTCTCCCCTATCTAATCTCTCCCATCTAATCTCTCCCATCTAATCTCTCCCCTGTCTCATGTCTCCCATCTAATCTCTCCCCTATCTAATCTCTCCCATCTAATCTCTCCCCTGTCTTATCTCTCCCATCTAATCTCTCCCCTATCTAATCTCTCCCATCTAATCTCTCCCCTGTCTCATGTCTCCCATCTAATCTCTCCCCTATCTAATCTCTCCCATCTAATCTCTCCCCTATCTAATCTCTCCCATCTAATCTCTCCCCTGTCTTATCTCTCCCATCTAATCTCTCCCCTATCTCATCTCTCCCATCTAATCTCTCCCCTGTCTCATCTCTCCCATCTAATCTCTCCCCTGTCTTATCTCTCCCATCTAATCTCTCGGGTTCTCTCGTTACCAGTGCCTCTCGAGGCAGAGGCACTGGTAACATCTATTGATTATTGGTGCAACTGCACTAACAGTGCTTATAGCTGACAGTTATTACAATCCAAGTGCATCGTATTTTACTTATAATGTAAGTTATAATGTTTATAATGTTCTTTATACTTATAATGAACCTGTAGGGTGTGCCGTCACAGAATGAAAGATTGCCAGCTGTGCCCCTGACTTTCTCATCGTCGGGCAGTGTACACTCTCACTGTGCCTTGGAGGTTGGGCCTCAAGGCCGTAAATTGCACGACAAGCCCCCAAGCTCCGCGGCTGCGCCTCAATTAAACGTGGCCTCGCCGCGGAATCGAGCTCAGGAACCTTGGGGTTTGTACTAGTCTCCGCAGAATCTATTTACATGATCTTTACTCTCTGCAATATTTTTACTGCGGCAGCGATTTCTTTCTTGCTTTGTCGTTAGTTTAGTCTATTTAAATCTCAATTGGCCTAGTCAGTTTCTTTAATGCAGTGATTTTATCTCAAGTCAGCTGCAGGGCTTTCCAATGACTAAGGGGTCAAGGCCATTTACTATTAATGATTAACACAATAAATCTGGTTACTGTAGTATTGGTTTTGCATGTTTAGGGAATGAGGAGTTTACGGAATGGGAAGTTTATGGAATGGGAAGTTTAAGGAATGGGAAGTTTACGGAATGGGAAGTTTATGGAATGGGAAGTTTACAGAATGAGAAGTATAGGAAATGGGAAGTTTAGGAAATGGGAAGTTTAGGGAATGTGAAGTTTAGGAAATGGGAAGTTTAGGGAATGGGAAGTTTAGGGAATGTGAAGTTTAGGAAATGGGAAGTTTAGGGAATGGGAAGTTTAGGGAATGGGAAGTTTAGGAAATGGGAAGTTTAGGGAATGGGAAGTTTAGGGAATGGGAAGTTTAGGGAATGTGAAGTTTAGGAAATGGGAAGTTTAGGGAATGGGAAGTTTAGGGAATGGGAAGTTTTAGGGAATGGGAAGTTTAGGGAATGGGAAGTTTAGGGAATAGGAAGTTTAGGGAATGGGAAGTTTAGGGAATAGGAAGTTTAGGGAATGGGAAATTTAGGGAATGGGAAGTTTAGGGAATGTGAAGTTTAGGAAATGGGAAGTTTAGGGAATGGGAAGTTTTGGGAATGGGAAGTTTATGGAATGGGAAGTTAACGGAATGGGAAGTTTAGGACATGGGAAGTTTATGGAATGGGAAGTTTACAGAATGAGAAGTATAGGAAATGGGAAGTTTAGGGAATGGGAAGTTTAGGGAATGAGGAGTTTACGGAATGGGAAGTTTAGGAATGGGAAGTTTAAGAAATGGGAAGTTTAGGGAATGGGAAGTTTAGGGAATGTGAAGTTTAGGGAATGGGAAGTTTAGGGAATGGGAAGTTTTAGGGAATGGGAAGTTTAGGGAATGGGAAGTTTTAGGGAATGGGAAGTTTAGGGAATAGGAAGTTTTAGGGAATGGGAAGTTTAGGGAATGGGAAGTTTAGGGAATAGGAAGTTTTAGGGAATGGGAAGTTTAGGGAATGGGAAGTTTAGGGAATAGGAAGTTTAGGGAATAGGAAGTTTAGGGAATGGGAAGTTTAGGGAATGGGAAGTTTTAGGGAATGGGAAGTTTAGGGAATGGGAAGTTTAGGGAATGGGAAGTTTTAGGGAATGGGAAGTTTAGGGAATGGGAAGTTTAGGGAATGGGAAGTTTTAGGGAATAGGAAGTTTAGGGAATGGGAAGTTTAGGGAATGGGAAGTTTTAGGGAATAGGAAGTTTAGGGAATAGGAAGTTTAGGGAATGGGAAGTTTAGGGAATGGGAAGTTTTAGGGAATGGGAAGTTTAGGGAATGGGAAGTTTAGGGAATGGGAAGTTTAGGGAATAGGAAGTTTAGGGAATGGGAAGTTTAGGGAATGTGAAGTTTAGGGAATGGGAAGTTTAGGGAATAGGAAGTTTAGGGAATGGGAAGTTTAGGGAATAGGAAGTTTAGGGAATGGGAAGTTTAGGGAATGGGAAGTTTTAGGGAATGGGAAGTTTAGGGAATGGGAAGTTTAGGGAATGGGAAGTTTAGGGAATGGGAAGTTTAGGGAATGGGAAGTTTAGGGAATGTGAAGTTTAGGGAATGGGAAGTTTAGGGAATAGGAAGTTTAGGGAATGGGAAGTTTAGGGAATGGGAAGTTTAGGGAATAGGAAGTTTAGGGAATGGGAAGTTTTAGGGAATGGGAAGTTTAGGGAATGGGAAGTTTTAGGGAATGGGAAGTTTAGGGAATAGGAAGTTTAGGGAATGGGAAGTTTAGGGAATGGGAAGTTTTAGGGAATGGGAAGTTTAGGGAATAGGAAGTTTAGGGAATGGGAAGTTTTAGGGAATGGGAAGTTTTAGGGAATGGGAAGTTTAGGGAATAGGAAGTTTAGGGAATGGGAAGTTTAGGGAATGGGAAGTTTAGGGAATGGGAAGTTTTAGGGAATAGGAAGTTTAGGGAATGGGAAGTTTAGGGAATAGGAAGTTTAGGGAATGGGAAGTTTTAGGGAATGGGAAGTTTATGATGGGAAGTTTATGGAATGGGAAGTTTATGATGGGAAGTTAACGGAATGGGAAGTTTAGGGAATGGGGAGTTTATGATGGGAAGTTTATGGAATGGGAAGTTAACGGAATGGGAAGTTAACGGAATGGGAAGTTTAGGGAATGGGGAGTTTACAGAATGGGGACTTAACAGAATGGGAAGTTTAGGGAATGGGAAGTTTAATGGGAAGTCGGGCCAATTGTTTTGAAGAATGTAAAATGCAGATTCAAATCGAATATTTGAAATGCGGGTTTAAGGTGCCTCGAGATAAATGAAGCAGTTGAAGACTCGAAAACTACTTTACCCATTCGATTTCCTAATGAAAATGAACCCTTGAAGGATATCTAGAGAATAGTTTGAATGCAAGTTAAAATTAGTTGGCTGCACTAATTGCCTTACTATTAGTAGGCCTGAAGTATTTTTGGCCGATTTTAGCTCGTTACTGACGCATGTACTCAACAGTGATTTTTACGATATAAGGTGTTAAGATAATTGTGACTAATCACTTAGAATAATTTCGAAATAGAGAAATATTAAGGGACGTAAGGAACAAGTTTCATTTTGTAGAGGGGCCTATAGGGTTGAGTATTTGTGTATTTTGTATAAAACAGAAGGCAATTATTTAGCAATGCCCTGATTGACTCACGCCGATCATAAGCTCTCAGACCCATATTTACTCTCTGTGCTTATTTATTTGCTCGCCTCATTTTTTAAATCACCTCTGACTGTAACTTATGGGCCAAGCCATTGTTAAAACAGTGCTTTGATATGGGTCCGTAAACCTCGTGGCTAATGCACAAAACTTTAACAATTTGCAATTTTATTTTAACTTATTTGCATATAAAGGGTGACACATTTGACTCCCCTCTCCATATCCTACTTGACCCCCTTTATGAAGGGAGGGTATTCGACCCCCTCTCCATGTCCTACTTGACCCCCTTTATAAAGAGAGGGCATTCGACCCCCCTCTCCATGTCTTACTTGACCCCCTTTATAAAGGGAGGGCAGTTGACCCCCGCTCTTCACATCCTTCTTGACTTTCTTTTATGAAGGGAGGGCAGTTGACCCCCTCTCATAACATCTTTCTTGACTCCTCTTTGTGAGGGGGGCAGTTGACCCCCTCTCTTCACATCCCTTTTAAATCTTATTTTTGAAGGAAGGGCAGTTGACCCCCTCTCTTCATATCCTTCTTGACTCCTCTTTGTGAAGGGAGGGCAGTTGACCCCCTCTCCACATTGATGGTGACCCCCTTTCGAGACGGCATGGCCTTTGGCCTCCATATCGGTCGCACGGAACCTGCACTTGTTTCGACATTTCGAACATTGGTATCATTCGAAAGCTAAACTGTATCGCAGGCAGAAAATGGGCACCCAGATCTGCATATAACAAATGCAATTATAAAAGTGCAGAACCAGCGCTGAATCTCGGCTCCGCCAGTTAGTAGCTAAGCGCAATAGCCAGCCGATATTAAGCAATGTATTATCCCATTCCGTCCCATCTCAAGCATCCCACTTGTGGGAATATTGCAGAGCACACAAATACAGCTCAGATATTGTCTGTCTTGGAGCAAAAACACTATCTCATATCAGTGTAGCTTCTCAGTCGGATTGGCTGCTGATGCTGAAGACAGAACCGCTTCTTACTTCTTCTGGTCCGATTAGAGTGGCTTGGGGCAGCCTGACTGCAGACAGCAATAAAACAGCAAGGACATATGCCGATTATAAATATAGTGAGAACCTGGCTTTCACAGCGTTCGGCGTAAGTGGGCTTTGTCACTCACTACAAACAGCTGGTAACCTGCCTGGAAATCCCACACTCTGAATTAAATTGTAAATTCCAAAACCTAATGCTGCCTTCAGCAAAGCTGACGACTTTCATTAACAACGCCGCCAACTACATGCGATGTGTGAGTGCGCGGCTGGGAGCTGTGGAAATGCCGAGTTCATTATAAGGCGCTTACTAGCTAATAGGTCTGTGGATTAAAACGTTTATGGATTGCGAAGTTTATGGATTAGGAAGTTTATGTATTTGGAAGTTAATGGATTAGGAAGTTTATGTATTTGGAAGTTAATGGATTAGGAAGTTTATGTATTTGGAAGTTAATGGATTAGGAAGTTTATGTATTTGGAAGTTAATGGATTAGGAAGTTTATGTATTTGGAAGTTAATGGATTAGGAAGTTTATGGATTAGGAAGTTTATGGATTTCGAAGTTTATGGACTAGGAAGTTTATGGATTAGGAAGTTTATGGATTTCGAAGTTTATGGCTTAGGAGGTTTATGGATTAGGAATTTTATGGATTAGGAAGTTTATGGATTTGGAAGTTTATGGATTTGGAAGTTTATGGATTGCGAAGTTTATAAAATGGGAAGTTTATTGATTGGGATGTTTAGTGAGTGGGAAGTTTCGTGAGTGGTAACTTAATGGATTAGGAAGTTTATGGATTAGGAAGTTTATGGATTTCGAAGTTTATGGACTAGGAAGTTTATGGATTAGGAAGTTTATGGATTTCGAAGTTTATGGCTTAGGAGGTTTATGAATTAGGAATTTTATGGATTAGGAAGTTTATGGATTTGGAAGTTTATGGATTTGGAAGTTTATGGATTGCGAAGTTTATAAAATGGGAAGTTTATTGATTGGGATGTTTAGTGAGTGGGAAGTTTCGTGAGTGGTAACTTAATGGATTAGGAAGTTTTGGGCTCTGAAGTCTTTAGAGTGGGAAGTTAAGTGAATGGCAAGTCGGGCGGGTATAATATCTGAGGCAAGTAAGTGTTCCATTGTCTTGGCACAGCGGAAGTAAAACGAGAAGTAAAGGCTAAACGAGAATTTAGTACTTTAACTACTATGAGTCGCTGTGGAATTCGCACAGCGCAGATTCCGGATGAGACAGGAAGGGTTACTGGGGGGTAGGGGGCGGCGGCAGCGGGAAAAGCTGAGACCGATGAGCAGTCATCCGGCCGGCGTCTGAGCACGGCCGGGCAGTGCCTGCGCGGACTCAGAAATCGAGCGTGAGCATGCTTAAGCCAAATTGGGAAGGATCCCCCGTTAAGAATGGTCTCATGTTGAATCCCGATGACTTTTGGGTTGGATGGAGGCCCAGTAGTTTTTCTGGGTTATTTGCAGTCCTAAACGCAGACAACATGCCAGGGTCCCAGCATCTGAATCCTCATCCCTGGATTACCGCAGAGTATTGTGTTAGCAGCTCAGATTTCCTGGCCATCAGCTTGTGCATTGTTTTGCCTCCAGCTTATTACATGGAGATTATTGAGAAGTATACATTATTATCTAGGAAATGAGGCTGTTCATAGAAAATATATTTTAGAAGTAAATCAACTAAATAGTATTAAGGAGATGGAGCTATCCGAGAAAGCGATAAAAAGAAATGAGAATTTATCAACGAAAACAAATTATCTAAAAACAGAAAAGAGTTAAATATAGACTATTTAGGACTGGGATAATCGAAAACGGGAGATAATCGAATGTGGGAGATTATCGAAAATAGGAGATAATCGAATGTGGGAGATTATCGAAAATAGGAGATAATCGAATGTGGGAGATTATCGAAAATAGGAGATAATCGAAAATGGGAAATAATCGAAAATGGGAGATTATCGAAAATGGGAGATAATCGAAAATGGGAGATAATCGAAAATGGGAGATTATCGAAAATGGGAGATTATCGAAGAGAGCAGATATTCAAATAGGGGAGATTATAAAAAAGGTAGATTATAGAAGAGGTTAGATAATCGAAATGAGGAAATTTTCTAAGAGGGCAGATTATTGAAGAGAGAAGATTATCGAAAAGGAGAGATTATCTAAGACGGGAGATTATCGAAGAGAGTAGATTATCGAAGAGAGTAGATTATCGAAGAGAGTAGATTATCGAAGAGAGTAGATTATCGAAGAGATGAGATTATCGAAAAGATGAGATTATCGAAGAGATGAGATTATCGAAGAGAGTAGATTATCGAAGAGAGGATATTATCGAAAAGGGGAGATTATCTAAGACGGGAGATTATCGAAGAGATGAGATTATCGAAAAGTTGAGATTATCTAAGACGGGAGATTATCGAAGAGATGAGATTATCGAAGAGAGGATATTATCGAAGAGAGAATATTATTGAAGAGAGGAGATTATTGAAAAGGGGAGACTATCTAAGACGGGAGATTATCGAAGAGGGGAGATTATCAAAGGCAGTGATTTCCAGAATCTGCACTCGGACGTGCTCCAGAGCCTTGGCAGTCGGGCCCGGGACCTGATAGGCGATCAGTCAGCACAGGCCTTGGCCTCATCAGCAGAGCTGAGAACAGTGCTCACACACGATAACAGCGCCGAGCCGGGCTGGAATGTGAGTTAGCAGCGAGTTGGAGATGCATAGCAGGGCCATTTAGCGGTGTAGATTTATTTGTTTAAAATTTCAGACATCATCCACAAAAAGTGCAGGTGAAGAGGGGGCTACAGAGAGTCAGGAAGCCAGCCGCATGCCATCGCAGCGGCAGGCGCAGCAAACGGAACTCCTGGACTGGCAGAACGGCCGACGCTTTTCAAAGGTTCGAGAAGTAGGTTTCTCTTCTCTAGCACTTTCGATAAGACAAGGTTAGAAAACAATTGTCTAATCAATGCGATGCTCACTCTACTGCGGTATGTAGCACAATGCGATTACCAGACAGAAGGTCGAGGAGAGGTTTATCCTTGTCCTGAGATTATCTAGAAGATGCAATTGTCCGGCCAAATGAGATTATCGGGGCGGATAAGATTATCAAAAAAGATGAGATTATTGAAGAATACGAAATTTTCGGTGGTGAATGAGATTATCGAAGATAAAGAGATTATCAAAGATAATGAGATTAACGAAAAAGATGGGATTATCGAAGAAGAAGAGATTATAGAAGAAGATGAGATTATAGAAAATAGTGAGATTATCCAAGAATGCGAGATTATGTGAGCCGATGAGATTATCAGGTCAGATTATCAGAACACGTCAGATTATCCCGGGATAGATGAGATTATCGGTATGATGGTTAAGATGATACAATAGATACAATAGAAGATTATCATGTGAACAATAACTCGTAGGACGTGATTATCGATTTTTAAGATTCGTTTTCAGCTGAATTATCGTTGAGATGAATATTATCGAACATAAGCTGAAAGCACTGACCAATGGGCCTATTCAAGGCTATAAGTAAGCATTGTATCTTTGTAAATTCTTTAAAATATCATTTCCAAGGCTCACCTCGGAGACAGCGGCGGCAGGCTGGCTGCGGTCAGCGGCCGGCGAGAGAGCTCAAACTGCTCTTCCGCTGCAACCGATTTTAGGCAGTCAAATGGAACCTGGTGCGTCTCATTGCTACTACGGGTAGATACGATCACTCACTCTAATGTCACTCCCTCTAATGTCACTCACTCTAATGTCACTCCCTCTAATGTCACTCCCTCTAATGTCACTCCCTCTAATGTCACTCCCTCTAATGTCACTCCCTCTAATGTCACTCCCTCTAATGTCACTCCCTCTAATGTCACTCCCTCTAATGTCACTCCCTCTAATGTCACTCCCTCTAATGTCACTCCCTCTAATGTCACTCCCTCTAATGTCACTCCCTCTAATGTCACTCCCTCTAATGTCACTCCCTAAAATGGGCCAATAAGCCAAATGCCACTCCCAAAAATGTCACTCCATCTAATGTCACTCCATCTAATGTCACTCCCCTGTAAAGTGTCTCCATCTTTACCCAGCATTGTCAGCTTGCTTGAAGACGAGTCGCCGTCACGATCCGTAGGCGACTCGGCGCGCCATTCGTTAGACGATGATGTCACCGCGGCGGAGGCGACGCGAAATCTCAAAGTCGAAGTTGACGAAGAGGAATCAACATTAGTTGATGACGCGCGAGACACAGACCTTGAGGCAAGCTCGCAGCAATTCGGAACCCTTCTGGTCAGCATCCAAATTTCAAGCCACATCTCATTTCAGTCAGTTTTTTATCCACCAAGCTGTACTCAGGGAAAGTCAACCGACTCAAATAAGCTCAACCGGAGAACTCAATCAGGTTTGACTAATGCATTCTACTCCGTTGCTAAGCTTCAGATTTTACACCTGTCAGATTGTACTCCTGTCAGAGTGTACACCTGTCAGATTGTACACCTGTCAGATTGTACTCGTACACATGTCAGATTGTACACCTGTCAGATTGTATACAAGTAGTTATATTTTTCATTGCGAAACATTTTCTTAACAATATTTCTTACAGACTACTTACATACTTACATAAGTAGATTTCGGGTAAATACTGCATATCAGCATATCAGAAAAAATAGTTTTTTTTCAGCCTCCTCGGGTGACTCTGATGACGATGGTGCCATCGCCAACGAAGACAAAGACGACGATGAAAATACGTCGGTATTCTCCACGCCAGTCGGGTCAGCCGACAAGACGACGACAAGATCCGACAAGGGTCCGGCGGATCTTTGGGATTCGCGCGAGGAGGCGCAGCTGCAGCAGCTGAAGGCCTGCCTGGCTGGCCTGGGCGCCGAGTGCGAGAGGGGTGCCGCGGGGGCATTCGTCGACTGGGCGAGCCTCAAACAGGCAGGGCTTCCATTCCCGTTTCATGCTGCATCTTCTCCCTACCCTACCCAATTCACCCTACCCAATTCACCCTTTCTTATTCACCCTTCACAATTCCCTTCACAATTCACCCTTCCAAGGATCTGGACATGGCCGGGTGGCAGCTTCGTGATCTTCAGCTCCGCCGAATGAGCAGCGGTGGCCAAGCCAGCCAAAGACGCCGCCTCCGGCGCCGCCTCAGCCGCTGGCTGTCCGGCCGAGAGGCCAGCCTGCGTCGTCGGCGACTTCAACTTGGCGGCGACGCTGCCACGGCTCGCCGTCAGCGGGCGCTGCACGCTGCGGTGGCTAACCAGCTGAGCCACCGTCGGTCGGAGGTCGAATGTCTTCTGTCGGCGGCTGACGCCCGACTGCGCCGACGATGGACGGAGCTGCTGGCTGGCGAGGCCGACCTGAGCGACCGCGCCGCAGTCGCTGCAGACAGTCTGGCAAAGATCGAGCACCTGCTGACGCTGACGACGCCGAATGCGGCATCGTTGGAGCTGGCAACAGAGTTGGAAGCTGAATGGCAGCGTCTTGAAGCTGTTGGCGCAGTGCCAAGCCACTCGCTGACTGCCCGAATGGAATTGGTGGCCGCTGCTGCTGCTGCAGAGGCTGCGGCATTGCCCGCGAGAGCAACAGCAGCTGCGGCTTCGACGGAGATGTCAGCATTGAAGTGCGCCGTTCGTCTCTGGCGCAGGCACAAAGGTCGCCGGCTGACTCTGGACGAGGCGACAAGATCGCGCAAGACTTCGGCCATTCTGCTAGCCGACGGATCGACCGAGGACAAGCTCATCCGATTGTTTCAAATCATCGCGAAGGACGACCAGATGACTGGCAACGGTTGCGGCAGTCTGGATCGGGCTGGGCTCTGCAGACTTCTAGGCGAGTGTCAGCGTCTGGCCGCGGCTACCGACGACATTGCGGGCATCGATCAAGCGAGATTGGAAGCTGCGGTTCAGGACTGCCTAGGGAAGGTCAGGTTTAACAATTGAAGAGGCACTCGATAATTAAACTGAGCTCGAAAACTGGGATTCCTTTTCATCAATATCAGTAAGCCTCTCTACAGAATCAGAGATTTCCTACCAAGAATTGAGGATTTCCCTGCGAAGAAAAGGGAATTCCCCTGATAATTATCGGGGATTCCCCGAGAATGAATTTACGCAGGGAATAATCTGGGATTACCATGCGAAGAAAAGGGATTCCCCTGTGAAAAATTAAGGAAATCCTATGTTAATAGTCGGGGATTGCCCTGCGAATAATCGGGGGATTCCACTCTGAAGAAACAGCATTCCATTCGGCCATGAAACCAGGGCACATCAGTGCGGCTCGTGGATTTCCTGTCCTGGGCTCTGGGACGCAAAAGAAATGGCGGTACAGAGTTTCTGGCTTGGCTTCTAGCGCTGGACCGGCTCAACCAATCAGAGGGCCTTCAGCACAGAGTGGGCTGTGCCGCCTGCGGCCAGCGACCAATCAGGGGCCTCCGATTCCGCTGCCTGCGCTGCCTGCGGCTAAGCCTCTGCTTGGACTGTCAGATAGCCGGACTAGATGGAATTAACGACGGGGCTCGGAACACGGACATTCATGGCCACCGGGCCGCCCATCCGATGCTGGAATGCCAGAATGCTCCGAGTCTGCTGGAGGAATTGGCCAGCCTGAGTAGACTCATGCGCAGGAGACTGCTGTGTTGCGGTTTGAATCACGAGGACAGACAGTCGAATTGCGAAGCTGAGACAAAATTTAAGCCGGAAATAAAGCAGGAGGAACGCTGTAATGGGTGAGTATCGACGGCGGAAATGGATTGCATTCTGTGAATCGCCGATTGGCTGAAGTAAAAGCTCTTTGAAATTCCCACTGCACCAACCCCACGCCAGAAGTAGAAAAACCCTACACCCACCCCACTCCTGAATCAGGCCTTTAACCCCGAACCCCCTCATCCAGAATTGGGCCTTTTACCCGACACCCACCTCACTCCTGAATTAGCCAATCAGAGCGCGCCGCTGTTAAAGAAGGTTGCGCTAGAGATAGCATGTATCCATATTGATAAAAAGGATTTCATACGAAAGTAATTGAAATGTGAAACTCCGGGCATAATGATAGCAATTATTATTTTATAGTTTCGAATAGCATATAATGCATTATTTATCTAGTGAAGAGTGCACTTTGTGCAGCGGTCCGCCCCGGTACTCAGGAGTGTGTTTAGCAACTCGAGAATAATTTCTGTCCCTCAACCCCCTTAATGGGTCTAAATGTGCTCATGTATCGATTGCGGTAGAGCAGAATGGATAGAAGGGCCGAGTTTTTAGTTCATCCGACAGGCTGTGGGGCTTCAATAGGAAATAGTTCCAGATTAGATAAGGGGAGAATAATATAACAGATAAGAGAGATCCAGAACAAATTTTTTAGTTGCCATGTAACCGGAAGTTGGAGTTTAGATTAGTTTCGTCGAGTTGGGATTTTAGCTAGCATGGGAATTTAGGAATTTAAGATTTGGAAAAACGGTATTTGGAGGAACAAGACCTTCGTTTTCAAGCAACACTTGAAGATTCAACTAATTGTTATCTTATTCTGCGGAAAGCTAGCCTGAAAGCTTGTTAATCCTTCGCGAGCTGCCGTTAATCAATAAGACTAATCCTGGCCCTCTCATTGGCGAGGATGAACTGGGATTGGCTGCCTAGTCGGAAGGTGGGTAAGGAGTGTGCTCAAATATGAGTCCACAAAGCAGATTATTGCTTCAGTAAGGCTAAGGGATCATTTTTGCCAGTCCAGCCGGACGAGATGCAGAAGCAGTCGCAGTGGAAACTGCAACAAAAACAGCAATGCGACAGGTGCACTTGTAGAGACTCGGAGGCTGAGCAAATCGAGAGCTTCGCCGACGGCGGTGGCGGCGTCGGCGGAGTCGGCGGAGTTGGAGGCGACGAAGAGCACTCGCTGATTGCTGTGTACGCCAGCCAGCTGAGGTCGCGCAGCAGAACCGGTGGAAAGTCGGCGACGGCATCTGCGGCGGCCGCGGTCGACTCGCTCGAGCAGGAGCTCGAATCCGAGAGCGCCAAGTTGCAGGTGAGTGACAGGCGATGCCATGCTAATAGTGCATGCCTTGGAGATTAGTTTGCTAATAGATCAAAGCGATCTGGCTGATGAGATAGACATCAGGTTAGTGGACTGGATTCCATAATTAAGCGAGAGTGATTTCATGCACGGATACGAATTCTTCAGGTAGGGTGAGATTTACTTCATTTAGGGTGAGATTTACTTCATTTAGGGTGAGATTTACTTCATTGAAGGTGAGATTTACTTCAGGTAGGGTGAGATTTAACTTATTTAGGGTGAGATTTACTTAATTGAGGGTGAGATTTAATTCAGGTGGGGTGAGATTTACTTCAGGTAGGGTGAGATTTAATACAGGTAGGGTGAGATTTAATACAGGTAGGGTGAGATTTAATACAGGTAGGGCGAGATTCAAAATTCAGGTAGGTTGAGATTTTATTCAGGTAGGGTGAGATTTACTTTATTTAGGGTGAGATTTACTTAATTGAGGGTGAGATTTAATTCAGGTGGGGTGAGATTTACTTCAGGTAGAGTGAGATTTACTTCAAGTAGGGTGAGATTTACTTCAGGTAGGGTGAGATTTACTTAAGGTAGGGTGAAATTTAATTTAACATATAATGAATATACTCGTACTAAGGTCCAGGTGCGCGCGTGTTAACTACTCAGATGCAGCTAAGCAAAACTCTAGTTAAGTGCCGGTAGAAAGTTACCAAGACCAGTTTAAACACAATCGCAATAGGCAGTTCTAATCAATTCTTTCCATTCATTGCTTCTCTATCCTCCGGTCTCTGCAATCTCTCAGCGCCCCCCACCCCTAGTGGCGAAGATTTGTAAAGATCCCGTACAGTCTCCCATAGTCTAATCTCCCGCTGCCCCAATCCCTTCACTCCGCTAAGCAGCGGAAGCCGCCGCCGCCGCCGCCGCCGCCGCCGCATTTGAGTTTCCGCCCCGACCCCAACCCTTCAATTCCCCAGCAGCTATACTCTTTCTATAGAGACTGAGGAAAGTTTGGGTCGCCATCTAGATTCCTTTTTTGGGGATTTAGTCTCGGTGGTGAGGGGGGGCGGATTCACCGTAGTCTGAGCTTAGATGAGGATCTATTTCTGGACGAAGGCGAGGTCAGGGAAGCGAAAGTGAAAGGGAGACTGAGGGTCGGCGAGATGGGCAGACAGTGCAGATTTGCACCGGATGGCATGCTGCAGTTTCCTGTTGTTTTTTAATTTTCTCTGCCCTCACAGAACAGACTGGCTTGATTGAGCCATTGTGAGGACAAGAGCAGAAAGTTATTCCCCACTTCCCCCACTTAATGTCTTTTCTTGCCACCTCCTGTCTATTCTTCCCACCTAAGGACTATTCCTCCTACGTCGTGTCTATTCTTCCCACCTAGTGTATATTCTTCCCACCTCGTGTCTATTCTTCCCACCTCGTGTATATTCTTCCCACCTCGTGTATATTCTTCCCACCTCGTGTCTATTCTTCCCACCTCGTGTCAATTCTTCCCACCTCTTGTGTATATTCTTCCCAATGCATGTCAATTCTTCCCACCTCGTGTCAATTCTTCCCACCTCGTGTCAATTCTTCCCACCTCGTGTCAATTCTTCCCACCTCGTGTCAATTCTTCCCACCTCGTGTCTATTCTTCCCAACGCATGTCTATTCTTCCCATCTCGTGTCTATTCTTCCCACCTCGTGTCAATTCTTCCCACCTCGTGTCTATTCTTCCCACCTCGTGTCAATTCTTCCCACTTAGTGTCTATTCTTCCCACCTCGTGTCTATTCTTCCCACCTCGTGTCTATTCTTCCCACCTCATGTCTATTCTTCCCAACTCGTGTCTATTCTTCCCACCTCGTGTCTTTTCTTCCCACCTCGTGTCTATTCTTCCCACCTCGTGTCTATTCTTCCCACCTCGTGTCTATTCTTCCCACCTCATGTCTATTCTTCCCAACTCGTGTCTATTCTTCCCACCTCGTGTCTTTTCTTCCCACCTCGTGTCTATTCTTCCCACCTCGTGTCAATTCTTCCCACCTCGTGTCAATTCTTCCCACCTAGTGTCTATACTTCCCACCTCGTGTCTATTCTTCCCACCTCGTGTCCATTCTTCCCACTTCGTGTCAATTCTTCCCACCTCGTGTCTATTCTTCCCACCTCGTGTCTATTCTTCCCAATGCATGTTAATTCTTCCCACCTCGTGTCTTTTCTTCCCACCTCGTGTCTATTCTTCCCAACGCATGTCTATTCTTCCCAACGTATGTCTATTCTTCCCACCTCGTGTCAATTCTTCCCACCTCGTGTCTATTCTTCCCACCTCGTGTCAATTCTTCCCACCTCGTGTCAATTCTTCCCACCTCGTGTCTCCTCCCGTGTCTCATCTCTCCCGTGTCTCATCTCTCCCGTGTCTCATCTCTCCCGTGTCTCATCTCCTCCCGAGTCTCATCTATTCTTCCCAACGCATGTCTTTTCTTTCCACCTCATGTCTATTTTTATCTCTTCCCAGTTGATGTTTCTCTAGTCTCTAGATTCTCGAAACTCAGCAGCTATTTTCCCATCGCCCGAATTTGTCGTCCGTCATTCTCAATCTTGCCAGTATCGCAGTGAAACAGCTGAGCACATCCTCCTTCTCACTGAGCACCCTAGCTGAACTGCAATGTCGCTGCTGCATTATTCATTTAGTACACCTAAATAGCTGCGCGTTGCATTGCAAACACAATGGCACTTCTTTCGATACTCACAATACTAAGGCTAATAAAAACAATAGTAAAAATAATGCAAAGTACTTGACTAAGCTAAATCCGAGGTCAGCAGTACAGAGTTCCTCCCACCCCGCTGGCATCGGCATGTTCAAGCACCTGCACGCGGGGAACAAGAGCGGAAATAATTGCACTGCGAATGATCGCCAGAAATTGGGACACTATATGGACTCGGAGGGTCATAAATAGGGGTGGATTGTGATTTATTGAGCATGAGAAACTTGTATCGCATTCCCATATACACGCCAGAATAGTTCACATTATTATTTTCTTCTCTCAAACAGCAGCAGCAGCAGCAGCAGCAGCAGCAGCAGTCGTAGCATCTATAGCGCGTGACACAGAGGCCAAAAAAAGTTGAACAATATTCGCACGACTAAGTTAACTTGACGTCTGATTGAAGAAGAAAAATCACTCCTTATAGAAATCCGCGAAGCTAGCAACTGACAGACCGCACGCGAGCAACTTGCCGTCAAAATCAATTAGTTTGGAAAGAAAGTCTATTTATTGTTTATGTTTATTTTTTAGACAATAGCCAGGTTGAGTCAGGAATTTAGCTTGCCAATAATTGATTGCTCCGCTGAGATATCTGAGAGAGAGAGAGAGCTTCAAAGCGGATTAACGAGTAAAACAAACAACTATATTTTGTCGAATATATAATTGTTTTGTATGCATAAACAAAACGTATTGCACTAATCCATAAATATTTGACTCGTAATTACAAGTAACTGAGATTATTCATCCGAGCAGTGGATAAGCCAAACCCTGATTTCGTCGATAAATTGATAAATTGATTGATAAATAAAAATCAATCTAATCTTAGCCGACAATAGGAGCGTCGGATTGTAGAAATAAAAGTGAGCTCGCTACAGATTCGAACTCATAACCGTACGCGTCAAAACTGCTCCACTTTCTACTAATTTGCAGGCGGAATTTGACAAGCTAATGTCCGGCTATCAGGGCGCAGGCCATTGCGGCATGGGCGGCTGGGCCAACGCGGAGGCGGCTGCCGCGGCCGCAGCTGAAGCCAGACTCCTTCGCGCCCAGCGCAGCCGGCTAGAGCAGCGAATGGCGGTGCTGGAGGAGCAGAACAGGCGGCTGGAGACCCAGCTGGCCAGACTGCGGCGACTGCTGACAACGCCGCCAGCGTCGGCGATGGCCACGCCGAGGCGACCAGACAGCCGCGGCGCAGTAATGGTCCTAGGAGGCGTCGGCAATCGGTCGTCGGTGAACAGCCTGTTTGTCATGGCTGGCCGAATAAGCAGCGCGATGGGTCAGCTGGTGGAGGCTGTGAACGGAGGCGACCCCAGTCCCTGAGAAACCCGCCGTCTCAAAAAGCAACCAACAATTTTTCTTGGCATTTAATTTAGATTTTTACCGCCGGCACAGGGACGGCGAAGATGTTAACTGTCGTGTGCAGTTCTGTTTCCTGCTAACTACAAATATTGCTAATCCCTGGTCTAGGGCAGACAATGATGAACAACTTTAATGACTTTAATGTCAGCTAATGTATATAGATAGTCAGGTGGGTCAGCTAATGTATATAGATAGTCAGGTGGGTCAGCTAGTGTATATAGATAGTCAGGTGGGTCAGCTAGTGTATATAGATAGTCAGGTGGGTCAGCTAATGTATATAGATAGTCAGGTGGGTCAGCTAATGTATATAGATAGTCAGGTGGGTCAGCTAATGTATGTAGATAGTCAGGTGGGTCAGCTAATGTATATAGATAGTCAGGTGGGTCAGCTAGTGTATATAGATAGTCAGGTGGGTCAGCTAATGTATATAGATAGTCAGGTGGGTCAGCTAATCCATATATAATGTATATATATTAGAGATATGAGTTTAATAGTAACTTGCAGCTGTATAATGATAATCTTATATCAATATGCCGACAACGGAACAGTACTTGACAGGTGACTGAGCGGAGATGACAGCAAAGATAGTATTTCCAACTATTTTACTAGCAGTTTAATATATGAAATAAGTTAACAAAGTTGTTTTCACCAACTTTAATGACCAGTTACTGATTGAGCACAGGGCTTACAGCAAAATGCTCAGGACTTGACCTCACATATGTTTATAATGTTAGTATTAATATTTATTCTCTAGCAACAGTAAAAAACGTTGAAAATTTGAGCATCTGGACTCAAAACAAGCGCTGCAACAGATTTCATGGAAATCTACTTGTGTTTCGCTGAATAGACAAAAATAGCGGTGGTAGGCGAGATGGACACAACAAGAATATATGTGAATTATCAATTGAAATGCAGGATGACAATCGCTACTTAACAGAAAACAATTTTGCCTACTAAAGTCACACGCCACACTACTGAATAAACTTAATAGTAGAATTTATTTGAGACATTCAAAACAGTAGCCCCTGACATAATTCACGATTCTTAGACACTTCAACAATACTGGGCCACTACTGAATAAACTTAATAGTAGAATTTATTTGAGGCATTCAAAACAGTAGCCCCTGACATAATTCACGATTCTTAGACACTTCAACAATACTGGGCCACTACTGAATAAACTTAATAGTAGAATTTATTTGAGGCATTCAAAACAGCAGCCCCTGACATAATTCACGATTCTTAGACACTTCAACAATACTGGGCCACTACTGAATAAACTTAATAGTAGAATTTATTTGAGGCATTCAAAACAGTAGCCCCTGACATAATTCACGATTCTTAGACACTTCAACAATACTGGGCCACTACTGAATAAAAGAACATACAAGACAGGCTAATCACGGCGACATCTAGGAGAAGATACTTCACTCTTATACATTGGTTCTTTGTATAACTCAAGTGCAACATTTTTTAGACAGCTAATCCGAGCATCGGTTAGTGGACCAGGTAGTGGGTCAGCTGACCAGGCGGGTCACAGAAGTGGGTCAACAGACCAGGCGGGTCACAGAAGTGGGTCAACAGACCAGGCGGGTCACAGAAGTGGGTCAACAGACCAGGCGGGTCACAGAAGTGGGTCAACAGACCAGGCGGGTCACAGAAGTGGGTCAACGGACCAGGTGGGTCACAGAAGTGGGTCAGCGGACCAGGCGGGTCACAGAAGTGGGTCAACGGACCAGGTGGGTCACATAAGTGGGTCAACGGACCAGGTGGGTCACAGAAGTGGGTCAACGGACCAGGTGGGTCACAGATGTGGGTCAACGGACCAGGTGGGTCACAGATGTGGGTCAACGGACCAGGTGGGTCATAGAAGTGGGTCAGCGGACCAGGCGGGTCGCAGAAGTGCGTCAGCTGACCAGGTGGGTCACAGAAGTATATCAGCTGACCAGAAGTGGGTCAGCAGAAGTGGGTCAGCTGACCAGGCGGGTCCCAGAAGTGGTTCAGCTAAACAGGTGGGTCGCAGAAGTGGGTCAGCTGACCAGGCGGGTCGCAGAAGTGGGTCAGCTGACCAGGCGGGTCGCAGAAGTAGGTCAGCTGACCAGGTGGGTCGCAGAAGTGGGTCAGCTGACCAGGTGGGTCGAAAAAGTGGGTCAGCGGACTAGGTGGGTCGCAGAAGTGGTTCAGCTAAACAGGTGGGTCGCAGAAGTGGGGCAGCTGACCAGGCGGGTCGCAGAAGTGGGTCAGCTGACCAGGCGGGTCGCAGAAGTAGGTCAGCTGACCAGGTGGGTCGCAGAAGTGGGTCAGCTGACCAGGCGGGTCGAAAAAGTGGGTCAGCGGACTAGGTGGGTCGCAGAAGTGGTTCAGCTAAACAGGTGGGTCGCAGAAGTGGGGCAGCTGACCAGGCGGGTCGCAGAAGTGGGTCAGCTGACCAGGCGGGTCGCAGAAGTAGGTCAGCTGACCAGGTGGGTCGCAGAAGTGGGTCAGCTGACCAGGCGGGTCGAAAAAGTGGGTCAGCGGACCAGGTGGGTCGCAGAAGTGGGTCAGCTAAACAAGCTCACCAGGTGGGTCGGAGAATTGGATCAGCTGATCAATGAGCGATCAAAAAAGGACAATGAGCTGGGAAAGCCAAAAGTGGTTCCGGGGACAGGGGAGGCCAAAATATTATGCAAATAAAAAATGCTAATCAGATCCACTGCTCGCTGGGTAGGCAGTGAATCTCCATGACCCGCCAGGCGGCGCGCGGGTTAAGTTCGGCTTGATCGCGGCACAGGGCCCAAATGTGGGTGACGCGCAGGATCTTGTCGGGGTCGCCTTCCACCACTTTGCCAAGCGAGTCGCGAACGCATTCAATGTGCTGCGCTGTGAAGCTGATTACCAATACTGGGCCCTGCGTATTGCGACAGATAGGAGTTCGCATTGGGATTCAGGATCTAGTGTGGCTATCAGAGAACAAGCTGGTTGAACTAGAAACTTGAGAATAATATAATCAAAATGCAAGAATAGGTTTTGAAAGTAAAGGATATTACGAGTGATTTGAGAACTAAGCATTTGTATTCTGGAACTTTGGAAAAGGGTATTGGGATTCTGGAATGTATTATTGGGATCTCGGAATGGAATACTGGGATTCTGGAATGGAATACTGGGATTCTGGAATGGAATACTGGGATTCTGGAATGGAATACTGGGATTCTGGAATGGAATACTGGGATTCTGGAATGGAATACTGGGATTCTGGAATGGAATACTGGGATTCTGGAATGGAATACTGGGATTCTGGAATGGAATACTGGGATTCTGGAATGGAATACTGGGATTCTGGAATGGAATACTGGGATTCTGGAATGGAATACTGGGATTCTGGAATGGAATACTGGGATTCTGGAATGGAATACTGGGATTCTTAAATGGAATACTGGGATTCTTAAATGGAATACTGGGATTCTTAAATGGAATACTGGGATTATGGAATGGAATACTGGGATTCTTAAATGGAATACTGGGATTCTTAAATGGAATACTGGGATTCTTAAATGGAATACTGGGATTATTGAATGGAATACTGGGATTATTGAATGGAATACTGGGATTCTGGAATGGAATATTGGGATTATTGAATGGAATACTGGGATTCTGGAATGGAATACTGGGATTCTGGAATGGAATACTGGGATTCTTAAATGGAATACTGGGATTCTTAAATGGAATACTGGGATTATTGAATGGAATACTGGGATTATTGAATGGAATACTGGGATTCTGGAATGGAATATTGGGATTATTGAATGGAATACTGGGACTCTGGAATGGAATATTTCGACTCTGAAATTAAAGGTTAGGATTCAGGAGAGGAAAATAAGGATTCGAGAATAAAAGGTTAGAATTAGAACAGAAAAGGTTAGGATTCAGCAAGAGAATATTATGAATCTGTAAAGGAATATAAGGATTCAGGAATAGAAGGTTATAGGAGGAATAGGAGGTTAGGATTCAGGAAACTAAAATAAGGATTCAACTATTTATAATTTTTGAGGATTTGGGAATAGTTGAGGATTTGGGAATAGTTGAGGATTTGGGAATAGTTAAGGATTTGGGAATAGTTAAGGATTTGGGAATAGTTGAGGAATTGGGAATAGTTGCAATATAGAATAGTAAGGAGTCGTTAGGACAAAAATGCAACTGAATTCCATGTAAACTGACCTGATCAACAATCTTGGCCTGAAGCACCTCCGGATAGGACAGGTCTAGCACGCGGGACTCAGACTTGTAGGCGTGCTGTTTTAGAGTCTTAGCCTGCTGCTCCAGCCGTTTAAACTGGCCCTCATAGCACCAGCTCTCCAGTACTCTGGTGTCGCTGCGGAATATCGCCTCCAGTACATTTGGCACCACAAACTGACGGCAATGAGTGGTGAAGCCGCTCAGAGTGAAGCTTGGCTCCAGGCGGGCGATTTCGTTAACCACCTGGGTGAGATTGGAGGAGATCTGGGATCAGAGATGGGATCTGGACCGCTTTGCAGACTACTCAAGCAAGGAAAAAATTGACACGAAATTTCAGTTCTAAAGATTATTGTAATTATTAATAAACAAATATTAACTAACTATATAAGGGATTTATTTATAGATTAAAAATATAGAATCGACTATCGAAAAGATCTGACGATGCTCTATAGATATCTTAACAGATTAGGCGTTGCATCTATAGATATCTAATATAGAGATAAGGCAACGCATCTATAGATATCTAATATAGAGATAAGGCCACGCATCTATAGATATCTAATATAGAGATAAGGCCACGCATCTATAGATATCTAATATAGAGATTAGGCAATGCATCTATAGATATCTAATATGTAGATTAGGCTATGCATTTTTAAGATATCTAATATAGAGAATAGGCCACGCATCTATAGATATCTAATATAAAGATAAGGCCACGCATCTATAGATATATAATATAGAGAATAGGCCATGCATCTATAGATATCTAATATAGAGAATAGGCTATACATCTATAGATATCTAATATAGAGAATAGGCTATACATCTATAGATATCTAATATAGAGAATAGGCCATGCATCTATAGATATCTAATATAGAGAATAGGCTATACATCTATAGATATCTAATATAGAGAATAGGCCATGCATCTATAGATATCTAATATAGAGAATAGGCCATACATCTATAGATATCTAATATAGAGAATAGGCTATGCATCTCTAGACATCTAATATAGAGAATAGGCTATGCATCTCTAGACATCTAATATAGAGAATAGGCTATGCATTTTTAGATATCTAATTTAGAGATTAGGCGATGCGTCTATAGATTTGTTACTAATAAACAGATTAGGCGACGGGTCTATAGATATCTAATTAGACTGGGCGATGCATCTCTAGATACCCAATATAGTGTATAGACCATGAATCTATAGATATTTTGTAGAGATTAGGCGATGCGTCTATAGATATTTTGTAGAGATTAGGCGATGCGTCTATAGATATTTTATGTAGAGATTAGGCGATGCTTCTATACAAAAATATATGGTCATCACAAGCAGATTAATATATTTGTCGATGCATTTGCAGATGAGTTAACAACTAACCTATATTATTCTAGGCCTATAGACATGTAACGTCAATATAAAAAGCAAGCGTTAATTAATTCAAACCTTGTGAAAATCTGAATCCGTGAACAAAGAGCCAAACAAAGACGAAAATCGTTCGCTAACAAATCTGCCGCCCCTAGCCAGCGGATTCTCCGACTCCTGATACTGGGACCGCATGTCGAACAGTTTCTGCACGTACGGATTGCTGTCCTTGAAGCTGACCCATGCCTGAGCCCATTTGCTGTCCCGGTGCAGCACAACGCCCTGCTCGTGCGGATTCGCCTCCGGTGGTGGCGCAGCGCCAGATGAGCCCGACGAATCGGCGATGCCGGCCACCTCCTGGCGAGTCATCAGCACAGTGGGACTGCGGTACACCTGGATGGCACGGATTGAAGCTTTAGTTGTGTAGGAATACATTTTTTATGAAGGGTAGACTTGCTACTTTGAAGTAGTAATATATGCTAATTCGTTTATTTTTAGCTCGTAGTGTCTTTTTATTGACTTTATCGACGACAATGAACTACACTACTGATTAAATATTTAATATAATTGATTCAACATGGCCTAACTCGGTCAGATATGTGCAGCCGACAGCACAGCCGAAGCTATTGCGCGGCGCATCTGAAGGCTGCGTACGGCTGTTCAGTCCATGGACTGGGGGACGCCACACCCACCCTCAATTACCCCAGCTGATGCTGGTACCCATTTAACAGCTGGGTGAACTGAAGCAATGCAAAGTTAAGTGTCATGCTAAAGGACACAAATTGTTCCAATGGAGTCGGGAATCGAACCCCCGACCATCAAGTCGTGAGTCCGACGCTCTAAGCACTAGGCTGTAACCTTTTCTGAGTTAACTACTTAACAGTAAGACTACCAAGCCATTCTGCCGCCCGTTTTTATACCAAGGGGGAATTCCTGAAATATTTTTGGCGGCGCCTGATTGCTAACACCGTTGGGTGGTGACTGATTGATTGACAGACTAGGCGATGGTGTCCTGTGGTTGGGCTGCGCCTAATAGTTTGGCTTCATCACATAAATTAAAGAAATTCACGTCAGGGTGTCCATAGTGGCCTAGTTCCACCTGTTGTAGCCCTTAAAGGTCCAGCAGACCTTTAGTCTAGACAGGTGACCACCGAAGGCGGAGATGATGCAGGCACATTCGGGTGACATGCTGATAAATTTTGAAGGCTCGGCATAGCCGCACTGAGGCGCAGTGCTAATTCGTGTACGAGTATAGGGGTGTATGAAATACGCAACAGAAGATGCGCAACAAAAAGTTGGCCTGTGTTCTTGATTTTCGTGTGCCTGCGTTGCTCCGTTCGGGTGCAGCACAAAAAATGGAAAACATCCCTCCTAGGTAGTTCTACTGTTAACTAAACGCTAAGTTACGCCAGATAATTACTCAATTAAAGTCGGTGACAGATTTTCTGTTCTTCATTAATTTCTTCCTAGACAAACCTTAAGCGACAGGTCGCCTTCGATTTCACGCGTAACCGCCGCGGCGCCGGTGCGAGCTCGGCGAACCAATTCGGAATCGGCCAGCGCCTCGGCTGATTTGGACAGATGACCTGCCGCGTCCTTCACACCTTTGGCCGCTTTCTGCAGGTACTCCTGCTGGGCTACCGAGTTAAGGCTGTCCCGAACCTTGTCAGCTGTGTTCTTTAGTCTTTCGTCCTGCTCCAGACTCTGGTAGTATCTTGGGAAAGGAGTTCAATTTCAATAGCTGGAATTTGATGCTATGTTTCCTAGAAAGAAAGAAAGTCTGGATAGGTAAAGACTGCAGAAGAGACTGGATGGGGAATAAAGACTGGATGTAGAACAAAGATTGCAATAGAGACTGGATTGAGAATAAAGACTAAAGAAAAGGCTGGAGAGGAATAAAGACACAACACATAATAAAGTATAGCCAGCTAAGTAAAGGAAGCATTGGACTCACTTGCGCACTTTCTGCAGCTCCTCAGACTGCTCAAGTTTGCTAGTCTCTTCTCTGAATTTTTTCAAGCTATCCTTCATGGCTTTGTCCTTTTGCATTTCATCACGGACTCGATCAATGAGGCCAGCAATAAAGCCTTTGTTGCTATAATGCTGGCTGGGAGCAGCGACACGCCAAACTACTCGGCCAGCAGCAGCTTGTCTCAATAGCAGGGACGTCATTTATGTTTACTTCCCGATGAGCGATTTAATTTGCTACTTACAAAAATGAACTGTATTATAGTGAAGTATCTATGAAACCAAGTGTCATGCACCAATAACCAGCAATTTCAATTCTTCTTGCCTGAACTGCAAATAATTTAATAAATAATATATTAATAAAGGGTTATTGTAGTTCCTTGGCCTTGTGTGGCCTTGGACTTGCATGGCCTTGTGCACCAATATGTGCCGAGACCCTTTGAGAACAACACAGTTAAGGAGGGTTCGGGGGAATGAAAGATTGTTCTTTATTGCAATTTTGGTGTTTTAAATAGCTTAGGCTGACTACTATGCTTTACATAATAAAATGTCTCCATAACAAGAACTAACCACATTTTAATTAACTAAAATTATTGTCTGTAACTGCTTTTCATGCAATTAAAACCTTGGGTGAACAGCTGTCATGCACACAAAGCTATCCAACAAAAAATATTAGGACATGGACAGTATTTATAAGCCCATTGGCAGAGCTGCCAAAGCAAAGCCTTTAGCCATAGGCTATAAAAGTTAATATAAATTTACAGTTACAGTTACAATTTCAATTTACAATTATAAAACATTTTAACTAAGTAATCGCCTATAGGCCTATATATAATATAACTCAGTCTCTACAATACAACTACAGCTGCAGCCAAATGGCCAATTTCTTTGCTACAAAAGCCTAGCCTAGGCCTACAATATGCATGTTAAGATAAACGTGTATTTAAAGTATTATATTGAAGCCATACATATAAAAAAATAATAGACGTCAAGTTTCAACATAAAAGGCAATTCATATAAAAAATAAGATGTCTGTCTTTAATCTTGGTCTTAAATAATGTAAAAATAATAGCCCGAAGTAGTGTAAAGTTCACATTAAAGCAACACTTCATTTCGTAGAATCCGTGTGCTTTAGCAACTCTAAAATAAGAATATTATAACAATATATCACTCAATAAAAATGATTCTTCGTCTATTTCACTATTATCTGGTCTTGCTAAGTTATCAGCAAAAATCTATAAAGATAGTTATTACAAATTCAAATGTTTTAGTGAACTGGCGCGAAATACGTCGAATCTTATTTTCGCTTGTAGATGTAGACAGATAGCCTTGTAATCTCGAGCTGAGACATAATGCAAAGATACATAATGCTGTTCGCAGTTTTTGGGCTTGTTGCGCTAAGACTTCAAGTTTCGTCTTTAATTGAAGCTTTGATGGCCTTAATTGTGCTTCTTGTCCCGTGACAGCGCCTGTTTTGCAATTTCTTTAACTACAATTCTCTGCTTTTCCCGCCTTGACAAGGCTTCTCCCGCTAGAATTATGTAGTAAAATAATGTTCATTGGTTAATAGTTCAGGATTTTTGGCAATTTTTTGCGAGTCTTTGTTTAATGACAACTAAAGTTACGTTAAGTTATATATATAAACTACTTCAGTTGTCCTTCTTGTCTTAGTATCGTGCAATTTTGGTGAGAAAGAAATATTTACATGTAATAGTTTCAATACTCTCTGTGTTTATTATTGATAAAGATTTGATTTTTAATGCTGTAATATAGATTACTTAAGCTGCGAAATGGTAATCATATGCAGGTATCAAACAAAGGACGGAGCTTTTTAATGCTTTGTTTTTTCTAACAAAGGGTCCTTACTCATTTGAACTTCTCTGGTAATTTTTGCTCAGATTAATTATTAGAAACGAAAAAGATTTTTTTCATTTTGATTTTCCATCCATTTTTTGAAAAATTATTTTAATCACGTCATTTGCGTTCCCATTCCTTTCTAAGAATTGACGAAAATTTGACCTGCATGCGGTGTGATTTGTCGATTTTTGTAGGCTCAAACGGTTGTGCTTTTTTGAAATGAATTTTAGGAGACCGGATCAGTAACTTTGTCAACTTATTTAACGGGCAATCCTACACTTCCGTTCGGTAAATTATTTTGACACTGAATTTTGAACAGGCGTGTTAAATAACAATGTAACCAAACAAAACTGAAACAGTGGAACATAATAGCAGTCTGTTAGAGCGCATAGTCACTTAGAGTGTGTCTGCAGGTCATTAAGGTGTCTACAATGGATAGTAATGTCCAATCCAGTACAGGATAGCCCCAAATGGACATTGGGGATACAGACGACGCCAGAGAAATTCCTCAATGTGTGCGTCGAAGAGAGCGTCGCTTGTGCCATGCATGTTGCGGATCTTGCGCTTCGCGAGGGCCCAAGTGCCCTCCACAGTGTTGGTGTGGACTGTTGGGTCTGCTGGATCTACAAAGTGCAGCCAATGGTTCACCGAGACGTGGTTGGGTAGACCAGCATATGCCAACCATCCATCGGTGAACAAGCAGCTCACAAGCAACAGCTCCCTTAAACTGACACCCCTTTAAACTCTGTTCGCTCAAACTTTTGGCCATAGACACATTGCCAATCGACGTCATTTGACTCGGTGGTACGAATTCAGATGTGAAAATAATTTACCGAACGGAAGTGTAGGATTGCCATTTAACGAAATGACCAGTAACCTTTAGGACTTGAAAGCCATGAATCCTATTGTAAAATTCCTGATTGTGATTTATGAAGTAAAAATTATATTCAAAATTTGTTCAGATTCAGATCAGATTTTAAGATTAACTACTTATGTCACATTATTATTGTTTCTTTATACATAGTGCCATGCCATATTATACCAATATGGACTAGACCCAATCTTAGTTGACTTAGTGGACAATGAGCTTTCTTTTTTAGATAGGCCCTAGTTGCCTAGGTTTTCTATGTTTTGGTAATTTGTAGATACATTTTTTGTCAATGCTGCCAGAAGCCAATTTTGCCTTGGCTTCACTCGCAATGGCAAGGACTTTTAATTTTAATTGAAATTTTTTAAGATTTTTACTTAGTTTATAATTATTCATAAAAATTGTATATGGAGTAGCTAGCAATCTTATAGTTTAGCAATTATTTAATTGCTAATATAGTAGGCCTTTACTAAAAATGAAAATCTTGCTTGTGCTAGGTTCACTTTTGGTTAGAGAAAAAACTGCTGAACCAATTTTCACCATTCTTTTGTAATATTCTATACTCTAAAAGCTATTTTTTACCTTTTTAAATCAGCTTGAGATTTTAAGTAACTAGTCTTTTGCACCATTATATTAAAAAGTTGTTTCTTTGTCTAAAATTTTTGTTGCTAAGTAGACCAGTAATTAGAATATTATAGATTAAGATAGCTATGGCAGTATACATAAACTGTCAGCTTATTCAGATGTATACAACAGTGTAATATATATTTGTGCTTGGTTAAAAAAAAACTGAATATCCATAGGGCTAACTAGT
The DNA here is from genome assembly GCA_950097015.1 of Macrostomum hystrix. Lineage (NCBI taxonomy): Eukaryota > Metazoa > Platyhelminthes > Macrostomidae > Macrostomum > Macrostomum hystrix. The sequence goes on along the minus strand of CATNEN010000025.1, from coordinate 7,319,448 downwards.
ACTTTTGTATAGTAAATAGTAATAGTAAATCGTTTTTTTCATGTTTTACAACTTAATTGGAAGGCAAGTAATATTTAGAACAGTTTAATATAGCTGTGTAAATCAATTAGTCTATACACAGTTTTTATTATTTGCATTTGACTGCAGATGGCTCGCAATGATCACACAGAGGAGCCAACACCCTATATTGAGGCCATCATCACTTACATCTCCTATGTGCTGCTGGCTGTATTTGGCCACATCAGGGACTTCCTGCGCAACAAAGGCTTGGAAACTAATATGATTGCTACTGAGCCTGATAGGACAAAGGTAAGTTATTGACTAACTTTTTTGTGAAGGTGTTTTGCATGAATGGGCTAGTTTATTTGCTGGTGATAATTTGTGTATTTAAATCATTGAAGTAAAGTTAGCTAATTTAAAATAAGCATTGATCAGTTTGTAGGAAGTTTTTTTCAGTTTATATAACCTATACAATATATAAGTAAAAAGAAAGGATGTGGTGACTCAGCCAGTATTCCTTTAAGTACTATGCTGTTCAAGATGTTCTATCCTGTTTATTAAGATAAAATTTTATTCGTCATGTTTCTATGCTTAGAAGCATTTTCTACAGTGTTTTTGTTAATAAAAAACAGCGGAAAGTGCATCTGAAGGATAGAGGCTTTTGCACCTGAAAAACAGCGGGAAGTGCATCTGAACTTATTAGTTTAAATTAGTTTTTAGCATCTGAAGGATAGAGGCTTTTGCACCTGAAAAACAGCGGGAAGTGCATCTGAACTTATTAGTTTAAATTAGTTTTTAGCATCTGAAGGATAGAGGCTTTTGCACCTGAAAAACAGCGGGAAGTGCATCTGAACTTATTAGTTTAAATTAGTTTTTAGCATCTGAAGGATAGAGGCTTTTGCACCTGAAAAACAGCGGAAAGTGCATCTGAAGGATAGAGGCTTTTGCACCTGAAAAACAGCGGGAAGTGCATCTGAACTTATTAGTTAAAATTAGTTTTTAGCATCTGAAGGATAGAGACTTTTGCACCTGAAAAACAGCGGGAAGTGCATCTGAAGGTCAGTAGCTACTGCACCTAAATACCAGGGGATTTTGCACCTTAAAGACTGTGATTACCGCATCTCATACAATAAGCATAATTGTCGGGGTTGATAAGGACTTGCACAATGCGTGAGATCTTATGCATACACGTAGCAAACATGATTCAAAGATTATTATAGCAAGCATGTGAAAGGTTGTGAGTTTTTCATCCTAATATGGTCATGTTAGTCAACCCGTATACTAATTTGTATTGTATAAACAGGCCGAGTTCCATAATGGCCTAGTTTTCATACGGTTAGAAAGCGAGCTATATATTCTGCCTCCCAGCTTCTCAGGCTCTTAAGTATAGAAAAAAAATGAATTGCACTCAGTAAGTTGTGGGCTACTCCAATTGTTTCAGAAGGGTCTGACCTGTGTGCGAGTGCAGACTAATTTATATAATTCCACAGTCGCATCCAAAAGACGTTTCTGAAGAAGCCACACTGCTCACGCTACTGTATTATGCTTCTTATCAGCTCAGCTTTGCCAAGTTTGAGTTCGTTGGGGGTGGGCTATAAGTTCAGTCCAATGGGTCAGGGTGGGCTGGCATGCTCCAGCTCCTTATCAAATTTCTTGATATTTGACATAAAATTTTAATTCGAACCGGATCAATCAAATCAACACCGGTAATTATTAGCACCGAAAAAAGCTCGAGCGAAAAATTGCAAAAATAGCGGTTTGGCATACCCGCTGGCCTTGGCCTGAGACGATACGAAGTGAGGAAATAGTATCGACAGCACGATACTAGTTAAGCAAATGCCAGGATCGTGTACTTTTAACGATCTCTGCTGTTGTGTGAGCAGCAACACCTGTATTACCAGTCAAGGCCTAACTGGAGGCTGGGAACTAGCAAACGTGTATTCATTAAGTACATTTCGCTAAGGATTTATTAGTTTAAATTAGTTTTTACTAATGCAAATTTTGTAGATAAAAACTTGTAGGCAAATCTCTTATGCTTGGATCTCATTAAACACTCGTTTTACTTATTGTACTTTTAAACTAAAGTGGATTAGGAAAAATTTAAAATTCTATGAAATCACAGACGTTTCTTTGCTAAAGATTAACGGATGATTATTGAGCTTTGAAAGACAAAAGACAAAGAAGGCATTGATTGGTGTGGAATTATGCGCATATCCTTTTATCGATTTTTCTTAGTTCATAATGCCTTGTCACTCAGAGTCTATTGAAAGAATGGCTGTTTTCAAACCAATGAATGACTGTTTGAGTCTGGTGTTTCTAAAAATAGCACAGTCGGCTCTAGTCTAGCCTGTCCTGCCTGCAGTTGTCTCTTTATATTGCAGAAAGTAATATTTATTTTTTTAATAGAGAAATCAGTATTTCTTAAGCTACTACATAAGTCTGGCTAGTCCACAAATTATGGAGAAGTAAATGTACACTTTACAAGAGTGACTGCAGATGGCATGCAAGACATGCGCTTATACAAGAGTGACTGCAGATGCCATGCAAGACATGTACACTTATACAAGAGTGACTGCAGATGGCATGCAAGACATGTACACTTATACAAGAGTGACTGCAGATGCCATGCAAGACATGTACACTTATACAAGAGTGACTGCAGATGCCATGCAAGACATGCGCTTATACAAGAGTGACTGCAGATGGCATGCAAGACATGCGCTTATACAAGAGTGACTGCAGATGCCATGCAAGACATGCGCTTATACAAGAGTGACTGCAGATGCCATGCAAGACATGTACACTTATACAAGAGTGACTGCAGATGGCATGCAAGACATGTACACTTTACAAGAGTGACTGCAGATGCCATGCAAGACATGCGCTTATACAAGAGTGACTGCAGATGCCATGCAAGACATGTACACTTATACAAGAGTGACTGCAGATGCCATGCAAGACATGTACACTTATACAAGAGTGACTGCAGATGCCATGCAAGACATGCGCTTATACAAGAGTGACTGCAGATGGCATGCAAGACATGCGCTTATACAAGAGTGACTGCAGATGCCATGCAAGACATGCGCTTATACAAGAGTGACTGCAGATGGCATGCAAGACATGCGCTTATACAAGAGTGACTGCAGATGCCATGCAAGACAAGTACACATTATATAAGAGTGACTGCAGATGCCATGCAAGACATGCGCTTATACAAGAGTGACTGCAGATGCCATGCAAGACATGCGCTTATACAAGAGTGACTGCAGATGGCATGCAAGACATGTACACTTATACAAGAGTGACTGCAGATGGCATGCAAGACATGTACACTTATACAAGAGTGACTGCAGATGGCATGCAAGACATGTACACTTATACAAGAGTGACTGCAGATGCCATGCAAGACATGTACACTTATACAAGAGTGACTGCAGATGCCATGCAAGACAAGTACACATTATATAAGAGTGACTGCAGATGCCATGCAAGACATGCGCTTATACAAGAGTGACTGCAGATGCCATGCAAGACATGCGCTTATACAAGAGTGACTGCAGATGGCATGCAAGACATGTACACTTATACAAGAGTGACGCAGATGGCATGCAAGACATGTACACTTATACAAGAGTGACTGCAGATGGCATGCAAGACATGTACACTTATACAAGAGTGACTGCAGATGCCATGCAAGACATGTACACATTATATAAGAGTGACTGTAGTGACTTTGCGAGGTATTTTAATCGATTATGTTGTAGGACGGACTGTAGAGGACATGCAAGACATGTCCAAGAGTGACTGTAGTGACGTTGCACTACAGTACATAAGGACCCCTAAACAGTAGGAAGCATAAAACAAAGCTAACACAGAACTGTACAACTAGTATTTATTAGCTTTTGAATATCCCAGTCGTTAAGGCTTTTGTCTTCCGAATCGCAACGCAGAGTTTTGTGCCGCTCTACCAAAACTTCGAGTCCTTCTTCACTCGCAATCTGTATCGCCGGATTCGCGACTGTTGGAATCGGGCAATCACTACCTGCCCTGGCGCCGAATTCGAAGTGATGGACCGTGATAGTCCGGACTACGGTTGGAACTTTCACTATCCGGGCAGCACCACTAAAGCGGTGAACTTTGGTAGCTACAATTATTTAGGCTTCGCTGAGGCCACGGGTCCATGCGCCGATGCCGCCGCCGCCGCCACTGAACAATTCGGCTGCGGCGTCTGCAGCCCACGCACTGAGGTAGCCGTTTGTGATCCACAGATTACTGTAGAATCCACTATTCTTCTGTGAATCGCTCAATATCTTCAGAAGACCACTATTCTACTCCAAAATCTTTAGAGGACCACTATTCTGTTCCAAAATCTTTAGAGGACCACTATTCTGCTCCAAAATCTTTAGAGGACCACTATTCTACTCCAAAATCTTTAGAGGACCACTATTCTACTCCAAAATCTTTAGAGGACCACTATTCTACTCCAAAATCTTTAGAGGACCACTATTCTGCTCCAAAATCTTCAGAAGACCACTATTCTACTCCAAAATCTTTAGAGGACCACTATTCTGTTCCAAAATCTTTAGAGGACCACTATTCTGCTCCAAAATCTTTAGAGGACCACTATTCTGCTCCAAAATCTTTAGAGGACCACTATTCTACTTCAAAATCTTTAGAGGACCACTATTTCTACTCCAAAATCTCCAAAGGACCAAAAGTACAAAGTTCAACCATGCCACCATATCCTCAGGTGGGCACACTAAGCATTCACGACCAACTCGAGCGGGCAATGGCCGAATACCTGGGCACGGAGGATGCCATCGTATTCCCCATGGGATTCGCCACCAACGCATTGAACATGGCTGCCCTAGTCGGCAAGGGCTGTTGCATCCTGTCCGACGAACTTAATCACAGCTCCCTGGTGCTCGGCTCCAGATTAACGGGCGCCACAATCAAGATTTTCAAGCACAACAGTCCCGCCGACTTGGAGGCGAAATTGCGCGAAGCCATCATCTATGGACAGGCTAGAACCAGGCGGCCTTTCTCCAAGATTCTCATTGTGGTGAGTAGCCATCTCTCCGCTGCTGCAGCCCAAAATTAATGTGGCTTCGCCGCGGAATCGAACTCTGGTATTTTGGTGTAAAAATGGGAGCTTTGCCACTCTGCTACTTAACCCTCTAAAAGTATATGGGGATTTTGTACTCTATAATCTCGTATTTGGTGATATAATCCTAAATTGGATAGAGTATATAATATAGGATTACTGAGATTATAATCAAGGACTAGGTAGAATATATTATCCAGTATTAGGTAGTTTCTAAAATCAAGGATTTAGTAGTTTATCATTTTTAGTAATTTTTTTATATTCAGGATTAGATATATTATAACGTCCAGCATTAACTAATTATCGGGATCCTATCCGAACTTATCGTAGGTTATGATCTACGATTAGTCAAGTTATCATTGTGAGTCAAGTTATCATTGTGGATTACGTAGATTAGAATCCAGGTGGATTAGAATCCAGGTAGATTAGAATCCAGGTAGTTTAGAATCCAGGTAGATTAGAACCCAGGTAGATTAGAATCCAGGTAGTTTAGAATCCAGGTAGATTAGAACCCAGGTAGATTAGAACCCAGGTAGATTAGAATCCAGGTAGTTTAGGATCCACGATTCAGGTAGTTTAGGATCCAGGTAGTTTGGGATCCAGGTAGATTAGAATCCAAGTAAATTAGAATCCAGTTAGATTAGAATCCAGTTAGATTAGAATCCAGTTAGATTAGAATCCAGGTAGATTAGAATCCAGTTAGATTAGAATCCAGTTAGATTAGAGTCCAATTAGATTATAATCTAGTTAGATTAGAATCCAGTTAGATTAGAGTCCAATTAGATTATAATCTAGTTAGATTAGAATCCAGTTAGATTAGAATCCAGTTAGATTAGAATCCAGTTAGATTAGAATCCAGTTAGATTAGAGTCCAGTTAGATTAGAATCCAGTTAGATTAGAATCCTATTAGGTTAGAATCCAGTTAGATTAGAATCCAGTTAGATTAGAATCCAGTTAGATTAGAATCCAGTTAGATCAGAATCCAGGTAGATTAGAATCCAGGTAGATTAGAATCCAGTTAGATTAGAATCCAGGTAGATTAGAATCCAGTTAGATTAGAATCCAGGTAGATTAGAATCCAGTTAGATTAGAATCCAGTTAGATTAGAATCCAGGTAGATTAGAATCCTATTAGATTAGAATCCAGTTAGATTAGAATCCAGTTAGATTAGAGTCCAGTTAGATTAGAATTTAGTTAGATTAGAATCCAGTTAGATTAGAATCCAGTTAGATTAGAATCCAGTTAGATCAGAATCCAGTTAGATTAGAATCCAGTTAGATTAGAATCCAGTTAGATTAGAGTCCAGGTAGATTAGAATCCAGTTAGATTAGAATCCAGCTAGATTAGAATCCAGTTAGATTAGAATCCAGGTGGATTAGAATCCAGGTAGATTAGAATCCAGGTAGTTTAGAATCCAGGTAGATTAGAATCCAGGTAGTTTAGAATGCAGGTAGATTAGAACCCAGGTAGATTAGAATCCAGTTTGATGTTTTAACATATTTTGATTTAAATTGAAATTACATATAAAAACCAATCGCCAACGCTCCCAGGTGGAAGGCGTGTACAGCATGGAGGGCAGCATAGTTCGTCTGCCGGAGATCATAGCGTTAAAGAAGCGCTACCAGGCCTACCTGTACTTGGACGAGGCTCACTCTATCGGCGCGCTCGGCAACAGCGGCCGCGGTGTAGTAGATTACTACGACTGCGATCCGCGCGATGTCGACGTCCTGATGGGCACCTTCACTAAGAGCTTCGGCGGAGCCGGCGGCTACATCGCCGGCTGTAGTCAGCTGATTCGCCACGTCCGCCAGTGCAGCCACAGCGCCCTGTACGGCGCCTCGATGCCGGCTCCCGTGGCAGCCCAGATCCTCACCGCGCTGCAGGTGCTACTGGGCCGGGCGGGGCCGCCAGACGAAGGTCCCAGACGGCTGCGTCAGCTAGCTGTGAATGCTCAGTATATGCGAGCTAGGCTGCATCAGCTGGGCCTGATTGTGTACGGAGATCGGGACAGTCCGGTGGTGCCATTCATGATTTTCATGCCCGGCAAGGTGGCCGCATTCGCCCGACTGTCTCTGGCTCACGGCCTGGGCATTGTGGTTGTCGGCTACCCCGCGACACCCATTATAGAGGCCAGGGCCCGGATTTGCCTGTCCGCTGCGCACACCCTGGATATGATCGATCGAAGCGTTGAGGTAAGCTCAGCTTCTAAGGCAGAAATTAACTAGTTTTTTTAATGGAACTTATTGAGTTAGCCTAAGCGATTCAATTAACAGATTAAAAATTAACGAATTTTGCTAAATTAACTTATGTTAGACAATTAACGGACGTTATTAAATTAACGTAGCTGTTGTTTATAAATTACTAAATGGTTTTTAAATATCGAATGCTTTTAAATGAGCCAATGTTAAGGAATTCGCGCTAGTTAATAAGTTAACGCTAGTTTATGAAATAACGCTAGTTAACAGTAGAACTACCCAGGGGGGAGTCCCCCCTGACAATGTTTTGTGCTGCACCCGAATGGAGCAATGCAAGCACACGAAACCCAAGAACACGGGCCAACTTTTTTGCGCATCTTCTGAAACAAGAACCAAGTCACCAGCTCTTCAGCCAGATCTTCAGATATTCAAAGGTTCTGGCCGAAGGTCCGATTATTCTCATAAGCGCTAGTGTATTTCATACACCCCTATACATGAATTAGCACTGCGCCTCAGTGCGGCCTTGCCAGGCCTTCAAAATTTATCAGCATGTCACCCGAATGTGCCTGCATCATCACCGTCCTCGGTGGTCACCTACCTTTATCTAGACGGACTGCTGGACCTTCAAGGGCTACAACAGGTGGAACTAGGTCACTATGGACACCCTGACGCGAATTTCTCTAATTTCACTGATCAAGCCAAACTATTAGGCGCAGCTCAACCACAGGACACTATCGCCTAGTCTGTCAACCAATCAGTCACCACCCAACGCTGTTAGCATTCAGAAGACGCGCTTGAAAAATCCCCCCTCTTGGTATAAAAACGGGCGGCAAAATGGCTTGATAGTCCTACTGTAAATGAATTACCGCTAGTTGATAAAATACCGCTTTTTAAGAACAAAAGTAATTATCTTTTGATCTAATCCTATCAGTTATACTTTAACCCTTAAAACAGCGGTCGTCACAATGTTTAAAATATTGCTTCAATAGATCACTTTAGTAGGCTGTTGCTCAAGGCCCTTATCTCGATTGCTTAGTGTGAACATTTAAACCTGCATAGAAAATTAATTTTTTGACCCGGTCGTAAATATGAATTCTACGCGACCTTTGACCCATAACTGGATCCAATTGGTTCTCTGGCTCTCCTAAAATACAGTTACAAGTGCGTTAATAATCGTGCCACTACAGCCCTGAACTCTAATCTAATCTTTGATTCGCGAATATTGCAGTGCAGCATTTCTAATTATCTGCCCAGGGTTTGACTGTACTCTGCGGCTTTCTGTATCTTTCGATGTCTCGCGCGGCTTCTCTGCTGTTGCGCTGAGCGTTGCTGCTGTATTTTCTTGACTATCTTTGAAGGCAACAATAATTTGACCGGAGACTTTTACTTTAGAGTCTCTATTTGTCTGAAATTCCTCTGACATAGGGATTGAAGGATAGCAGTGTAGGGATTGAAGGAAAGCAGTGTAGGGATTGAAGGAAAGCAGTGTAGGGATTGAAGGATAGCAGTGTAGGGATTGAAGGATAGCAGTGTAGGGATTGAAGGATTGCAGTGTAGGGATTGAAGGATAGCAGTGTAGGGATTGAAGGATTGCAGTGTAGGGATTGAAGGATTGCAGTGTAGGGATTGAAGGATTGCAGTGTAGGGATTGAAGGATAGCAGTGTAGGGATTGAAGGATTGCAGTGTAGGGATTGAAGGATTGCAGTGAAGGGATTGAAGGATAGCAGTGTAGGGATTGAAGAATTGCAGTGTAGGGATTGAAGGATAGCAGTGTAGGGATTGAAGGATAGCAGTGTAGGGATTGAAGGATAGCAGTGTAGGGATTGAAGGATAGCAGTGTAGGGATTGAAGGATAGCAGTGTAGGGATTGAAGGATAGCAGTGTAGGGATTGAAGGATTGCAGTGTAGGGATTGAAGGATAGCAGTGTAGGGATTGAAGGATAGCAGTGTAGGGATTGAAGGATTGCAGTGTAGGGATTGAAGGATAGCAGTGTAGGGATTGAAGGATTGCAGTGTAGGGATTGAAGGATAGCAGTGTAGGGATTGAAGAATTGCAGTGTAGGGATTGAAGGATAGCAGTGTAGGGATTGAAGGATTGCAGTGTAGGGATTGAAGGATAGCAGTGTAGGGATTGAAGAATTGCAGTGTAGGGATTGAAGGATAGCAGTGTAGGGATTGAAGGATAGCAGTGTAGGGATTGAAGGATTGCAGTGTAGGGATTGAAGGATAGCAGTGTAGGGATTGAAGAATGGCAGTGAATGGATTGAATGATTGCAATGTAGGGTTGAAGGCGACAGTGTTGGAGGGATTGCCTTAAAACCTATCTTGCAGCATTTAACCTCCATTTTCATCTATATTTTAATTTGACGCTATAATTAACTAATTCCCTTTCCGCCGCTTGGGGGTCAGTGGCAGAGCGGTCTAACGAGTTTGCCTGTCCCTCAGCTCGATTCCGCATCGAGTCCACGTCCACGTTTTGGGGCGCAGCCGCAGAGAGAAGGCTTGGGGGCTTGTCGTGCAATTTACGCCCTTGAGGGCCAACCTCCAAGTCACAGTGAGAGAGTACAGTGCCCGACGATGAGAAAGTCATAGCAAATGTACACACCTGTGTGAGCGTGTTGCTGCGCACGATATCTATGTGCGTGTGTGCTTAGGAGCCAGCGAAATGGGCAGAATTGCCTCCTCGCTGTCTGCGGGTCTAGTGTCACCAAATGATGTTCTATTGCCCGCAAAATAATATTTTTATTTTTATTCCTCCGCTAGGTGATTGACCGGCTGAGCCGCCTGCTGCGCATTCGCTACAGCCGCAGGCAGCCGCCTGAATGGACTCGCGACCGGACTCGAGCCTGGGCCGAGGCACAGCTGGCCGAGTTTGTCAGACCACCGGCGCCCACTAAGGTGGCGCCTGCTGCCACTGGCGAAGCTCTGGTTGGCGCTTGAGGTTCTCATTTTGCTTAAGGCTGTAACTGACTCCCGAAGCTCTAATTGGCCCTCATCCAGGGGTTCTGATTGGCTTCAATTAGCTCCTGGGGCTCTGATTGGTTCCCAGACGCACTAATTAGCTCCTGGGGCTCTGATTGGCTCCCAGATTATTAGCTCCTGGGGCTCTGATTGGCTCCCAGACGCACTTATTAGCTCCTGGGGCTCTGATTGGCTCCCAGACGCACTTATTAGCTCCTGGGGCTCTGATTGGCTCCCAGACGCACTTATTAGCTCCTGGGGCTCTGATTGGCTCACAGACGCTCTTATTAGCTCCTGGGGCTCCGATCCCAGACGCTCTAATTAGCTCCTGAGGCTCTGATTGGCTCCTGAGGCTCTGATTGGCTCCTGAGGCTCCGATTGGCTCCTGGGGCTCTGATTGGCTTCTGAGGCTCTGATTGGCTCCTGAGGCTCTGATTGGCTTTCGAAGCTCTGATTCGCTCCCGAGGTTGGGATTAGTGCCTGAAGTATATTTATTGTGTAAAATTAGTTTTCTTCCTTTGTGTTCCCCTTTTTTCGCGCCAAACTTCCTTCTGTGCTGGAGATGTATTTAGCTTGATAGTTACTTTCAGATTGTGGTTTTTTGTCTGCTAGGGTTGATTAATGATGTAGCCAGCATCCAGTATCCAGATCTACAATTAAGCATAAAATTTTATACCAATTGTCGCTTTGTGTTACTTGGAATTGTTCTTCTTAGTGCTCAAATTGTGTACTCTTGTAATTCCTATCCTCTAACTTGCTTTGATTAGTTCCTTTTTAAATATCAGAGCTTTGTTTGTGTACGCGTTGATACATATTATTTCTACGATGTTATACACATTATTTTGTTACTTCTGATTGGCTGTTAGATATTTTACCACCAAAGCCTATAAGAAAATGTGCTGCCTTTCGCAAGTACAGTTAAACAAACTTAGTTTCGTCTTTTTGTTTGTTATTTATTCTGCATTCTGTGGATTTTGTGATAAATAAAATTGCGGATCTAAGCTAGAATTTCATTATGATCGCCTTTGTTTGGTCGATGTACTTTTAATTGTGTAATTGTCTACTGGTAACGGTAGACAGGGCATATACCATTGTTGCCGAATCTAAATTACGCGATTGATTTTTTTTCTTACTATTCGGTTTGAGTTGTATTTTGGCCATAGACTAAATTCTTCGTATACGTTTAGTCTATGGCCAAACACTGCCTTAAACTGCCGTCGTTTTTTTTCAAATCAGACTATGATGAAATAGAAAAAAGTTATGTGGAATCATTTTTTTGTTATGAAATTTTTAATATGATAATTATACTTTACGAAAAAAAATTTAAACAAAGGTTATTCAGATTGTATTCTGCTTGATTTTTTTATTAGCTTTAACCAATTCAAGGCTTGCAATAGCCACTTCACACTATTGTGAGCAGTAGTCTATTTGGTGAAAATTGACTTTAATATATGAATATATCATTTTTAAGTGTTACAAATCTTACATGTGCTCAACAATCTTTTTGAGGTGTTTTTCTCAGCCCATTGCTATGTATATGTACTTTTATATGGGCATGCTTATATGGATTATGTGGGGCATCCTCTTATTTTGTTTTCTATAGTCTGTTGAAGAACAATTGGTGCATGTAGCGATCCAGTGCGTGTACCAGCAAATATACTTTTATGATCATCAGGACAAGCTGTGTTACACATTTATCAATATTCTATTCAATATTGAGTCAATCGACATGTTAAAAAAATTCTTAAACCTATCGGTATCAGTCGCTTAGACAAATCCACATGTAGCTTTAAACACTTAAGCTACATGTTCCAAAGTTTTGTGCAGCCTGAAAGCAAATCTGCATTTTTGAAGTTACATTTCTGAGTTACTTTTTATTCTTTAAAAATAATTTCAAGCCAAGATACTCGGCAAGGCCACGGCCACACAAGGAAAAATTAAGCGATTTACACACCTGTGCAAGCATGCGGATGTGTACCAATCCATGTGAGCGTGTGTGCCCCAGGAGCTTGCGGAATGAAAGGCCCATGACAATGGCTCATGACACCTACCAATCACTCATGACACCCTATCAAATGTTAATGGCAGCCTATCAAAGGTTAATGACAGCCTATCAAAGGTTAATGACAGCCTATCAAAGGTCAATGACAGCCAATCAAAGGTTAATGACAGCCTACCAAAGGTTAATGGCAGCCTATCAAAGGTCAATGACAGCCTATCAAAGGTCAATGACAGCCTATCAAAGGTCAATGACTCCCCATCAAAGGTCAATGGCGTTCTATCAAAGGTCAAAGACACCCAATCAATGGCTCATGACACCATATGAAAGGTCAATGACAGCCTATCAAAGTCTAAATGACACCCTATTAAATGCTCAATTAACAAAAGTCCAGTATGCACTTTTGTTGCTGGTCGGAATAATGACACCGCCTCGAACGAAACACACAGTGCAGGCCTTTGAGTTATTCCAGCAGCGATTGTAGAGCATCAAATTTACAGAACAGTTCAGCTCACAGTTTCAATGATGATGAATAGCTGTGGACTACTGATCGGCAGTGAATAGTGCAAAACGCTTAATCCCAGCATCCGTCGCGATAACTAAATGATTCCTCTTTTAATAGCAGCGGTCAGCAACAGTGAAAGCTCAAAGTACACGCGCTGAGGCTCAAACTCGTGAGAGAGAATGTATGCGAACTAAAAAATGTGACGATTTTTTGTCTCAAAACTTTTGTGTTGGGACTTTATTACGCTCGTACGTGTATAAAAGTTCACAATTTATAACAGCTTTCACAGGCTTCTATGTGTGCCAGAATTATCTAGCACTGGGGCAGGGTCGGCAACCTTACAATACCTTGCGGGATTAAAGAGAGGTTTGAGATACGGGAGAGATGACACAGGGAAGAGATAAGAAGGGAGAGATGACACAGGGAAGAGATAAGAAGGGAGAGATGACACAGGGAAGAGATAAGAAGGGAGAGATGACACAGGGAAGAGATAAGAAGGGGGAGATGACACAGGGAAGAGATAAGAAGGGAGAGATGACACAGGGAAGAGATAAGAAGGGAGAGATGACACAGGGAAGAGATAAGAAGGGAGAGATGACACAGGGAAGAGATAAGAAGGGAGAGATGACACAGGGAAGAGATAAGAAGGGGGAGATGACACAGGGGCGAGATAAGAAGGGAGAGATGACACAGGGAAGAGATAAGAAGGGAGAGATGACACAGGGAAGAGATAAGAAGGGAGAGATGACACAGGGAAGAGATAAGAAGGGAGAGATGACACAGGGAAGAGATAAGAAGGGAGAGATGACACAGGGGCGAGATAAGAAGGGAGAGATGACACAGGGAAGAGATAAGAAGGGGGAGATGACACAGGGGCGAGATAAGAAGGGAGAGATGACACAGGGAAGAGATAAGAAGGGAGAGATGACACAGGGAAGAGATAAGAAGGGGGAGATGACACAGGGAAGAGATAAGAAGGGAGAGATGACACAGGGGCGAGATAAGAAGGGAGAGATGACACAGGGAAGACATAAGAAGGGATAGATGACACAGGGAAGAGATAAGAAGGGGGAGATGACACAGGGGCGAGATAAGAAGGGAGAGATGACACAGGGAAGACATAAGAAGGGAGAGATGACACAGGGAAGAGATAAGAAGGGGGAGATGACACAGGAAAGAGATAAGAAGGGAGAGATGACACAGGAAAGAGATAAGAAGGGAGAGATGACACAGGGAAGAGATAAGATGGGAGAGATGACACAGGGGATAGATAAGAAGGGGGAGATGACACAGGGAAGAGATAAGAAGGGAGAGATGACACAGGGAAGAGATAAGAAGGGAGAGATGACACAGGGAAGAGATAAGAAGGGAGAGATGACACAGGGAAGAGATAAGAAGGGGGAGATGACACAGGGGCGAGATAAGAAGGGAGAGATGACACAGGGAAGAGATAAGAAGGGAGAGATGACACAGGGAAGAGATAAGATGGGAGAGATGACACAGGGGATAGATAAGAAGGGAAGATGACACGGGAGAGATAAGAAGGGAAGATGACACAGGGGATAGATAAGAAGGGAAGATGACAAGGGAGAGATAAGAAGGGAAGATGACACAGGGGAGAGATAAGAAGGGAAGATGAGATACGGGAGAGATGACTCATGGGGGAGATAAGAAGGGTGATGTGAGATACGGGAGAGATTACTCATGGGAGAGATAAGAAGGGATAGATAAGAAGGGATAGATAAGAAGGGAGAGATAAGAAGGGAGAGATAAGAAGGGAGAGATAAGAAGGGATAGATAAGAAGGGAGAGATAAGAAGGGAGAGATGAGAAGGGAGAGATGAGATACGGGAGAGATGACACAGGGGAGAGAAGAAGAGGGAGATAAGACACGGGAGAGATGCGAGATTTGGGAGCTTTGAAGGCCGCATCTGGCCCGCATGCCGAAGGTAGCCAACCTCTGAAATTCTAGCACAATAATTGACCTCTTTTTTGAGCTCATTTTGGTTAGTACTTCATGAGTCCAATGTTGCATTTGATAATGCTTTTAGCAATTCATTTTAGCAATTTAGCAATTTCGTCTAAAAAGGCCAATTGCCTCTCGCCGCTTGTCACCGCTAATAGCTGCAGCTGTTAGCAAACGAATCAATTGGACTGGCTTGCCCAGCTTTCAGGAAATGATGGCCGCATTGGGGATGCATTAATTACAGCCATGATGTGATCACCGAGGAGGGGTCAAGTAGAATCGTTATTTGGAAATCGCGTATGGCTTTCTATTGATGCTTATCCCCAGTGGGGCACCAGACTCAATGGTGAGCAGTTAATTGCTCTACTGAAAAATAAACTCCATGCGGCCGGAGCGCGCAAGATTGGCCAGCCGCAGGCCATTGTGGCGCACTTGCTCCTCGCTGATTGGCGCATGGTGGGAACAGTTGCTGCGAGTGGAGTGGATGTGCACGTCGAGGCACTGAAACATCCGCATAAATAATGCTCAGCTTTTTTAGCAAGGCTGACAAGCGCCATTCTGACCAAAGCCGGAGCAATGGCCACAACCAGAGGCAAGGTGGCGGAGGCGCTGCTCCGCTCTGTAGTTGCCCGCCTAATGATGGTAGTCCACGGCGTCTTCTGTGTGCTGCAGACCAACCCGGTCCAGAAGCACAGCCTGCACTGGATATTCATGGTGCCACTGGCGCTCCTGCCAATCGAGGGCGTCATCACCTGGAAGGTGCTCAAAGGCAAGGAGTGGAAGTGGTGAGTTTCAGTCACATTGCGATTATTTGACAACGACCAGTTTCGCTTGTCTACTCACGAATGCTCAATCTCGACTAGGATTTGTCCGTGCGTCCTGCTCTACCTGGCCGGTGTGATTCCGCCCGTCTGGCTGGCCGAATTCGACATCGTGCTGATTCAAGAGATTGCCAACAGGACCGTGCTGGTGATGAACGAGGACACGGCCTACAAGCTGGGACACGGCCTTCGCAACATATCGGCTCATCCAGAGAGAGTAGGCAGGCTTTGGCGCTGTTAAATTTGTCACAACTGATTCCTTAAATTTCAGCCCTTGCTGCAGACTCAGGCCCTCAGACGATGGTGTTCCAAGTATCAATCACTAAAATTATTTCATAATCTCTGACAAAATGTCGCTCTTTCCACCTCCTGCAGTTTGAGCAGGCTAAATACATAACCGAGACTTTTCATTCTAAAATCCAGCCGCAATTGCTAGTATACGAGCTATTTGAAGCTATTTGACTTTCTCATCGTCAAGTCGAGCAGTGTATACTCACTGTGCCTTGGAGGTTGGCCCTCAGTGGCGTAAATTACAAGAAAAGCTCCCACGGCTTCTCTCCGCGGCTGCGCCCCAAATTAATTTGGCCTAGCCGCGGAATCAAACTCAGAGACGTTGGTGCGAGAGAGGCAAAAGCGTTAGACCGCTCAGCGACTCACCCCCTCCCCGGCTGGCTGGTGTCTATGGCTTTAGGAGACGCGAGCGAGACAGAAATTCCCAAGCTCGCTTTTGCCCAGAGCGGGTGGTGAATCCTGTTGACTCATATCTTTCTCTCTCCGCGCAGTCGCTGTTCGGATTCGACACCGGGCTCAGCTTCCAAGCCGAGACGCGCATTCTGATGGAGGAGCTGATGCTGCTCGTACTCATCATTGGCCGCTGGGTCCTTCCTCGCCAGCAGATCAGCAAGGAGCAGAAATCGGCGCTGCTGATTGGCTACATTGGAATGTCGGCCGACATCCTGGAATTGTACGAATACTTCAAAGAAGACAAGCTGAAGACTAACATTAGCATTATCACGATGCTGCTGGTGGCCTGGTCGACCGCAATGGCCCAGTTTGTGTTTGTCTTCACCGCTCGTCGCGTTGTCGGCTCAGCAATAAGCTTCGGCAGTCTGGTGTTCAACACGGACATGTGGGCCATTGTCTGCAACCTATTGCTGCAGGATGCGCCATTCCTACTGATCCGCTTCTACCTGCTAGTCCAGTACAGGATCGTGAGCGAGGCCAGCATCTTCTTCCTGGTAAAGAACAGCCTGCTGACCTTCCTGATCCTGCACCGGATCCAGTCGCTGATTTCTGAGTGGCGAGGCGAGCGCAGAGCTGCTAGAGCTTCGTTGGCCGAGGAAGTCGTCGAGGCAGAGACCGCTCTGCGTGGCTCCGACATCGAAGAGAAGCAGAAGTCATCTGAGAACACTTGAGCACAGTTTGGAGTATTTTTGAAGGAAACTGTAGTTTGGGATGAATTAACAACTGATTATGAATGTTTGCAACATTTCTAGGACAAAACTTCGCAGACGCTAATCTAAAATCATGGTGGCGCTAATGCAGAACCGGAGTGAACCAGTTTGCCCTGCATTGCTCCGTCACTGTCAAAGAACTAGCAGAGAATCAATGGCTGGGTGATTAATTAACAACTGCCCTCATCTGGTCTTGACTCAGTAGCTGCATGTTTTACAACTTGCTCACCGGCCATGCTCATTGTGGCAGGCCGAGGGCATAGGCATGTGGGAGAGCCACGTCATTAGAAGTTAGTTAGCGTATTTCAAATTTATAGAAATCAAGCTGAATAAATGAAGCACAAATCCAGCTTCCATGAAAAATAATCCAATTTGCTTTTGATCGGTTGATAAAGACAGAATTTCGAGTAAGAAGTAGCTCGTTTAACCAAGACTGCACCTGACCTACCTTGACCCAATCATTTAGGAATCGTTATTATACTCAATCTTCAACTAAATATTGTACTTTTAGTGAGTCCTAAGCATAAATTTGCTGCAGTATATATAGCTAGCATCACAATGCCCCCGCACCCACATCCGCCTTCATTCAATTTCGTTCTACAATGGGTGTTCTTTAAGCCCATTGATAACTATTATATTTTCTTCGTTACAATTCGCTTTGAGTAAACGGTATTAATCAATTTCCTTTAATACTCGTAAATTATTATTACTTTCGCTGCTCTTATATATGTGTTGCATGCTTTGCTTGAGTACGCTCGTAGTGCGTAAATATATACTTCTTTACTCTATATACTCTATGCGCAACGAACAGTTCTTCACGCCCATGCAAAAAGCTTTGTTCTTTGTTCGATAGCTCTAATTATTACATTTTTACTAATTAATAAAGACCGTAAAATACAATTAATATGAAATATAATATATATAATATATATAAGACGAAATATAATACGTCTATATATTCCTACTAAACCTCTAATTGCTCTCAGAGTTGACTTATTCCACCCAAAAGCACAACAATCCTTAAACAATAATTTGGCTCTTGCCGTAACGCATAGCTTAAATATGCAGGTGGTTGATCTGCAGGTAGTTGCAGAGTGGCTACCAGTGCAACCGCACTATTATCTAAGTCCGGGGCATGGTGGGACTTTTAAATTTGCATCACTTATCCAAATCACTTGGGCACACTGCCAGAAATCAATTCAAAGCGTCTGGATAAATGGCCGACTTCCGCCCAGACCAAGCAGACGGGGTTGTCAAGAGTATCGGGGTTGACTCCATCATAAATTACTGCTGCGGTGTTTGAGCAGTGAGCTGGAGACATTGCGGGGCTCAAATTCATGATTGCGCACTGATTCTGGAACGCATTTTACTGCGGACAATTCGCGGCTCATTCCGGATCCATCTGGCTATACAGTCAGACAAAGCGAAAAACTGCAGCAAAGGCATTGCTGCATGAACGTAAATATAGATTTTCAACTGCTTCAGACTGGGCGCAGGGAGGCGGGCAAATGTTAGGGAATGTCATTTTTGCACCTTACGGGAACGCTTTATGACGACGAATCGACTGCTCGATGCTGCGCTGTGATTTCGCTTGTGCTCAAAGATTGTGCCATTTTTAGAAGACGTCAGCTTGAGAAAAAACTTTTGCAAAACGTTTTTTATTGCATGCTTGGTCGCAACGGCGACCTGTGCAGCAGTTCGCAGTGTTTTATACGATCGCATTGTACGTTGTGGGCGGGGGTCCGCTCGGCTTATGGCATTTGATTTTTTTAGTAAAGTCCGATTTAAAAAAATCGATGGCAAAAATCTGCGAGCTGCAAAACTGCTGCGCTAATCGAGTTTTTCAGTTTTGTTGCTTTCAGCATATTTTCCATTCCGTTATTGTTCCTTGTTGCACCAACTCGCGCCATTAATTCTACTGCTGCAGCAGCTGGCACAGATCGAGAACCAAGCTCTGTTGGTAGGTTCTCAACTTCGCCAACTTCCTCCTCCAACTTATTTGGGTTGGTCCTAGGTTTTCAAACTGGATCCATTCAGTCGGCGATGGGTCGTAATCGTAAAGTTTTCGCTTCTTTCCTGGAAAAAAAGGCTCTTTTGTTTCACCGCCCCAGCCGCACTAGAGCCCAGCTGCTACCACACCGCTGTGGCGCGGCTGAAAACGCCTTTTAAAATGTCGGCCCGCCCAAGTCGTCTTCCAATTCCTGTTTGTTCTGCAATAAGTCAATTTCGAAGCAAAGAAAACTTTAGACACTTCAACTCATTTGCAATCGACACTCGAAACCTCTGCCTTCCGCAACTAGAGCAGCCCAAAGCATTCTTCCACGAAAAGCGTTTAGAGTTCAACGAAAAAGGAAACTCAGACTAGCCAAGTAGCAACTTTGGCAAATAACCGACCGCAGATGAAGCGGCGTCTGCTGCCACTGGCTTCCGCCGTACTTCTGCTCGCCTTCCTAGCTTGGGCAGGCGCTGTGGCGACTGGCAACAATGACGGCACGCAGTTCAGCTATTGCGTGCAGCCCGGATTGGGACACCTGCTGGACTTCAGCGGAGCCTGGACTGATCAGTTCTGGCCGACAGTCGGCGCCGGGCAAGACGAGCTTCCGCTGGCCAGCTTCAGCTCCGAGGTGCTGAGCTGGAGAATCGACGTGCGCACCGTCGGAGCCGGCGGCAAGTGCGGCGAAGATGGAGTCAGCGATGACGCCTGTCAGAAGGTAGAGTTATAATTTTTATAGTTTTCCTTCTAGCTCAGAATTCGAAATTGATTTGATTCGACCAGCTTACACTTGCTCTGATAAATCGACCGAATGTTAGCCCCACCAGTTACCACTTTTTGGTTGTGTGTCTACGAGTGCACTATATGGCATTGAAAGTTATTCATTAATTATCTTTCGAAGCGCTTAAACAAAACAAAAAATGCTCCACAATGCAGGAAATCTTGATTCACTTCGGCGGCGTCCGTCACTGCCCCACCGACAATCTGGTTCGCATCCGCGGCCGAAGCCTGACAGTCCTTCAGCTGGGCATTGCCGGCCGTAATGACACCCAGACTGTGGCTGAGCTGCTCCTAGGCGACGAAGACGGCGACGCCGCTGACAATCGCCTGCCCGCCTCCGTGCCGCTGCTGCTGCGCAGCTTCGACAACGGACGGCAGCACTCGCTGCACTTGTCCGGCACCGCAGTACACCTGCGCTGGTCCGACGACGGCTTCCTGGCTCTGCTGCTAGACTCGACGGCCGGCCAGACTAGCGGCTGGTGCGCCGGACAGCGGCCTCCGGGGGCAACTGCGCGCCAACAACGCCGGCTGCGACCGGCGAACCGCGGCCCCTGCGGTAAATTGGACCGGCCAGACAGTCGGCTGGGCCGCGGCTGCCTGCGCGACCCCTTCGTCGAGGTGACCGGCTCAGCTGGCGCCTACCTTACTGCTCAGCGGTTCCTGCTCAGCGCCCGCGGCCAGCAGTGCAACAGCGCCCGCGTCAGCTGCACAGATGGTCAGTGCGATTCAATAAAGTTGGATCTTTATGTTACGAATGTTCCGATTTATATTCTGACTTCTTATCCCAAACTGTTTCACTTAAAAGGCTGGTCAGTGCACAGCCTCTGCCACCGCCGGTGTCCCGACCGCTGCGCCGCTCTCCGCCGCCTGCCCCCGCTGATGTGTACTTTCGCCC
The DNA here is from genome assembly GCA_950097015.1 of Macrostomum hystrix. Classification (NCBI taxonomy): domain Eukaryota; kingdom Metazoa; phylum Platyhelminthes; family Macrostomidae; genus Macrostomum; species Macrostomum hystrix. The sequence goes on along the minus strand of CATNEN010000025.1, from coordinate 7,298,771 downwards.
CGCTGTGCGCCTGCGTCCCGCCGCGCCTACTAGACGGTCGTGGCCGCTGCGTCGAGGCTGCCGAATGTCCGTGTCGTCATGGCAACCGGATCTACCACCTGGGCGAGCGATTCACTAAAGGCTGCCAGACCTGGTAAATAGCCAGCTCAGTTTTACAACATATACACTCGTATTCTAAAGTTTTCACAACTGGTGTGAAAAAAATCATCGTGCGTTTTGCGCTTCCGATTTGAGCAAACAATAAAGCAGGGAAAAATTCAATGGTAAATATTCTGCCACTCACAGCTAGGGGGTGAGTGGCAGAGCGTTTGCCTCTGGCTTCTAGGTCCCTGAACTCGATTCCGCGGCGAGGCCACATTCATTTGGGGCGCAGACGCGGAGAGAAGGCTTGGGGCCAACCTGTACACCTGTGAGCGTGTGTGCTCAGGAGTCAGTGGAGCAGAGTTGCCTCCTCACTGGCTGCGTGTCTACTTTCACCAAATGATGCTTTAGTGCCCCGCGCTCATTTGAATACTATTATTATTAAGATGTACAGCTAAGCATTCTCTTTCTCTCGGCGCGAAGCTCCTGTCTTGGCAACAACAATTGGCGCTGCGCCAGCACCGACTGCGGCAGAGTCTGCCACGTCTCGCCTGGCCAGGTTGTCACCTTCGACGGGCAGAAGATCAGCTTTTTGGACAGTAGCAATCAGTATTACCTGGTTGAGGTGAGGCTTGTTTATGTTACGTCACTGAGGTTCATGACTGCGATTACAATTTTTTTCGTGGTATATTAAGATAAACAGATAGGTTAGACGACTATAGATATATAGCTTTTTCATCTTACTTATAGTGTTCATTCCCAACTATATATAGGATGGCATAAAGTCAGTACAAGGTTAGCTGGTTAGCGCGTGTCGGCTCGGCAGATAAACAACTTGTGCAATGTAGATTAAAATTCAGCGGATGTACATTCATCTCCCGCGTGAGGACAGAAGAGAGATAAGCATTTGTTTTGTGGCCTAAACTGGGGCTGCCCAATGTACATTCTATTCTAATGTACGGGCTCGTAGATTAAATTTGGAAGCACTCCACAAGCCTCGTGCACAAGCCTCGTGATTTTTCTATCATAGTTATAGGAACACGCTAGATACAGTGGGCTGTGGAACAAAGCAGTCTTAGAATACGAACTATTAAGCACATTTTACGGTAGAACTACACAGGGGGGATTTCCTCACTGGAGACAATTTTCTGTACTGCACCCGAACGGAGCAACGAAAGCACACGAAACTCAAGAACATGGGCCAACTTTTTGCACATCTTCTGAAACAAGAATCAAGTCTTGTTCTGGCCGAAGGTCTGATTTTTCCCATAAGCGCTAGTGTTTTTCATACACCCCTATACACGAATTAGCACTGCGCCTCAGTGCGGCCTTGCCGAGCCTTCAAAATTTATCTGCATGTCACCCGAATGTGCCTGCATCATCTCCGTCTTCCGTGGTCACCTACCTTTATTTAGATGGACTGCTGGACCTTTAAGGGCTACAACAGGTGGAACTAGGTCACTATGGACAGCCTGACGCGAATTTCTCCCATTTCACTGATCAAGCCTAAATATTAGAATTGACTAACAGTAGTTCTAATTAATAGTAGTCCTACTTTTAAGGAAGCTAACTTATTTTGATACTTAAATAAGGAATTTTTCTTGTTTTTCATGTTCCCTGTTGTATTTTTTCCACGAAATCCTGAAGCCCGATCAAGACTCCGAGATACCGCTAGCTGTGAAGTTCAGCTGGACAGATCCGGCGCGTCTAGATGTCTCCTGGCAGGGCCAGCGGGTCCTGGTCTACTGGTCGTCGAGTTCTGACCAGGCTGGAGATTTTGTCATCCAATTGGGCGACCGCAGTCAGAGACTGTGAGTTGTGTCAGATTCTACATTTTATTGTTATTAGTTATTATTACAAAGCGATCGCCACCAACTGGTGCTGATGTTTAGTTTTGCGATAAATTTCCATCGTGAAATGCAAAAGCAAAAGCAAGGTCTAAGAGTTTTCTTGAATTATTGAGACAAATATTTATCGCCAGGTAAGTTTAAATTAAACCAAGGGATGCAGAAACTAGCAGATACTTATTTTTAACATTTAGGCAATTTACTTTTTTGCATGGTTGCCTAAACCTTAGTCAAGTCACAAGGCAGCCCGCGTTACCAATGCCTTCCAGAGCCATTGGGCAGCATCTGCGGCTCAGCCTTGACTTTTCGCTACACCGGGTCACCAGCCACTACATTCACCTGCGCATAGCCGACCTGCTGCGCCTTGATTTCAACGGCGCCATAGTCGACCTGGCCGCCAGCAAGCGACTACGCGGAGCCCGACGCTTGCGAGGCCTATGCGGCCGCTACGACGGCGCCAGTGAAAACGACCTGTGGCCGAGGCGGGGAAGCGTCGCTGCCGATTCTCTGTCAGTTGCCCGCTCCTACTTGGCGACCGGACTAGAATTGCTGTCAGAAGGATGGCCGCAACGAGTTGGCATCTCGAGGGAAACTGTGCGCACCTGTTACGATCTGTTCCAGCACAGCGGTCAGTTCAGACTCTGCGCCCAGACTGAGAATCTGCAGCCGTTTGTGCGTAACTGCGAGGCGGCGCGCCATACCGACAGCATCTGCTACATCGCGTTCAACGCAATGCGGCTTTGCGCCAGATCTGGCTACAGGATCCATTGGCGACTCCTGTCGCATCTCAAGGAGTGCTGTGAGCTGAGCAGCCTGTTTGATACTGAGTTCATTTACTCATTGGCTATCGGCTATCTATTGCTATTGCTCCAGTGGTTCGTAGTATGCACTTAGCCGTTCCAGTGACTAAATAGTGATCAATATTCAAGTGCTATACGTTAATAGTAGAGAACCTTGTGTCAGCGATAGAGAGCCTTGTGTCAGCGATAGAGAGCCTTGTGTCAGCGATAGAGAGCCTTGTGTCAGATGTAAAGGGCCTTGTGTCAGCGATAGAGAGACTTGCGTCAGCGATAGAGAGACTTGTGTCAGATGTAGAGAGCCTTGTGTTAGCGATAGAGAACCTTGTGTCAGATGTAGAGAGCCTTGTGTCAGCGATAGAGAGCCTTGTGTCAGATGTAGAGAGCCTTGTGTCAGCGATAGAGAGCCTTGTGCTTGTGGTACCTGTAGAGATCCTTATTTCCTGCGGTCCTATATTCAGGTATGAGTTTTTATGCACAAACTTGTAATTTTAATCATTAAATACCTTCGAATTTAATTTCCAGCTCTGCTATCCTGCCCCAGTGGTGGCTCCATATTCCGCCTGTGTGCCAACACCTGCCAGACCACCTGCGCCAGCTTGTCCAGACCGGATCGTTGTCCCAGCGGCTGCTATTTCGGCTGCCAGTGTCCACGTGGCCTTTACCTACTGAGCGACGGCAGGTGTGTGGCTAGATCCCAATGCACGTGCTTCGATTCTCTAACTGGCAAGCAGCGACAACCCGACGAGGAATTTTCGCGTAGCGACGAAAAATGGTGAGTTGTGAGGGAAGGAAGGGATTTTTTTCTAGGGGCGCCGTGCCTCTGGGGCGCCAATACCAGGGCCTCGCCCCCCTGCTACGCCCCAGGTAAGAACTAAAGCTTTTATCATCACCGAGCGAATCAAAATTTCAGCAAGTGTCAGAACGGCCTAATCGTCTGCCGGCCCGCGATCCGGGCAGCACTATCAGCAGTGGCTCGTAGTCGAGTCGCCTGTCCGAAAAATCAGGCCTGGCGGCGCGCCCTGCCTGGCGAGTGCCGACCGCGCCGATGCGAAGATCCAGACGATGGTAACAACGCGGCAGGCTGCAACACCGGCGCTGGAACCGAAGAACATTGCCGCTGTCCCAGCGGGCTGTACGCCACCGCTGCGGTGAGTTGAAAGTCTCATTGATGCGAATTGCAAAATTAACGCAGTCCAAATGGACTAAATAAATCGGATCATTCGTCTCCGCAGGGTCAGTGTGTGAAGCACGCCGACTGTCCATGTCGCTATGGCAGTCGCGAACTTCCACCAGGTTCGACCCTCACCGCTCAGTGCAGGACGCGCGTGTGCTCCGGCGGTCGTTGGCTGGAAAAGATCACCGCCGGCTCCGCTGCTGCCTGCCGCGGCCGCTGTCGGGTATTCGGAGACGGCTACTATGTCAGCTTCGACGGTCGGCCGTTTCGCTACTACGCTGGCGCACGCGAGACTCTCTTACTGCAGCTGCCGGAGCTGCGCGTCACCAGCCGTAGCGTCGCCTGCGGCAGCCGGCCTTCCGTGTGCGCCCGCCTAGTGAAGATCCGGCTAGGCAACGGTGGCGAAGTTCGCGTCCTTCAGGGTCGGATAATTAGCGGCCGGCAGTACATTAACGGAGAGACAGTTGTGCTGACGGCCTCGCCAGCACAGGGCGGTTTGCACTTTCTGCTGCTGGGCGTGTCCGTCCTCTGGGATAGAGGTTTGCACAATTCGCTCATGCTCAGTTCTTGCTATTACGCATTAGTTTCATGTCAGCTGTCGGGCCGAAGCCACATATTGTGCATGGCTCAAATTCCAAATCCATTGTGGATAAGCCATAAATGTTTATACAGAGCAATGTCAGTTGTCCTTGTCACCAGGGTCTTCGACAAGAATCGCTGAATATCTCGACGATGCCGACTCGGGCGGCTTTGAAAGTTAGTTCATTGTAAAGGGTGGAAAGTTTTGACCTATAAGGTGGATTTAAGGAAAATCCGTTATTCGGTTTGGGAGCTGTCGTGAAGTTGGCAGTGGGTATTTGAAATACCCCATGGTATTTCCCCAGGGGAGAAATAGAGTTCTGATGATCGGCAAGCTGAAATGATTCAATAAACCTGCCCCCGTACCTCAGGAACCCGCCTCACAATCCACGCCACGCGTCCTCGCCGCGGCCCGCCACTCGGCGGCCTCTGCGGCAATTTCAACGGTGACGCCACAGACGACTATCGCACGCCAGGCGGCCTTCTAGCTCTCAGCCCGGACGAGTTCGGGCGCAGTTGGACGCTTGACAGCGACTACGCACAGGCCATCCCGGAGTCGGACTTTGACGAGGCCTGTCTCAAGGTAATCCGCAATTTAACTGCATTGGAGTTGCGGAAGTTGCGGGAACAGAATATTTAAAATCTTTTCAATTTGAAGTCCCTTACAAGACGCTATTGACAATATGGATTGGCTGCAGATCGTTGAAACGTCAATGCGTTAAGCGTACAATATAGAGAGCATCTACTAGCCATAGTTTACATGTAATTAGTACTTTAGTTTCAGCCACAGATTAAAAAATATAACTAGACTGCGAATGAGGTTAAAAAAGTTGTGCCTATTTTCCATTCCCTACTCTCCATTCTCTACTTCCCATTCTCTACTTTCCATTCTCTACTTCCCATTCCCTGCTTCCCATTCCCTACTTCCCATTCTCTACTTCCCATTCTCTACTTCCCATTCTCTACTTCCCATTCTCTACTTCCCATTCCTACTTCCCATTCCTACTTCCCATTCCCTACTTCCAATTCTCTACTTTCCATTCCCTACTTCCAATTCTCTACTCTCCATTCTCTACTTCCCATTCTCTACTCCATTCCCTACTTCCCATTCTCTACTCCATTCCCTACTTCCCATTCTCTACTTCGTATTCCTTACTTCCAATTCCCTACTTCCGATTCCCTACTTTCCATTCTCTACTTCCCATTCCATACTTCCCATTCTCTACTCCAATCTCTACTTCCCATTCCCTACTTCCCATTTCCTACTTCCCATTCTCTACTCCATTCCCTACTTCCCAATCTCTACTCCAATCTCTACTTCCCATTCTATAACTGTCCTCTAGCGTGGAGTCGCACACGTCCCTAGTATCGATGTCAAACGTGATGCCCAGAGCACTTTAATATAGCTACATAAAAGAGCAGGCGGAAAGAAAAGCTTGCCTGCACCTATCTGTTTGCCCCCGCACAATTATCGGATCGTTTCCGTGTTGTGACCGAGGGGCCATTTCTTTGCACTGTAATTTGGTCAATCAAGCCCAGGCAAGAAATGCGGGATGCGCAGTCTAGTTACGAGTATATTCCTTGGTCTGTGGTTTCTGCGTTTCACGGCTATAGTCTATGGTCTAGACTAATAGTCTATGGTAAATTGGTATTTAGGCAGCGGGGTCAAATGGCATGCGCGGAATATGAGGTCTGCGAAGTATTCCGGAGGCTGACCTTATACCTGAAACAATAAATTACCGGCATGGAACAAATTCCTTAAAAATTAATGGCAAACTGGTACAATAAAAAAATGTGCATAAAGGCATATGCAGTGGAATTGTAATATGAGCAGTTGTATTTGCTATTGAAAATTCACTAATCAACCATTCACAACCTGGCTTGTTCAGAGCCGCAGCAACTTCGATTTGTCCTTCGCCCGTTGCGGCCTGCTGCGTGATCAGCGAGGACCCTTCGGTGGCTGCCTGGCCATGCTGAATGAAGACCGCCTGGAGTTCCTTCACGACGCCTGCCTCCGCGAGGCCTGCCGCTGCCGCCAGTCAGTTAAGGACGCCGCAACCTGCGAAGGTCTCTGCAGCCTGTTGGCTGCCGCCGCTGACGAGTGCTCGGGACTCAATATCACCGTGGATTGGCGTTCGACGGCAGTTTGCCGTGAGTCTCCTTCTTTATGATTTTGATGTTGACTCATTGAATAATTTATTTCCACACTATATTTTCTTAGCTACTGTCGAATCGATAAGTATGCAGAAATATAAAACATAACATTTTGGTACAGCTTACAACTGTCCGGTGGACACCGACTACACCAGCTGTGCCCGCCTGCAGAGTCCGTTTGTATTCAACACCGGGCCGGACTCGCTGTGCCGTGAAGGTGAGAAAAACATTACTGCTTTTAGCACTTAAATAGAACATTGTTTACAAATGCTATTCTCAAATCGAGTAAGCTATCCCGTTATTCCACTATTTTTGGCCATTTTTTGCGCAGCCAAAGCATCACGATATTATTATTTATTATTATTTATTTTTTGCAGGAGGACTGCGGGCAGTGGCACATAATTTAGTGACACTAGACCCGCAGCCAGTGAGGAGGCAATTCTGCCCATTTCGCTGACTCCTGAGCACACACGCACACAGATACTATATGCAGGCATACGCTCACACAGGTGTGTACATCTGCCCTGACTTTCTCATTGTCAGGCACTGTACAGTCTCACTGTGTCTTGGAGGTTGGCCCTCAAAGTTGGCGTAAATTACACGACAAGCCCTCAAGCCTTCTCTCCGCGGCTGCGCCCCAAATAAATGTGGCCTCGCCGCGGGATCGAACGGTTTACTCCCGATTCGCCGAATCCCGATTCGCCGATTCCCGATTCGCCGATTCCCGATTCGCCGAAATTCCCGATTCGCCGAATCCCGATTCGCCGAAATTCCTGACTCGCCGAATTCCCGATTCGCCGAATCCCAATTCGCTTTTTCCGAAGTACGTGTGATGTTCTACTTTGCTCACTCAATCTACGTTCCAGAAAGTAAAAAAAATTTAGAAGCAAGTTTACAAGTTAATGAATGAAGAAAGTGCATTTCATTTAAGTTAGTTTTTTAATTAATTTCAATACAATAGAAATAGAGTTCCAAAATTTGACCAACACTCAAAGAGGGCAATGGTTATGTGGTTTAATTTAAATTTATGATAAAGTAAGATGTATTGAACCAGGATTCGGCGAATCAGGATTCGAGCCAGGAATTTCAGCGAATCGGGAATTCGGCGAGTCAGGAATTTCGGCGAATCGGGAATTCGGCGAGTCAGAAATTTCGGCGAATCGGAATTCGGCGAATCGGGAATCTGCGAATCGGGAATCGGCGAATCGGGATTCGGCGAATCGGGAGTAAACCGAATCGAACTTAGGGACCGTGGTGCGAGAGGCAAACTCGTTGACCGCTCTGCCACCGACCCCCCCAGCAGGAAATTTAGCCCTTCGTTCGCGCTTAAGTCCTGTGACCCTGCAATTTAACCTTGACAATGTACTCAAACTTTATTGTTATTTTTGTTGTCATTGTCGCCTTCATCTTCGACCATTTTTCGTCTTGCGGCATGGGGGGCCAACCGAGCTGTTCCGGAAAGACGGTTGCAACTCATGGACTCAGTTTTCGCCTACTGAATTGTACCCGGAGGGCAGGATTTTGTTTACAGAGGTGCCCCGGGTCGTAAGTCCGGTGCCACTCTGCAAGACGTGGCCTTGGTCACCGAACGTGTGCGCAAGCGAATACGACTGCGACCAGTTTTCCTTCTTTTGAGCTGCCTCTTTGCCAGGTGGTCAGATGACCTCCTGCCCGCTTGGCACCGCGAGGTGGTGGCAAGTTGGCAGCTCTTCGCCAAGCGAAGCGTTGTTTTTGTTGTTGTTGTTGTTTTTCTTCCCTTTGTCGCCACTAGGCATAGGAAACTCTGGAGTCCTAAGCTTTACACTCACGAATAGGCTGCTATCTTATTTGCGACGTCAGGTTCGGCCGGCTCCTGCCGGCTGCTTGTTAAGGTCTCGGTATGAGACCTTGTCCGCTTTCCACCACAGAAGCGTTATTGTTGCCGTCGTCATCGGCGTCGTCGTCGTCGTTGCTCTTGTTCTTTTTGTTGTTCTTTTTGTTGTTCTTGTTTTTGTTCTTTTTCTTTTTGCTGTTGTTGTTGTTGTCTTTGCTGAGGAGTGGGCCCTAAATCCCTGCACGAAAGATGGGAGGAGTGACAACCACCGCCCCCTGGAGAAGGAGCGGTGTCTGAATCCCTCTCCATTGCCTCTCCGCGACTGAGACACGTATCGTAAAGCTCGACGTGTGTTGTTTTTGTGGCAGGAAATGTTGCCAGAATCTGAGCTTGCTGTGTTCAGAAGCTCTGTCCACCATATAGTACGAGTAAGGAAGACCATAGTTTGACTAGCCCATCTACGAGTACTTAAGGTTGTGCATGGATGACAAAGTTGTACAATACGCATATAGAAAGTCACATTGATCACTACAGACTGCCAGTGCCGCATGGGTGCCCAGTGGACACAGCTCAACGGCGGCTGCACTGAAGCGAGCCAGGTGTGCCGCTACAGGGGCGCCGTCTATGGCACTGGCGACTCCGCCAAGCTCGGCTGCCGCCAGTGGTAAGATTCGATGACGAAAAAATGTCATTGTTGGGCCTCGGTTTTTGCGGCGTCAGGGTCGGCCGGCTCTGAGACCGGTTCTGAGACCGGCTCTGAGACCGGCTCTGAGACTGGTTCTGAGACCGGTTCTGAGACCGGCTCTGAGACCGGCTCTGAGACTGGTTCTGAGACCGGTTCTGAGACCGGCTCTGAGACTGGTTCTGAGACCGGTTCTGAGACCGGCTCTGAGACCGGCCGGCCGGCATATTTCTCGTCTTTGTTTCGTAACTTAAGAGCAAATATCATTGTAGCATCTGCCGAGATGGCAATTGGAAAAATTGCGACAGCAGAAGTTGCTATGGTAACAGCACCATAGAGCAGACCAGACTGAGCACCTCTGGTAAGTCCAGAATTAGCTTTTGAAAAGATTCACAACTTTAAAAAAGTACAGATCGGTCATATTAAACATTCACAACTATGTTTATATACTTATATATAGCACTGTTCGCATATTAAAAGACGATATATTTAATGCAGCCCTAGCCAATGTAGCAGTTGGAGTTCACCCTAGTCTCGAACCATTTTTTGCAGAGCTGTGCACTGGGCACTCGTTTGCATGCCGCAGCTCGGGCAGCTGCCTGCACAGATCGAAGGTGTGCGATGGAGTAGCAGACTGCGCGGACGGATCAGACGAGGCATCGTGCGGTGAGCATACAATGAGCACTAGTAGTGTCTACTTAAATAGTCCCCGTTAGCATCATGAACATTGAACAAAACTCGAATTGACTGAAAAGAAAGATTCGGTCCAATCTTGCTTGAATAGCAAGTTATTTAACAGTCCATTGTTGTAATTCGTTTCTATCTACCGCACTAAAAATGTCAAGCCTCTTCTTGTACATACGCTCGTATTTAAAAATGCTTGCAAAACGTTAAATTACTAGCAAGATGACTTTCAAGCCATGCACTGTCTACCTAACAATATCCGCTGGTTTCGAAATCAGTAATGAGTTTCCAAAAACACTTTCAGAGCGTTGTCCCGCATTCAAGCAAAAATGCCGCATGTCCAGCCTTTGCATTGCTAAGTCGGAGATCTGCGACGGCAAGCACCAGTGCCGTCTGGGCAATGCTGCTGACGACTCTGACGAGGAAAACTGTACAAGGAGTGGTGCCAGCACGCCTTTCACGGCTAAAATCACAGACGAGAGTAAGTACACAGTCAGCTGCAATAGTCCGCTGCTTCGTTCTGGACTTATTCGGACAAGCCAAGTAACAGTCAGCGAGAATTTCGTGCCGGCGCATGAGTTCCGTCGGGCCGAGCTGCTGGAGTCACACAAGCGCCCATTTTTGCTTAGCGAGGGCCGAACTGTCGTTGAGGTAAGCCTGTCGCGCTCGCGCTCTGTTGTCCGAGTTAGTTCTGTGCTATTGGAAATCCAGTCCAACCATCGCAGAGGACTGGATACAGTTCGCTTGCATGCGTTCACAAACAACGGCTGGCAGCTGTTGAATGCAAAGAAAAGCGTTTCTTGCCTCCGCTGCTTCGTCAAGTTGAATGTGCGACCATTCGAAGCAGAAAAGCTGAAGATTCAAATTCAGGCCAGATGCTCAATGAAGATTCGATTTGAAATCAACGGCTGTCCAGGAAAATTAAAAGAAAAGAGATGCAGAAAGCTTCCAGCAACGGCATGCATGGTAAAGGTGTATAAGAGCATCACCTATAACAGGGAGTACTCAGCCGATCAGAAAACTCTATTGATTTCGCAACAAAAATTCTCAACTGTGAGGCAGGGAGCAAGCGAAATAATCATTGAAGCTCCGAGCAATTTTCGAATTTGCAAGGTCATCATCCGAAATGACCGGTCGACTGCAGAGCAGCCCCAAGCCGATATCATCTCATTTATCTACGAGGAAAGTTCAGGCGAGGCGACTCTAGTTTCGAGGCTAAAAGTCAGTAAGAATGAAACAGACGTCAGCATTAATCGACCAACGAATATGTATAAAGCTGTGTTGCATACGAAATCGCGCTTGAATGTTTCAATAGAACTTTTAGTTGAAGAACACAGAGAGAAAGCAGTGCCAGAACAGCGTAAACAGTTAAGGTGCCGAAGATCAATCCCGGAATCTGATGCGAAAAACAAGATGAAGGTTTTACGCATGATGGCACTCGACAGTGCATACGACTATAATCAACTAGCAAAGAAGGAACTTTTGCGCCATGGAACCGCACTTGCTTCAGGAAGGACGGAAATTGTTGTTCAATTTAGTCTACGAAATAATGACGTAGTAAAAGACATTGACTTGAAACAAGTTGCGTCAGGAACCGGTGGGCAACTAAAAGTCATTGAATTAGAAGAGTGCAGCATGAAACAATGCACGAAAACTTTTGTCCAGCAAAAGGTGAAAAATTCGCAGACAAAAACAATAGGTATTCGCACCAGACCAAACTTTCTCAAAATAACAGTTGACTCACAGAAAAATCAGAATAACATGCTCTCACGGCTAAAAATAACAATCTGCAATAGAAAAGCAAGTTACGTCTGTAAAGAAAAGCATCTCGAGCGCTGCAATGTGGCTCTGCTCCGAAGCATAACGTTTGGCACATCATACGATACTTACGCAAGGCAAGCACTTCTACAGGGAAAACTACTCCGACTACTTCCTGGATATACCAAAGTCACGCTAATAGGTCTGAAAAACACTAAGAAAATTCTACTCAGAAAACCGGCCAGCCGAAGCACAATTAGAGTTGTCTATTACCTAACAACCTCAAAAGACAACCCAGTAAGAAAACAGCAAGGAAAAATCCGCGAAAATTACAATATACGACTTCCTAAAGGGTACACAAAATTAATTATTTTTATTCAAACAACTGAACCACAGCACATAAAAGTAACTAAGAAGCAATGTTCTAGGACAATAAACGCTACAACAGTTACAACAACAAAAAACAGACTGACGAAACAAACTACAGGTCGCTGGCAAAATATCTCAACACGACGAACAACAAGAAGGCAGTCAAATCAGGTATCGACGAGAGCAGGCCGACAGACGACTAGCAAAAAAGCAAGCTCGCGCTTAGTGACCATGCTTCCGACAACAACAAGGACGACCACTGGAAAGACTACCAAGACCCCAGCGCTGACAACAGGCAAGCCGAGACGCGTGTGCACGAAGAAAATGGCATTCGACAGCAACGTTCTACGCCCAGAGGACGTTGTTGAGGTGAAGCGCGTACCTCAGAATGAGCCGTACGAAGAGCCGGCAAAGACGTCTCTGTTGCCAGGCAGACCTGGCCTGCCGTTGAGAAAGGGCGACACTCTGATCCGGATCGATCTGAGCAGACTGCCGAGAGGCTCTCGCGTCGCCGAGATCAAGGTGACGGCCGACAAGCCAAAGAGAATCACAAAAGTGACGGTGACAGAAGTGACCAGAAATGAGAGGACACCAGTTGGCAGGGCACAGCAGCCAGACGACGAGCCTTTGAGTCGCGAAGACCTGGAGTCGATCCGATTGACGCCGACCAGACGCACTCCGGATGTGCTCGAGGTGCGCATTCGAAGAGACTCCAAGAAGCCGGTGAAGATCACATTGGAGGTAAAGGTTTGCCTCAAGAAGCGACCAGTGACAACAACGACGCCAAGGACGACAGCGTCAGCCAGAACAACGAGAGCTACTCGTCGCAGCACAGCTGGCACTACCAGTCGGAAGGCGGGCACGCCTGCCGCTGAAACAGTGACCTTCCCCATGCCATCAGTGCCTGGAAGAAGAACAACTGGACGCATAACAAGGACAACAAGAAGGCAGTCGTCTCAGGGAACAACAACAACAACAAGGACGACCACTGGAAAGACTACCAAGACCCCAGCGCTGACAACAGGCAAGCCGAGACGCGTGTGCACGAAGAAAATGGCATTCGACAGCAACGTTCTACGCCCAGAGGACGTTGTTGAGGTGAAGCGCGTACCTCAGAATGAGCCGTACGAAGAGCCGGCAAAGACGTCTCTGTTGCCAGGCAGACCTGGCCTGCCGTTGAGAAAGGGCGACACTCTGATCCGGATCGATCTGAGCAGACTGCCGAGAGGCTCTCGCGTCGCCGAGATCAAGGTGACGGCCGACAAGCCAAAGAGAATCACAAAAGTGACGGTGACAGAAGTGACCAGAAATGAGAGGACACCAGTTGGCAGGGCACAGCAGCCAGACGACGAGCCTTTGAGTCGCGAAGACCTGGAGTCGATCCGATTGACGCCGACCAGACGCACTCCGGATGTGCTCGAGGTGCGCATTCGAAGAGACTCCAAGAAGCCGGTGAAGATCACATTGGAGGTAAAGGTTTGCCTCAAGAAGCGACCAGTGACAACAACGACGCCAAGGACGACAGCGTCAGCCAGAACAACGAGAGCTACTCGTCGCAGCACAGCTGGCACTACCAGTCGGAAGGCGGGCACGCCTGCCGCTGAAACAGTGACCTTCCCCATGCCATCAGTGCCTGGAAGAAGAACAACTGGACGCATAACAAGGACAACAAGAAGGCAGTCGTCTCAGGGAACAACAACAACAACAAGGACGACCACTGGAAAGACTACCAAGACCCCAGCGCTGACAACAGGCAAGCCGAGACGCGTGTGCACGAAGAAAATGGCATTCGACAGCAACGTTCTACGCCCAGAGGACGTTGTTGAGGTGAAGCGCGTACCTCAGAATGAGCCGTACGAAGAGCCGGCAAAGACGTCTCTGTTGCCAGGCAGACCTGGCCTGCCGTTGAGAAAGGGCGACACTCTGATCCGGATCGATCTGAGCAGACTGCCGAGAGGCTCTCGCGTCGCCGAGATCAAGGTGACGGCCGACAAGCCAAAGAGAATCACAAAAGTGACGGTGACAGAAGTGACCAGAAATGAGAGGACACCAGTTGGCAGGGCACAGCAGCCAGACGACGAGCCTTTGAGTCGCGAAGACCTGGAGTCGATCCGATTGACGCCGACCAGACGCACTCCGGATGTGCTCGAGGTGCGCATTCGAAGAGACTCCAAGAAGCCGGTGAAGATCACATTGGAGGTAAAGGTTTGCCTCAAGAAGCGACCAGTGACAACAACGACGCCAAGGACGACAGCGTCAGCCAGAACAACGAGAGCTACTCGTCGCAGCACAGCTGGCACTACCAGTCGGAAGGCGGGCACGCCTGCCGCTGAAACAGTGACCTTCCCCATGCCATCAGTGCCTGGAAGAAGAACAACTGGACGCACAACAAGGACAACAAGAAGGCAGTCGTCTCAGGGAACAACAACAACAACAAGGACGACCACTGGAAAGACTACCAAGACCCCAGCGCTGACAACAGGCAAGCCGAGACGCGTGTGCACGAAGAAAATGGCATTCGACAGCAACGTTCTACGCCCAGAGGACGTTGTTGAGGTGAAGCGCGTACCTCAGAATGAGCCGTACGAAGAGCCGGCAAAGACGTCTCTGTTGCCAGGCAGACCTGGCCTGCCGTTGAGAAAGGGCGACACTCTGATCCGGATCGATCTGAGCAGACTGCCGAGAGGCTCTCGCGTCGCCGAGATCAAGGTGACGGCCGACAAGCCAAAGAGAATCACAAAAGTGACGGTGACAGAAGTGACCAGAAATGAGAGGACACCAGTTGGCAGGGCACAGCAGCCAGACGACGAGCCTTTGAGTCGCGAAGACCTGGAGTCGATCCGATTGACGCCGACCAGACGCACTCCGGATGTGCTCGAGGTGCGCATTCGAAGAGACTCCAAGAAGCCGGTGAAGATCACATTGGAGGTAAAGGTTTGCCTCAAGAAGCGACCAGTGACAACAACGACGCCAAGGACGACAGCGTCAGCCAGAACAACGAGAGCTACTCGTCGCAGCACAGCTGGCACTACCAGTCGGAAGGCGGGCACGCCTGCCGCTGAAACAGTGACCTTCCCCATGCCATCAGTGCCTGGAAGAAGAACAACTGGACGCACAACAAGGACAACAAGAAGGCAGTCGTCTCAGGGAACAACAACAACAACAAGGACGACCACTGGAAAGACTACCAAGACCCCAGCGCTGACAACAGGCAAGCCGAGACGCGTGTGCACGAAGAAAATGGCATTCGACAGCAACGTTCTACGCCCAGAGGACGTTGTTGAGGTGAAGCGCGTACCTCAGAATGAGCCGTACGAAGAGCCGGCAAAGACGTCTCTGTTGCCAGGCAGACCTGGCCTGCCGTTGAGAAAGGGCGACACTCTGATCCGGATCGATCTGAGCAGACTGCCGAGAGGCTCTCGCGTCGCCGAGATCAAGGTGACGGCCGACAAGCCAAAGAGAATCACAAAAGTGACGGTGACAGAAGTGACCAGAAATGAGAGGACACCAGTTGGCAGGGCACAGCAGCCAGACGACGAGCCTTTGAGTCGCGAAGACCTGGAGTCGATCCGATTGACGCCGACCAGACGCACTCCGGATGTGCTCGAGGTGCGCATTCGAAGAGACTCCAAGAAGCCGGTGAAGATCACATTGGAGGTAAAGGTTTGCCTCAAGAAGCGACCAGTGACAACAACGACGCCAAGGACGACAGCGTCAGCCAGAACAACGAGAGCTACTCGTCGCAGCACAGCTGGCACTACCAGTCGGAAGGCGGGCACGCCTGCCGCTGAAACAGTGACCTTCCCCATGCCATCAGTGCCTGGAAGAAGAACAACTGGACGCACAACAAGGACAACAAGAAGGCAGTCGTCTCAGGGAACAACAACAACAACAAGGACGACCACTGGAAAGACTACCAAGACCCCAGCGCTGACAACAGGCAAGCCGAGACGCGTGTGCACGAAGAAAATGGCATTCGACAGCAACGTTCTACGCCCAGAGGACGTTGTTGAGGTGAAGCGCGTACCTCAGAATGAGCCGTACGAAGAGCCGGCAAAGACGTCTCTGTTGCCAGGCAGACCTGGCCTGCCGTTGAGAAAGGGCGACACTCTGATCCGGATCGATCTGAGCAGACTGCCGAGAGGCTCTCGCGTCGCCGAGATCAAGGTGACGGCCGACAAGCCAAAGAGAATCACAAAAGTGACGGTGACAGAAGTGACCAGAAATGAGAGGACACCAGTTGGCAGGGCACAGCAGCCAGACGACGAGCCTTTGAGTCGCGAAGACCTGGAGTCGATCCGATTGACGCCGACCAGACGCACTCCGGATGTGCTCGAGGTGCGCATTCGAAGAGACTCCAAGAAGCCGGTGAAGATCACATTGGAGGTAAAGGTTTGCCTCAAGAAGCGACCAGTGACAACAACGACGCCAAGGACGACAGCGTCAGCCAGAACAACGAGAGCTACTCGTCGCAGCACAGCTGGCACTACCAGTCGGAAGGCGGGCACGCCTGCCGCTGAAACAGTGACCTTCCCCATGCCATCAGTGCCTGGAAGAAGAACAACTGGACGCACAACAAGGACAACAAGAAGGCAGTCGTCTCAGGGAACAACAACAACAACAAGGACGACCACTGGAAAGACTACCAAGACCCCAGCGCTGACAACAGGCAAGCCGAGACGCGTGTGCACGAAGAAAATGGCATTCGACAGCAACGTTCTACGCCCAGAGGACGTTGTTGAGGTGAAGCGCGTACCTCAGAATGAGCCGTACGAAGAGCCGGCAAAGACGTCTCTGTTGCCAGGCAGACCTGGCCTGCCGTTGAGAAAGGGCGACACTCTGATCCGGATCGATCTGAGCAGACTGCCGAGAGGCTCTCGCGTCGCCGAGATCAAGGTGACGGCCGACAAGCCAAAGAGAATCACAAAAGTGACGGTGACAGAAGTGACCAGAAATGAGAGGACACCAGTTGGCAGGGCACAGCAGCCAGACGACGAGCCTTTGAGTCGCGAAGACCTGGAGTCGATCCGATTGACGCCGACCAGACGCACTCCGGATGTGCTCGAGGTGCGCATTCGAAGAGACTCCAAGAAGCCGGTGAAGATCACATTGGAGGTAAAGGTTTGCCTCAAGAAGCGACCAGTGACAACAACGACGCCAAGGACGACAGCGTCAGCCAGAACAACGAGAGCTACTCGTCGCAGCACAGCTGGCACTACCAGTCGGAAGGCGGGCACGCCTGCCGCTGAAACAGTGACCTTCCCCATGCCATCAGTGCCTGGAAGAAGAACAACTGGACGCACAACAAGGACAACAAGAAGGCAGTCGTCTCAGGGAACAACAACAACAACAAGGACGACCACTGGAAAGACTACCAAGACCCCAGCGCTGACAACAGGCAAGCCGAGACGCGTGTGCACGAAGAAAATGGCATTCGACAGCAACGTTCTACGCCCAGAGGACGTTGTTGAGGTGAAGCGCGTACCTCAGAATGAGCCGTACGAAGAGCCGGCAAAGACGTCTCTGTTGCCAGGCAGACCTGGCCTGCCGTTGAGAAAGGGCGACACTCTGATCCGGATCGATCTGAGCAGACTGCCGAGAGGCTCTCGCGTCGCCGAGATCAAGGTGACGGCCGACAAGCCAAAGAGAATCACAAAAGTGACGGTGACAGAAGTGACCAGAAATGAGAGGACACCAGTTGGCAGGGCACAGCAGCCAGACGACGAGCCTTTGAGTCGCGAAGACCTGGAGTCGATCCGATTGACGCCGACCAGACGCACTCCGGATGTGCTCGAGGTGCGCATTCGAAGAGACTCCAAGAAGCCGGTGAAGATCACATTGGAGGTAAAGGTTTGCCTCAAGAAGCGACCAGTGACAACAACGACGCCAAGGACGACAGCGTCAGCCAGAACAACGAGAGCTACTCGTCGCAGCACAGCTGGCACTACCAGTCGGAAGGCGGGCACGCCTGCCGCTGAAACAGTGACCTTCCCCATGCCATCAGTGCCTGGAAGAAGAACAACTGGACGCACAACAAGGACAACAAGAAGGCAGTCGTCTCAGGGAACAACAACAACAACAAGGACGACCACTGGAAAGACTACCAAGACCCCAGCGCTGACAACAGGCAAGCCGAGACGCGTGTGCACGAAGAAAATGGCATTCGACAGCAACGTTCTACGCCCAGAGGACGTTGTTGAGGTGAAGCGCGTACCTCAGAATGAGCCGTACGAAGAGCCGGCAAAGACGTCTCTGTTGCCAGGCAGACCTGGCCTGCCGTTGAGAAAGGGCGACACTCTGATCCGGATCGATCTGAGCAGACTGCCGAGAGGCTCTCGCGTCGCCGAGATCAAGGTGACGGCCGACAAGCCAAAGAGAATCACAAAAGTGACGGTGACAGAAGTGACCAGAAATGAGAGGACACCAGTTGGCAGGGCACAGCAGCCAGACGACGAGCCTTTGAGTCGCGAAGACCTGGAGTCGATCCGATTGACGCCGACCAGACGCACTCCGGATGTGCTCGAGGTGCGCATTCGAAGAGACTCCAAGAAGCCGGTGAAGATCACATTGGAGGTAAAGGTTTGCCTCAAGAAGCGACCAGTGACAACAACGACGCCAAGGACGACAGCGTCAGCCAGAACAACGAGAGCTACTCGTCGCAGCACAGCTGGCACTACCAGTCGGAAGGCGGGCACGCCTGCCGCTGAAACAGTGACCTTCCCCATGCCATCAGTGCCTGGAAGAAGAACAACTGGACGCACAACAAGGACAACAAGAAGGCAGTCGTCTCAGGGAACAACAACAACAACAAGGACGACCACTGGAAAGACTACCAAGACCCCAGCGCTGACAACAGGCAAGCCGAGACGCGTGTGCACGAAGAAAATGGCATTCGACAGCAACGTTCTACGCCCAGAGGACGTTGTTGAGGTGAAGCGCGTACCTCAGAATGAGCCGTACGAAGAGCCGGCAAAGACGTCTCTGTTGCCAGGCAGACCTGGCCTGCCGTTGAGAAAGGGCGACACTCTGATCCGGATCGATCTGAGCAGACTGCCGAGAGGCTCTCGCGTCGCCGAGATCAAGGTGACGGCCGACAAGCCAAAGAGAATCACAAAAGTGACGGTGACAGAAGTGACCAGAAATGAGAGGACACCAGTTGGCAGGGCACAGCAGCCAGACGACGAGCCTTTGAGTCGCGAAGACCTGGAGTCGATCCGATTGACGCCGACCAGACGCACTCCGGATGTGCTCGAGGTGCGCATTCGAAGAGACTCCAAGAAGCCGGTGAAGATCACATTGGAGGTAAAGGTTTGCCTCAAGAAGCGACCAGTGACAACAACGACGCCAAGGACGACAGCGTCAGCCAGAACAACGAGAGCTACTCGTCGCAGCACAGCTGGCACTACCAGTCGGAAGGCGGGCACGCCTGCCGCTGAAACAGTGACCTTCCCCATGCCATCAGTGCCTGGAAGAAGAACAACTGGACGCACAACAAGGACAACAAGAAGGCAGTCGTCTCAGGGAACAACAACAACAACAAGGACGACCACTGGAAAGACTACCAAGACCCCAGCGCTGACAACAGGCAAGCCGAGACGCGTGTGCACGAAGAAAATGGCATTCGACAGCAACGTTCTACGCCCAGAGGACGTTGTTGAGGTGAAGCGCGTACCTCAGAATGAGCCGTACGAAGAGCCGGCAAAGACGTCTCTGTTGCCAGGCAGACCTGGCCTGCCGTTGAGAAAGGGCGACACTCTGATCCGGATCGATCTGAGCAGACTGCCGAGAGGCTCTCGCGTCGCCGAGATCAAGGTGACGGCCGACAAGCCAAAGAGAATCACAAAAGTGACGGTGACAGAAGTGACCAGAAATGAGAGGACACCAGTTGGCAGGGCACAGCAGCCAGACGACGAGCCTTTGAGTCGCGAAGACCTGGAGTCGATCCGATTGACGCCGACCAGACGCACTCCGGATGTGCTCGAGGTGCGCATTCGAAGAGACTCCAAGAAGCCGGTGAAGATCACATTGGAGGTAAAGGTTTGCCTCAAGAAGCGACCAGTGACAACAACGACGCCAAGGACGACAGCGTCAGCCAGAACAACGAGAGCTACTCGTCGCAGCACAGCTGGCACTACCAGTCGGAAGGCGGGCACGCCTGCCGCTGAAACAGTGACCTTCCCCATGCCATCAGTGCCTGGAAGAAGAACAACTGGACGCATAACAAGGACAACAAGAAGGCAGTCGTCTCAGGGAACAACAACAACAACAAGGACGACCACTGGAAAGACTACCAAGACCCCAGCGCTGACAACAGGCAAGCCGAGACGCGTGTGCACGAAGAAAATGGCATTCGACAGCAACGTTCTACGCCCAGAGGACGTTGTTGAGGTGAAGCGCGTACCTCAGAATGAGCCGTACGAAGAGCCGGCAAAGACGTCTCTGTTGCCAGGCAGACCTGGCCTGCCGTTGAGAAAGGGCGACACTCTGATCCGGATCGATCTGAGCAGACTGCCGAGAGGCTCTCGCGTCGCCGAGATCAAGGTGACGGCCGACAAGCCAAAGAGAATCACAAAAGTGACGGTGACAGAAGTGACCAGAAATGAGAGGACACCAGTTGGCAGGGCACAGCAGCCAGACGACGAGCCTTTGAGTCGCGAAGACCTGGAGTCGATCCGATTGACGCCGACCAGACGCACTCCGGATGTGCTCGAGGTGCGCATTCGAAGAGACTCCAAGAAGCCGGTGAAGATCACATTGGAGGTAAAGGTTTGCCTCAAGAAGCGACCAGTGACAACAACGACGCCAAGGACGACAGCGTCAGCCAGAACAACGAGAGCTACTCGTCGCAGCACAGCTGGCACTACCAGTCGGAAGGCGGGCACGCCTGCCGCTGAAACAGTGACCTTCCCCATGCCATCAGTGCCTGGAAGAAGAACAACTGGACGCACAACAAGGACAACAAGAAGGCAGTCGTCTCAGGGAACAACAACAACAACAAGGACGACCACTGGAAAGACTACCAAGACCCCAGCGCTGACAACAGGCAAGCCGAGACGCGTGTGCACGAAGAAAATGGCATTCGACAGCAACGTTCTACGCCCAGAGGACGTTGTTGAGGTGAAGCGCGTACCTCAGAATGAGCCGTACGAAGAGCCGGCAAAGACGTCTCTGTTGCCAGGCAGACCTGGCCTGCCGTTGAGAAAGGGCGACACTCTGATCCGGATCGATCTGAGCAGACTGCCGAGAGGCTCTCGCGTCGCCGAGATCAAGGTGACGGCCGACAAGCCAAAGAGAATCACAAAAGTGACGGTGACAGAAGTGACCAGAAATGAGAGGACACCAGTTGGCAGGGCACAGCAGCCAGACGACGAGCCTTTGAGTCGCGAAGACCTGGAGTCGATCCGATTGACGCCGACCAGACGCACTCCGGATGTGCTCGAGGTGCGCATTCGAAGAGACTCCAAGAAGCCGGTGAAGATCACATTGGAGGTAAAGGTTTGCCTCAAGAAGCGACCAGTGACAACAACGACGCCAAGGACGACAGCGTCAGCCAGAACAACGAGAGCTACTCGTCGCAGCACAGCTGGCACTACCAGTCGGAAGGCGGGCACGCCTGCCGCTGAAACAGTGACCTTCCCCATGCCATCAGTGCCTGGAAGAAGAACAACTGGACGCATAACAAGGACAACAAGAAGGCAGTCGTCTCAGGGAACAACAACAACAACAAGGACGACCACTGGAAAGACTACCAAGACCCCAGCGCTGACAACAGGCAAGCCGAGACGCGTGTGCACGAAGAAAATGGCATTCGACAGCAACGTTCTACGCCCAGAGGACGTTGTTGAGGTGAAGCGCGTACCTCAGAATGAGCCGTACGAAGAGCCGGCAAAGACGTCTCTGTTGCCAGGCAGACCTGGCCTGCCGTTGAGAAAGGGCGACACTCTGATCCGGATCGATCTGAGCAGACTGCCGAGAGGCTCTCGCGTCGCCGAGATCAAGGTGACGGCCGACAAGCCAAAGAGAATCACAAAAGTGACGGTGACAGAAGTGACCAGAAATGAGAGGACACCAGTTGGCAGGGCACAGCAGCCAGACGACGAGCCTTTGAGTCGCGAAGACCTGGAGTCGATCCGATTGACGCCGACCAGACGCACTCCGGATGTGCTCGAGGTGCGCATTCGAAGAGACTCCAAGAAGCCGGTGAAGATCACATTGGAGGTAAAGGTTTGCCTCAAGAAGCGACCAGTGACAACAACGACGCCAAGGACGACAGCGTCAGCCAGAACAACGAGAGCTACTCGTCGCAGCACAGCTGGCACTACCAGTCGGAAGGCGGGCACGCCTGCCGCTGAAACAGTGACCTTCCCCATGCCATCAGTGCCTGGAAGAAGAACAACTGGACGCACAACAAGGACAACAAGAAGGCAGTCGTCTCAGGGAACAACAACAACAACAAGGACGACCACTGGAAAGACTACCAAGACCCCAGCGCTGACAACAGGCAAGCCGAGACGCGTGTGCACGAAGAAAATGGCATTCGACAGCAACGTTCTACGCCCAGAGGACGTTGTTGAGGTGAAGCGCGTACCTCAGAATGAGCCGTACGAAGAGCCGGCAAAGACGTCTCTGTTGCCAGGCAGACCTGGCCTGCCGTTGAGAAAGGGCGACACTCTGATCCGGATCGATCTGAGCAGACTGCCGAGAGGCTCTCGCGACGCCGAGATCAAGGTGACGGCCGACAAGCCAAAGAGAATCACAAAAGTGACGGTGACAGAAGTGACCAGAAATGAGAGGACACCAGTTGGCAGGGCACAGCAGCCAGACGACGAGCCTTTGAGTCGCGAAGACCTGGAGTCGATCCGATTGACGCCGACCAGACGCACTCCGGATGTGCTCGAGGTGCGCATTCGAAGAGACTCCAAGAAGCCGGTGAAGATCACATTGGAGGTAAAGGTTTGCCTCAAGAAGCGACCAGTGACAACAACGACGCCAAGGACGACAGCGTCAGCCAGAACAACGAGAGCTACTCGTCGCAGCACAGCTGGCACTACCAGTCGGAAGGCGGGCACGCCTGCCGCTGAAACAGTGACCTTCCCCATGCCATCAGTGCCTGGAAGAAGAACAACTGGACGCACAACAAGGACAACAAGAAGGCAGTCGTCTCAGGGAACAACAACAACAACAAGGACGACCACTGGAAAGACTACCAAGACCCCAGCGCTGACAACAGGCAAGCCGAGACGCGTGTGCACGAAGAAAATGGCATTCGACAGCAACGTTCTACGCCCAGAGGACGTTGTTGAGGTGAAGCGCGTACCTCAGAATGAGCCGTACGAAGAGCCGGCAAAGACGTCTCTGTTGCCAGGCAGACCTGGCCTGCCGTTGAGAAAGGGCGACACTCTGATCCGGATCGATCTGAGCAGACTGCCGAGAGGCTCTCGCGTCGCAGAGATCAAAGTGACGGCCGACAAGCCAAAGAGAATCACAAAAGTGACGGTGACAGAAGTGACCAGAAATGAGAGGACACCGGTTGGCAGGGCACAGCAGCCAGACGACGAGCCTTTGAGTCGCGAAGACCTGGAGTCGATCCGATTGACGCCGACCAGACGCACTCCGGATGTGCTCGAGATGCGCATTCGAAGAGACTCCAAGAAGCCGGTGAAGATCACATTGGAGGTAAAGGTTTGCCTCAAGAAGCGACCAGCGACAACAACGACGCCAAGGACGACAGCGTCAGCCAGAACAACGAGAGCTACTCGTCGCAGCACAGCTGGCACTACCAGTCGGAAGGCGGGCACGCCTGCCGCTGAAACAGTGACCTTCCCCATGCCATCAGTGCCTGGAAGAAGAACAACTGGACGCACAACAAGGACAACAAGAAGGCAGTCGTCTCAGGGAACAACAACAACAACAAGGACGACCACTGGAAAGACTACCAAGACCCCAGCGCTGACAACAGGCAAGCCGAGACGCGTGTGCACGAAGAAAATGGCATTCGACAGCAACGTTCTACGCCCAGAGGACGTTGTTGAGGTGAAGCGCGTACCTCAGAATGAGCCGTACGAAGAGCCGGCAAAGACGTCTCTGTTGCCAGGCAGACCTGGCCTGCCGTTGAGAAAGGGCGACACTCTGATCCGGATCGATCTGAGCAGACTGCCGAGAGGCTCTCGCGTCGCCGAGATCAAGGTGACGGCCGACAAGCCAAAGAGAATCACAAAAGTGACGGTGACAGAAGTGACCAGAAATGAGAGGACACCAGTTGGCAGGGCACAGCAGCCAGACGACGAGCCTTTGAGTCGCGAAGACCTGGAGTCGATCCGATTGACGCCGACCAGACGCACTCCGGATGTGCTCGAGGTGCGCATTCGAAGAGACTCCAAGAAGCCGGTGAAGATCACATTGGAGGTAAAGGTTTGCCTCAAGAAGCGACCAGTGACAACAACGACGCCAAGGACGACAGCGTCAGCCAGAACAACGAGAGCTACTCGTCGCAGCACAGCTGGCACTACCAGTCGGAAGGCGGGCACGCCTGCCGCTGAAACAGTGACCTTCCCCATGCCATCAGTGCCTGGAAGAAGAACAACTGGACGCACAACAAGGACAACAAGAAGGCAGTCGTCTCAGGGAACAACAACAACAACAAGGACGACCACTGGAAAGACAACCGAGACCCCAGCGCTGACAACAGGCAAGCCGAGACGCGTGTGCACGAAGAAAATGGCATTCGACAGCAACGTTCTACGCCCAGAGGACGTTGTTGAGGTGAAGCGCGTACCTCAGAATGAGCCGTACGAAGAGCCGGCAAAGACGTCTCTGTTGCCAGGCAGACCTGGCCTGCCGTTGAGAAAGGGCGACACTCTGATCCGGATCGATCTGAGCAGACTGCCGAGAGGCTCTCGCGTCGCCGAGATCAAGGTGACGGCCGACAAGCCAAAGAGAATCACAAAAGTGACGGTGACAGAAGTGACCAGAAATGAGAGGACACCAGTTGGCAGGGCACAGCAGCCAGACGACGAGCCTTTGAGTCGCGAAGACCTGGAGTCGATCCGATTGACGCCGACCAGACGCACTCCGGATGTGCTCGAGGTGCGCATTCGAAGAGACTCCAAGAAGCCGGTGAAGATCACATTGGAGGTAAAGGTTTGCCTCAAGAAGCGACCAGTGACAACAACGACGCCAAGGACGACAGCGTCAGCCAGAACAACGAGAGCTACTCGTCGCAGCACAGCTGGCACTACCAGTCGGAAGGCGGGCACGCCTGCCGCTGAAACAGTGACCTTCCCCATGCCATCAGTGCCTGGAAGAAGAACAACTGGACGCACAACAAGGACAACAAGAAGGCAGTCGTCTCAGGGAACAACAACAACAACAAGGACGACCACTGGAAAGACTACCAAGACCCCAGCGCTGACAACAGGCAAGCCGAGACGCGTGTGCACGAAGAAAATGGCATTCGACAGCAACGTTCTACGCCCAGAGGACGTTGTTGAGGTGAAGCGCGTACCTCAGAATGAGCCGTACGAAGAGCCGGCAAAGACGTCTCTGTTGCCAGGCAGACCTGGCCTGCCGTTGAGAAAGGGCGACACTCTGATCCGGATCGATCTGAGCAGACTGCCGAGAGGCTCTCGCGTCGCCGAGATCAAGGTGACGGCCGACAAGCCAAAGAGAATCACAAAAGTGACGGTGACAGAAGTGACCAGAAATGAGAGGACACCAGTTGGCAGGGCACAGCAGCCAGACGACGAGCCTTTGAGTCGCGAAGACCTGGAGTCGATCCGATTGACGCCGACCAGACGCACTCCGGATGTGCTCGAGGTGCGGATTCGAAGAGACTCCAAGAAGCCGGTGAAGATCACATTGGATGTAAAGGTTTGCCTCAAGAAGCGACCAGTGACAACAACGACGCCAAGGACGACAGCGTCAGCCAGAACAACGAGAGCTACTCGTCGCAGCACAGCTGGCACTAACAGTCGGAAGGCGGGCACGCCTGCCGCTGATACAGTGACGTCAGTGCCTGGAAGAAGAACAACAGGACGAAGAACTACATTTCCAGCTACTAGAGTTTCTAGTAAATGGAAAACAACAAACAAAGTAACGATATCGATAGAAACTCTAGCCCAGTGCCTGAGCAAGAGTGTGAAACTGTTTGAGAGCGGCGAGCTGCCACGCAGCGCCCTGACCAGAGTCGAGAAACTGCCAGAGAAGAAGGAGGTCCCAGTCGGTGAGAGAAACGAGGTGCTGCCTGGAGGTCGCGGACTACCTGTTCAGCCTGGTAGTGTTACTCAGCTGACCTTCGATGTAACTAAACTGCCAAATACTGCCAGCCTGATGAAGGTGGTGCTCTCGAGCAGCACTCCCGACTCGGTGAGCGAGGTAACCGTGTTTGTCGGCGACGAGGACAAGCCAGAGAAGTACGTGCAGGTGAACAAGGTGACGCCTCGACCAGGAAGTGCACTGCGACCGAGCGATCTAGAGAACGTGGCACTGCCAGAGCTGCCGAAGCAGCCGAAGTTTGTTCGCGTCACAGTGAAGACGCAGCCCGGAAAGGCGACCAAAATCAAGGCTGAGCTAAAGGCCTGTCACGAGCCGAAGACCACCGTTTTGACGACTACAACACGCGCTGCAGCCAGCACGTCTGGCAGATCGCGCGGAACACCAGCTGCTGAGAAGCTCACCTTCCCGATGCCATCTCTGCCGGCGGCGGGAGGAAAGACGACCACAACGCCTGTGCCTGCGACCACCACAACCAGACGACCGGCCCAGTGCCTGCGCAAGAGTGTGAAACTGTTTGAGAGCGGCGAGCTGCCACGCAGCGCCCTGACCAGAGTCGAGAAACTGCCAGAGAAGAAGGAGGTCCCAGTCGGTGAGAGAAACGAGGTGCTGCCTGGAGGTCGCGGACTACCTGTTCAGCCTGGTAGTGTTACTCAGCTGACATTCGATGTAACTAAACTGCCAAATACTGCCAGCCTGATGAAGGTGGTGCTCTCGAGCAGCACTCCCGACTCGGTGAGCGAGGTGACCGTGTTTGTCGGCGACGAGGACAAGCCAGAGAAGTACGTGCAGGTGAACAAGGTGACGCCTCGACCAGGAAGTGCACTGCGACCGAGCGATCTAGAGAACGTGGCACTGCCAGAGCTGCCGAAGCTGCCGAAGTTTGTTCGCGTCACAGTGAAGACGCAGCCCGGCAAGGCGACCAAAATCAAGGCTGAGCTAAAGGCCTGTCACGAGCCGAAGACCACCGTTTTGACGACTACAACACGCGCTGCAGCCAGCACGTCTGGCAGATCGCGCGGAACACCAGCTGCTGAGAAGCTCACCTTCCCGATGCCATCTCTGCCGGCGGCGGGAGGAAAGACGACCACAACGCCTGTGCCTGCGACCACCACAACCAGACGACCGGCCCAGTGCCTGCGCAAGAGTGTGAAACTGTTTGAGAGCGGCGAGCTGCCACGCAGCGCCCTGACCAGAGTCGAGAAACTGCCAGAGAAGAAGGAGGTCCCAGTCGGTGAGAGAAACGAGGTGCTGCCTGGAGGTCGCGGGCTACCTGTTCAGCCTGGTAGTGTTACTCAGCTGACCTTCGATGTAACTAAACTGCCAAATACTGCCAGCCTGATGAAGGTGGTGCTCTCGAGCAGCACTCCCGACTCGGTGAGCGAGGTGACCGTGTTTGTCGGCGACGAGGACAAGCCAGAGAAGTACGTGCAGGTGAACAAGGTGACGCCTCGACCAGGAAGTGCACTGCGACCGAGCGATCTAGAGAACGTGGCACTGCCAGAGCTGCCGAAGCTGCCGAAGTTTGTTCGCGTCACAGTGAAGACGCAGCCCGGCAAGGCGACCAAAATCAAGGCTGAGCTAAAGGCCTGTCACGAGCCGAAGACCACCGTTTTGACGACTACAACACGCGCTGCAGCCAGCACGTCTGGCAGATCGCGCGGAACACCAGCTGCTGAGAAGCTCACCTTCCCGATGCCATCTCTGCCGGCGGCGGGAGGAAAGACGACCACAACGCCTGTGCCTGCGACCACCACAACCAGACGACCGGCCCAGTGCCTGCGCAAGAGTGTGAAACTGTTTGAGAGCGGCGAGCTGCCACGCAGCGCCCTGACCAGAGTCGAGAAACTGCCAGAGAAGAAGGAGGTCCCAGTCGGTGAGAGAAACGAGGTGCTGCCTGGAGGTCGCGGACTACCTGTTCAGCCTGGTAGTGTTACTCAGCTGACCTTCGATGTAACTAAACTGCCAAATACTGCCAGCCTGATGAAGGTGGTGCTCTCGAGCAGCACTCCCGACTCGGTGAGCGAGGTGACCGTGTTTGTCGGCGACGAGGACAAGCCAGAGAAGTACGTGCAGGTGAACAAGGTGACGCCTCGACCAGGAAGTGCACTGCGACCGAGCGATCTAGAGAACGTGGCACTGCCAGAGCTGCCGAAGCTGCCGAAGTTTGTTCGCGTCACAGTGAAGACGCAGCCCGGCAAGGCGACCAAAATCAAGGCTGAGCTAAAGGCCTGTCACGAGCCGAAGACCACCGTTTTGACGACTACAACACGCGCTGCAGCCAGCACGTCTGGCAGATCGCGCGGAACACCAGCTGCTGAGAAGCTCACCTTCCCGATGCCATCTCTGCCGGCGGCGGGAGGAAAGACGACCACAACGCCTGTGCCTGCGACCACCACAACCAGACGACCGGCCCAGTGCCTGCGCAAGAGTGTGAAACTGTTTGAGAGCGGCGAGCTGCCACGCAGCGCCCTGACCAGAGTCGAGAAACTGCCAGAGAAGAAGGAGGTCCCAGTCGGTGAGAGAAACGAGGTGCTGCCTGGAGGTCGCGGGCTACCTGTTCAGCCTGGTAGTGTTACTCAGCTGACCTTCGATGTAACTAAACTGCCAAATACTGCCAGCCTGATGAAGGTGGTGCTCTCGAGCAGCACTCCCGACTCGGTGAGCGAGGTAACCGTGTTTGTCGGCGACGAGGACAAGCCAGAGAAGTACGTGCAGGTGAACAAGGTGACGCCTCGACCAGGAAGTGCACTGCGACCGAGCGATCTAGAGAACGTGGCACTGCCAGAGCTGCCGAAGCTGCCGAAGTTTGTTCGCGTCACAGTGAAGACGCAGCCCGGCAATGCGACCAAAATCAAGGCTGAGCTAAAGGCCTGTCACGAGCCGAAGACCACCGTTTTGACGACTACAACACGCGCTGCAGCCAGCACGTCTGGCAGATCGCGCGGAACACCAGCTGCTGAGAAGCTCACCTTCCCGATGCCATCTCTGCCGGCGGCGGGAGGAAAGACGACCACAACGCCTGTGCCTGCGACCACCACAACCAGACGACCGGCCCAGTGCCTGCGCAAGAGTGTGAAACTGTTTGAGAGCGGCGAGCTGCCACGCAGCGCCCTGACCAGAGTCGAGAAACTGCCAGAGAAGAAGGAGGTCCCAGTCGGTGAGAGAAACGAGGTGCTGCCTGGAGGTCGCGGACTACCTGTTCAGCCTGGTAGTGTTACTCAGCTGACATTCGATGTAACTAAACTGCCAAATACTGCCAGCCTGATGAAGGTGGTGCTCTCGAGCAGCACTCCCGACTCGGTGAGCGAGGTGACCGTGTTTGTCGGCGACGAGGACAAGCCAGAGAAGTACGTGCAGGTGAACAAGGTGACGCCTCGACCAGGAAGTGCACTGCGACCGAGCGATCTAGAGAACGTGGCACTGCCAGAGCTGCCGAAGCTGCCGAAGTTTGTTCGCGTCACAGTGAAGACGCAGCTCGGCAAGGCGACCAAAATCAAGGCTGAGCTAAAGGCCTGTCACGAGCCGAAGACCACCGTTTTGACGACTACAACACGCGCTGCAGCCAGCACGTCTGGCAGATCGCGCGGAACACCAGCTGCTGAGAAGCTCACCTTCCCGATGCCATCTCTGCCGGCGGCGGGAGGAAAGACGACCACAACGCCTGTGCCTGCGACCACCACAACCAGACGACCGGCCCAGTGCCTGCGCAAGAGTGTGAAACTGTTTGAGAGCGGCGAGCTGCCACGCAGCGCCCTGACCAGAGTCGAGAAACTGCCAGAGAAGAAGGAGGTCCCAGTCGGTGAGAGAAACGAGGTGCTGCCTGGAGGTCGCGGACTACCTGTTCAGCCTGGTAGTGTTACTCAGCTGACATTCGATGTAACTAAACTGCCAAATACTGCCAGCCTGATGAAGGTGGTGCTCTCGAGCAGCACTCCCGACTCGGTGAGCGAGGTGACCGTGTTTGTCGGCGACGAGGACAAGCCAGAGAAGTACGTGCAGGTGAACAAGGTGACGCCTCGACCAGGAAGTGCACTGCGACCGAGCGATCTAGAGAACGTGGCACTGCCAGAGCTGCCGAAGCTGCCGAAGTTTGTTCGCGTCACAGTGAAGACGCAGCCCGGCAAGGCGACCAAAATCAAGGCTGAGCTAAAGGCCTGTCACGAGCCGAAGACCACCGTTTTGACGACTACAACACGCGCTGCAGCCAGCACGTCTGGCAGATCGCGCGGAACACCAGCTGCTGAGAAGCTCACCTTCCCGATGCCATCTCTGCCGGCGGCGGGAGGAAAGACGACCACAACGCCTGTGCCTGCGACCACCACAACCAGACGACCGGCCCAGTGCCTGCGCAAGAGTGTGAAACTGTTTGAGAGCGGCGAGCTGCCACGCAGCGCCCTGACCAGAGTCGAGAAACTGCCAGAGAAGAAGGAGGTCCCAGTCGGTGAGAGAAACGAGGTGCTGCCTGGAGGTCGCGGACTACCTGTTCAGCCTGGTAGTGTTACTCAGCTGACCTTCGATGTAACTAAACTGCCAAATACTGCCAGCCTGATGAAGGTGGTGCTCTCGAGCAGCACTCCCGACTCGGTGAGCGAGGTGACCGTGTTTGTCGGCGACGAGGACAAGCCAGAGAAGTACGTGCAGGTGAACAAGGTGACGCCTCGACCAGGAAGTGCACTGCGACCGAGCGATCTAGAGAACGTGGCACTGCCAGAGCTGCCGAAGCTGCCGAAGTTTGTTCGCGTCACAGTGAAGACGCAGCCCGGCAAGGCGACCAAAATCAAGGCTGAGCTAAAGGCCTGTCACGAGCCGAAGACCACCGTTTTGACGACTACAACACGCGCTGCAGCCAGCACGTCTGGCAGATCGCGCGGAACACCAGCTGCTGAGAAGCTCACCTTCCCGATGCCATCTCTGCCGGCGGCGGGAGGAAAGACGACCACAACGCCTGTGCCTGCGACCACCACAACCAGACGA
Organism: Macrostomum hystrix; assembly: GCA_950097015.1. Taxonomy (NCBI): domain Eukaryota; kingdom Metazoa; phylum Platyhelminthes; family Macrostomidae; genus Macrostomum; species Macrostomum hystrix. Next base: position 7,267,582 of record CATNEN010000025.1, on the reverse strand, counting down.
CCGGCCCAGTGCCTGCGCAAGAGTGTGAAACTGTTTGAGAGCGGCGAGCTGCCACGCAGCGCCCTGACCAGAGTCGAGAAACTGCCAGAGAAGAAGGAGGTCCCAGTCGGTGAGAGAAACGAGGTGCTGCCTGGAGGTCGCGGACTACCTGTTCAGCCTGGTAGTGTTACTCAGCTGACCTTCGATGTAACTAAACTGCCAAATACTGCCAGCCTGATGAAGGTGGTGCTCTCGAGCAGCACTCCCGACTCGGTGAGCGAGGTGACCGTGTTTGTCGGCGACGAGGACAAGCCAGAGAAGTACGTGCAGGTGAACAAGGTGACGCCTCGACCAGGAAGTGCACTGCGACCGAGCGATCTAGAGAACGTGGCACTGCCAGAGCTGCCGAAGCTGCCGAAGTTTGTTCGCGTCACAGTGAAGACGCAGCCCGGCAAGGCGACCAAAATCAAGGCTGAGCTAAAGGCCTGTCACGAGCCGAAGACCACCGTTTTGACGACTACAACACGCGCTGCAGCCAGCACGTCTGGCAGATCGCGCGGAACACCAGCTGCTGAGAAGCTCACCTTCCCGATGCCATCTCTGCCGGCGGCGGGAGGAAAGACGACCACAACGCCTGTGCCTGCGACCACCACAACCAGACGACCGGCCCAGTGCCTGCGCAAGAGTGTGAAACTGTTTGAGAGCGGCGAGCTGCCACGCAGCGCCCTGACCAGAGTCGAGAAACTGCCAGAGAAGAAGGAGGTCCCAGTCGGTGAGAGAAACGAGGTGCTGCCTGGAGGTCGCGGACTACCTGTTCAGCCTGGTAGTGTTACTCAGCTGACCTTCGATGTAACTAAACTGCCAAATACTGCCAGCCTGATGAAGGTGGTGCTCTCGAGCAGCACTCCCGACTCGGTGAGCGAGGTGACCGTGTTTGTCGGCGACGAGGACAAGCCAGAGAAGTACGTGCAGGTGAACAAGGTGACGCCTCGACCAGGAAGTGCACTGCGACCGAGCGATCTAGAGAACGTGGCACTGCCAGAGCTGCCGAAGCTGCCGAAGTTTGTTCGCGTCACAGTGAAGACGCAGCCCGGCAAGGCGACCAAAATCAAGGCTGAGCTAAAGGCCTGTCACGAGCCGAAGACCACCGTTTTGACGACTACAACACGCGCTGCAGCCAGCACGTCTGGCAGATCGCGCGGAACACCAGCTGCTGAGAAGCTCACCTTCCCGATGCCATCTCTGCCGGCGGCGGGAGGAAAGACGACCACAACGCCTGTGCCTGCGACCACCACAACCAGACGACCGGCCCAGTGCCTGCGCAAGAGTGTGAAACTGTTTGAGAGCGGCGAGCTGCCACGCAGCGCCCTGACCAGAGTCGAGAAACTGCCAGAGAAGAAGGAGGTCCCAGTCGGTGAGAGAAACGAGGTGCTGCCTGGAGGTCGCGGGACTACCTGTTCAGCCTGGTAGTGTTACTCAGCTGACCTTCGATGTAACTAAACTGCCAAATACTGCCAGCCTGATGAAGGTGGTGCTCTCGAGCAGCACTCCCGACTCGGTGAGCGAGGTGACCGTGTTTGTCGGCGACGAGGACAAGCCAGAGAAGTACGTGCAGGTGAACAAGGTGACGCCTCGACCAGGAAGTGCACTGCGACCGAGCGATCTAGAGAACGTGGCACTGCCAGAGCTGCCGAAGCTGCCGAAGTTTGTTCGCGTCACAGTGAAGACGCAGCCCGGCAAGGCGACCAAAATCAAGGCTGAGCTAAAGGCCTGTCACGAGCCGAAGACCACCGTTTTGACGACTACAACACGCGCTGCAGCCAGCACGTCTGGCAGATCGCGCGGAACACCAGCTGCTGAGAAGCTCACCTTCCCGATGCCATCTCTGCCGGCGGCGGGAGGAAAGACGACCACAACGCCTGTGCCTGCGACCACCACAACCAGACGACCGGCCCAGTGCCTGCGCAAGAGTGTGAAACTGTTTGAGAGCGGCGAGCTGCCACGCAGCGCCCTGACCAGAGTCGAGAAACTGCCAGAGAAGAAGGAGGTCCCAGTCGGTGAGAGAAACGAGGTGCTGCCTGGAGGTCGCGGACTACCTGTTCAGCCTGGTAGTGTTACTCAGCTGACCTTCGATGTAACTAAACTGCCAAATACTGCCAGCCTGATGAAGGTGGTGCTCTCGAGCAGCACTCCCGACTCGGTGAGCGAGGTGACCGTGTTTGTCGGCGACGAGGACAAGCCAGAGAAGTACGTGCAGGTGAACAAGGTGACGCCTCGACCAGGAAGTGCACTGCGACCGAGCGATCTAGAGAACGTGGCACTGCCAGAGCTGCCGAAGCTGCCGAAGTTTGTTCGCGTCACAGTGAAGACGCAGCCCGGCAAGGCGACCAAAATCAAGGCTGAGCTAAAGGCCTGTCACGAGCCGAAGACCACCGTTTTGACGACTACAACACGCGCTGCAGCCAGCACGTCTGGCAGATCGCGCGGAACACCAGCTGCTGAGAAGCTCACCTTCCCGATGCCATCTCTGCCGGCGGCGGGAGGAAAGACGACCACAACGCCTGTGCCTGCGACCACCACAACCAGACGACCGGCCCAGTGCCTGCGCAAGAGTGTGAAACTGTTTGAGAGCGGCGAGCTGCCACGCAGCGCCCTGACCAGAGTCGAGAAACTGCCAGAGAAGAAGGAGGTCCCAGTCGGTGAGAGAAACGAGGTGCTGCCTGGAGGTCGCGGACTACCTGTTCAGCCTGGTAGTGTTACTCAGCTGACCTTCGATGTAACTAAACTGCCAAATACTGCCAGCCTGATGAAGGTGGTGCTCTCGAGCAGCACTCCCGACTCGGTGAGCGAGGTGACCGTGTTTGTCGGCGACGAGGACAAGCCAGAGAAGTACGTGCAGGTGAACAAGGTGACGCCTCGACCAGGAAGTGCACTGCGACCGAGCGATCTAGAGAACGTGGCACTGCCAGAGCTGCCGAAGCTGCCGAAGTTTGTTCGCGTCACAGTGAAGACGCAGCCCGGCAAGGCGACCAAAATCAAGGCTGAGCTAAAGGCCTGTCACGAGCCGAAGACCACCGTTTTGACGACTACAACACGCGCTGCAGCCAGCACGTCTGGCAGATCGCGCGGAACACCAGCTGCTGAGAAGCTCACCTTCCCGATGCCATCTCTGCCGGCGGCGGGAGGAAAGACGACCACAACGCCTGTGCCTGCGACCACCACAACCAGACGACCGGCCCAGTGCCTGCGCAAGAGTGTGAAACTGTTTGAGAGCGGCGAGCTGCCACGCAGCGCCCTGACCAGAGTCGAGAAACTGCCAGAGAAGAAGGAGGTCCCAGTCGGTGAGAGAAACGAGGTGCTGCCTGGAGGTCGCGGGCTACCTGTTCAGCCTGGTAGTGTTACTCAGCTGACCTTCGATGTAACTAAACTGCCAAATACTGCCAGCCTGATGAAGGTGGTGCTCTCGAGCAGCACTCCCGACTCGGTGAGCGAGGTGACCGTGTTTGTCGGCGACGAGGACAAGCCAGAGAAGTACGTGCAGGTGAACAAGGTGACGCCTCGACCAGGAAGTGCACTGCGACCGAGCGATCTAGAGAACGTGGCACTGCCAGAGCTGCCGAAGCTGCCGAAGTTTGTTCGCGTCACAGTGAAGACGCAGCCCGGCAAGGCGACCAAAATCAAGGCTGAGCTAAAGGCCTGTCACGAGCCGAAGACCACCGTTTTGACGACTACAACACGCGCTGCAGCCAGCACGTCTGGCAGATCGCGCGGAACACCAGCTGCTGAGAAGCTCACCTTCCCGATGCCATCTCTGCCGGCGGCGGGAGGAAAGACGACCACAACGCCTGTGCCTGCGACCACCACAACCAGACGACCGGCCCAGTGCCTGCGCAAGAGTGTGAAACTGTTTGAGAGCGGCGAGCTGCCACGCAGCGCCCTGACCAGAGTCGAGAAACTGCCAGAGAAGAAGGAGGTCCCAGTCGGTGAGAGAAACGAGGTGCTGCCTGGAGGTCGCGGACTACCTGTTCAGCCTGGTAGTGTTACTCAGCTGACCTTCGATGTAACTAAACTGCCAAATACTGCCAGCCTGATGAAGGTGGTGCTCTCGAGCAGCACTCCCGACTCGGTGAGCGAGGTGACCGTGTTTGTCGGCGACGAGGACAAGCCAGAGAAGTACGTGCAGGTGAACAAGGTGACGCCTCGACCAGGAAGTGCACTGCGACCGAGCGATCTAGAGAACGTGGCACTGCCAGAGCTGCCGAAGCTGCCGAAGTTTGTTCGCGTCACAGTGAAGACGCAGCCCGGCAAGGCGACCAAAATCAAGGCTGAGCTAAAGGCCTGTCACGAGCCGAAGACCACCGTTTTGACGACTACAACACGCGCTGCAGCCAGCACGTCTGGCAGATCGCGCGGAACACCAGCTGCTGAGAAGCTCACCTTCCCGATGCCATCTCTGCCGGCGGCGGGAGGAAAGACGACCACAACGCCTGTGCCTGCGACCACCACAACCAGACGACCGGCCCAGTGCCTGCGCAAGAGTGTGAAACTGTTTGAGAGCGGCGAGCTGCCACGCAGCGCCCTGACCAGAGTCGAGAAACTGCCAGAGAAGAAGGAGGTCCCAGTCGGTGAGAGAAACGAGGTGCTGCCTGGAGGTCGCGGACTACCTGTTCAGCCTGGTAGTGTTACTCAGCTGACCTTCGATGTAACTAAACTGCCAAATACTGCCAGCCTGATGAAGGTGGTGCTCTCGAGCAGCACTCCCGACTCGGTGAGCGAGGTGACCGTGTTTGTCGGCGACGAGGACAAGCCAGAGAAGTACGTGCAGGTGAACAAGGTGACGCCTCGACCAGGAAGTGCACTGCGACCGAGCGATCTAGAGAACGTGGCACTGCCAGAGCTGCCGAAGCTGCCGAAGTTTGTTCGCGTCACAGTGAAGACGCAGCCCGGCAAGGCGACCAAAATCAAGGCTGAGCTAAAGGCCTGTCACGAGCCGAAGACCACCGTTTTGACGACTACAACACGCGCTGCAGCCAGCACGTCTGGCAGATCGCGCGGAACACCAGCTGCTGAGAAGCTCACCTTCCCGATGCCATCTCTGCCGGCGGCGGGAGGAAAGACGACCACAACGCCTGTGCCTGCGACCACCACAACCAGACGACCGGCCCAGTGCCTGCGCAAGAGTGTGAAACTGTTTGAGAGCGGCGAGCTGCCACGCAGCGCCCTGACCAGAGTCGAGAAACTGCCAGAGAAGAAGGAGGTCCCAGTCGGTGAGAGAAACGAGGTGCTGCCTGGAGGTCGCGGACTACCTGTTCAGCCTGGTAGTGTTACTCAGCTGACCTTCGATGTAACTAAACTGCCAAATACTGCCAGCCTGATGAAGGTGGTGCTCTCGAGCAGCACTCCCGACTCGGTGAGCGAGGTGACCGTGTTTGTCGGCGACGAGGACAAGCCAGAGAAGTACGTGCAGGTGAACAAGGTGACGCCTCGACCAGGAAGTGCACTGCGACCGAGCGATCTAGAGAACGTGGCACTGCCAGAGCTGCCGAAGCTGCCGAAGTTTGTTCGCGTCACAGTGAAGACGCAGCCCGGCAAGGCGACCAAAATCAAGGCTGAGCTAAAGGCCTGTCACGAGCCGAAGACCACCGTTTTGACGACTACAACACGCGCTGCAGCCAGCACGTCTGGCAGATCGCGCGGAACACCAGCTGCTGAGAAGCTCACCTTCCCGATGCCATCTCTGCCGGCGGCGGGAGGAAAGACGACCACAACGCCTGTGCCTGCGACCACCACAACCAGACGACCGGCCCAGTGCCTGCGCAAGAGTGTGAAACTGTTTGAGAGCGGCGAGCTGCCACGCAGCGCCCTGACCAGAGTCGAGAAACTGCCAGAGAAGAAGGAGGGTCCCAGTCGGTGAGAGAAACGAGGTGCTGCCTGGAGGTCGCGGACTACCTGTTCAGCCTGGTAGTGTTACTCAGCTGACCTTCGATGTAACTAAACTGCCAAATACTGCCAGCCTGATGAAGGTGGTGCTCTCGAGCAGCACTCCCGACTCGGTGAGCGAGGTGACCGTGTTTGTCGGCGACGAGGACAAGCCAGAGAAGTACGTGCAGGTGAACAAGGTGACGCCTCGACCAGGAAGTGCACTGCGACCGAGCGATCTAGAGAACGTGGCACTGCCAGAGCTGCCGAAGCTGCCGAAGTTTGTTCGCGTCACAGTGAAGACGCAGCCCGGCAAGGCGACCAAAATCAAGGCTGAGCTAAAGGCCTGTCACGAGCCGAAGACCACCGTTTTGACGACTACAACACGCGCTGCAGCCAGCACGTCTGGCAGATCGCGCGGAACACCAGCTGCTGAGAAGCTCACCTTCCCGATGCCATCTCTGCCGGCGGCGGGAGGAAAGACGACCACAACGCCTGTGCCTGCGACCACCACAACCAGACGACCGGCCCAGTGCCTGCGCAAGAGTGTGAAACTGTTTGAGAGCGGCGAGCTGCCACGCAGCGCCCTGACCAGAGTCGAGAAACTGCCAGAGAAGAAGGAGGTCCCAGTCGGTGAGAGAAACGAGGTGCTGCCTGGAGGTCGCGGACTACCTGTTCAGCCTGGTAGTGTTACTCAGCTGACCTTCGATGTAACTAAACTGCCAAATACTGCCAGCCTGATGAAGGTGGTGCTCTCGAGCAGCACTCCCGACTCGGTGAGCGAGGTGACCGTGTTTGTCGGCGACGAGGACAAGCCAGAGAAGTACGTGCAGGTGAACAAGGTGACGCCTCGACCAGGAAGTGCACTGCGACCGAGCGATCTAGAGAACGTGGCACTGCCAGAGCTGCCGAAGCTGCCGAAGTTTGTTCGCGTCACAGTGAAGACGCAGCCCGGCAAGGCGACCAAAATCAAGGCTGAGCTAAAGGCCTGTCACGAGCCGAAGACCACCGTTTTGACGACTACAACACGCGCTGCAGCCAGCACGTCTGGCAGATCGCGCGGAACACCAGCTGCTGAGAAGCTCACCTTCCCGATGCCATCTCTGCCGGCGGCGGGAGGAAAGACGACCACAACGCCTGTGCCTGCGACCACCACAACCAGACGACCGGCCCAGTGCCTGCGCAAGAGTGTGAAACTGTTTGAGAGCGGCGAGCTGCCACGCAGCGCCCTGACCAGAGTCGAGAAACTGCCAGAGAAGAAGGAGGTCCCAGTCGGTGAGAGAAACGAGGTGCTGCCTGGAGGTCGCGGACTACCTGTTCAGCCTGGTAGTGTTACTCAGCTGACCTTCGATGTAACTAAACTGCCAAATACTGCCAGCCTGATGAAGGTGGTGCTCTCGAGCAGCACTCCCGACTCGGTGAGCGAGGTGACCGTGTTTGTCGGCGACGAGGACAAGCCAGAGAAGTACGTGCAGGTGAACAAGGTGACGCCTCGACCAGGAAGTGCACTGCGACCGAGCGATCTAGAGAACGTGGCACTGCCAGAGCTGCCGAAGCTGCCGAAGTTTGTTCGCGTCACAGTGAAGACGCAGCCCGGCAAGGCGACCAAAATCAAGGCTGAGCTAAAGGCCTGTCACGAGCCGAAGACCACCGTTTTGACGACTACAACACGCGCTGCAGCCAGCACGTCTGGCAGATCGCGCGGAACACCAGCTGCTGAGAAGCTCACCTTCCCGATGCCATCTCTGCCGGCGGCGGGAGGAAAGACGACCACAACGCCTGTGCCTGCGACCACCACAACCAGACGACCGGCCCAGTGCCTGCGCAAGAGTGTGAAACTGTTTGAGAGCGGCGAGCTGCCACGCAGCGCCCTGACCAGAGTCGAGAAACTGCCAGAGAAGAAGGAGGTCCCAGTCGGTGAGAGAAACGAGGTGCTGCCTGGAGGTCGCGGACTACCTGTTCAGCCTGGTAGTGTTACTCAGCTGACCTTCGATGTAACTAAACTGCCAAATACTGCCAGCCTGATGAAGGTGGTGCTCTCGAGCAGCACTCCCGACTCGGTGAGCGAGGTGACCGTGTTTGTCGGCGACGAGGACAAGCCAGAGAAGTACGTGCAGGTGAACAAGGTGACGCCTCGACCAGGAAGTGCACTGCGACCGAGCGATCTAGAGAACGTGGCACTGCCAGAGCTGCCGAAGCTGCCGAAGTTTGTTCGCGTCACAGTGAAGACGCAGCCCGGCAAGGCGACCAAAATCAAGGCTGAGCTAAAGGCCTGTCACGAGCCGAAGACCACCGTTTTGACGACTACAACACGCGCTGCAGCCAGCACGTCTGGCAGATCGCGCGGAACACCAGCTGCTGAGAAGCTCACCTTCCCGATGCCATCTCTGCCGGCGGCGGGAGGAAAGACGACCACAACGCCTGTGCCTGCGACCACCACAACCAGACGACCGGCCCAGTGCCTGCGCAAGAGTGTGAAACTGTTTGAGAGCGGCGAGCTGCCACGCAGCGCCCTGACCAGAGTCGAGAAACTGCCAGAGAAGAAGGAGGTCCCAGTCGGTGAGAGAAACGAGGTGCTGCCTGGAGGTCGCGGACTACCTGTTCAGCCTGGTAGTGTTACTCAGCTGACCTTCGATGTAACTAAACTGCCAAATACTGCCAGCCTGATGAAGGTGGTGCTCTCGAGCAGCACTCCCGACTCGGTGAGCGAGGTGACCGTGTTTGTCGGCGACGAGGACAAGCCAGAGAAGTACGTGCAGGTGAACAAGGTGACGCCTCGACCAGGAAGTGCACTGCGACCGAGCGATCTAGAGAACGTGGCACTGCCAGAGCTGCCGAAGCTGCCGAAGTTTGTTCGCGTCACAGTGAAGACGCAGCCCGGCAAGGCGACCAAAATCAAGGCTGAGCTAAAGGCCTGTCACGAGCCGAAGACCACCGTTTTGACGACTACAACACGCGCTGCAGCCAGCACGTCTGGCAGATCGCGCGGAACACCAGCTGCTGAGAAGCTCACCTTCCCGATGCCATCTCTGCCGGCGGCGGGAGGAAAGACGACCACAACGCCTGTGCCTGCGACCACCACAACCAGACGACCGGCCCAGTGCCTGCGCAAGAGTGTGAAACTGTTTGAGAGCGGCGAGCTGCCACGCAGCGCCCTGACCAGAGTCGAGAAACTGCCAGAGAAGAAGGAGGTCCCAGTCGGTGAGAGAAACGAGGTGCTGCCTGGAGGTCGCGGACTACCTGTTCAGCCTGGTAGTGTTACTCAGCTGACCTTCGATGTAACTAAACTGCCAAATACTGCCAGCCTGATGAAGGTGGTGCTCTCGAGCAGCACTCCCGACTCGGTGAGCGAGGTGACCGTGTTTGTCGGCGACGAGGACAAGCCAGAGAAGTACGTGCAGGTGAACAAGGTGACGCCTCGACCAGGAAGTGCACTGCGACCGAGCGATCTAGAGAACGTGGCACTGCCAGAGCTGCCGAAGCTGCCGAAGTTTGTTCGCGTCACAGTGAAGACGCAGCCCGGCAAGGCGACCAAAATCAAGGCTGAGCTAAAGGCCTGTCACGAGCCGAAGACCACCGTTTTGACGACTACAACACGCGCTGCAGCCAGCACGTCTGGCAGATCGCGCGGAACACCAGCTGCTGAGAAGCTCACCTTCCCGATGCCATCTCTGCCGGCGGCGGGAGGAAAGACGACCACAACGCCTGTGCCTGCGACCACCACAACCAGACGACCGGCCCAGTGCCTGCGCAAGAGTGTGAAACTGTTTGAGAGCGGCGAGCTGCCACGCAGCGCCCTGACCAGAGTCGAGAAACTGCCAGAGAAGAAGGAGGTCCCAGTCGGTGAGAGAAACGAGGTGCTGCCTGGAGGTCGCGGACTACCTGTTCAGCCTGGTAGTGTTACTCAGCTGACCTTCGATGTAACTAAACTGCCAAATACTGCCAGCCTGATGAAGGTGGTGCTCTCGAGCAGCACTCCCGACTCGGTGAGCGAGGTGACCGTGTTTGTCGGCGACGAGGACAAGCCAGAGAAGTACGTGCAGGTGAACAAGGTGACGCCTCGACCAGGAAGTGCACTGCGACCGAGCGATCTAGAGAACGTGGCACTGCCAGAGCTGCCGAAGCTGCCGAAGTTTGTTCGCGTCACAGTGAAGACGCAGCCCGGCAAGGCGACCAAAATCAAGGCTGAGCTAAAGGCCTGTCACGAGCCGAAGACCACCGTTTTGACGACTACAACACGCGCTGCAGCCAGCACGTCTGGCAGATCGCGCGGAACACCAGCTGCTGAGAAGCTCACCTTCCCGATGCCATCTCTGCCGGCGGCGGGAGGAAAGACGACCACAACGCCTGTGCCTGCGACCACCACAACCAGACGACCGGCCCAGTGCCTGCGCAAGAGTGTGAAACTGTTTGAGAGCGGCGAGCTGCCACGCAGCGCCCTGACCAGAGTCGAGAAACTGCCAGAGAAGAAGGAGGTCCCAGTCGGTGAGAGAAACGAGGTGCTGCCTGGAGGTCGCGGACTACCTGTTCAGCCTGGTAGTGTTACTCAGCTGACCTTCGATGTAACTAAACTGCCAAATACTGCCAGCCTGATGAAGGTGGTGCTCTCGAGCAGCACTCCCGACTCGGTGAGCGAGGTGACCGTGTTTGTCGGCGACGAGGACAAGCCAGAGAAGTACGTGCAGGTGAACAAGGTGACGCCTCGACCAGGAAGTGCACTGCGACCGAGCGATCTAGAGAACGTGGCACTGCCAGAGCTGCCGAAGCTGCCGAAGTTTGTTCGCGTCACAGTGAAGACGCAGCCCGGCAAGGCGACCAAAATCAAGGCTGAGCTAAAGGCCTGTCACGAGCCGAAGACCACCGTTTTGACGACTACAACACGCGCTGCAGCCAGCACGTCTGGCAGATCGCGCGGAACACCAGCTGCTGAGAAGCTCACCTTCCCGATGCCATCTCTGCCGGCGGCGGGAGGAAAGACGACCACAACGCCTGTGCCTGCGACCACCACAACCAGACGACCGGCCCAGTGCCTGCGCAAGAGTGTGAAACTGTTTGAGAGCGGCGAGCTGCCACGCAGCGCCCTGACCAGAGTCGAGAAACTGCCAGAGAAGAAGGAGGTCCCAGTCGGTGAGAGAAACGAGGTGCTGCCTGGAGGTCGCGGACTACCTGTTCAGCCTGGTAGTGTTACTCAGCTGACCTTCGATGTAACTAAACTGCCAAATACTGCCAGCCTGATGAAGGTGGTGCTCTCGAGCAGCACTCCCGACTCGGTGAGCGAGGTGACCGTGTTTGTCGGCGACGAGGACAAGCCAGAGAAGTACGTGCAGGTGAACAAGGTGACGCCTCGACCAGGAAGTGCACTGCGACCGAGCGATCTAGAGAACGTGGCACTGCCAGAGCTGCCGAAGCTGCCGAAGTTTGTTCGCGTCACAGTGAAGACGCAGCCCGGCAAGGCGACCAAAATCAAGGCTGAGCTAAAGGCCTGTCACGAGCCGAAGACCACCGTTTTGACGACTACAACACGCGCTGCAGCCAGCACGTCTGGCAGATCGCGCGGAACACCAGCTGCTGAGAAGCTCACCTTCCCGATGCCATCTCTGCCGGCGGCGGGAGGAAAGACGACCACAACGCCTGTGCCTGCGACCACCACAACCAGACGACCGGCCCAGTGCCTGCGCAAGAGTGTGAAACTGTTTGAGAGCGGCGAGCTGCCACGCAGCGCCCTGACCAGAGTCGAGAAACTGCCAGAGAAGAAGGAGGTCCCAGTCGGTGAGAGAAACGAGGTGCTGCCTGGAGGTCGCGGACTACCTGTTCAGCCTGGTAGTGTTACTCAGCTGACCTTCGATGTAACTAAACTGCCAAATACTGCCAGCCTGATGAAGGTGGTGCTCTCGAGCAGCACTCCCGACTCGGTGAGCGAGGTGACCGTGTTTGTCGGCGACGAGGACAAGCCAGAGAAGTACGTGCAGGTGAACAAGGTGACGCCTCGACCAGGAAGTGCACTGCGACCGAGCGATCTAGAGAACGTGGCACTGCCAGAGCTGCCGAAGCTGCCGAAGTTTGTTCGCGTCACAGTGAAGACGCAGCCCGGCAAGGCGACCAAAATCAAGGCTGAGCTAAAGGCCTGTCACGAGCCGAAGACCACCGTTTTGACGACTACAACACGCGCTGCAGCCAGCACGTCTGGCAGATCGCGCGGAACACCAGCTGCTGAGAAGCTCACCTTCCCGATGCCATCTCTGCCGGCGGCGGGAGGAAAGACGACCACAACGCCTGTGCCTGCGACCACCACAACCAGACGACCGGCCCAGTGCCTGCGCAAGAGTGTGAAACTGTTTGAGAGCGGCGAGCTGCCACGCAGCGCCCTGACCAGAGTCGAGAAACTGCCAGAGAAGAAGGAGGTCCCAGTCGGTGAGAGAAACGAGGTGCTGCCTGGAGGTCGCGGACTACCTGTTCAGCCTGGTAGTGTTACTCAGCTGACCTTCGATGTAACTAAACTGCCAAATACTGCCAGCCTGATGAAGGTGGTGCTCTCGAGCAGCACTCCCGACTCGGTGAGCGAGGTGACCGTGTTTGTCGGCGACGAGGACAAGCCAGAGAAGTACGTGCAGGTGAACAAGGTGACGCCTCGACCAGGAAGTGCACTGCGACCGAGCGATCTAGAGAACGTGGCACTGCCAGAGCTGCCGAAGCTGCCGAAGTTTGTTCGCGTCACAGTGAAGACGCAGCCCGGCAAGGCGACCAAAATCAAGGCTGAGCTAAAGGCCTGTCACGAGCCGAAGACCACCGTTTTGACGACTACAACACGCGCTGCAGCCAGCACGTCTGGCAGATCGCGCGGAACACCAGCTGCTGAGAAGCTCACCTTCCCGATGCCATCTCTGCCGGCGGCGGGAGGAAAGACGACCACAACGCCTGTGCCTGCGACCACCACAACCAGACGACCGGCCCAGTGCCTGCGCAAGAGTGTGAAACTGTTTGAGAGCGGCGAGCTGCCACGCAGCGCCCTGACCAGAGTCGAGAAACTGCCAGAGAAGAAGGAGGTCCCAGTCGGTGAGAGAAACGAGGTGCTGCCTGGAGGTCGCGGACTACCTGTTCAGCCTGGTAGTGTTACTCAGCTGACCTTCGATGTAACTAAACTGCCAAATACTGCCAGCCTGATGAAGGTGGTGCTCTCGAGCAGCACTCCCGACTCGGTGAGCGAGGTGACCGTGTTTGTCGGCGACGAGGACAAGCCAGAGAAGTACGTGCAGGTGAACAAGGTGACGCCTCGACCAGGAAGTGCACTGCGACCGAGCGATCTAGAGAACGTGGCACTGCCAGAGCTGCCGAAGCTGCCGAAGTTTGTTCGCGTCACAGTGAAGACGCAGCCCGGCAAGGCGACCAAAATCAAGGCTGAGCTAAAGGCCTGTCACGAGCCGAAGACCACCGTTTTGACGACTACAACACGCGCTGCAGCCAGCACGTCTGGCAGATCGCGCGGAACACCAGCTGCTGAGAAGCTCACCTTCCCGATGCCATCTCTGCCGGCGGCGGGAGGAAAGACGACCACAACGCCTGTGCCTGCGACCACCACAACCAGACGACCGGCCCAGTGCCTGCGCAAGAGTGTGAAACTGTTTGAGAGCGGCGAGCTGCCACGCAGCGCCCTGACCAGAGTCGAGAAACTGCCAGAGAAGAAGGAGGTCCCAGTCGGTGAGAGAAACGAGGTGCTGCCTGGAGGTCGCGGACTACCTGTTCAGCCTGGTAGTGTTACTCAGCTGACCTTCGATGTAACTAAACTGCCAAATACTGCCAGCCTGATGAAGGTGGTGCTCTCGAGCAGCACTCCCGACTCGGTGAGCGAGGTGACCGTGTTTGTCGGCGACGAGGACAAGCCAGAGAAGTACGTGCAGGTGAACAAGGTGACGCCTCGACCAGGAAGTGCACTGCGACCGAGCGATCTAGAGAACGTGGCACTGCCAGAGCTGCCGAAGCTGCCGAAGTTTGTTCGCGTCACAGTGAAGACGCAGCCCGGCAAGGCGACCAAAATCAAGGCTGAGCTAAAGGCCTGTCACGAGCCGAAGACCACCGTTTTGACGACTACAACACGCGCTGCAGCCAGCACGTCTGGCAGATCGCGCGGAACACCAGCTGCTGAGAAGCTCACCTTCCCGATGCCATCTCTGCCGGCGGCGGGAGGAAAGACGACCACAACGCCTGTGCCTGCGACCACCACAACCAGACGACCGGCCCAGTGCCTGCGCAAAAGTGTGAAACTGTTTGAGAGCGGCGAGCTGCCACGCAGCGCCCTGACCAGAGTCGAGAAACTGCCAGAGAAGAAGGAGGTCCCAGTCGGTGAGAGAAACGAGGTGCTGCCTGGAGGTCGCGGACTACCTGTTCAGCCTGGTAGTGTTACTCAGCTGACCTTCGATGTAACTAAACTGCCAAATACTGCCAGCCTGATGAAGGTGGTGCTCTCGAGCAGCACTCCCGACTCGGTGAGCGAGGTGACCGTGTTTGTCGGCGACGAGGACAAGCCAGAGAAGTACGTGCAGGTGAACAAGGTGACGCCTCGACCAGGAAGTGCACTGCGACCGAGCGATCTAGAGAACGTGGCACTGCCAGAGCTGCCGAAGCTGCCGAAGTTTGTTCGCGTCACAGTGAAGACGCAGCCCGGCAAGGCGACCAAAATCAAGGCTGAGCTAAAGGCCTGTCACGAGCCGAAGACCACCGTTTTGACGACTACAACACGCGCTGCAGCCAGCACGTCTGGCAGATCGCGCGGAACACCAGCTGCTGAGAAGCTCACCTTCCCGATGCCATCTCTGCCGGCGGCGGGAGGAAAGACGACCACAACGCCTGTGCCTGCGACCACCACAACCAGACGACCGGCCCAGTGCCTGCGCAAGAGTGTGAAACTGTTTGAGAGCGGCGAGCTGCCACGCAGCGCCCTGACCAGAGTCGAGAAACTGCCAGAGAAGAAGGAGGTCCCAGTCGGTGAGAGAAACGAGGTGCTGCCTGGAGGTCGCGGACTACCTGTTCAGCCTGGTAGTGTTACTCAGCTGACCTTCGATGTAACTAAACTGCCAAATACTGCCAGCCTGATGAAGGTGGTGCTCTCGAGCAGCACTCCCGACTCGGTGAGCGAGGTGACCGTGTTTGTCGGCGACGAGGACAAGCCAGAGAAGTACGTGCAGGTGAACAAGGTGACGCCTCGACCAGGAAGTGCACTGCGACCGAGCGATCTAGAGAACGTGGCACTGCCAGAGCTGCCGAAGCTGCCGAAGTTTGTTCGCGTCACAGTGAAGACGCAGCCCGGCAAGGCGACCAAAATCAAGGCTGAGCTAAAGGCCTGTCACGAGCCGAAGACCACCGTTTTGACGACTACAACACGCGCTGCAGCCAGCACGTCTGGCAGATCGCGCGGAACACCAGCTGCTGAGAAGCTCACCTTCCCGATGCCATCTCTGCCGGCGGCGGGAGGAAAGACGACCACAACGCCTGTGCCTGCGACCACCACAACCAGACGACCGGCCCAGTGCCTGCGCAAAAGTGTGAAACTGTTTGAGAGCGGCGAGCTGCCACGCAGCGCCCTGACCAGAGTCGAGAAACTGCCAGAGAAGAAGGAGGTCCCAGTCGGTGAGAGAAACGAGGTGCTGCCTGGAGGTCGCGGACTACCTGTTCAGCCTGGTAGTGTTACTCAGCTGACCTTCGATGTAACTAAACTGCCAAATACTGCCAGCCTGATGAAGGTGGTGCTCTCGAGCAGCACTCCCGACTCGGTGAGCGAGGTGACCGTGTTTGTCGGCGACGAGGACAAGCCAGAGAAGTACGTGCAGGTGAACAAGGTGACGCCTCGACCAGGAAGTGCACTGCGACCGAGCGATCTAGAGAACGTGGCACTGCCAGAGCTGCCGAAGCTGCCGAAGTTTGTTTTTGTTTCAGTTTCTGTCGTTTTTTCATCGATGCTGAATGTTGACGTTGTTTCATGCCAGGAGCCTTGTAGGAATTGTTCGTTTAATGGATCGACTTTTTCGGAGGGATCGATTTTAACTTTTGGAGACCGGAGTTGTAACTACCAGTAAGTTTTCTTTAATAATATTATTGTCGTATCGCTTTTTTGTAATTGGGTCGTATATGTTATGTGTAGTGCAAATATGCTTCGTTTTAACATATAATTTTTAGTATGTGCCGCAAAAGGTCATGGGAGCCACTTTATGATTGTTCTTCGTGGTCATCTTGGTCGAACTGTTCCTCCGATTGTGACGGTGGTTTTAGAAGTCGCATGAAAATTTGCCGTCCTAGCTTCCGGGATGTGTTTGAAACAGGAAACTTGACAACACTGGAGAAGTGCTTCAACCAGGTGGAACGTCAGCCGTGCTTTATTCGAAGATGTCAAAGTGAGTGCCTTCGTTTTCTTGACTGGTGCATACGATCAGGCATCGAAAGCAACTGCAATATTTTTCTTTCAGAAGACGAGTGCAACCTTGGTGAATGGGGTCCTTGGAGTCCATGCTTGGGCCAGTGCAACACTTTGCTTTCCGAGCGAAAGCGAGAGCCGCGCGGAGTCGTCTTGTCTAGTTTCTGCAAAATGATCGTAAAACCGGAGTCTCGTTGGTGTCCGAATGCCGAAAAGTGCTGTAAGTTCTGTTAGAAAAAAATCTGCGATTTTAAATCGCTGGCACGAAACCGTTTTGCCTGCCAACTAAATGATCTAACTCCGAATATGTTTTAGTGTGCAAGGATCCTAACGCAGCCTGGACGAACTGCTCTAATCACTGTCCGCTCACTTGTGGCCACCTGTCCGAACTTTCTTCATGTGTCATGTCGTCTGCCTGTGTGCCCGGGTGTTTCTGCAAGCCTGGTTATTACCTGCAGGACGGCAGGTGTGTGCCACAATCGCAGTGTCGCTGCCCAGGACTATCGCCGACGACCATAACAATTAGTTTGAATGGAACAACAACGCCAGGCGCTAAAGCCAGCAGCTCGATTTTTTTCATGTCCAGCCAGGCTGCTCGCATTCGCGGCACCGCCGCTCCGGATCGCATGTCGATGCTCATCCCGGATCTTAATCTGCTGATTCCAGCTCTGCCAACAGTACTGAGTGGCGGAGTCATTACTACTTCGGCTCTCAGCTTGGGTCTACAAAAGTCGTCAGGGGCTAGCGGAGTCGTCAGCCTCAGTACTCCACCTTCGTCCAGCCCGCTGCCTCCACGCATCAGAGGTACAGCAGCACCGGATCGCGTCGGCATGCTTATACCGAAGCTACCTGTGGGTGTGGTGACTACGACTATCAAGACCCACTCAACAACTTCGACCTCATCGGCGACGACACCGGCCAGAATTCGTGGAACTGCTGCCCCTGATGGCCTGAATCTTTTGATACCCGTGCTACCGCCAGGATCTACTTCAAGAGCAGCATCGACTTCTACTTCAGCTGCCGTATCGACCACGACCGCGGCAGCCTCCGTAACCACGACTGCTTCTGGTAAGGCAAGTCCCGTCGCGCCATCCAACGTCGCCACTCCAGCGGCGTTTTTTGCTGGCGTGACGAAAGGATCGTTTGGTAGCTTCACTGTGAAGAACTTCGTCGCTCCTGGACAGGCCCCATTCAAGCCAAACACACTAGCTGCATTCCGCGTTACACCACCGCACAGCATCATGCGACTACCAGTACCGCCTCCTCCGATGCATGGCGGCAATCGCGGATTTTACCAACATTTTGCGTTCCGCCCTCCGCCCCGGTTCCGATTGCCAGTTCCAGCAGTGCGCAGTCCGGCATTGCAACTGCCTGGCCAGTTTAGGCCTCCACCAGCGTTCCGCCCGCCCGGCGGAAGTAGCTTCGGTCAGTTCAACCCTGCTCAACCAGTTTTCCGTCTACCTGGAGGCACCTCTTTCAATCCGATCGCAAAGCCCGAGGTGAAACCATTGAATCCATCCGTGACTCGCCCTTCAGGACCTGCTGACCCAGTTAAATCTTCAACAAAGCAGCCTAAAGAACAGACCCCAGTCAACCGGCCTGGCCTTCAGCCAGTTCCAGCCGGCCCTCATACGGCCGCTGTGTCCGCTGTTACAACCACAAGGAAGCCAGATATGATGTCCAGTCAGGCAGCTAGACATCGCGGAACAGCTGCTGATGATCGCGTTAACTTGTTCATTCCTACGCTGCCAAACCTGCCTGCTCTGCTAACAACTCAGAAGCCTTCTCAGTTTACTAAGCGCTCAACACCAACTACTCGATCCATGCCAAGCATCACAAGTCGTCACACAAGCGGGTCAAGCCAGCATTCGCAAACATCCACGAGGCCATCGACGATCAAGCCAGTCGCGCCACAGTTCCCAGGAGGCCCACCAGCCGGGCCGCGTGCCTCATCAGGCGCTCCTGGCGCCCTCCAGACAACGCCTTCAAGGCCTATTTCTGTCTCAGCTACCACGCTTGCCGTTTCACAAACAACTAGCGGCTGGGTGCTGGTCGGTGGCAGCAACTGCACATGCACTTCCGGCAAGACAACCTGTGTTGGAGGTCAGGACAGCTCGCTGGCTTCATGGTCTACGTGGACAACCTGGTCAAACTGCAGCGCGCACTGCGGCGAAGGCAAGCAGTACCGCTTCCGTCAGTGCAGTGGACCCGCCTGCGCCGTATCAGGACATGCAAACGAGTCTCGAGCTTGCTCAGGTGTGGATTGCTACTGTGTTTACAGTAGAGCCAAGCTGCAGTGGATTCTAACAGACGACTATTATCACGCCGAGATGTGGGTGGAGCGAGACGGCAAGCCTGGCCTCTCCAATGCTCTGGAAGTGGTGAACGATGGCGATAGACTTGAGAGCGGAACCGTGCTGAAGGTTGGCTGTCTTCACTGCACCTGCAAAGACGGTGGCTTCGCTTGCCAGCTTCAGCGCTGTCCGAGCGACTGTCAATGGAGTGCCTGGCAGCCGTGGGCTGCTTGCAGCGTTACCTGCGGTGGAGGGTTGCAGACACGACGCCGAACGGTTTACAAGCCGGCGGTTGGCGACGGTGCCGCTTGCCAATCAGCAGGTTTCACGGACACGCAGGTATGCGGCCTGGAGCCCTGTCCTGGCTGCGCCTGGTCAAGTTGGGCGCCATGGAGCAACTGCACTGGCGGCGCTGGAAACGATATTGGCGTGCGAGAGCGGCGCCGCCAGCCGATTGGCAGCTGCCCCGGTGCCGACCGAGAGCTGCAGCCTTGCCAGCTGCGACCTGCGCGAGCCGCTTGTTCTAGCGGTCAAATTCACAGCGCTTGCCACAATGCCACTGGCTGCGATGTGGCATGCTCAGCCGGAGCTAACACGAAGACTCTCTGCTCACAGACCGACGCGTGCCTTAGCGGTTGCCTATGCCCCAAGGGTCAAGTAATGGATCCCAGAGGTCAGTGCGTTGCGACTAGTAAGTGCGCGTGTTCAACAAATGCAATCAAGTGCTCGGCTTGGTGAGTTCAGAGTTGAAATCCATCGATTTTTTTGTATGACTAAATTTCGTATTGCTCGCATCAAAAGGTGATCAGCTCCCAAACTAAGAGTACATTACCGAAATCCAGGCCTAGCGAATCACCACCAAATTTCACTTCAGCTACAAGCCAGTCTGCCTCAATGGCCAGCCTACCTGCCAGCCTGACCTCACTTGCCAGCGCCTCTATACCGAGTGGTCGGCCTGGTCCGCCTGCTCTGTAAGCTGCGGCGAGGGCGTCAGCCACCGGACCCGACAGCTGCTGCAGGAGGGCCATCGCGGAGCCAAACAAGCCGTTGGTTGCGGCAAGTCTGACCTAATTGAGACTCGCCACTGCAACGCTCGCCTATGTGGCTACACCTGCAAGGATCACAACGGCGATTTGTACACAGAAGGCCAGGCAATGCCGGCTCAGGACCAATGCTCCTTGTGGTAAGCTTTTGTGTCCGTTTCAGTGTGACCTTGCGAAAAATCTGATAATGCATCTGATAATAAGAGCTTCCTTTTACTGTCTTTCAATAGACAATAGACTAGATCTCCTAGTCTTATAATCGTATCACCTTAGAGTCTTAAAGGTTTATTCATTCGTTTTATACTTTCAAATCACACCGCTGCCGCCATGACCATTTATTCAGCTTCTGCCATGCCAACCGCACTGAGTGCGTGAGTAAGGCCAAGACTGGCGAGCCGGTCCCTGCACCAGTCTGGTCAGCCTGGTCTACCTGGAGCGCTTGTGTCAACGCCGACTCTGCCAACCGACGCCAAGAGCGGCGCCGTCGATGCATCCGAGTCTGCCCGGACGATTTAAGAAAATGTGGCGAATTTTTCGACAAAGAGGAGTCGATCGAATGGAAGGACTGCCTGCCTAGAACACCAGGTGAGTTTTTTACCCAAGAGGATAAATAGTGGTAGCAGTTGGTTTTTATTGGTATTTACATTATTATGTCAACAACAAACGGCATCCCCACAAACGCATCACAGTAACGAAGAGAGACTGTATTGTGTCGCCTGAATGGATCGAAGGCACCTGCTACGCTAACTGCATGGTCCGCTTTGCCCAGGCCAGTGGTTTCCGCACCCTCTACCGGCGCATTCTCCAACTTCCATCGGACGGTGGCACGCCATGCCCGGAGCTGCGACGCGAGGATGTGCCCTGCTCGAAGCCCTGCCCGGTGGACTGCTCCCAGGCCGCCTGGTCCGCCTGGGGCGCCTGCGTCCGATCTTCGGCCGCCGGCTGTGCCGGCCTACAGGTCCGATCGCGTGGCGTCATCGCACAGCCGGCCAACGGAGGCCGCGCCTGCGAAGAGGCCAGGCAGCTGCGCTCCTGCCTAACACCTGGCTGCCAGACCAGTAGCATCTGTCGGGCCCCGATGACTAAGCGGCCACTGCGGCAGAGTCAGTGCGTTGTTCGCTGCGCTGATCTAGCCAGCGAGGACAAGTGCGTCGCCGCACCAACTGCTAACGTCACTATTGTCACCGCCGCCACCGCCGTCAACACCGTGGCAACTGTGTGCGCCTGCCCCGCCGGTCAATATGAACAGGACGGCGGCTGCGTGACCAGGCAGGTCTGCCGCTGCCGCTGGAATGAAGAGCTGATGGGCCGGAGAAGTCCAGGAACGAAGGAAGAGTTTGCTCCGGGCGAGCGCCTCATCATGGGATGCAAGAACTGGTGAGAACTTGAACACGTAATTCGCTATTCAAACTAATCTGATCAAACAAAGTCGACCTAAAAAAACTAAAATCCGCGCTATCTCTAATAACCAATTAAATCAGTACCTGCCAGGATGGAGTGTTCAAATGCAGCCGGCTGTCCAGCTGCTCAGACGAGTGCCACTGGTCCAACTGGCGACCCGAGGGTCAGTGCACCGCCGGCTGCCGTCTCAAGCCGGGCCTGCAGAAGTTTGTGCGCTCGCCTCGCAACTCCGACTACCTGGAGTCCAAGGCCTGCCAGGGACCGTCTGTGAAGTACGAGCTGTGCAACTCGACGCTGAGCTGCGGTAAATTAATTCAACTCTTGAAGCAGATTGACAGCTTGCTTAACAGTAGAAAAACCACGGGGGTATTTCGAATGCCACATTTTTTCTGTCGATCGAAGCTCAACAACTTGTTTCCTTAAATTGTCCCACCCGAAACAGACTCTCTGTGTCCCAGCGGCCAGCGCTACAACG
The DNA here is from genome assembly GCA_950097015.1 of Macrostomum hystrix. Lineage (NCBI taxonomy): Eukaryota > Metazoa > Platyhelminthes > Macrostomidae > Macrostomum > Macrostomum hystrix. The sequence continues at coordinate 7,246,069 of CATNEN010000025.1, read as the reverse complement.
AATTCGGCGAATGCGACGAGCAGTGCTATTCTGCTGGTGGCCTCGGTCAGCCTCGGCAGCGCTGTCCGGAGCAGGCCTGCGTCTGCGCCCGCGGCCTGGTGAAGCGAGGCGACGCCTGCGTGCCACTGGCCGAGTGCTACAGATGCGTCAGCGGCAATACTACTCTCAATGTGAGTGTTAGTAGTACTGTAGTACATATGGTGGAGGCTGTTGCCTAGGGCGTAGAGCCTTGGACTCCTTAACGAGAGATCCGGAGTTCGAATCTCAGTCCAGTGAGACAGTTGGTGTCCTCGAGTTGCTATTCTTAGGTTTCCAGAAGCGTTTTAGAAGATCCAGATGCGTCGCCTAGTTGAAGGCCAGTAGACACAAAATTTTGAAATGATGCTGACAGATGTTTGTCGAAAATCTGTTGAGTAATTAAGAATTAGGAACTCCCAGGTCGAAACATTCCGGCACTTATTTAGTCAATGAAACAGACTTCAACTTTTTTCTCTGCCACTTGCAGCACGGCGGCTACGCCGTCGATTTGGCGGCCTGCCAGGTGGTGACCTGTGACAAGGGCCGCACTAGCACAATTCCGCTCAGCGTCGACCAGATGCCTGCCTGCAGCCTGAATGACGAACGGATGGCCCAGACTGCTCCGGTGAGAACTCCGGCACGACACTATAATTTCTGCTGCAATAAAACAATTAAAACAAAAACCTGGCATTTCTACCTTCTCTTTCGTAACTCCCCATCGAGCAGAAGGCCAAGGACTCGAAGCGCTGCTGCTACCGAGCCGCTCCTACAGCCTGCAGTCGCGAGGAGGTCACCATCAGCCGATTGGACTCCGCCTGTCAGCTGGTCAAGCCAATCCGCGTGCCCCACTGCCGAGGCCACTGCCCGCAGGCCTCTCCGTTGATTGCGCCGAGGCGAGTCGACGACAACGCCGCCAGCCAGGTCTACCTGCTGGAACTTCCAGGAGCCAGGTGTACCGGCTGCCAGCCGGACCGCGTCACCTACTCGCCGATACCGACGCCGGTGAAGTGCCAGTCTGGCGAGACCCGCCTGCTCCGCATGCCCGTCATTGGCTCCTGCCGCTGCCAGCAGGTTCCGTGCCCGGCTACCTGACACCTTGGACTCATTAATTGGATTATATTATTTTGGTTGAAAGCTGTTATTTACGCTCGTATTATTGGCGGAAGTGTTTTGTAGATGGACTTCAATTAACTGAACTTTCTAAGAAATGGCTGACTTTTTTAGATATTGGCTCAGGTTTTTAGCTAGCCGGTTTCATAACAACTATTTGCTAGATTCCTTTGAGAAACATGGCTCACTTTCAGATGATTGAATTAGCTTGTAATACTATAGGTAATACAGGCATTTGTGCTAACTAACATTCCGCCGAAAGTTAGCGAATTTTCCCACTATTTTTGCGTCATTTTATCGTAATAAGAAAGACAAGAAAATTTATCTTTTTATTGCATCCGGTGTTTGGGTGATATTTTTATTTAAGCTACTTTAAGTAGGCTATGTGATAAATTGGATCCTTCAGAGCATAGTAGAATAATGAAAATAAATAACTGTAGCCTATGGATGTAATATTTTCTTTAATTTTGTAATAAAGCCTTGAAACTTTGAAAAACTTAATTAGCATAAAATCTAAGGATATTGAAGGATTCAAAAATATTTCACAGTATCCAAAACATAACCACTACTTGATTGTTAATGATATGCAGGTAAACCATTAACTTTAAAAACATAATGAAAGATGTGATCACCAAAACTATATTTTTTGTTCTTCAAACATCCATGAATAACAATTTATTGAAAGAAAGTTAATTATTATAAATCGCCTTTTAAAACAAGAATAAAACATATTCTGCATATTATACCTTCTAAAATGGTGGCGAAAAAAACTTGTCGCTTATTTATTAAACTCTTGAAAAATAAAATGAACCTCCTTCACACTGACGGCCACCCCACTCTCCGCCTCCAGCAGTTTCCTGCCCCTCATGATAGCCACCCCACTCTCCGCCTCCAGCAGTTTCCTGCCCCTCATGATAGCCACCCACTCTCCGCCTCCAGCAGTTTCCTGCCCCTCATGATAGCCACCCCACTCTCCGCCTCCAGCAGTTTCCTGCCCCTCATGATAGCCACCCCACTCTCCGCCTCCCGTTTCTTGCCTCTCCAGACAGCTACCCACCTCTTACCTTCTGAACGCGAGAGACTGAAACATGTATCCAGGACAGGGAGAATTGACGAACGTTACAAGTATTCACTAGGTTGATTTCACCCGCTCAATTATAGTCATCTACGCCTAGGGGACAAAGCCAGACTATTAAGGACTATTAGACTGTGAACCATGCAATTATGCATGTAGTAAGCCTTGGATCGAAATGGAAATAATTACTAGTAATGGACGTACTGTTTAAAAATAAACTTTTAGCGTATGCATTCAGTTGTAGCTTATTGAGTCTAACTAATCTGTCTAACAGTTGAGCGATGTCTAACAGGTAATGACGCCTTAGAATCAGTTGGAGTTGGCTGTTGGTTTGTCCGCAGCAGCGGTGCCGCGGGTCCTTGAATCGGCCAGGTGTTGGCCCCGGTCAATCTTGATCATGGGACTCACGTACTCAGTCAGGTCGGCTGCAACGTGAATCTCATCCGCATTGTTGCTGCCGCTGCCTTCCGTCTCGGTCAAAGTCGGCTTCTCTTTAATCTTCTCCGACGAAGACGTAGCCGTGGTAGCCTTCGCAGTCGCCGACGCCGTCGGATCCTCGGAGGCGGTACTTAACGCCAGATCGAGCGGATTTGAGTACAGTGTAACATCTGCCGCGATCATGAACTCTGCGGATTAGTGCAATAGTTGAGATAATTGTACCTGAGTGCTCAGGATCGAATTTTCAGGATGGAATGCTCAGAATGGAATGCTCAGGATGGAGTGCTCAGAATGGTGTGCACAGAATGGATTGTTCAGGAATTGAGCCTGCAGATCGTAAAAAAAAATTTCTCGGAAGATTTGCCAGAATATGATATCTGTCGTCAACTCACCTTCCATCGTAATTGAAAGCTTCCTTGCGATTAAATCCCTTAGTAACTATGGGCGGTAGCTCGCAACTTTTATCCGTCCCGCTCCGGTTCGAACAAGAACAAGCAGCTCAAGCTTATAAAATGACGAGAGACAGATCTACGAGCTACTTTAGAGATTGCATTAAAGACGGGGAAGAGAAAATCCAAGCAGAGTGTGAGCTTCACAGATTGCTTCGCATGGCCCCATCCAACCGGGACTGTTCGACAGAGAGAAGGAAGAAAAAAACTCGAAATGAGATGAACCCAGCCAGACAGGTGAGAATCGACCCGCGCCTGACTCACTCTGACGAAATCCCCATGGGAGCTACCTCACCTCACCTCACCGGCCTAGCCCGTCAACTCGTTGCCGCTCCACACAGCCCCCCGCCGATTCTCTCTCGCATGAGCTTCTTTTTCGGCGCAAAAGCTCCTGTCCTACCTAGAAACGAAGAGTTACAACAGAGCTTTGTACCTGGGACAGATTTCTAATTAGCGAAATCCCTAGGGTGGGAGACAAAAAGAGGGGATTTCTTTTTAGAAGTAATGCGTGCAACTGCATTAAGTAAATTTTCTCTTTAATATACTCGTACGTACGAATATTCACCGTAGGTTGGTATGAGCACGCGAATACTACTGATAAAAGACGGGCAAGTAGTTAGCAGGAATTTTATGTTAAAACGTTAAGCATTTTTCAATTTTCAAGAAGCTCTTGCCTGATTCGCAACGACTTTGTACTGCCCGTCTGACTTTCTGCTAAGCCTTGGAGGTCTCTGATTGGCTGGTATGTTCCTCTCGTCTGAGTTCTCATGGTACCTTACAATGCATAACCACCTCTCGTACCCTGGCGCTCATTGGCTAGATTGGCTATCACATGAACTTTCTTTCCGCCAATGCCTAACCCTGAGCTTGCCCTACCACCCCTGATTGGCTAGAGCCGTTGTCGTTATCGCCCCAGGCTTTCTGTCCCCACAGGACGCTCGCACCGGCGGGACACAATGCCTGTGAGGTATGAGTCAGACCAGGCCTACGGGCTAAGGTCTGCGATGCCTCACACCTGCAGTCGTTTTTTGAGCAGGCCTGGCAGGAAGGAGCCCTGTACCTCCGGGTGCAGGGATCCCTCCACGCTGTCCCGTCAGCTGACCCATGGGTGCACGTCCCGCGAGTGTTCAAGGCTGACCCTAGGGCAGCCGGACAGAATGGGCAACAGCGCTGGATGACCCATCCAGGGCCTCCGGCCAAACTGGGTACCTCTAGCCCTGGCTGGAGGGAAAGGTGTCACCCTTTGACCTTAACAGGGTATGCGGCGAGTCCGCAGCTTTCGTGCACCTGTGCGTGATCAGGTACCTCTGGCTACGGCTCTGAGGGACAGGTGTCACCCTTTGACCTTAACAGGGTATGCGGCCAGTCCGCAGCGTCTCGTGCACCTGTGCGTGATCAGGTACCTCTGGCTACGGCTCTGAGGGAAAGGTGTCACCCTTTGACCTTAACAGGGTATGCGGCCAGTCCGCAGTTTTCGTGCACCTGTGCGTGATCAGGTACCTCTGGCTACGGCTCTGAGGGAAAGGTGTCACCCTTTGACCTTAACAGGGTATGCGGCCAGTCCGCAGCGCTCGTTCACCTGTGCGTGATCAGGTACCTCTGGCTACGGCTCTGAGGGACAGGTGTCACCCTTCGACCTCAACAGGGTACGCAGCCAGTCTGCGGGCCTGGCACTGCTTTAGGTGTCCTCTTATGCCTAAGGTCTCACCGCGCTGAGGGGCTGAAAGGTCCGGGGAGTCTATCCGGCCATTAGCGGTTTTTATTTTTATTCTCTTCTTTCTCTTTTTCCAGCGACCTATGGAGTCCCACTACAGCTCCAGCACGTCCCAGGACCCTGCTGAAACGCCGACCCCGGCCGGCGACGCAGATCCTCAGGACCAGCGCCAGGGCGACACCGGTTCCACCGGCGCCCAAAACCCATCCTGCTCCTCCGCCACTCAGGAAAACACCAGAGCGGCTGGATCAAAGAGCAAACGCTCCCCTGCCACGCAGGCCCGCAGCTTCGCCCGCTTCCAGGAATTCCGGCGGCGCAAACAGGAAGGACGGTTGGCTGCGAAGTCCGCGCCAACCACCGCCTCCGAGGAGGGGGCCGGCAACTCTGCGAACATCGCGGAGGAACCGGCACCCAACAAGGAGGCGGACTCCTCGCGTCATCCGGGAAACCCGGAAGCGCGGAAAAGTGCCGCCCAGGCCTCTGGGGCATCCGGTTCCTCTCGCGGCGGAACCTCTCACAGTCATACGGAAACTCCGACGACTGCTGGGGGGCCCGTTGCGGGAGGCGCCGGCCAAACCACAAGGCCAAAACGCACTTACGCTGCTATGGCAAAGAGGCAGCCGGCCTTGGTTATCCGAGGCCAGGAGACGCCCCTCACAACAGCGCAACTCGACCAGATCTGGCGCAGATTGGACTCCCATCTGGTCAAACTGGCACTGAGCGGCACTGTACTGCACGTCCTGAAGACCGACATCCAGGACCAAGCCCTCATTGTCCAGCCTGCCGACAACCAGTCCGGACAGCAACTCCTCGAGATGCTGAAATCCTTCGACTGGGGCACGGAAATGGGCAACCTGTTTATCTACAGGGAGGACGAGCGCCCCCAGACACAGCGTCATCGTGTTTGGATTCCAGCTCGCAGCGCCATCACCAACGCCGGAGAACTGCGCCGCCTGCTGTTGGCAATCCACCCGGATCTGCCAGCAAACGGTGTCGTAGTTCATGAAACCATCACCAGACCTGGTGGAGACGGTTTCACGGCCATCCTAGGATTGTCGGACAGCTGGATGCTCCGCTGCCCAGACATGTCCTACATCAGTGCAGGCCTCACTCGAATGCAGATTTTCAGCTTCGAGTCCGACGCCACTCGCCCGCCGCCCCCGGAAAAGCAGAAACGGACGAACCAGAGCTCTGCCGGGCCCCTGCGCCCTGGAACACAGACTCCTGATCGTCACGACCACTCCGAGGATGCGGACCCTATCAGGGGCAAAGCCGCGCGAGCCGCAACGACAGGCGGACGTGGTAAGGGCCGGAAACCCGCCCGCAACACCATCCGAGCTGGCTTGACTCAGCGCGCCAGACAGCTGTCGGACCCCAACAGTGGACGCCACCGCAGCACCACCCGGCCCAATGTTTCATCGGAACCCCCAGCGGAAAACCGGGCTGAGGACACGGACGCCGCTGTTGCGGCAGCCCCGGCCTCAGCTCTGGATCCGATTCAGGAGGAACCGATGGAGCTCGGGCAAAACACCGGCGAGGACGAGGAATCGCTCCTGAACAACTCGCCGTAGGCCAGCAGATAGCCGCACGGACCGCCCCTCCTGGGGTGAGCTTCCTGCAGCTGAACCTGCACCACTGCATCGCGGCCTCGACCAACCTGGCGCGTGTGGTGGACTTCGAAAAACCGGGCATCATCCTCCTCCAAGAGCCCTGGACGAAGAAAGGTAAGATTCCGAACATTCCTGCTGGTTTTGACTGTTTTTTCATGCCCCAAAACCCCAGGGCTGCTGTGTTCGCGACTACCGATCTCAAAGCTTGGTATAGACCAGACCTCTCTGACAAAGACCTCTGTGTCATCCAAACCAACCACATTCTCCCGAACCGCACCGTCATCATCGCCTCTATATACATTCCTGGTGACGGTCCTGCGGTTCCGCCCAGTCTCACTTCCCTCGTGGACTACTGCTCAGACCGCGACTTTGAGCTGCTGGTGGCAGGCGACATAAATGCCCACCACACCCACTGGGGCAGTGTTACCTCAAACTGCAGAGGCGAAGATCTCCTTGACTACATCTGCACCACCAATATTGAGTTCTGCAACTCGGGTGGCACACCCACCTTTGACAATGGGCGATGGACGGAGGTCCTTGACGCCACCCTCGCCTCTCAGGGCCTGATCCCTCTGATTAGGAACTGGCAGGTGTGGGACGAAGAGGAATCTCTGTCTGACCATTGCTTCATTCGTTTCCGGTTGCTAAGCTCCTACTCCAAGCCTGGTATTCTGTGGAAAAGGAACGCCCGGAATACTGACTGGACGGCCTTTGCGGAATCCGTGAAGCGCCAGACCAACCAGTTAGAATCCGTTGTTCCTGCCACCTGTCAAGAAGTGGACGATCTGGCTGATCTACTCAGCATGACCATCTTGACAGCTCATGAAACCTCTTGCCCTCTTAAAGCCTACAAAGGCAAAAAATCCGCTCCCTGGTGGAACCCAGCGCTTGGAACCCTCCGGCGAAAGGCCAAATCCCTCCAGCGGATTGCGCGGAAAAGCAAGGACCCAGCTGACCTGACCGCCTACCAGAATGCGATTCGTGACTTTAAGCGTGACACCAGGAAAGCGAAGTCCGAAAAGTGGCGCCAATACTGCTCCGAGCTGGAGGGCGCCCGCCCAACTTCTCGCGTTGTAAAAGCGCTCACTCTTGACAAAATGTCGAAGCTCTCAGTGATCAAAAGACCGGACGGCCGGCTTGCTGAGAATCCTGGCGAATCGCTGGACATCATGCTCGCCAGCGCCTTCCCCCAGACTGCGCCGCTTCAGGACCCGCCGGACCACACTCCGGGTGGACACATCCTTGCGACAACTATTATCACTAGAGAACGGACAGCTCGCGCTGCAAACTCCTTCTCGCCTTTTAAGTCGCCTGGACCTGACAACATTTACCCCGCCTTCCTACATGAAGCGGTGAAAAATGACAGGTTTCTCGGCCTCCTTTGCAACCTGTTCAAGGCCTGTATCACCCTCGGGTACGTACCCAGGTCTTGGCAGGAAGCCACTATCGTCTTCATCCCCAAACCTGGGAAGGGAGACTACCACTCCGCCAAAGCCTTCCGCCCCATCAGCTTAACATCCTTCTTTCTTAAGCTGCTTGAAAGGCTTGTTCTTTGGCGCCTCCTTCACGTTGAGCTGAGGAACTCCCCGCTCTCCGCCAACCAGCACGCCTTTCGATCCGGACGTTCCATCGAAAGTGCTCTACATGCCATTGTCGACAAGCTTGAGCGCGCCGTGCTTGGCACCGGTTTTGCTCTCTCGCTTTTCCTCGACATTGATGGTGCCTTCGACAATGTGCTCTTCGGAGCCTTTAGGCGAGCCCTGGAACGCCGGGCTACGCACGAGCACCTCACCCGCTGGATCATGTATATGATCTCTCACCGAACTGCCACCTCGCACCTGCTTGGACACTCCCGTTCTGTGAATGTCCAGAAGGGAGGCCCGCAGGGTGGCGTTCTCAGTCCGATCCTTTGGAACCTTGTCATGGACGAACTGCTCTGCAGCCCTGACCCGGACCCGGTCCAAAAAATCGGCTATGCTGACGATGTCACCGCCACCGTGGCCGGACCGTCTCCCCCGGTCCTTAGAGACCTTTTGCAAGCTTTCATCCACCGTGCCGAGCGCTGGGCCAATGGCTGCGGCCTCAAACTCTCTGAGTCCAAGACCGTCGCCATTATGTTCACCAGCAAACGAAACTGGAGGATTGAGCCTCTCCTTCTCTAAGACAAACCCATCGCCATGGAGAAGCAAACCAGATGCTTAGGTGTCATCCTCGACCACAGGTTGAGCTGGACACCTCACGTCAAATTCAAAACCCGTAAAGCTCTTGCGACGCTCGCGCAGATCCGCAGAGCCTTCGGCGCCACCTGGGGCCTCACCCCCCGCCGTCTCTGGTGGATTTACACTACCATTGTAAGACCGGCCATCTCTTTTGCCGGCTTCATCTGGAATAGTGCCCTGGAGACCAAAGGGGTCCTGGAGGCCCTAAACAAGGTGCAGGGCCGTGCTTGTCGAGCCATCATGAGTGCGGCACCCTCAACTCCCTTCGCTGGCATGAATGCCTTCCTGGACCTTCCCCCTTTAGATCTTTTTATCAAGGGGGAGGCGATGAAGACGGCTCGTCGTCTTCTGGACGCGGGCATCTCCATCCGGAAGCAACTTGCCTTCAGCAAGCGGAACCTCCAGCCCCATGGCGACCTCAGCCTACGGGACCTGGACGCAGCAGGAGGTCTCAAAATTCTCTCCGACGGAATCCCGTCGACGCTGTGCCCACCGCAAAAATTCAAAACCAGCATTCCGCCTCGCCAGGAAGTACGTGACCACGGCCAACCCCGTGAAATTCACTGCTTCACCGACGGATCGCAAATCAACTCGGTCTCTGGTTTCGGCTACTGCATTATGTCCGGAGGGAAAACTGTGGCGACCTTCTCCCAGCACACCGGCATAAACTCTACTGTTTTCCAGAAGGAAGTTCTCGCCATCAGCTCCTGCGCCCTGGAGCTGATCAACCAAAACGTCCACGGAGCAGAAATCTTCCTCCACTCGGACAGCCAGGCGGCGATCCATGCCCTTGGACGCACGCACACCTGCTCGCGCACAGTCCTCGACTGCGTCGCGCAACTCAACCGCTTAGGGACCCACAACAAGGTGTCCCTAAGGTGGATTCCAGGGCACTCTGGCCACCCTGGTAACGAATTGGCCGACAGCCTCGCCAAGGCCGGTTCGACGGGTTCGCTTTTTGGCCCCGTGCCTGCGGTCTCCACCCCTACCGCCGTCGTCAACACTCGGATTAACCAGTGGGTGACCTCAAAGCACAAGGACAGATGGATCAATACCGCCGATTGTCGGCAGTCTCGCGCTGCTGTCCCTTGTCCCTCCACTGCCCTTCGCAAAGCCTTGCTTGGACTGAACCGCAAGGACGTCAGGGCAGTCACCATGGCCCTCTCTGGCCATGGCTGTTTCGCCAGGCACCGCTTCCTGCAAGGCAAAATCCGCAGTGAGGAATGCCCCTTCTGCCTCTCCTATGTTGAGGATGCAGAGCATTTTATTTGCGACTGCCCCGCCTTCACTCAGGACCGGCTCACCTATCTCGGCCCAAATCCGGATCTCCCCGACGTTTTCAGGCCTGAGAACATCTGCCAGCTCGTCCGATACCTGAGGGCCACCGGGCGAGCAACCCTCCACCTCCTGGACACTCCGGAGGAGGACCGCGCTGCGGATGCCGGCACCACCGGATCCCCCTGCGCGACACCGCAGCTCTAGTTGCCCGTGGTCGCCAGGGGCTAGCGGAATGGGCGGCAACGCCTCCCCGCTGCATCCGGTAGATGCCCCCTGCAGCTAAGTCAAGTAAGTCAAAGTCCCCACAGGACCAACCAATCCCCAGCCCGTCGATAGCCCACCCCTTCCAGGCCAGTGCTGATTGGTTGGAGTGGCTGGCGCTCTCACTCCAATCTTCTCCGTCCGCGAAATTTTAACAACGAGCCGTCAGCAGATAGTGAGTAATTAAATGATTTTCAAGTTAATGTGCCATTCCGTCTACAGTAGAACCACCAAAAGGGGGAGATTTTCCCCCTGACAATTTTTTGCTGCAAAGAAAGGAAGAACACAGGCCAACTGAAACAAGTCGCCAGCTCTTCAGACCGTCGAGATATTCAATGTTTCTGGCCGAAGGTCTATTTTTCCTATAAGCGCTAGTGTATTTCATACACCCCTATACACGAATTAGCACTGGGCCTCAGTGCGGCCTTGCCAGGCCTTCAAAACTTATCAGCATGTCACCCGAGTGTGCCTGCATCATCTCCGTCTTCGGTGGTCACCTACCTTATCTAGACGGACTGCTGGACCTTCAAGGGCTACAACAGGTGGAACTAGGCCACTATGGACACCCTGACGCGAATTTCTCGAATTTGACTGATCAGGCCAAAATATTAGGCGCAGCTCAACCACAGGACACCATCGCCTAGCCTGTCAACCAATCAGTCACCACCCAACGCTGTTAGCATTCAGGCGCTGCCAAAGGATTCAGCGAGGGCCCTTGGTATAAAAACGGGTGGCAAAATGGGTTGGTAGTCCTACTGTTAAAAGAAAGCTTAAAATCAGCAAAACTCCAGTAGGCAAATGACAAATAGAGCAAGCAATAAGAAAGCGATGGCTAGATGATTCGACTTTCAACTTGGTTTGTTATTCTGAATTACTTTTACAACAGGAAATCAATAGAGTAGAATAATAAAGCAAAAGGTTTTAAATTGTGCTAAAATTTTGGAATTTAACCAGCAAATAAAAAACAGTAAGCCATGATTTCAAAACTGGCCAATATTAAAAATTTGCAACGAAACAAGTAGGTAAAATTCTGTAATAAAGATTTCTATATGTAAAGTGTGCAATTAGTAAAGCATCAATAATAAATCTATCTAGCGCTAGACTAACATTGTGCTCAAATAAATTTAACGAAAGTGCCAAAAAGTATACATTCGTTCTTTGAAAGAATTTATTTTTCTGCTAACAGTTAAGCAGCCCAAAATTGTTCACAGTTCAACACAATGACGGAAAAGATGTATAGTTCAAAAGTCATCGAGAAACTTTCCTTAACAAATCAGATAGTTAACTTGGCATGTGTACCAGCCAGCAAGACAAAACTCAATCGACTAGTTCGGAATGAGAAAACAATAGTTCGCATGCGTTCAGTGCATGTGACGCCGTGTACTTCTGGGCATGGCGCATTACTCTAACATTTATTCATGATGATCATAGAAAACTTTCTGTAGAATAGCTTAAGATTCAGAAATTCCAGGCTTTTATCATCTCACTGTGTGATTGTTGAGCACTGGAGTCACTGCTCACCCACCTTTGTGTGATTGTTGAGCACTGGAGTCACTGCTCACCCACCTTTGTGTGATTGTTGAGCACTGCAGTCACTGCTCACCCACCTTTGTGTGATTGTGGAGCACTGCAGTCACTGCTCACCCACCCAGTGCTCATTGTGATTTTTTAGCAGTCCTGCCTGAAACGTCTGAATCATTAGGGCATGCCGGAAAAAGCAAGACAAATACAAATAAAATTTAGTTTTCCGCATAGAAAGTTCAGAAAAAATAACAGAGAAATGCCAAAGCTTAGGATGAGGAAAACTGCGCGAAGGCTTGTCAACGAGAAAATAAAAATAAAAAGTTGAGATTATGGTAAATGTTAGGCGAATGAACTACTTAAAGTAGAGAGAAATAAGCGCAATCAACAAACGCAAAAGCAGCGCATCTTGCCATAAGAAGTTTCACGTACAGGAAAGCATTGACTGAATACTTTTAGTGTCTTGTTCGTTACGGCAAAAGACACAAATCTGAAACGATGCAGAAAGAAAACAAATAAAAAACACTAAAAAGCTACTTATAAGTAAGTGCAGTGAATATCGTATGCGAAATTTGTTTCTGCGAACTCGGACAAAGTTAAATGCGGGCAAGCCGCCATTGTCACCAATTGACCGGATTAAGCTTAATCTTGTATAGCTTAAGTTTAAATCCGATCAGATCAGACAGGATTGCCGATATAGCCGATAGGATCACAACTTTGAGGATATTGTAGAATATGGGATTAATAGACCAGCCGCAGATGCGAAACGGGCCGTCCAGCTCCTTCAGTAGGTCCTCAGCCAGCCGCAGCACATTGTTAGCCACCATCAGCTCGTCTTTCTTGTGCGGCTTGGCGTCCATGCACAGGTACAGGTTCAACTGAGGGGCATTTTGCAAGCATGTCATTGTGCTAGCTAATATACGCCTTCTCCATCCTCTGTGCGCTATCTTCCCCTCCGCCTTCGTTATCTTCCCCTTCCCTCTTCGCTCTCTTCCCCTTCCTCCTTCGCTCTCTTCCCCTCCACCCTTCGCTCTCTTCCTCTTCCCTCTTCAATATTTTCATTTTTTAGCTTTCAGAAAGCTAGAAGCCCCCTTATATCAAGTTCAATCCCTGCTAGGCCACACCCCGCCAGAAATAGTTTATTAACACCTGTTCAGTGATGAGAACGGACAAGTTGCGAAACTTCTTATTAATCTTAGTGCCAAGAGTCATGAAGCGCAGCAGGAAGATGCTGAGAGTGGCGCCAAGTACCAGCAGGTCCCAGTTGCACATGTGCTGCAGAAACTGTCTGGGCTCCTGAAGCAGCTGCACGCAGAGGACGCTAGCAACAGCGATGAATGTGTAAAAACAGCAGGCCACAACCGAGTTGGTGCTGCGCTGCGGACCGCGCTTTCTCAGGTAGGAGCGAAGAGACAGCCACACTTTGATATTGCGCGCCTTGTTTAGCCGGAAGTGGGGCAGGTCGCACTTTCGGGCTCGGCGCGACGATGTCAGGTAGCAGAAATACTTGGCGTACTGCAGGCGCTGTGGAGAGGTCAAAGGACGATCAATATAAACTTAACACCAAAGGACAGAAGTCGATAACGTGAAATTACGGAGGCCAATGATACTGCAGGACGTACAAACAGGACACTAAAGTACAAAAGTCAAGGACACTAAAGTACAGAAGTCAAGGACACTAAAATAAAAAAGTCAAGGACACTAAAGTACAAAAGTCAAGGACACAAAAGTACAAAAGTCAGGGACACTAAAGTACAAAGTCAAGGACACTAAAGTACAATGTCAAGGACACTAAAGTACAAAAGTCAAGGACACTAAAGTACGAAAGTCAAGGACACTAAAGTACAAAGTCAAGTACACTAAAGTACAAAGTCAAGTACACTAAAGTACAAAGTCAAGTACACTAAAGTACAAAGTCAAGTACACTAAAGTAAAAGACCAAAAATAAACTAAATAATCATGATTATCAAGCACAGTTAATGACGGAGGCAAGGTCAACTGAAGTCGAAACTAACCTGGTTGAAGGCTCGCTCGGCCACGCTGAACAGGAAGAACAGCATGAAGAAGGCGCCAAGCCGCAGGCAGCAGCCATTCAACACGCCGGCTAGTTGCAGCATCTTAGCCGGGGCTGTCAGGGCCGACAACGCGGCCAGCGGGTCGGCCAGCGCCGCGGCCAGACAGTCGGCAACGTCGCCGAGACCAGAGGTGCCACTGGCAGCGAAGGCAATCGCAGCCCGGTAGGCCAGCGGCACGGCAGCCAGGAGCCAGGTGGCCAGCAGAGCCAGGCGAAGGAATTCACGCGACTCCGGCACCTTCTCCACAGTCTGGATGATGCTCCAGCCAATGTCCAGCAGTGTCAGCTCGACCTTGCGCACCAGCTGACCGGAGCCGGACCAGACGAAGCAGGACACTTTGTCGCTAGCCGCTGTGTGCGAATTGTGCAGCAGGCCACCCTGTAAGAAATTGGAAACCTGGCTTTAATTAGTCTTGTAATCTGATTTCTATCCCCTTAGCCAAAGATTTTTCTTCCCTTAGCCCACAGATTTCTCTTCCCTTAGCCAACAGATTTCTCTCCTCTTAGCCCACAGATTTCTATCCCCTGAGCCAAAGATTTCTGCCCCCCCCAGCCACAGATTTTTCTCCCCTTAGCCCACAGATTTCTCTCCTCTTAGCCCACAGATTTCTATCCCCTGAGCCAAAGATTTCTGCCCCCCCCCAGCCACAGATTTTTCTCCCCTTAGCCCACAGATTTCTCTCCCTTTAGCCACAGATTTCTCACCCCATAGCCACAGATTTCTCTCCCCTTAGCCCACAGATTTCTTTCCCTTTAGCCACAGATTTCTCTCCCCATAGCCACAGATTTCTCCCCTTAGCCTCAGATTTCTCCCCCCTTAGCCACAGATTTCTCTCCCCTTAGCCCACAGATTTCTCTCCCCTTAGCCACAGATTTCTCTCCCCTTAGCCCACAGATTTCTCTCCCCTTAGCCCACAGATTTCTCTCCCCTTAGCCCACAGATTTCTCTCCCCTTAGCCATAGATTTCTCTCCCCTTAGCCATAGATTTCTCTCCCCTTAGCCACAGATTTCTCTCCCCTTAGCCACAGATTTCTCCCCTTAGCCACATATTTCTGCCCCCCAGCCACAGATTTCTGCCCCCCTAGCCACAGATTTCTCTCCCATAGCGCAGGTACTCACATGCTGGGTCTCTCGGTACCACAGCAGGAACGGATCCTCAGGATTCTGCGGCTCCTCTTTGGACTCGTCAAGTTCGCTAGCCAGGAGCCCCTCGTCCGATGAGGGCTCGTCAGAATTGACGTCCGAGTTGACCCGATCAACCTCGGTCTCTGACACCTGACTCTGAGGCGGGCGGCAACATTTAAAATTTTTAGCATGCTCAAATAGTTTCACTTCTTTAAGTGTAGCAATACTCTGGATAGACTACTGACGCTATTTGATAAGAGTAGTACTATAAAGACGTGAACAAAAATTAAGCGAGCTAAATTACTAATATGGGATGGAATATTTTCAGCTTTAAACTCATTTCAACAACAGACAAGTCGACAATGATTGTTAAACCCAAACGGACAACATCGTACAGGTATTATCTTAAGTAAGCTTATAGAAAGTAAGCTTAACAATGCTTTTTTACTGATTTTAGTACATAATAACAACATTTCAAGCAACTAATCTAAAATTCAATGTCCTTGATTCGAATTAACAGACGCAAAAGAACTAGATTTTATAAATCAAAACAAGAATTTAATATTAATGAGGATTTTATTAATATTTATTCATTTACATAACATTAATTTGAATATAGGTTAAGAATGATCATGCATTATTACAATTGCGCAATAATACCTGCGACGGATTGTCTGGCTGCTGCTTAAATAGGCCTTTACTGAGCTGCGGCACCTGAATGAGGCAAATAATTTGACCTAGCTGAGAGGAGAATGCGAATAAGATGGCACATCAGCTGCCAGGTCAGATTGAATCATTCTCTCGAATTTCGAATCGGCGGTAAACACACCTATCTTTATGACTGGAAAGCTTTAACTTGGCTTTACAGATTACAAGCATAAAACTGTAAATGTGTCACTTTGAGGATGCGTCATTTTGAGGATTTGTCATTTTGAGGATGAGTCACTTTGAGGATGTGTCATTTTGAGGATGCGTCATTTTGAGGATGTGTCATTTTGAGGATTTGTCATTTTGAGGATGTTATTTTTAGGATGTGTCATTTTGAGGATTTGTCATTTTGAGGATGTGTCATTTTGAGGATGTGTCACTTTGAGGATGTGTCATTTTTAGGATGTGTCATTTTGAGGATGTGTCATTTTGAGGATTTGTCATTTTGAGGATGTGTCATTTTGAGGATTTGTCATTTTGAGGATTTGTCATTTTGAGGATTTGTCATTTTGAGGATTTGTCATTTTGAGGATTTGTCATTTTGAGGATGTGTCATTTTGATGATTTGTCATTTCGAGGATTTGTCATTTTGAGGATGCGTCATTTTGAGGATTTGTCATTTTGAGGATTTGTCATTTTGAGTAAGTTATTTTTAGGATGTGTCATTTTGAGGATGTGTCATTTTGAGGATGTGTCATTTTGAGGATTTGTCATTTTGAGGATGTTATTTTTAGGATGTGTCATTTTGAGGATGTGTCATTTTGAGGATTTGTCATTTTGAGGATGTGTCATTTTGAGGATGTTATTTTTAGGATGTGTTATTTTGAGGATGTGTCATTTTGAGGATTTGTCATTTTGAGGATGTGTCATTTTGAGGATGTGTCATTTTGAGGATTTGTCATTTTGAGGATGTTATTTTTAGGATGTGTCATTTTGAGGATTTGTCATTTTGAGGATGTGTCATTTTGAGGATTTGTCATTTTGAGGATGTGTCATTTTGAGGATGTTATTTTTAGGATATGTCATTTTGAGGATGTGTCATTTTGAGGATTTGTCATTTTGAGGATTTGTCATTTTGAGGATGTGTCATTTTGATGATTTGTCATTTTGAGGATTTGTCATTTTGAGGATGCGTCATTTTGAGGATGTGTCATTTTGAGGATGTGTCATTTTGAGGATGTGTCATTTTGAGGATTTGTCATTTTGAGGATTTGTCATTTTGAGGATTTGTCATTTTGAGGATTTGTCATTTTGAGGATGTGTCATTTTGAGGATGTGTCATTTTGAGGATTTGTCATTTTGAGGATTTGTCATTTTGAGGATGTTATTTTTAGGATGTGTCATTTTGAGGATGTGTCATTTTGAGGATGTGTCATTTTGAGGATTTGTCATTTTGAGGATTTGTCATTTTGAGGATTTGTCATTTTGAGGATTTGTCATTTTGAGGATTTGTCATTTTGAGGATGTTATTTTTAGGATGTGTCATTTTGAGGATGTGTCATTTTGAGGATTTGTCATTTTGAGGATGTGTCATTTTGAGGATGTTATTTTTAGGATGTGTCATTTTGAGGATGTGTCATTTTGAGGATTTGTCATTTTGAGGATGTGTCATTTTGAGGATGTGTCATTTTGAGGATTTGTCACTTTGAGGATGTGTCATTTTTAGGATGCGTCATTTTAAGGATGTGTCATTTTGAGGATGTGTCATTTTGAGGATGTGTTATTTTGAGGATTTGTCATTTTTAGGATGCGTCATTTTGAGGATGTGTAATTTTGAGGATGTGTCATTTTGAGGATGTGCGATTTTTCGAGATGTGACAATTTGAGTATGTATAAATATGGAATTTCGTCATTTTGGGATGTGACAATCTGAGGATGTCATTTTGGAGTTTCGTCATTTTTTGGGTCTATTAAGCTTCACGTGATTTCCATAAAAAATGGTGACAGAAACGTAGGCATTAAAAAGACAATAAAAATCTACAGGTTAAGACTTGGCCAAAGTAGTGGATTTTCTAGCTTATTAATTGAAGCGATACTGATTAAAATCGTAAAAATGGTAGGTTTCCGAATACAGATTAGCAATGTAAGATAGCAATACGAGTGACGCAGCGAGTATATTCCTCGAAAGTTGCGCATAATTAAGTATTGTTAGCATAAAGCAAGCCTTCCTACTCAAGTTAAAGGCAGATGCTCAGTGTTTGAGTTGGTGAGTCAAAATTAAAATAGAAGATAATCAAAACAGAAGCACACGTTGATCAGTTAGATAATAAAAGAGTATTTTTAGTTAAATATCGATCAGAATGAAATGGATTAACCTGTTCCTGGGTGCGGCAGCAGGGCTTCTTGCTGGCTACCTGAGCGGCCAGGTGCCTTATCTGAAAGCGGCCCGCCTTGCCTAGCAGATTCGACTGCCGTGGCGGGGGTGCAGTTAATAATAAAAATAATTGAAAAATGCGATACAGCACTACTCAGGTAGAAAAGTCAGTAGTATATATAAAAAAAAATATATAAGACATAATAAAAACTCAATAAAACAACGAAAGCAATAAAATTAGCTCGTAATTAGCAATTCATGCACTGCAGCACTGAGAAAGCGAGGCGAGAATTCAACATTGTTCCGACGACACCCGACGCGCAAAGCGTAATTTTAAGTACTTAAAGAGCCACAGAACTTAACTTAAAGAGCAATTTGAAGAATTTCCTTTCACAGGAATTTGTGGAGTAGATTATCGTGAGGATTTTAAGCCGTTTATGAGGTCCAACTGGCCGCAGGATTCGAACTCTCGATCCGCGTGTCTAGGCCTAAGCAGCGCGCGCATCATAGAGCTAGTAATTGTATTTGTCTGGGATAATATTCATTTGAAATTTTCATCTTCTACTATTTAGTAAATAGGTAAGAAAGCCTTTTACTAGGAAAAATATTTTATACTAATAGTGCAGGCGCTTGATAGCCATAGCAATTTTATGTGCATCCATGCCTTTGAAATTCCAAAACCAATAGAAATTCATTCATGTTAGTATATAACATATAACTGATAAATATTGATTAGACTGCAAAAACCAGGACTAATATCTGTTTGTGCCATAGATGTGAGCCTGTTTTAATAAATAATTGATGATCACCTTGAGTGTGCAAGCTGCTGTACAGGTGGAGGATCTTCGCTTTTCATCCACAACCTGCAACAGGTGTGACGTGAATGTCAAGCCCAAACGTACGAGCTTTGCGAAACTGTCTACAATGCGACTGTGTGAACGTTTTCATTACTGTTCAATAAAGCTAGTATCAGGGGTGACAACTGTTACACATGAGTATCACTTGTTAGACAGGAACTTGAAACTGTTCGACAGGAACCTGAAACTGTTAGACAGGAACCTGAAACTGTTATACAGTAACCTGAAACTGCTAGACAGGAACCTGATACTGTTAGACAGGAACCTGAAACTGCTAGACAGGAACCTGATACTGTTAGACAGGAACCTGAAACTGTTATACAGGAACCTGAAACTGCTATACAGGAACTTGAAACTGTTAGACAGGAACCTGATACTGTTAGACAGGAACCTGAAACTGTTATACAGGAACCTGAGACTGTTAGACAGGAACCTGAAACTGTTATACAGGAACCTGAAACTGTTATACAGGAACCTGAAACTGCTATACAGGAACTTGAAACTGTTAGACAGGAACCTGAAACTGTTATACAGGAACCTGAAACTGCTAGACAGGAACCTGAAACTGTTATACAGGAACCTGAAACTGTTATACAGGAACCTGAAACTGCTATACAGGAACTTGAAACTGTTAGACAGGAACCTGATACTGTTAGACAGGAACCTGAAACTGTTATACAGGAACCTGAGACTGTTAGACAGGAACCTGAAACTGCTATACAGGAACTTGAAACTGCTAGACAGGAACTTGAAACTGTTATACAGGAACCTGAAACTGTTATACAGGAACCTGAAACTGTTATACAGGAACCTGAAACTGTTATACAGGAACCTGAAACTGTTAGACAGGAACTTGAAACTGTTATACAGGAACCTGAGACTGTTAGACAGGAACTTGAAACTGTTATACAGGAACCTGAAACTGTTATACTCGTACAAGAGTGTCCCTGTTAGATATTGGATATCACCTGTTTTACAGGGAGTTACCTTTTAAATAGCTTTTTCAACTGTAAAAAAACGAAACGAATGTAAGTCCATCAAATGGATTTCTACTGTTAGATATCGATACAAATATGTTACACATAGGCGTTCTCTGTTTGACAGGTACGCGACTCAGTTTTCAGCTTTCAACTCAGTTTTCAGCTAATTATAAAATTTAGCACCTGAATTACCTTATTGGACTCTCCGTCTACGTCGGAGTCGTCGCTTTCGCGACCGTCGTCCACCTGGCTGACGTCGTCGATGATGGCAACGCCAGCGACGGCGGAGACGGTCTGATCGGCGACAGGTGCCGTTGCTGTCATCGGCATCGCCGCAGCGTCGACTAATTCAAAATCGTTACCTTTCTTCTTAGCCCGGATACGAAATAGCTGTTCAAATTCGACTCGCCGCTTCAGCATGCTGTTGACTGTGTCCTGGTCCGAGCTGCTCTCGCCTGGCTGCTCGGCTTCATTGTTGCCAGTTGCGGCGCAGCTGCCATCGTTTGTCGAAGCTCGAGGACGAAATGGTGGACTATTTAGCTGCAACGGCTGCTGCTGCTGTGGCTGATTCAGAGCCTGTTGAAGAGGCTCAGTTGACGACTGCAAGCGTGGACCGGACGAGGCTGGAGTCGACGAAGAAGACGAGGACTCGTCATCGGCTAGAGCATCGAAATTGCCGGAGGACTTGAGGGAGTGATCGGCGGAGCGGGGGTGAGAATGGAGACTTTTTTCGGCGCTGCTATAAAATACTCTAGCAGATCATTGAGAAAATTTCTAATTGACCTTATGATAGCCGGGTGGGCAGTGTCAGGTGTGCAGTGTCAGGTGCGCAGTGTCAGGTGTGCAGAGTGTCAGGTGTGCAGTGTCAGGTGTGCAGTGTCAGGTGTGCAGAGTGTCAGGTGTGCAGTGTCAGGTGTGCAGTGTCAGGTGTGCAGTGTCAGGTGTGCAGTGTCAGGTGTGCAGTATCAGGTGTGCAGTGTCAGGTGTGCAGAGTGTCAGGTGTGCAGTGTCAGATGTGCAGTATCAGGTGTGCAGTGTCAGGTGTGCAGTGTCAGGTGTGCAGTGTCAGATGTGCAGTGTCAGGTGTGCAGTGTCAGGTGCGCAGTGTCAGGTGTGCAGAGTGTCAGGTGTGCAGTATCAGGTGTGCAGTGTCAGGTGTGCAGAGTGTCAGGTGTGCAGTATCAGGTGTGCAGTGTCAGGTGTGCAGAGACAGTCCAGAGGCCAGGCAAGCAAGTACTCACCAGTTTGGTTCCCATAGGCGGAGCAGAATGCGGCACAGGTGGCATGGCAGCTAAAATTTCACCGTAAGCAGCAGCTGAGCGATCGTCAGTCAGCACAATCATGGTGCCGCAGGTCTCGGTGGGAAGGCGGAGATCGGCCAGCCGACATTCGCCAACTCCGGCGTCGCCGCTGAAGCCGGTCAAGAGAAGCTCGTCAGACACCGAGGATGGACGAGACGAATTAGCCTGTTGCTGCTGCTGCTGCTGCTGTTGCTGGGAAACAGAAGGCTTCGGGCGGGTTATTGAAGAAGCTGTCTGGGGCTGATGCTGGAACTGGTGCTGGAACTGGAGTTGCGAACGACCGGGCGACTCCGAGTACTTTTTCGAAGGCCGGCGCTTCCTCCCAGATCCGCCTGCTGCAGCGGAGCCTGACTTGCTGGGCACGGGATCCGGGATCTTCTTATTCTTGGCCTCTATAAAGGATTTGATTCGCTCATCTTCGTTCGTCTCAACGCCGGTCTCATTGGCGGTGAAGCTGGAGTCCAGATTTCGCAGCGCGTGATGGTGGTGGTGGTGGTGGTGGTGGTGGTGGTGGGCTGCAGCTGCGCCGGATGGACGATTCGGAACGTCAGTCGCATGCAAAAGATTTGGGGAAGTCGAAAGCGAAGCCTGCGGCTGAATAGTTGCCACCGACACCGTCTGCTTCTTCGGCGGCTCCGGCTGCTGCTGCTGCTGTTGCTGTGGAGGCTGTTGCTGCTGCTGCTGACGAGGCTTTCGCCTGCGACCACCAGGAGCCGAAGCAACCGACGAAGTAGAAGACGCTGCGGCTGCGGCTGCGGCCGCGCTAGCTGGTTGAAGGGTTGAATATTTTGCTGCCGCCTGACGCGCCTTGCTGCCGGACTTCTTGCTGTGCGTGGCAACTATCTGAGAATGCACCTGCAGAGACGAGACCTATTGAGATACGAGACCATTCTACTAGCAGCTAGAATTTGATTGCGGACCGGAAGATAATGCCATTTTTTCAGGAGGGTTCCCCTATTTTACTGTGGGCACTGGCACATTTTTTGACACAATTCTGCCCGTTCCGCTGACTCCTGCGCAAAAACGCATACAGATACTCTACGCAGGCACACACACACGGGTGTGTACATCTGTCCTGACTTTCTCATAGTTTTTCAGTGTAAAATTCACTGCGCCTTGGGTGGTTGGCCCCTATAAGCGTAAATTGCTCGACCTCAAGCCTTCTCTCCACGTACCTCGCCACGAAATCGAACTCATGAACCTTGGTGCGAGAGGCAAACGCACTAAGCGCTCTGCCACTCATCCCTTGGAAGAGTAGGAAAGGAAATGCGAGGACAAAAGAGGCAAGGAGTGGACTAAAGAGTCCAACGGTTCTTTTTTTAAAATTGATTGAAGCCCAAAAGGTTTACCTGACCAAGGGCCATCAAAAACAGCAGCGGAGTGGCGAGCTCGGCAGTGTACAGGCCCAGCCGTTCCCCTTGCCAGTAGAACAGGCAAACATGGCAGATGGCCAGCAGGTACAGCACCAGAATGAGGACAGCCGTGGACCGGCTGGTGTGACTGCGCCACCAGGAGAAGCAGAATGGCATCAGCAGAGTGCGATAGGCGCCTTTGCGAATCACGGCAGACAATTCGTGCTCCGATTTGGCTTTGGAGAAGGCGGAGCCTGAGAGGTGTCGCAGAGGGTTTGCGTTCAGTATTCCATAATGAAAATTCAGATTAAATAATAAAGTACAGTTTACCTTCGACTAAATCGACATCAATCAGTCCAGAGTTTAATCCTGTAGCCTTTTTGGTTGGTCTGTTTTCTAGGCTCTAAAATAAAAAATACTTTTCTTTATTGATTTATTGTATGTCAGAATCTAAGAAAGAGTAAAATAGTTTTTTATTACACCTGCCCCAATTGGGCCAGATGTGCAGCCGACAGAACTGCCGCAGCTATTGCGCGGCGCATCTGAAGGCTGCGTACGACTGTATGTCCATGGACTAGGGGGATGCCACACCCACCCTGAATTACCCCAGCTAATGCTGGTACCCATTTAACAGCTGGGTGAACTGAAGCAATGCAGAGTTAAGTGTCTTGCTAAAGGACACAAACTGTTCCAGTGGAGTCGGGAATCGAACCCCCGACCTTCAAGTCGTGAGTCCAACGCCCTAATCACTAGGCTAAAACCTCTCTAGTAAAATTGTTCATTTCTTAATACTTACCTTCAGAATTCTTTGCTCAACACTCTGCTCCCAGTATTGCTGATCATAATTGCAAATCTACAAGTGAATAAGGTTATTTAAAAAAATTCTGAAACATTTTTATTAAATATTTTGGCAAACTACATTGAGTACTTTTGGTTCTTAGACTGATTTCGATTTTGTTAAAAGAACTTACCTTTGACTGGTACCAGTCAACAAGTTGACCAAGTCTTGTCGAATTCCACATTAGCTATTCTCTCAATGTCTTTTCAAGAGCACCTTACTTTAGCAAATACCTGAAAATCAAAGTCAATGATAAAAAATGACTTCTAGAATCCAAAAAGTCACAATCTAGACTGACCATTCAATTGTAATCCACAAAATTTTTAATTTAAAAAAATTAATAATTTTGGATAGAAAATGTACACCACATCACTTATTAATGCAATGTAAGTAACATGGATAGATAAACTAATTAAAGTAACTTATTAAAGACACTAATAAGAATTGTCTCATAAGGCTGCCAACCAAAATTCAGTTATGACACTTATATTACATTGAATTACTTAAAATACATCATCATAAAAATAAATGGTTTAGAAAAAAATTGAATATATATATTGCATCTTTAAAAAACACAATGACAAATAACCTTAACAACATAGGCGCACATGTAGAATTGCATCGCGAAGTGATATCGCGAAATGTCAGCTAGTCATACAGACAACTTTTTTCTATCTGACAGATGGAATCTAAATGATATGGACAGAACTACCGTATAAGCGAACAAAAAACAATAATAATTAAGATTTCAAGCAAAAAATAAAGCAAGTAAAAATGTTAACTGCTCTTAACACTTCTAAGATTATTTATATTTTACAATCGTTATTAATTTTAATATTGAATCTATCTATTCTAATCTGAAGCTAAAATGTTCCAGTTAATAAAAGTGGTTATGTAGTAAAAACGTACTGATCGAGTTTGTCGAAAAGCCATTAGAAACACGTTTACTCTGTTGACAGACTCACTCAGATTTCTTATTGTTTTCCAGTAATCGGACACTTTCAAACGGAAACACAAATATGTTAGAAATAAAAACTGTTTAACAAACTAGAAGTGTAAACTGCGTTTATAATATAATATTTAATATCAAAATCTTCTAGAGAGCTTTAGAAAAAAAATTGCTTCTATATTTACTAAATTAGAGCAAAAAAGTATTGTCTTTCGTAAAGGCTGTGTAAAAGGTCTCATTTATATAAAATAACTTGTTAATAAACGATAGGCCTTGCGCTATTTATTGTCCCGTTAAACTTCTATCGGTATTAATTATAATAGTTTTTATATGCTCATTTTTTATTCATTATGCGTTGTTTTTCGGTGTTTTGTTTTTTTTGTCGGCCTAGTTGGCCGATTGTTGATTAGCTAGCTAGCTATCGAACTTGAATCCTAATAAAATTTCGGTTTTTAGCTGTCTCAGCATTATTTATGTTTTCCTTGGTGAACCAGACCAAAGTGGTCATTTACTTAACCTCCGTCAAGACCTAGTGTAAATATTTAAGCTGTAGCAGTAGGCCTAATCTTTATGTTTTTTGTTAATTAACATAGGCCTTTTTTACCTTTGCCTATCAGACTCAGCCTGTATGACCCCTTTGTAGCCATTACCTATTTGTAGGGCCTATTTCTTTAGCCATTGTCATAGCCTATCTGTATATATAGGCCTATCTACAAACAATTTTTTTGCCTTTTATCTAAATTCATCCCTATTAAAAAACTGCTAAAAATATTTCTAGAATTAGAAATCACATTTTAATTGAAAGGAGTTCTAAAAATATAAGTGACATTTGGCCTAGGGCCTAGCTATCCAATTGGGGTCTATGAAATTTGCTTGCCAAAATTTGCTTGCCGAAATTTGCTTGCAGGAAGTTTGCTTGCAGAAATTTGCTTGCTGAATTTTGCTTGCTATGCTTTGCTTGTGGAGGTTTGCTTGCTGAGGTTTGCTTGCTGAAGTTTGCTTGCCAAGCTTTGCTTGCAGGAAATTTGCTTGCAACACATTAGCTTGCCAAACTTTGCTTGTGGGAAGTTTGCTTGCCAACTTTGCTTGTTGAACCTTAACTAAGTCTCTATTTGTACTCATATATATATATTTGTTTAAGACAAATGATCGGCGTGTTGAACGTGGTTAATGTATTTTATAATCTGGCACTACAAATTAAGTTATAGAAAAAAAGCTTCTTTCAAAAAAATTGAAAGAATTTTTTAACTCATTTACTCTTTTGGCCATATCAAAATAATAAATTCTAAAGGTGGTATTTCAATTGATACAAAGTTGAGTTCAATACCTAGATTAATGTACAGAAGAATGGTTGTCAATTGTGTTATTGATAGAATTTTGATTCATTGCACTAATAATTGCAACACAGTTTAATAATATTGTGTGATTCATTTATTGTGCATTAGGATTATGAAATTTCTATGCTTTTAGAAACATGCTTGAAGGTATGAATTTCAAAAAGATGCATTCTGATTTTCAAAAGCTTCATTCATAAAAAAATTATATATAAGCAAAATAGCAACCAAGCAGTCATAAGATCAGCATACAGCTTGGTCTATTGTTTTTTAGGGTCCGTGGAAATGCCGAAACGGACGAAACGGACCGAAACGGACCGAAACGGGCCGAAACGGACCGAAACGGACCGAAACGAACCGAAACGGACCGAAACGAACCGAAACGGACCGAAACGAACCGAAACCAACCAAAGCGGACCGAAACGGACCGAAACCAACCGAAATGGACGAATCGGGAGACTTAACTTCAGAATCTATATGCATATATGTAACGTGTACCTGATGTTGATGTCGGATTTTTTCCCTTTCAAACTCGCGCCTGATTGGGGACTGGGAACTGAAGCCTGATTAACAAAGTCGGGGGGGCGAATAATAACAATAATTGCAGGAGGGCAGTGGGCTCACTGGCGCAGCACGTTTGGCGTCATCGTCCCACAGCCAGCGGGGAGGCAATTCTGCCCATTCCGCTGACTCCTGGGGGGTTTCTTATGAAAGTATTCTCTATGCTTAATGCTGAAAATGTGCATCAATTAGGCGGAAATTGGTGTACATTTTCAGCATAAAGCATATGATATAGGTATTTCTTCTAGCTATTCATGTAACTATTTTCCGGTGTAAATTTCCGGGTTTTACGTTTAAACCTCGTAACATCTTTGTGCAGCAACCTCACTCCCCCGTGCTATATATACGAGCCAATTCTATCGCAAGAAAATTCATCGCTTCATCCCTTTGGTATAAGCTTGCTATAAGCTAAGCTTGTTGGTATAAGCTTGCCTCCCTTGTCCAGTCCAGCTTTCGCGCCCCGGCCGTGCCTTTTGCCTATTTCGCTTTCTCCGCTTTGCCGCCACGTGCGCACGCCAGCTATAGCTTTACTACCCTTTCCACTGGCAGTGCCGATCGCCCCTTTCTCACCTGCCTAGATCCTTTCCATCTGCCTTCCGTCTCTCAGCTTGTGAGTGAGCGCCCGGTTCCCCCCGGCTAGGCGTGTACTCACCTGTTGTCTGTCGGTTGGCACCTCCCCCTCCCTGCGCTAGCAGGCTCACTGTGTCCCTTAGCTTAGCTTAGCTAGTCATAGTGAACTTTAGACACCAAATAGCTTTCATTGCACTTAGACTTTAGTCTTTCTGTCTATTTTGACGGTAAATAGCAACTTTTACATTTATTTATTTTATTATTATAACATATTTACATAGCAAGCATAGAATAGAAAGTCTCCACATTAGCAAATCTCGCTCGGGCATGAGCAGCAACGGCAGTCGACCTCCGGCCAGGTCTTCAGCGGCATCGGCGTCGAAGAAGCCAGGTGCAGAGCTCATCCCCGGCCCTCCAGCCACTTCATCCAAGCGCCAGCGGCCGTCGAACTCCCGTGCCAGTCTAGAGTCGGCAGCAGCAGCGGCCGCCAAGAAGCCTAAGGCCGTACCAGGGCGATCCTCGATCCCCGGCCGTCCCAGCGATTCCAACTGTGCAAGCGACTCCGGTCACGAGAAGATCGTTGAGCACCCGGCCGAGTCTGCTGAGACCGCCGAGACGACCCTCCGAGACGACTCCCCGATCGAGATAGACACCGACATCGCTTCGGCTGACGGTACCGTTGGAGCCGACGGCGCGAGACCTGAATTTGCGACTCCTCCGACCTCGCCTTCAACTTCTGGCACCGGTACCGGCAATCTTGAAAGAGTAGTGAGTGGGGAAGCTGTTTCTGCCGCTCCAAGCCCACTTGGTCTAGTGCCCATCAACACCTCGGGTCTTACCTCCACATCCTTTGTCAATGATCGCTGTCTGGTCGACTACTACCCAAACGCTTTCTCTTCTCTTGCCGATGACCTTCTTGAAACTATCAAATCCGAACTAGAGCCAAACATTGTTGTACTCGTAGTACATTAACATTGCGCGCATTGAATTGCTAATACTCTGTAGCGAATTGGCCGCACAAGCCTATCTTACAGCATAATCGAATTCAAAACACGAAGGCACAAGGCTTGCAGTAACTATACATGTATCTGAATTGATGAAAATTTATATACCGCCGAAGGTCGACTCCACTAGAATTTCAACGATGCTGAAGTACATGTAATAGAATGTTTATACTGTAGTTAATCGATTTTACTCATTGCGCTCCGATATACGTTTTAAAAATAATTTGGAACGAAAAAATGTAAGATAAAATTATTGAAAGTTTTTTTCGAAAAACGGTTTAGTTAAGAGCAGTTTAATTTCAGCAAGTCAAAGAGACTCAAAGAGATGGTAAGAAAAAGGCAAACAAAAACCTTTTTTGCAAAAAGCATCTTTCATAGACATAAAAGTCAATGTGGTTGATAAATTTGGTTGTGGTTGATAAAAGCGAGGTGAAGACACTGACAGGTAGTACGAATCTATAAAGTCAATTCCGTTGGGCTGACAAAACGTTACTGGCACAATTTAAAAGCGGCACAAATCGGCAAGTCAAGTGAGAATAGCAAAAATTGATTAAAAGCAGCAGAACGACAGCAGAAAAAGCAAAACTTATAAGCAAGAATAATGTAAAAATGCAGTGAGCGCCAAAATGTACACATGGAAGCCAGCGGTGCAAAATAAAGTGTGCGACCCGACAGCAAGACTTACAGTATATAAAGCAAAACTGACGATCCAAAAGATGGTAAAAAATCTTTCACGCGTTTCTTCAGCAGGAAATGTCAGGCAAAATCGACAACTAAAAGCAGCAGATAGCAATACAAAAATAATCAGAACGAAAGTAAGGTAGGTTGGGAAACTTATCCCAAAGGAAGAAATTAATTTCCATGAAGCTATTGAGAGAATGTCAGGTGCTTCTCAATGTGGCAGCCACCCAGGGGAATAGCCCACCCAGAACCGATAGGCTCCGGTGCTTGTGCACTTCTCTCTCTCTCTCTCTCTCTTAAATTGCAGCAGCTAAAATCTTTACTTCTTACTCAGTAAAGTAATCAATTAGCGTTTTACTATACTTGACTCCGTTCACTCAGCAAGGGAATCTGAATTGATGGACTTAAGATACAGTGCATGAATGCAAGGGTGGTTTGGAATCATGTTGGCCCAATGCTTTGAAATTCATCTTTAGCAAAAAAACATGTTGACACTGGTGGGCTGGTAGACGTTGTTTAGCATGAAATAGAAGTTGAGGTTGCAGTTGAAGACTAATGGTCCTTATGTGAAGTACATCACATTCATAATAAGCAGGATAAAATAAAATGCAAATGCAAACAGCTTTCCACGACAGCATCATACAGCTAGTAAGTAGTACATGTATAGTAGGAAACACAGCTGGCAAAAAAATTATTTGCACACTTAAAAATTCCTATATGTACTTACTGTAACAGTCAGACAGTTGCATATGAGATGGTAAACAAAAAGTGGCTGGTGCAGTAGAAATATGGTTAGGCAGGGGTAAGTAAATGAACAATAATTGGAAATACAAAGCACACTAGATAGTCAGTCGTAGGATTACCGTCGCTGTCTATAAAAATGGTCATATGGTTTAGACTGTGATGGTCACTGGCACTGGCATGTGCATGGGATTTCTATCGGGATAAAAACGAATATTCGAACTAAGCACACAAATATATAGCTAGAAATGCAGCGCTGCACTTATTCCTGTCATTGTCAAATTAGCTGACACATTTATCGAAACTGAGTCGCTCGCTCTGCCTTCTGTCGTCGCTTCTGGTGGGGCTTCTTACCAGCAGATGGTTTCCTCATAGTTTTGAACCTGCCATTGGTAGATGTGAACACTCCTTCATCCTTAATCATTCGAAAGCACTTTTGGAAAGCTGCATCTCTTTGTTTTTTTGACATTTTCTTCCAAGCATCGAGAGTGATTTGATGATGTACATACATACAGGACAGTCGAAACTCGCCAAAGCCGATGAGAGCTCTTTCTGCTTCTAAATGCTGCTGCCTCGATAGCTCCTCCAAGCGAAAAATCAAGTCAGGAAGGTTTCTTGGTGTCCAACTTATTTTCATCTTCAAAACGTGATTCAGCGACTCAGCATTGTTGGTCGTCCACAAGTGACGCTCGCAGACAATGCTTTCTCGCAACAGTGGTAGCACGTGTGAGGCACAGTATTTCGCAAATGCTGGGATTGCACTTCGCATTTCATGTATAAGCTGTGCCACAGCAGCATCAAAAACAGTCACTGTATTAGAGTTGGCAAGTCCATGTGTACCGAAAATTTGTGAAATAATTTTCTTTCGTTCGTACTTATCAACACCACATGTGTCTGATAGCTGCCTTTTGGCATTGTCCTTCAAATGCTTTGTACATGCCACTGTAAACGCGTATGGAAAGGAATGCATCATTGCCTTACGCATCCCCAGCTCAGCATCCGATCCAAGAATAATCTTCTTTTGAGGTGAATGTTCCAGCATCAAAGATAAATGGCTGAAGAAGTAGTTATATGTCGTGGCATCAGAATTGCCATGTAAAAAGATTGGCCCCATAAAAATGGGGGTATCTCCTGTTGATTTGCGATACAAAGCCAAGTTCTGATACGAACTAGGGGTAACAAAAACAGAGCCCAGATTGTATGTTTTGTCGAATGACAGTACACTTGCGTTGGAACCGCAGCAGAATTCTTTAACGTCTCGCAGTTGCTTATCTGTGTACAGAACAGCGCAAGGCGGCCTTCCATGTGGGTGAATTACATGTCGTACAAATTCATTCATTTGAAGCATTTCAACGACAGCCAACCACTCGTCTGCAGGGTTTGCGAATGGCACCCTGTGCCCCGAAGCATTTTTACGATTTGCATCTCTTACTTGTTGAAGATTACGAGGAGACTTCTCACTCTCTTCCAAATTGTCCTTCACTAACTTAGCATAAACTTCTCTAGGTGGAAGCGACTTCAGCATCTCCTTCATTTTCTGTATAGTTTCTTCTGGTGTTCGAATGAAGTGTGAATCTTCTGCACTATCGTTCCCATGCTGCTTGTGTCCTGGGAATGTACCTGCGTATTCAAAAATGGCAATTGAGTGTGCTGCACTCTCAATCCAAGTAATCCGGCGACGATAGCTCGAAGCAGATTGTGAGCCAAATTTCAAACTTGAATAATGGTGCACAAAAGTAACAACGTCTTCCTTCAATGGCTGTGGAGATAGTGGAACATAGTAGCGTTTGTTACTGCACTGAAATTCAGTGCAGTATTTTTCTTCTTTACGATGCAATCGAGATCCAAGACGATTACTTGCACATAAATATGGAACTCTAATAGTAGGCGAATTTGATGAGACCCACGCTCCACAGTCATCCCAAAAAAGGCTTTTCTTGCCACCCAGTCGACGCTGTATATTGTCAGTGTTGTCAACCACGAAGTATACATTGTCCTTTTTTCCAGTCGGAACTGATTTTAGGGCATTCTCTATCCCGGTTGTAGTCAAAACCTCATAAACTTTTTGGCCAGACATGAATTTTCCTCCTGGTAGACTAGAATCAGTTCCATAATCAGTAAACAGGTTTGACTCGTCGGCGATGTAATCATTCTTCCTCTTTGCATTCTTTGGATCTGAGTCAGAATTGGATTGCTTCTCATCATCGGTGCTCATTGATTCGTCCGCTCTTCTTCTTGTGTCCTTGTACTTCTTTCTTTTTGACTTCTGCGAACTTGAAGTGCCATTCTCCTCCACCCCAGCATCATCGCCTGCAGCTTCATTCTCTCTCTTTGTGCCTTTCTTCTTCTTTGACTTCTGCGAACTTGAAGCGCCACTCTCCTCCACCCCAGCATCATCGCCTGCAGCTTCATTCTCTCTCTTTGTGCCTTTCTTCTTCTTTGACTTCTGCGAACTTGAAGCGCCACTCTCCTCCACCCCAGCATCATCGCCTGCAGCTTCATTCTCTCTCTTTGTGCCTTTCTTCTTCTTTGACTTCTGCGAACGCGTCTTGTCCTTGTCCCCCACTCCAGCACCATTGTCATTCGCTGCCTCTTCACTTTCCTGCGCATTCTTCTCTTCAGCCCTCCTCGCATGCGACTCACCTTCGTCACTCCCAACTTCACCATCCTTTTCGCCATCATTCCTCGAGTCGTCAACTCGTGAGTTCTCACTATAGTCCTCTGCCCCCTCCTCATCCATCTCAACACTTGTTGGTGACTCATGTGTTGCATCGACTATTCGTATGAGTGGAATGACATGGTTCGCAACGAGTGCAGTTGCCTTGGCTGGAACGTGCGAAAAGTGAGACCACATTAATGTGATTACCGGACTGCATGGACGGCGGACACCACGACCACACACAAGGCGTGTGTATGGATGCTGGTCACAAGAAATAAGAGCATTTGGTGGATGATATGACTGAATCGCTTTACCAATGGCAGCACTCAGTGCAAAGAAGTGAATCATCTCTGCATAGGAGCCAGGAGTAACAGCACTCATCATTACATCTAGAAATGGTGGTGTATAGATCCGACAGTCATTTATTAGATCAGTAAAGTTTGCTGCTTCCAAATCATAGAATGATCTGTTGTCAATCAACTCTAGCCCAATTCGCAAACGAAGGTACAGATGGTGCTCCTGTGTGCCATAGAGAGCCAGGGAGGCTGCACGATAAAAACAGTTGCCATCCCCAGCAACAGCTGCAGGGTGGTACAAATTGAGTACACATGGCTGGAACAGCAGCAAAATCTTCTTGGCAATATCATCAGTACCAGTCTTATCGGTGCCAGCATTTCCAAAGATGACCTCTTGAAGTTGTGGTTCTACAAAGTATGTCGCCAGCAGAAGTTGTTCGCGCTCACTAGCAGACATAGCCACTGAAGTCTGTAGCCTGAAATTGTTGAAACAAAAGAAAGTAGCAACTTTTATGTTGAATTTGAGCTAGCTGACTTGCAAAATCCACTGGAAATGCTTTATACAAGTTTATCAAGATTTCTATCATGCACTATAGCAGACTGTAGCAGTTCTCAATCTGAGCTTTATGATACATTTAGAATTGCATGTAATCTATTAAGAGAATGTAGAAAAATGATCCAGATATGAGTAATTCCTTGAATATGTCATATGACAGTGAAGTTGAAGTTTTAGTTTTCCTTTGCAACTACTTACTGCTTACTACTATACTACTAAGTACAGTATATATTTTTTTCCCATTTTTTTATCAAAAGCCCTTAGGGTAAAACATCATCAACCAAACCATTCAAGAGAAATGAAAGTCATATTTATCTTTCATGTGATTCTTCCTAACTATTTTATTCATTTGTTATGATATTTCAAGTTCTATGATGCCTTTACTATGCCAAAATGAAAAACAGAACATCGGATTCTTTGTT
Source organism: Macrostomum hystrix (assembly GCA_950097015.1). Classification (NCBI taxonomy): domain Eukaryota; kingdom Metazoa; phylum Platyhelminthes; family Macrostomidae; genus Macrostomum; species Macrostomum hystrix. The sequence continues at coordinate 7,213,053 of CATNEN010000025.1, read as the reverse complement.
CAGCTTGACAATGCATGAAAATTGTTGCTTGGTTTTGATAGAAAGTGGTCTATTACCTCTTTCAACTTAATTAACTGCTTTGGATAAAACAATATTCTTCAAAAAGAAAAATATTAACTTTCTGCAACTTTGGGTTAGCTTCACTTTGATATGAAGCATACTGAAAGTTTAATAAAAGGTTGAATATATAAAATCATTGATTTCTTGTTTGGTTGATGACTTTTACCCCATTCTCTATTTTTATAGAATATGCTTTCCACCATTTTATATCACTGTTGATGAAGAAGCCCACTAGAGTTCAGTTCCACCATAACTAAAATTTTCCCATATCCATATCTATATCCATAACCTCTTAATTTTCCCATAGCCTATCCATATCCATATCTTTTATGAAAAAATCCATATCTGTAACTTCTCATAGACATATCCATAGCTATGGCAGAACTCTAAAGCCCACCATTTGTAAGGTCTACTCTCTCTAGCACTACCACAAAGAACATCAATTTGATTCTAATCAAGATGCAAGTCATAGGCCTAGGGACTAGCATAAGTCATAAGGGAAGAATCTTAAGATAGACAAAATGTATAATTTTATATACATCTGGTGGGGCACAGCACTGTGATTAGGCCACGAGGCCCCTGCAGCAATAGAATTTTGTGAATTTAATATGAAGACCACACTACAGCATTTACTCACCTAGAGAGAGCACCCTGAATGTCATATCCTCCATCGTTGATGTGGACACACGTGGGACAAAGGAAGTCTGCATTTGAGGAATCCCACTTAGCAAACAACACTTCGCTCATTGCAAGACATGTTCGATGGCTCCAACACTGGCATCCACAACAATAGATTGTATCGTCAGCGCATTCAAGACCACACCCAGTGCAGGGGTACATAGGACTCCGAATCCTCATAGCACACTGCTAGGATCTTTACCGTCTTGATTGAAATGTGGCTTGGTGATTTGATAGTCTGCACGTGGCGGTCCAAAATCGAATACTGTAAGTTTAATTTGTTAACTGCTCCTGTAAGTTAGTTTAAACAAAGTGTTGCACAAAGAACTCACGATTGATTTGAAAAAGCGTATGGTATGTAAACTGAAGCTTCTTTTAAAACGACCCGTAATAGTATACAATAAGCAAGGGTTGAAATTCTATTCTAAGCACAAAGGCAATGACGACTCGATATATGCAACTGCAACGGCATTACAAAATACAGAAAACACACACCCTAATATCGCACGTACGGTAGCTATTGATCGCACTCCCTCACACCGATGTTGCTTCACTTTGCACGGCGGATGCTTTAATCAGCCATAGTTTGCCCTCGATCAATAATTTTGTCATTTTCAGGTTCCAGTTGGTCCGTTTCGGTTTGTTTCGGTCCGTTTCGGTCCGTTTCGGTTTGTTTCGGTCCGTTTCGGTCCGTTTCGGTTTGTTTCGGTCCGTTTCGGTCCGTTTCGGTCCGTTTCGGTCCGTTTCGGTTTGTTTCGGCCCGTTTCGTCAGTTTCGGCATTTCCACGGACCGTTGTTTTTTATGAAAAAATATATGTAATTCTCATAATATACTTATACTTGATTAGAAAGTAACAGTTAATTTGAGTTAGTTATACCATAGCTATTGACTGGCTATTGTGCTTCATTATAAATCAACAAAATAGTTATTTTGTAATGCTTCTCTCTTTAATTATCATTCTAAGGATATGATGTCACCAAAGTTGTTGTAGGCCTAACTTCTTTGTAAAGTTTTAATCCTAATGTGCAACTAAAGTTGTGGTAGTTCTAATTTTTAATAGCCTACAAAAGTTGTTTACAAGGGTATTTTAATGTGTAAGTAATTTCAATATTTTCTTAGAATTTGTCTCTGAAAATATATTTTATATATTTCAAAGAATTTCTTGGCTGTGTATTTAGTTTGGTAGAGTATTTAGTTGGTGTAAGTTATCATATTTAGTTTTTCTGGGTAGCACATTTAGTTAGTCTAGGTAGCATATTTAGTTATTCTTGTTGATTACTTTATTAGATGTATGTATTTCTGAGTATAGGCTTTCCAAAGAGTGTTAACAATTATCTTAAGTGTACAGCAATACTTTCCAATTTTTCTCTTTTGAATCCTTCTTACTTGTTGTCTTTAAATGTTTTTAACTGTCGCAGCACTGGCGCAGCACAGTCGCAGCACTGGCGCCCCTGGTGGGGGCATCTTATTCCCATGATTAAAATTTAGGGGGGCGACTGCCCCTCCGCCCCCCCCCCCTAAATCTGCCTCTGTATACAGTATGCATGTACACGCGTATGCATAAGGAAAATAGCCATGGCATAACAATAACAATGTCAAAGAAACAAAATTAAACTGTTTCAGAGTTCAGAGTTAGACAGGTCAAGGTCAATTCGTGACTACTTTTCTATTAATTGCTTGCGAGTCACCTCAAGGCCTGGGGATACACCACATTCTTCGTTCTTCCCCTTGGTGCGAAAATGAATAGGCCAGCTGGAGTTCCAACACGGGAGCAGGCGACATAAAGCTGCCCATGCGAGAAGCAAGGAGTCTCCAGGTTGATGCCAGCCACCTTCAGCAACTGTCCCTGAGCCTTGTTAATAGTCATCGCAAAGCACACTCTCACAGGGAACTGCAGTCGCTTGAACTGAAATGGCAGGTCCGTGGGGATAATTGGAATCCGGGGAACGAACACAGACTCTCCTCTGCCAGATCCAGTCATTATCGTGGCCTCAATCACGTGTGGGAAGAGCCGCCTGACTATCAGTCTGGTGCCGTTACACAGCCTTGGCGCATTCAGGTTGCGGAGGAGCATAATTGGTGCCCCAACTTTCAGCTGCAAGTTGTGCGATGGAGTTCCAGGAGGATCTAGAGAGTTCAGAAACTCAACAGGATACTCCACAGCGGTGTCATCAGTCAACGTTGTATCAATTGACTTGTAGGTGAAAACTGCACCTGGCAACTCCTAACGCAGTTGGTAGTTAATTTCGTTGGCGGCATCATTTCTAGGACAGAATTGCCCTCTCTGACAGCCAGTCAACGTCAGCATATCGAACCATCAGGTTCGGGTAAACTTTTGCCTTGAGCTCCTGCACTGACTGCACAATGGTTCCGATTGTAGCGATCGATGACTGCCCATCCTCGGTGCTAATCTCCAGCAGACCATTGCCGATTCGCAATAGATTGGCAGAGAACTCATGAGCTGTTTCGTCTCCTTGAATTGTAGCTCTCATGTTTGTTCGTAGGTGCAACTTCACAACCGATGGCCACAGGTGAGATGATTTTAGGCAAGCATTAATCTCATCAGCAGGAGTGCCACGCGGAATCACAGGCAGCGTCTGTCTAAAGTCTCCAGACAGCAGCAGTGACACCACCCATCAGTTGATCGCCAGCCTCTCTCTTTCTTCTATCCCAGGCTGGCTGGAGAGAAATATCGACCGGAGAGCCCTGCGCACTGGGACGCCACCGCACTCACCGCACTCAGTCTCAGTGCTGCTTGGGGGCCAGTAGACAGTCTAGGGGTTTGGGCTGTGTACATTCACGGCTTGAAATACAATGTACAGTCTGAGGCTTCGGCGCCCGGGGAAGGGAGGGGGTGGCTGTAATAAAATTTGGCCCGCAGAGTGGCGGAGGGGAGTTGGGGTGGCTGTCCTCGGAAAACAAAAAGTGACTCACTTTGAGATGATGCGGCTTTGCTCTGGATTGAGTAGAGATGTTCAAAATTGACAGCATTGTTGGAAAACATGTAAAGTGTAAGTGGATCAAATTTGGAGAAAATCTGACAAAGTGGGGCGACGATATGTCGAATTGAGTGATTTTTTGACGATTTTTGAGCAGTTTTTTGCACTTTTGAGCAGGAAGGAAATTATTTTTCGGGAATTTGAGTAGCCTATTGCACTCAGCGTAGGTGGTTTTAGGTATGTGCAAAGTTTCGTGCGATTTGGTTGAGCGGTTTCGGCGTCTATAAAGACAAAAGGTTGCACACACACACACACACACACAGACAGACAGACAGACAGAGTTTTCACTTTTATATATATAGATAAAGAATGAAAGAACACTTCCGAGTATTGTATATGAACTTGATATGAAACTCCAGGTTATTTTCTTTTGCTAAACTCAGCTGTATTTTACTTATTTTGTAATAGAAATGGCAGGCACATTTTAACAAAGTTTTATACAGTATAACAAATATTCATTCATCTAAACAAGTCCCATTTATAACAAATACATTTAATCAATTTTACCATATGCTTTCTAAGAAATTTGGAAACAATATAATACAATTAGATCAATTATTCATGAATGAAACTTTTTTAAATTTGGTGAAGCAACATGTTTTGCCAGATATATTAAAAACAGCATCGGATCTGCTTCCAATGAAAAGTTATCAAAATTTTAATGTGAAAAATGCTAATTTGTTCCTATCTCACCATTGCATTTTTCTGTAAAAATCTGCCTTTAATAAATTTTTCAAGAAATGAAGTGTCCTGTCCATCTTCTAGTGGTCCTTAAGCTATTTATGAACAATTAGATTAATGTGCATTAAATCTAGCTAGCCATCAACAAGAACTTAGAGAATCTTGTTAATGAATATATAGTTTTATGCTGAGTTGTTAAAAATTGTTTGTCTACTTGAACAAAATTCAGCCAAAACAATGGCCTCCAGGGCAACTGGTGGACCTGGTGATGCTGGCACCAGTGGTTCTAGGTAGGTTTTGTGTGATTTTTTAATGTCTTCCTATAGTTACGTAGAAAGGCCACTTTGACATTAAATTAGAAATGTGTTTCTCCTTTCTAGACCTGGGCCAAGCTATGAACCAAGTAAGCGTCTCCAGCAGACTCAAGCTCAGGTTGATGAGGTTTGTAGCCACTTAAATTAGTCGTCTCCAATGTTGTCCCTACAAATTAAATATCTACAAACCTGAATTTCACCACTCTCCAAGGTTGTGGGCATAATGCGTGTCAATGTTGAGAAGGTGATGCAACGAGATGAGAAAATCACGGACCTCAATGATCGAGCTGGTAAGAAAAATAAATATTACGTGTTCCATTTTTTCCTTACGTTGTATTTTTTTCCTTTAGTTCCTAACTCACACGGCTTGGTTAAAGTGTTACTATAACTGTCGTTTACTTTAGATTGTAAATGAATTATTTTACTTCTGTTTAATAAATTATACAGTTGCATATTTTCTATGCTAGCTACTAGTTTGTATAATTTGTGTAATTACGTAGGAGGGATTACGTAATTGTGTAATTACGTAATTTGTGTTGTTTAACTACAAGTTAAGTACCTCATGGTGTTTGCCGCCATATACTCTGCTCGATGATTTGTGTCTGTTTTGCTGTTTTGTCTGTTGTCTGTTCCTCTTATGGTCTATTGTCTGTTCCTCCTATGGTTTGTTGTCTGTTCCTCTTATGGTCTATTGTCTGTTCCTCCTATGGTTTGTTGTCTGTTCCTCATATGGTTTGTTGTCTGTTTCTCATATGGTTTGTTGTCTGTTTCTCATTTGGTCTGTTCTGTTGTCTATGGTCTTTTGTCTGTTCCTCCTATAGTCTGTTGTCTGTTCCTCCTATGGTTTGTTGTCTGTTCCTCCTATGGTCTATTGTCTGTTCCTCCTATGGTTTGTTGTCTGTTCCTCCTATGGTCTATTGTCTGTTCCTCCTATGGTTTGTTGTCTGTTCCTCCTATGGTTTGTTGTCTGTTCCTCCTATGGTCTATTGTCTGTTCCTCCTATGGTTTGTTGTCTGTTCCTCCTATGGTCTATTGTCTGTTCCTCCTATGGTTTGTTGTCTGTTCCTCCTATATTCTGTTGTCTTTTTCGCCTCTAGTCAGTTGTCTATCCCTCCTAGTCCAGTAGGCTAAAAGTGCACGTTAAAAACACGCCATCGATGCCATCGCCGCCGCCAAATTCAGACGCTCTGCAGGCGGGAGCTTCGCGCTTCGAAGCCAGCGCAGGCCGGCTTAAACGAAAGTATTGGTGGCAGAACACCAAGGTCTGGCAGAAAATTGAACTTCGACTGGATTTTATGGCCCGTTTTTTTGTTGCTCGATTGATTGATTGATTGATTGATTAATTGCTCTTGAACTAATGATTCTGTTCTCAAGGACTAGCTGAGTTTAAGAGTAATGAATTCTAAATTATTTCCTAAATTGGGTTAACAACAATGTTCAAAGTAAATCTAAATTCACTGTATGCATGATTATACCAATATTGTCTTGAAAAAAAGCAATACAATTGTTTGTGCGGCTTTTAAAGATTTTTAATGCCATTAAAAAGCAAGTATTGGTTGTAATATTATGTGTACGTAGATTGTGTGTGCCACTGGCTGCACAATGTGGTCCAAATAGGCTACTTGTTCCATTTCTAGGACACATTTTTTCTGCTTTCTGTTCTTTATATATTTTTGCATGATTCGCATTCAATATGCTGCCGAGTAAGTAGTATGAATAAATCATGAAGCGTTCGTTTTATTTCCTTTTTTGCCAGACAATTTGCGTGTTGGCACTCAGCAGTTTTCTAATGCTGCGTCCAGGGTGCGACGAAAATATTGCTGGCAGAATGCCAAGGTTGTACATGCAGTTTAGTGCTAGATAGACTACTAACTAGACTAACGAGTAGTCAAGTGTGAATGTGTAACGTTTTTCACGAAAAATAATCTAGTTTGCTTTGTCCTCTGCAGTTTATTATAATCTGAGAGACGAATGAAAAATATTGTAGATATTTAACCAACGCCTTTGCTCTGACTTCTTTTGCAGATGATGCTCATTATTGGAGTCGTTGCGCTCATCATCATTCTCATCATCATTAGTGAGTTTATGTTTCTTTATGTACTGCTTTCGTTTATAACTATTAAGTTAGTCCAAGTCCATGGACTGAATAGGTGTACATAGCCTTTGGTTATGACACGCAATAGCTATCTCGTCTTTCCTGCGTCCCACCTCTCAAGTGTCTCATCTCTCCCGTGTCTCATCCCCCCTGTCATCTCTTCTGTCTGATCTCTCCCCTATCTCATACTGCAACAGTCAATGCGCTAGTTTTTTTCGTTAATATACCACTAGAATAGTGGTATACCACAGACTCTACTAAATTGATTTCAGTCTCCATTGTCAGCAGTACAAACAAAGGCAGCGGGGGTGGCGGTGGTGGTGGTCCCACGTCTCCCGCGACAACACACGCCTGAGAGCGAATCAGAGTGTAGGAATTCTTAAAAAAACTTTGTTAGTATTTCGTGTCGGCTGCCTCTACTAAAGCTACGGATTTTTTACTCTTGATAAACTCTGCAAAATGAATAAAGCACAATATAGCCTGCTCGAATTCTAAATATTTCTTAAGCTTGCTTAACGTTCTGTTTTGTATTAACTGTTAATGAGGTTTTATGGCTAAGTGTGTTCAGTTTATGCCTATGCTTCACTAGCCTTTAAATATTTCACTGTCTTAAAAGTTCATGTTTTCAATCGTTTAGTAGTGAGAAAGCTCATTGGTCTCAAAGTACTTTTGCCGGTTGCTTAGCTAAAAAATTTTCCCGAAAAGCTCATTTAGCCAAAGAGCACTTATCCTATTCGTTAGGCATCGATTTAATAAGCATGTCTTTAAAGTTTTGGTACAGTATATATGTGCGATCGAGTTCATTTCCATTATTTTCTTCACTTCTACGTTTCTATAAATACATAAAAAAATAAAAAAAAATTTGATTGGCTATAAATCTCCTAATTCTAAATAATGAAACCAACGCAGTCAAATATCATTGTTTTATTTCAATTACAATGGAATAATAATTAGGCGCTTCTGATATTCATACTTCAAATATAATTCAGCTTTCAATGTAAGACTGAAAATGTACTTTTTTAAGCCAAAGAAAATAGACAGCTTTGAAAATTTGAGGCAAGACTTGATAATACATTCTAATTTAACCAGCTTGTGTGTAGCTACGTCTAGTTAATTGTTATCAGCGTGATATATTAATCACTTATTATTTTTTGATAACTATTCTCGTTCAAGCTACTCGTTAGTAGCGCAAAGGAGCGTGTTTTATGAATCTTTGTACCACTAGTTTTTTATTACTAAGAAGTGAACTATTTACTGTATAGTTACTATAGGACCAAGCCTACATGTGGTGGTGAAACACAGCTTCGCAGTGCCTGCTGCCGTTGCTAATCTTAACAATACGCAACTAAAGAGGTGAAATGTTTAGCTAAAGTAAAACAATCCGAGTCACTTCACATCAGTTCTACTTTGGCGTGCTGAACACAGTTTTCTGCTGGTGCATCGCGCGTTCCTGTAAATTTGAAACGAAATATTCTTGTACGTTGAAAAGTAAATAGTAAGTAAATAATATACTACTGCTAGAGATTTAGTAGAGTAGGTGACACGCCCGAGTCCAACAACAAAGCTCCTGAGTTCGAATCTGACGCGAGGCCACATTCATATGTCCGGGTAGAGAAGGCTTTGCGGGGCTTGTCGAACAATTAATGCCTTTGATGGCAAACCTGCTCAAACAGGGCACAACTGAAACTGTGCACTGGGGGCGAGTGGGTCAGCGGCTAACGTCGCTGCCTCGCACTCCAAAGGACGCTAGTTCGATTCACCCTTCAAGTCACGATTAATTTCGGGACTTGTTGGGGGGTTTGGACAGTAGCGACCGGCGGAGGTGCACCATATTTCGTGCAATCAAAGCTTGAAATAATAGCTTCGCTCCTACCTTTCTGTGTGCCTGTTCTGCGTTGTGTGAGTTGTGTGCGTTGGCGCTGGGGCGTGAGGCCTTGCGGGGGTGGCTGGGGGGCGGGTGTACACCGCCGCGCGATTTCTGGACTTCCGTCAGCGCGATTGGATAAGTGTACACTCATCACCCGGCCCCCCCCTGAGGACTGATTTCTTATCAGCTTTCCGCCCCGGCTTGGTCTGCTATGTGCGTGTGGGGCTGGGGTGGGGGACACTGCTGCCTATTCTGGGTGCCTCCTGCCCTCTCCGGCTGGTCTGTGCTGCTGTGTGTGGTACCTGCTCAGGGGAGGCGGCGCGATGGGCGCAAAAGCGCCTAGTTCGCCGGTCTGGGGGCGTGCCGCTCCGTCGCTTGTGCGACAAGTGCCCCGGGCCCCCCTGCAAATAGATAGATAGAGAGTGTACACTGAAAATCAGGGCACATGTACACACCAGTGTGAGTCTGTGCCTGTTTGCGGTATCCGTGTCATATATAGATGAGCTATATATACAGAAGTCCTTGCTTCTGCATTTTGGGCAACTTAACGAATTAAAACCTCATCAAGCCAGACTACTCAGTTATTCTACTACTTACAGTAGAAATAGCCGCACATGGAGGCCATAGTTTTAGAAAAAAATATAATAAATCTATCGCGGTTTTTTGAGTAGCACTCTACCTGACCCTCCTCGTTAAGCAGCACAGTTTGAGCAGTCTTTCCGATCTCCCAGCGGCGCACACTTGGCAGCTCAACGTCCATGCCGCCAGACTCTTCCTGGCCGTTGGCTGGGCGCTCCCCGGCTGCCCAGAGGCGCGCGGACTCGCCAGGCTCAATAGTCAGGGCTGGCAGCGGCACCTCGGCGATCGGCTGACTCAATCGACCGTCCACTGTGCGACGAATGCGCCAGTTAATGAGGCGCTCGGTCTACGGTTCGGTTAAAGGATGTAAAGTTGACGGAAGTGACGGATTTCTGAATAATTAATGGCTATAAAGTTCCCTCAATATCGAAGTAACTTGATGTAAATTTAGCAGATATCAAAGTAAAGTACATCAAAATGAAAAATAACAAAGTAACGCATTAAAATATAACGAATTTCAAACAACAAATGAAATTATTTAGCCGACATCAAAGCGAATGATATCATACTAACGGAGGGGGTCGGTGGCAGAGCGGTTAGTACGCGTTTGCCTCTCGCACCAAGGTCCGTAAGTTCGATTCCGCGGTGAGGCCACATGAATTTATTTGGGCGCGCAGCCGCGGAGAGAAGGCTTGGGAGCTTGTCGTGCAATTTACGCCCTTGAGGTCCAACCTCCAAAGCACAGTGAGACTGTACACTGCCTGACGATGAGAAAGTCAGGGCAGATGTACACACCTGTGTGAGCGCTATGCCTGCGTACAGTATCTGTGTGCGTGTGTGCTCAGGAGTCAGCGAAATGGGCAGAATTGCCTCCTCGCTGGCTGCGGGTCTAGTGTCACCAAATGATGTGACATTGCCCACAGAACCCCTGCAATGATTATTATTGTTATTATTATATCATACTAACGGATTTTCATGCAACGAGCTTGTGATTGCAGGAGTTATGAAGGTCGCACCTTTGTTCCAACATTTCGCAGCACAATGCAGGTGCCATCGGGCGCGCACTCGTCAACACATACGCTGCCCTTGTAGGTCTTCTCGTATTGAGTCTTGGCCGTGATCTCCGAGGTTACTGCTTGCACCGGTTGGTAGTTGTCTGTTAGTTGTGCAGCAGGGGACGATTTTCTGGCTCAAATGCGTTTCGCAGTTCCATAAATGAACAACATCCGATAGCAGGCTTAAGCACCCACTGCCTCTGGGACGTTTTTCCTCAGTTTGAATTTTGCAACCTTCTTGTCCCTCCGTTGAAATGAACTAATCCCTTTGCTATCCCCTTAGTTCGAGCTTTATCCCACTATCGTACCCTCTTTTTTAATTTAAATCCATCGTTATGCCCTCAGCTTGAATGATATTCTTTGTTATCCCCACTGTTGGAATGATATCCCCTTTTTATCCCACTATTTGAATGACATCCCCTTTTTATCCCACTATTTGAATGATATTCCATTGTTATCCCAATTTTGAATGATATCCCCTTTTTATCCCACTGTTGGAATGATGTCCCCTTTTTATCCCACTACGAGTATTTGAATGACATCCCCTTTTTATCCCACTTTTATTTGAATGATATTCCATTGTTAGCCCAATTTTGAATGATATCCCTTTTTATCCCACTGTTGGAATGATTTCCCCTTTTTATCCCACTGTTGGAATGATATCCAATTTTTATCCCACTAATTTGAATGATATCACTTTCTCCATCGGTTTCATAAATTTGATGCTAGTCCTTTGTTATCTTCTCAGTGTAAATGTTAGCCCTCCCCTGTTAGTCTGATTACATAAGAGCTGTGATGTGTTTTTAATGTGATGTGATGTGTTGGATGTCACGAGAGTTGTAGTTTCTAAGAAGTTTATTCGACATAGGGGATTTTCTAAGAAGCCTTAAATAGCACACCTCACTATCAGTGGCGCAACCAGGGGGGGCGGGGATGGCGGCCGCCCCCGCGGGGCAATGTACGCAAAGGTTTAGACCGCCCCCCTAAGGCAAAACCTGATTGGGCCACTGCTCACTATAACTGAAATTTCTGTTGTCACATTTGCGCAACGGCACTTTTCGATATACCCTAAATGTACTTTTAGCTAGTATTCAGCAATCAGGACTGGGATGTACGCTGATATTGAACACCATGGAAAAAAAGAAACGAAAAAAATCTCATGCTTTGGTTAGGCTTGTCGGCGTACCAGCCAGCGACACCGTCAATATAACTAGCTTTCAATCAGGAAATCGGTGACAAAAGCAGCAGGAGCATTGGTTGTAAGTCACTGGCTTTATTTCGAATTTTATAACAGCTTTCAAACGGCAGGAAAACATGTATTATCATTTAGTCGCTATGGTTTCTGATACATAAATAATAGGAACCAAAAAGAGTAGCTTAAGTCCTCAAGAAAAATGGTTTGAGTTGTTGCTATGAGAGTCATGACACCGATGCATGCGAAGAGAAAAATATTCATTGATTAAAAAAATATTTTTTCTTTTTTTACGATTTCTTTTTCGACAATCAACATAACAGGCATGTTTAATTACAGCATACGAGCATTCATCAAGAGCTAGATTTGTTATAAATTTTGTTAAAATGTGGTGCCAGATTGGGTGCAGGGAGTGAGGTGGTTGCCAGATAGGGGGCAGGGAGTGAGGTCGGTGCCAGATTGGGGGCAGGCAGTGAGGTGGGTGCCAGATTGGGGGCAGGGAGTGAGGTGGTTGCCAGATAGGGGGCAGGGAGTGAGGTGGGTGCCAAATTGGGGGCAGGGAGTGAGGTGGGTGCCAGATTGGGGGCAGGGAGTGAGGTGGGTGCCAGATTGGGGGCAGGGAGTGAGCTGGCTTCCAGGTAGGGGCAGGGAGTGGGGTGCCTCAGTAAGTGTCAGGCTTAAAATACTTAGTCAAAACAGAACATGTGCAAACTATATGGCGCTAAGTTTGTCCACAATCTAAGCATATAAAAAATGTAGGTTACAAAGAAACTGCGGCACAGCCGTTATATTGTTACATTTCTTGACAGCTTGACAAGAGCTTAAAAAACTAGATATAAAGCTTTCTTTAAAAATTAGCAGTGGGAAAAAGTTTTTTATGTGGTAGTTTGCGATTAAGTTAAAAGAAAAGTTTTAGGGCGACATAAGCCGAAAATAGAAAAGGAAAAGCTAAGCAAAACATTTTAGGAACCAGACACGTGACAGATTGACAAGCTGCCGGGAAAACAAAAATTTAGCCTGTCATAATTAGATGTTGGTGGACGAGCCACCGGTTGAAGAGAAACCCTGCTGTTGCTGCTGCTGTCTATAAAGCGACGGTGGCGGCTGAACGGACGCAGCACCGCCACGTACGTCGTAGGCGCTGCTGGCGGTGCTGCTGTAGACAACGCTTTTGCTGCCGCCGATCTGCTGCTGCTGCTGGGGGTAGCCTGACCCGCGGGTTGTGACTGCAAGAAACCGGTGTGGCCAGTTTTTTGCTTTCGGGAGATGATCTTGGCGAGATTGATTGGAGTGAGCAATAGCGATGTCGGGCAGGGAGTGGGTGGGGCGGGGTGTGAGGTGGTGCAGGAAGTGAAGGGATAGGGAATGAGGGGGACAGGGAGCGAGGGGGCAGGAAGTGAAGGGATAGGGAGTGAGGGGGACAGGGAGCGAGGGGGCAGGGAGTGAGGGGGGCAGGGAGTGAGGGGGACAAGGAGCGAGGGGGCAGGAAGTGAAGGGATAGGGAGTGAGGGGGACAGGGAGCGAGGGGGCAGGAAGTGAGGGGGGCAGGGAGTGAGGGGGACAGGGAGCGAGGGGGCAGGGAGTGAGGGGGGCAGGGAGTGAAGGGATAGGGAGTGAGGGGGACAGGGAGCGAGGGGGCAGGGAGTGAGGGGGGCAGGGAGTGAGGGGGACAGGGAGCGAGGGGGCAGGGAGTGAGGGGGGCAGGGAGTGAGGGGGACAGGGAGCGGGGGGGCAGGGAGTGAGGGGGGCAGGGAGTGAGGGGGACAGGGAGCGAGGGGGCATGGAGTGAAGGGATAGGGAGTGAGGGGGACAGGGAGCGAGGGGGGCAGGGAGTGAAGGGATAGGGAGTGAGGGGGACAGGGAGCGAGGGGGCAGGAAGTGAAGGGATAGGGAGTGAGGGGGGCAGGGAGCGAGGGGGCAGGGAGTGAGGGGGGCAGGGAGTGAGGGGGACAGGGAGCGAGGGGGCAGGAAGTGAAGGGATAGGGAGTGAGGGGACAGGGAGCGAGGGGGCAGGGAGTGAGTATGGCAGGGAGTGAGGTGGGGCATAGAGTTGGTGGGGCAGAGATTGAGGTATGGCGTAAAGTGGGTGTTCCAGGGAGTGAGTTGGGTTCAAGGAGTGAGTGAGGCGTTAGAGCGATAGGAGTCCTTCTCGTATTCTCACAGCTCACTGAAGCCTACTGAAAACGTCTGATTTGCCTCATATGATACAACATATTCGTAATTCCGCTGCAGAACCCGTTTTCATTTGAAATAGATTTTCTCATTTTCATTCGTTTCGCAAGTTTTTTAGTAAAAAAACTAACTAAAGGGGTTTAAATAAATACTACTCTAAATAAGCACAGAAAACTGGAGTGAAAAAAAGGTAGAAAAATGTTCCGAAATTAATTGTCGTCTAATGCGAGATAATAAAAGTTTTTACAAACGCAAGCAATAGGTCGCGAGTCTAAAGTCTATGTATTGTACGAAACCTAATTTTGAAACTAAAACACATTTTAGTCGAAACATTTTATCAGTATTAGCAATATATTGCAATGAACAACATTCATCTGTGGTTAGAACAGGCCAAAAAGTATAAACTAAAAAATGTTGAAGTCAAATCAAACGGAAAATGTCTAAAGGTGCAATGAAAATGCAATCTGCATGCCTAGCGGCGAATCACGTCTAGCAATTCAATCTGCGTACATCCCAGCCTCTCTCTATGGCTTTTATGTCTCTAAGCTCATTTTTATTAAAATCTTGGAATTCCGTGCATACTACTGTGCAGCAGTCTGTGCCGCATATCCATATAGTTTCTTTTATAAATTAGAATAAAATAATTTTCTGCTTACCAAAGCAAGTCAAATGCAGCAATTGGAATTAGAATTTTGACACTGAAAATGGCATTCGCAAACTAATGTTTTTTGTCTGCTAGAATTCTCTGCTTAGTCGAGTTTGTTTGTCAAATACCTCAATATAAAGTAGCATATGCATATGCAGTGTATTTGCCTAGAATGAATTATTGATCAGCCCAAGGTAAGTAGTCGGGACAGCCAGATCTCTTAGAAAGAGCAGAGAGAAAAGTTTAGATAATTGATTGGGAGAGACTATGGTTCCAGCTAATTCCTTGTTAAGACTGAGATCCCCCAGACACACAGGCATTGTGTGCTATATTAACAAGGCGAGGACAGCCATTGTGTTTACTACATGAAGCCGCTTGTCAATGCCAAACGAAACAATGCGAAGCGGCTAGACTGGGAGGTCACGGGTTGGGGCTGAAGATGTATTCAGATGGCAATGTCATTTCTTCATCTAGTAAAAAGATTGCGGCGGCCAACAGAGAGCAAGTCAAGCTGAAGGAACAAAGACTCACTCTCCTGCTGCTCCGAGCGGCGCTCCACCCGCTGCTCCATGGACACCGTCGGCTTCTCGGTGGTCCTGAAGCTGCCCTGCCGGCTGATGCTGTCGATCTTGTCCAGGGCGACTCCCTCGGCGTCCAGCAGCTTCTTGTAGGCGGAGATCTCCAGCTCCAGGCTGATCTTGGCGTCCAGGAGGGCCTGCAGCTCGTTGAGCACACGGCGCAGGTCGGCCTCGGTGCTGGTGAGCTCCTTCTCGAGGCGCTCCTGCTCCTCGGCGTGGCGACGGCGCTCAGACTCGTTTTCGCGCTGAAGGTCCTCCAGCATGCGCTCCAGGGTGTCGTTCTGGATGTGGTGATCGTCAGATATGGGGTGGTGGGCGCACAGGTGTGACTAATCAGAGGCCGTAGTTTTATTTAGATAGGTATGGGGTGGTGGGTGCACAGGTGTGACTAATAAGTTACACCTGGCTAATTATTTACACCTTATTATTATAACTTCTTATCTCTTAGTTTATGGTCTTTGTCACTTCACTAATGACTGTGACTGTCAGGTGGTTCCTCAGTTTTGTCTAATAACCCTAGGCCAGAAAGCCATCTCACCCGAGCCTGCAATTCCGAAATCTTCTTGCGCAGCTCCGCCATGGCGTCTTTGATCTTCTTGTTCTCTTCTTTAAAGTAGTTGGACTCCGAGCTGCCGTGATTCTGGTTCTTGGCCAGATCGCGGAACTGAAACAATTGAGACATTTTATGAAGCTACTGATGGAACAGTCACCACAGGAGAGACTAGGCAAGGAAGAGATAAGACAGGGGAGAGATGAGACAGGGGAGAGATGAGACAGGGGAGAGATAAAACAGGGGAGAGATGAGACAGGGAGAGACTGACGCGGGGAGATGAGGCACGGATGAGATAAGACACGGGAGATATGGGCCAGGGGAGAGATGAGACAGGGGAGAGATGAGACACGGGAGAGATGAGACATGGGAGAGATAAGACAGGGCAGAGATGAGACATGGGAGAGATAAGACAGGGCAGAGATGAGACACGGGAGAGATGAGACACGGGAGAGATGAGACATGGGAGAGATAAGGCAGGGCAGAGATGAGACATGGGAGAGATGAGACACGGGAGAGATGAGACATGGGAGAGATGAGACACGGGAGAGATGAGACACGGGAGAGATGAGACATGGGAGAGATGAGACAGGGGAGAGATGAGACACGGGAGAGATGAGACAGGGGAGAGATGAGACACGGGAGAGATGAGACACGGGAGAGTTGAGACACGGGAGAGATGAGACAGGGCAGAGATGAGACAGGGGAGAGATGAGACAGGGGAGAGATGAGACACGGGAGAGATGAGACACGGGAGAGACATGGGAGAGATAAGACAGGGGAGAGATGAGACCGGGCAGAGATGAGACACGGGAGAGATGAGACATGGGAGAGATGAGACAGGGGAGAGATGAGACACCGGAGAGATGAGACACGGGAGAGATGAGACAGGAAAGAGATGAGACACCGGAGAGATGAGACATGGGAGAGATGAGACAGGGGAGAGATGAGACACGGGAGAGATAAGATGCGGTGGAGTTTTGTGCACCAGAGTTTGTCAACTGCTTGTCATTAATATAGAACAATAATATATATATGATTAACTTGTGTGAATTCTGGAGATCTTTAATTGCGCTAAAATGGCAAAGTCGGATGGCAAAAAATGACCGACGAAAAATATGCGATCTCATGTGCAGACCGGTTGGGACAATAACACTAGGCAAATTGTTCTGCGTGACTCCGCATCAGCTGTTCTCTGGAGCAGCATGAGAAGTTATGACTTGGTCAATGGGTGGGTTAATCGTGG
This sequence comes from Macrostomum hystrix, assembly GCA_950097015.1. Classification (NCBI taxonomy): domain Eukaryota; kingdom Metazoa; phylum Platyhelminthes; family Macrostomidae; genus Macrostomum; species Macrostomum hystrix. The sequence goes on along the minus strand of CATNEN010000025.1, from coordinate 7,196,340 downwards.
CATATTAAAGAATAAGTGTGTGGGGGTTGAATTAAGTCAACAAAAGTTAACTACTTATAAACGAAAGCTTTTTTTCGGCTGTACTGAAAAACTATGGAATTTGCAATAGACAGTAAAAATTGGCTGCACTTACCTCTCGAAACTGAAGCAGAGAAGGCAGTGAATTTGGTTAGTAAAATGGGAAGAGACAATTTAGCACTAACCAGAAATCGATTAGTTTTAAATAATTGGGTAGAGATGGTTTCGTTTTAGGGCGTTAGGGCTTTGCGAATTGCTGGGAATTTATCTTTGGGATGGGGGGAAGTTGGGATGGGGGAAGTTGGAAATGTTTGTGATGTGGAAGTTAGGGATCCTTGGGGTGGGGAAGTTAGGGATCTTTGGGATGGGAGAAGTTAGGGATCTTTGGGATGGGAGAAGTTAGGGATCTTTGGGATGGGGAAGTTAGGGATCTTTGCGATGGGAGAAGTTAGGGATCTTTGGGATGGGAGAAGTTAGGGATCTTTGGGATGGGAGAAGTTAGGGATCTTTGGGATGGGAGAAGTTAGGGATCTTTGGGATGGGAGAAGTTAGGGATCTTTGGGATGGGAGAAGTTAGGGATCTTTGGGATGGGAGAAGTTAGGGATCTTTGGGATGGGAGAAGTTAGGGATCTTTGGGATGGGAGAAGTTAGGGATCTTTGGGATGGGAGAAGTTAGGGATCTTTGGGATGGGAGAAGTTAGGGATCCTTGGGGTGGGGAAGTTAGGGATCTTTGGGATGGGGAAGTTAGGGATCCTTGGGGTGGGGAAGTTAGGGATCTTTGGGATGGGAGAAGTTAGGGATCTTTGGGATGGGAGAAGTTAGGGATCTTTGGGATGGGAGAAGTTAGGGATCTTTGGGATGGGGAAGTTACGGATCTTTGGGATGGGGGGAAGTTAGGGATCTTTGGGATAATGGAAGTTCAAGATCTTAGGGGAAGTTTTCGGAGTGGTACTTTTATGTGAGTTTAGGGATCTTTGGGTAAAGTTAGCGGCCCCACCGGAAGTTTATCCTCTTGGTTAAGAAGAAAAATCGAGAAATCGAATGCGTGATAAATAAAATAAGCAGCAGTTTACATTTCAAAAACACTCGCAACATACCTTATTTATGTAGATGGACTCCAGTTCAACGCGAACCATGTCAACCTTTTCGTCGTACTCCTTCTGGATCTCGTGGATGGCCTGGCCGAGCTCCGTCTTCCAGAACTCGCGGCTGTCGTCTTCGTCTCGCTTGATGAGCACATACAGCTCCTTCAGCTCCTGCATCGTGAGGGGGAGTGAGAGCATTGAGCATCTGCACTCAGAAAATAATATGCTGTCATTACTCAAATCCTTGCTGTTATTCCTAAAACCCATGTAGCTCGTAATCACTCTTAAAATCCATGCTTTCACTCGGAAGTTCGACGCTTTTTCTAAAGAAGTAAGGAGTGAGCTTCAATGCCGCATCTATTGATAAAGAGGCCAGTCACCAGACACGGACCTGATCGTGCACCCGCTTGAGGAACTCCAGCTCCTCTCTCAGCGTCTGATTCTCCGTCTGGGAGCCGATGCGGGCCGCCGTCTCGGCGTCCAGATCCGTGTGAAGCCGGGCAATGTCCTCCTTCATCTTGGCCAGCTGCTGCTTCACCCTGGACTTGTCATCCTCCAGGTGGGTTAGTCGACGACGCAGCAGGGCGATCTCACCATCACGATCGGCCAGCTCATGGTTGAGGCGGTCGATCTTCTCATTGCAGTGCTCATTTTGGTTGTTTGAGTCGTTCAGCCTGATAGAAGCAATTTAGGAGAGGTTGAAAAATGTCGTTTAAAATAGGAGCTACGCAATCATTTTGATTAAAGATGAAATTACATTTAGTCTGAGCATGAATTCCCCTTGAAGACGAAATTACATTTAGTCTGAGCATGAATTCCCCTGAAGATGAAATTACATTTAGTCTGAGCATGAATTCCCCTTGAAGACGAAATTACATTTAGTCTGAGCATGAATTCCCCTTGAAGACGAAATTACATTTAGTCTGAGCATGAATTCCCATTGAAGACGAAATTACATTTAGTCTGAGCATGAATTCCCCTTGAAGACGAAATTACATTTAGTCTGAGCATGAATTCCCCTTGAAGACGAAATTACATTTAGTCTGAGCATGAATTCCCCTTGAAGACGAAATTACATTTAGTCTGAGCATGAATTCCCCTTGAAGACGAAATTACATTTAGTCTGAGCATGAATTCCCCTTGAAGACGAAATTACATTTAGTACAGCCTATTGAAACTCTATGATGATAGGAAAATGATTTCTGTTATACCTTTATACCGAAGATTTATTAACCTTTATGATTAAGACAGAATAGATAAACTGGATCAAATGAAAGGTTTTTAGAGAAAACGCGATCAAAATTGGTTCAATCAATTGGTTTCAAGAGCGTTGCACCTATTTTGTAAAGGTGGTAGAGGAAGGATGGATGGACTAGCAGTTAGAAATAAAGCTGAAATTTACTCACATTGTTTGGGTTAAAACTTTTTAAACACACCAATCGCGCCAACCAATCAGAGCGAGGGTTAGATATGTGCTTGAGACAGATGGCTAATCCTGTTGTTGTTGGTGCTAAATGCAAAATTAAACATGACTCATCGGTTTAGGGCTGGCCGGATTGAGGACTGTGCGGCTGGTTATCTGAACGTCGGTTAAGCCCCCATATGTACGTAGTTTTTCGTCCCTCTGGCTGCATAAAGAGGAGGGGGTTGGTCTGCTACCCCACAGAGAGATAGATTTGACTACTGTGTGAACTGGCCTATGCATAACCGGATCAAACCAGTTTTTATAATAGGGCTAACGATTGATTTGACTGTGGTATTTTAAGTGGCTGAAGTTTTTTGTTTAAATTGAACCGGCCAAAATACGAGCTACAGGTTTGAGCTGCTTCCAGAACTTCCAGAATTTTGCGCAACGCCTGCAGAAGGTAAGAAAATGTTTATTACCAATTCTCATTTAGTTAAAGAACTTCCTGTAGGAAATTACACACTTTAACCGACACTTTTGCTCACAGAAATTAAATTAGAGAATCAATCTTTTAATAAAAGTTCACCGCTTTCGCCTTCCGCAACTGTTAGTCGGAAATGCTGCTTCGCAAAACGCTCCTCGTGTCTGCCCTGCTTCTGCTCAGCGTCCTCGTGGAGGGCAAGACGGTCCGCAAGGCTAGAGTCCGCATCCGGAACCGCACTGGACAACGTTTGGCGAGTGCCTCTGTGGTGCACAAGTACAGCGACGACTACAAAGAAAAGTACACCTGGCAGGGCTGGATTCCGAATGGCGGAGAGACGGGCACAGACTTGGAGGTCACTTACCACACCGGCTTCCTCACTACCGGGAGAGACTGGTGAGCCAATAAGCATGGAATAGTTTGACCTAATTATCGCCTCTTTAGGGCGTTGGACTAACGACTTGAAGGTCTTGAAGGTCGGGGGTTCGACTCCCGACCCCACTGGATAAAATTGTGCCCTTTAGCAAGACACCTAACCTTCCATTGCTTCAGTTCACCCAGCTGTTAAATGGGTACCGGCATTATCTGGGTTAATTGAGGGTAGGCGTGGCGTCCCCCCAGTCCATGGACTGAACAGCCGTACGCAGCCTTCAGATGCGCCGCACAATAGCTGCCGCTGTTCTGACGGCTGGACTGGTACAGGTGTAATTAATTATTTGTTGTTTTCGAAATTTGCATGTACCGCTTATCAAATCAATCCAATGTCCCGCACAACCTTCACCAGGTGGTCGGTGAATTACGTTCTGGAGGACGGAGTGACAATGAAGGTCACTGATCCGAAGAACTTTCGTGACTTCATCGACTCGCTGGAGTTCCTGGCAAAGGTGGGAACAGTCGTGATAGCCGCCGCCGCAAGCGCCATAGCCTCAGGTAGCAACCCCGCCGCCATCGCTGGTGCGGCCGCGGGTTCAGTCTACGTTTCCGACAAGATCTTCAATTCTGCAGGAACAGGTAAGCCACACACAATCAGCTACAAAACATTTGACCGCTAAGTTTTCCGGTGCACCAACCGCGATCGCTGTCCAACTCGAAAACCTACAGGATTTAAATCCTTGTGTTGGCGTCCCACGTTATCACACACCCAATAGACACCCCAGCTTGCTCTGCTTCTCGAGGAGTTACTTAATAAAATAATTTTCAAACATTTTAAGGTGGCATGAAACAGCACATCCTCCGGTCCGAGGACGCGGATCAAACCACAGTTATCGAACTGACCTCTGGCAACGAAGTGCGCTTCATATCTCCGTCCGGCACGTCTACCACTGGGACGAAAACTATCAAGCTTCCGGAGCCGAGAAGGCCTGTCCCGGAGCCTGTCACGGTTAAACATCAAAGTGTTGGCTTTCAGACCAACCCGAACTCCTACCCCTGCACTCAGTGGGGCTGGCGCTTTTTCGACGGCGCTGACATCAAAGGCCAGGACATCAAGCACGAGAGGCGCGGACATCGGAACGAATGCCAGGGTCTGTGCGGAGCAACTCCAGGTTGCCGATCCTACTCCTGGACGGCTCACGAGGGCACCAATATCGGTCCACGATGCTACCTGAAGAGCGGAGCAACTGAACTTGTTCAAAACTCGAAGGTCTATTCCGCGTTGATGTGCGGCAGTGGCGGCGGCGGTGGCGGCGGCGGTGGCGACTTCAAAAGCGACCCGAATTCCTACCCCTGTTCTCAGTGGGGCTGGCGCTTCTTTGACGGCGCTGACATCGAAGGCCATGACATCAAGCACGAGAGGCGCGGACATCGGAACGAATGCCAGGGTCTGTGCGGAGCAACTCCAGGTTGCCGATCCTACTCCTGGACGGCTCACGAGGGCACCAATATCGGTCCACGATGCTACCTGAAGAGCGGAGCCGGACGACTTAAATCTGACGGGAAGGTTTTCTCTGCTTTGAAGTGCTGATCTGTGCTATTTTGTTTATTAAATTCCAATGTTCTTAATAAAAAAACTTTTTTTTCTGCGAGCCTATTATGCTCACCTTGCTTCTTATTTGCGTATTTTACAATTATTTTACCAATCATTTTCAGCATTCGTATAAGACAAACTGTTTTATTACTGCAGCGAAATCTACGAGTATCTTCGACCACTATGCTCAACAAATAGTTAAATATTTTATCGATTCTATTCAAATAAATAAACTCGATTCTATTCGACCTGAACTTGGTATATTCGGGTTTTAAATTCAACTTAAGAAACCATGATTGCTGCCTTTTCAATTGATAATATAGATGACACTGGCACTTTGCTGTGAGTTTATTAGACACTGGCACTTTGCTGTGAGTTTATTAAACACTGGCACTTTGCTGTGAGTTTATTAGACACTGGCACTGTGCTGTGAGTTTATTAGACACTGGCACTTTGCTGTGAGTTTATTAGACACTGGCACTTTGCTGTGAGTTTATTAGACACTGGCACTTTGCTGTGAGTTTATTAGACACTGGCACTTTGCTGTGAGTTTATTAGACACTGGCACTTTGCTGTGAGTTTATTAGACACTGGCACTTTGCACCTTGCACTTAGGGATTATTGGGGGAAGTTAGGGATGAAGGGGGGAAGTTAGGGATTATTGGGGAAGTTAGGGATGAAGGGGGGAAGTTAGGGATCTTTGGGGAAGCTAGGGATCATTGGGGGAAGTTAGGGATCATTGGATCATTGTGGGAAGTTAGGGATCATTGGGGGAAGTTAGGGGTCATTGGGGGAATTTAGGGATCATTGGGGGAAGTTAGGGATCATTGGGGGAAGCTAGGGATCATTGGGGGAAGTTAGGGACCTTTGGGGAAATCGTTAGGAAAAGTTAATGATTTTGAACGGGATTGAAGGATTTTTTAGGGGACCTAAGGACTTCAGAGTGAGTGAGTGAGTTGAGTAGGTGAATTTAAAAGTTCTTCTGAACTCAGGGATGATTCAGTTGCAGCCATGCAGAGCCTGCACTCTTGGCAGCGTGGAAGAGAAGCAAGAAATGACGCTCTTCCGGAAGGAAACGAAAAATGGAAAGCGATGTTAAAAATAAGAAGCAATCGACTGTGCCAGACTTCCGCATTGAACTGGGCGGAGCGAAGCCACACAAAGAAATATAGAAGATGAATTTTTAGTCGCGCGAAATCCTCATTCGTGAGCTATACTTCTGCCCCCACCACGGCCCAGGCAGCCAACACTGCTGTGAGACGAACTGTTAAATAGTAAAATACATTGGGGAAAATCTCCCACTATTATAATAGAATGGCGAGTCGACTGACACGCAAAGCCCAGTATGCAGCACCAACCGGAAAGTGTTGCAGCAGCAGCAGCAGCAGGAAGGGAACAGGGGCGGCGCCGCTACTAAAGCTTCATTCTTCCCAATAATCTATAGGCGCGCTATTCTTCTCCTAAACAATTGTCCGCTTCATTGCCTCCATTGACCAGGGGGTGGCATTTCCCGACAGACAGCGGCTCTACTACCTTTGAATGACAGGCCGCTAGCTAGCTTCAGACACCATGGCATTGCTAATGGATGGGTGGAAAAGTAGATTTTATGAGATTTGCACTGACAACTAAATTCGATCAACTTTAGAGCACTCCGCTTGCGACAGACAGGAATAGAAGATTAGACTAAATGAAAATCTGCTTTGGGTGAGATTGGGCATGCAGCGACTGCTGATTGGAAATTATTGAAATCACCGCTTAATCAATCATATTTGCTCAGATATACAGCAGTCGGTGTAGTCATTTTTTTACTGTGAGAAGGACTGTGGGAAAAATGAGAAATTAAAAATAAGAGTGCTAAAGGAATGAGTAATAGAGAGAAATGAGAAATGAGATATAGGTGAGTGGAGGGAGAGTATGAGAGAATTAAATAGGCCCTATAATAATAAAAATAATTGCAGGAGGGCTGCGCGCAATAGCACATTATTTTACGACACTAGACCCGCAGCCAGCGAGGAGGCAATTCTGCCTATTTCGCTGACTCCTGAGCACACGCGCACACATAGGTGTGTACATCTGCCCTGACTTTCACCTAGTCTTGGAGGTTGGCCCTCAAGGGCGTAAATTGCGCGACAAGCCCCCAAGCCTTCTGTCCGCGGCTGCGCCTCAAATGAATGTGGCCTCGGCGTGGAATCGAGCTCAGGGACCTTGGTGCGAGAGGCAAACGCGTTAGATCGCTCTGCCACCGACCCCCTACAGGCCCGATGCTGTGAGAGCTGGTTGCAGCACAAAGACTCACTGGTCGCGCATGTCCTTGTTGTAGGCGTCCAGCGAGGCCAGCTTGGCGTCCTTCTCCCCCTTCATCCGCTCGGCATCGTCCAGCAGGCGACGCAGCTGCTTCAACTCGACGTCGTACATCTGGCGAATCTTCTCAGTCTCCTTACCCCAGCGAGCCTTCAGGCCGGACAGCTCGTCCTTCAGCTTCTTGTTCTGAGCCTGCAGGTAGCGGGTCTGAAAGACAAAGCGGGGGAGTTTCCCAAAATGTTATCTTTTTATAAAAATAGAAACAACACAATCACCGTCTGGCCAATGAAAGTTAGAAAGTCGATTTCTGCAAAACGTCACCTTCTCGATGTAGCTGCCGAGGCGCTCGTTCAGCTCCTGCATCTCCTTCTTGCTGCGACCGCGAGCCTCAACTACATTCTTGATGTCCGGAATGTCCGCCTCCAGCGAGGCCCGGCGCGACCTGTGCGACCTGCTGGCGTGCGAGGAGCTACTGCCGCCGCCATTGCCACCGCTGAAGCTCGCCTGGGTGCGGCTGACGCTGGCGGATCGCGGATTCGACACGGCCGTGTAGTTCGAGGCGACGTCTGTGGTCTCCATCTTCTGACTGCGCTTAATGACCACCTGCTGCTGCTGCTGCTGCTGCTGCTGGTCCATTTAGATTTGTAGCACTTGCTGCTTAATATTGAATTCCTGTTTAGATAGGCAAAAATGTTTTGTTCTGTTTAAAATTTAGCTTCACAAGACTGACCTATCATGCTTTAATAATTAATAAATCATTCCCAACAGTAGGACACCTATGATGGATGCCATTTTTAATCCCCAATGTCACATTCCACTCAAATTAACCCTTGAAGCCCCCGCTGCGGAGGTCACATGACTCATATCTGGAGTCGATGGGAATATCAGGTGAATACTGAGTTTGAGCACTGCTCAAATTTTGTTAAGCACATTAGAAGCGTGAATTGCGGGATTAGTTCAAGACAAATAGCGATTAGACACGGCAAAATTCTAAATTTCTTGCTTAGAAACTTACGCGATGCTCTCTGATAAGAAGATGAGCAATGGCTGTAGGTCTGGTTAGTGGGAAGGGCGGCGCCTTGAGGAGACTCAAGTTTGAGTTTTAGGGAGATTTCAGACTGCTGGTGGGAATTTATGCTGAGTTTTTTTTACTGTAGACTTTCGGGAGAGAAATGCAGTGGGAGAGAAATATTTCACAGAAAAACCAATGGGAAGGATCTGCGCACACACTTTTAGAGATCCCATTCTAGAGGAATACGCTCCTCAACTCCAACCTGCAGACCCCGAACCGGCGACAGTCAAAAGACATTGCTGCCAGAACATGACAGCGCAAACTGACCCGAGCCTCAGAGACCGGGCGGGGAGGACGGAAAGGAAGAAATAAAAGAAATGGGGAACATTATTCACAGAAGGTGGGGATCAGGGCAAACGCCCAAAATAGTGGTCCGGCAGTTGGCAGTAGAGCTGAGTGAATTTTCGACCACGAGGCGATCAATGGCCTGATTAATTTCAGTATGAGTATAGCTGTATCTGCTTTCAACTTTACTTGAGACTGTCTTCTACTAGAAGACAAAACCAGTTGGCGGTCACCAACAATTGTTTTAAAGAGGCTAGGACCAGCTGTTTGAAGCCGTGGCAGATCCTATGTGCCGATGTGGAACAGTCATTCTGTAGCCTCCCAAATTCCACAATGCTGAATATTTGACTGTCAACGGAACAGAAAAACTAAAATGAAATGATCAAATTTCAGATTAACAAACAATGTCAGAGCTATTCGCCGAATAGAAAAAGCAAATGATAGAAACTATAATTAAGTAGTTTTCTGTTACAATGTGTATCTACACGCAGTATACTGGAAGCAAGCTAGCAAGCTAGCTAATGTCTTTTGCCAGAAATAGATAAAAAAAACCGATGATATTTGCTAGAAAGAAAAAACTGCCCCTAAACTCAACTCGCAGAGCAGTGACTCAGACGAAATTAATGAGAGCGAACATGTGTGTGTGAGAGAGAGAGGGAGAGAGACGAAAAAAAACTCAATCAATAAAATCAAGGACAACTGCTGGGAGGGAGGGAGGTGGGCAGCTTACCAGACGGATATTTCAGAGCTGAGGAGTAAGTGGATCTTCTTCTCAATAAAAAAGGATTCGACTGCAGGGAAACTCAGTCCAACAGATCGCGCGCATTCGGTCGCAGTGCGCGCTCAGTGCGGTGGTAAATAAGTAGTGTGGACTAAGCAGCATTAGAGGCAGGTACCACCCCCTACAGGACTGGAGTACTATCACACTGGCAGATTTACTCTCTTCCCCGCCTATTGCCGTGATCCCTACTCCTGCTAATGCTGCTGCTGGTGTTGCAGTCAACCAATGAGCAGCCAGTTTGGCTGTTGCAACTGTAAATCCCTGAATCAGGGATTTTGGCATGCGCTGCAATCCACTCCACTAATACCTTGTTATTGTTTATGTGAGCCAAAATATACAATTAGATATCCCTCAGGTATTACAAATGTACGACCCAACACTGCATTCACTGCACTGTGGATATCTGACGGCAGTGAATCGAGTGACTCAAATTCACAGTGAATATCTGTGACGGCAGTGAATCGAGTGACTCAAATTCACAGTGGATCTGTGATAGTTCTGTAACCATAGTAAAAGAGATATTGAACAAAACCTGAGCAGAAACGATATCATTTTCAGTTTAAACAGATCTAAACATAAGGCAACTGTTTGTTATCAATAAATAAGTGTATTTTATATTTATAACTACTGTTGTCAGTAGCTAGCAAAGTGAATAAAGTGAAATAAAAACCTGCCTACTTAGACACCCTTGACCTGTGATGGCAGTTTTCGTGAACAAAATGTGACGATAAATCGAACCTAAGACAAGATTTTTCGCATCAACCGTATATCGAGCTAGTTGATAGATGTACTAAATTCTAAACTGAAAAAGTTATAACGAAACAGAAACGCATATTCAGCTAGTCAGCAAACAAGCATGTCACAGCTCTAGGATTTGAAGAGAATTGAGTTCATTTTATTGTAGAATGACGCCGACTCTCGCACTGAGCTCAGATTTGCTGGCACCGTCTGTACAGACTTCAGCATCTGCTGCTGCTGCGGCTGCTGCAGTTTCACAGTCAGCTGGGGAGCGGCTGCGGAAGGATCTGTCAGAGGCCTGGCGGACACTGGCAGCAGGCCGAATCTAGGCAGATGCCTGGCTGCGGTTGTAGCCGCTGGCAGCACAGAGGGCCCGCTTTGATCCTGACTGTAGGCGGCTGTTGAAGCCGGCGACACCCGGTGGGCGGCGAACGCGCCCAGCCTGTCTATGGAGGCCAGCAGGCCGTACAGGGAGCTGCAGGCGTGGGCGTGCCGCACAGCCGACTGAGTCAGGGGGCCGGACATGGCCTCCAGGTCGAACGGATCGATAACCGATTCAACGCGGCCCAGCAGGGCTTCCAGGTCGCGGCCGAATTCGGCATTGGCCGGCGAGTCCTCCCGGCGGGAAAGCAGGGCGAACAGGAAGCGCAGGTCGAACAGCAGCTGGGCCAGCTGGTTGGGCGCCAGGGTATGCGCCGAGTCAGACTCGGATGCGGACAGTCGGGCGGTGAGGCAGCGATCGATAATAGCTAGCAGGCGATTGGTCAGGCTGACAAGCAGGTGCTGCAGGCTAGCCCGGCTCATGGTGTGACCACCGCGCCTGCGTTTGACGAAAATCAAGTAAAAAATTAAAGATTATCAACACCAATAATCGTATTTGAAAGGGGCTATAGCAATGGCGCAATAATTTGGCGATTTTCGACCACAGGCAGCGAGGAGGGGGGTTGGTGGCAGCGGGGCCGCGGACAGAAGGCTTGGGGGCTAGTCGTGCAATTTACACGACTCCAAGGCACAGTGAAATGTACACTGCCTGGCGATGAGAAAGTCAGGGCAGATATACACACCTGTGTGAGCGTGTGCCCGCGTACAGTATCTGTGTGCGTGTGTGCTCAGGAGTCAGCGAAGTGGGCAGAAGTGCCTCCTTGAATGAAACTAAATGATGTGCCCTTGCGTGCAGCCCTCCTACGCTCGTACAATTATTATTATTGTCACAGGTAGCGAGGAGGCAATTCTACACATTCCACTAACACTGGAGCTCACACACGGGATGTGTACATGATAGTACATCTGCTCTGACTCTCACAGTGTCTTGGGGGTTGGTCAGGACTAAGGGACTCTGGGTGCGAGAGTCAGACGCGCTACCCGCACAGCCACTCACACCATTTCTCACTATCAAATCCTGATTATCGTATCTGAGCCCTAGAAAAATACGTCAGGAAGTCATGAGTTCGAATCCGCATCGAGGCCACGGAAAGCCAGGGTCTAGTTATTTATGAATCAATCACCTTCCCAAATCGCGGCTGAGGCCGAGCAAAAGCCGATGGCAGAGCCGCGAGGCGCACACGGGCACCAGGGCGCCAGCGGCTGCAGTCGCGTCGGCAGCAACGTCAGCACCCGCGCCACTCGGGCCCTCCGCGGCAGCAGCGGCCCGCCGATCCCATCTAGCTGAGGCGGCAAGGAATGCCCGACTCGAACCTAGGACCTCCTCGCCCAGGGCCAGTTCAAATCGCTTGACGTGCCGCTCGCACAGGCCGTCAAGCCAGGCTTTGGCCAGAGATTCGCCGACTTCGCGGAGGCGCGGGTCCGCCTTGGTCGCCTGCCGGCGCGAGTGGCCCACGCCAGCCAGTGAGGCAGCCGTGGCTAGGCCTGGGAGCATAGTTGCCATAGCAACCGCCAGACGCTGCAAAGCCAACAGGCAGTGCTCCGAGGACGAAGAAGCCGTCGCGCATGCCTCAGCCTCCGCGTTTCCGAGCGACTGCAATCTGAGAGCGCAGCGGCCGATGAAGTCATCCAACAGGGCGCGAACCGCCGACTGACCGTCTTCGCCGCCACCGCTGCCATTGTTCTCCGCCAGCTCGGCATTCTCAATGCTGGTAAACAGTCCGCGGACAGTGACACGACAGGCTTCGCAGAGGGCCTGCAGCCTTGGAGTCAGCATTGCTAGGCGGTTGGCAACGGACTCCTTGGCCGAGTCAGACCACAGGTAAGCGGCCGGATCCAGCTCCGCGTGAGTTCGGCCAATTTTTTCGCCGGTTCGTTGATTAGCGCCTGCCGATGCGGACGAGTTCGAATCTCCGGCAGTCCGGATGTCCGCTAGCAGCTGGTCGAGGCCGTCAGACCAGCTGGTGTATAGGGAATCCAAGGCCGACTCGCACAGCGACTGGGGAGGTCAGGAAGTAGCATTTTTATAAAGATTTTATACCGTGAAAGCTAGAAGCTCACACTATTAAGATATACCTTCAGTTTAGTGTGAAACACCGGTTGAAAGACTTCAATCCATAGGTCTAGACGACGCTGAAACACTGTCGAGCAGCAGGCGGCCCAGTCTGGCGAGGCGTTGACCTCCTTGAACTGTGCCAACAGTGCGCAACGAATAGCGTATAGGCTGGCGAGATCGGAAACAAACTTCAGTGCTTCCACTAGCTGATAGTTTAGGAACTCTCGCGTCCTATTAAATGACAAGAAAATTTAATCTTAGTTTCCCTCACTTCCCTCAGCTAGAAATCAACCTCATTCCGCTAGACACCCACCTAACTCCGCCAGACACCCACCTCACTTTGCTAGACACCCACCTCACTCCACTAGACACCCACCTTACTCCACTAGACACCCACCTTACTCCACTAGACATCCATCTCACTCCACTAGACACCCACCTCACTCCACTAGACACCCACCTCACTCCACTAGACACCCACCTCACTCCACTAGACACCCACCTCACTCCACTAGACACCCACCTCACTCCACTAGACACCCACCTCACTCCACTAGACACCCACCTCACTCCACTAGACACCCACCTCCCTTCGATAGACCCACACACTCTCTGTTAGACACCTACCTTCCTTAATAATTAGACACCTTCCTTAATCCTCTCTCGGATAGACCCCATCTTCATAGGCTAGACACCAACTTAGACACCAACCTCCCTCCGTTACAGACACCACTTCGCTAGACACCATACTACCTCCGCCAAACACCTATCTTCATAAACCACGGACTAAAAGACAGGCACCCGACATTAAACCTCCCCTCACCTTTCCAGCCAATCGTCAGCAGCGGCCTTCAATTCGTGCACTGTCAGATCGCAGTCTTCTAAGTTTTGCATTGGCCGGTAAGCCAGAACGTAGGCGGGCAAGTGCCGAGTGCCAACCTGTGCCGAATCGAAGCTGGCTAGCACCATGCCAGCGTTGACTTGCAGTTTCTCTTGAACTATTCGCTGCAGTAGGCCCGAGTCTGAAGGATTTTTATATCCATTTTTGAGACGAAAACTGTAATACCTGCTCCAGGCAGTAAGAATGAGGACCTTCAAAACAGCTTACCAAACTGAACTGAGGAGGAAAATAATATATGACAAATTTCAACTGACGACAACAGATTAGTCGCAACCAGAAGAAACTGTGCCTTTGAAGTTTCTGTTTCCATATCCCGGAATGTTAATTCGATAGATTGCTGAAAACGTTAAAAGGGAAAGTAAATTCAACATACAAAAAGAAAAAAACTATGAAATATCTTCTCTGTGCACCAACCTCACTCCGCTTAACACTTTCTCACTCTGCTAAGCACTAACCCTACTCCATTAAGCACCAACCTCACTCCGCTTAGCACCAACCTCACTCCGCATAGCACCAACCTCACTCCGCTTAGCGCCAACCTCACTCCGCTAATCACCAACCTCATACTAGAAAGAGTGCCATAAAAACAGAATCCGTTCACAGGATCTTACCGATCTCAGACTAAAAAAGTCTGCAATAACCGCATCAATGCCGAGACCGTTAAGCAGCATGAGAGCGGCTAGGTGCTGGGCAAATGATTGGCTACGATCGTACAGACTGCCAGGACTGATTGTAACCGGCTGAGCCAGCAGCTCCCTGCAGCGGCCTACAATGGGCTTCTTTAGTTGGCCAACATCTGACCAGCGCAGCAGGGCCTCAGCACGAAGGCCGGCCTCTTCCAAATCCGGATTTAATTCCAGGTGGGTATGCACGTGAGAAGCGATGAAGAATAGCTGAGCGGCTGATAAGCAGCTGTGCGACTCCAGACAGGAGAATATCTGGCAATTGGATCGACATTTACCACATTAAATACCACATGTTCAATGATTGCCTATATGTATCGAAAACATAATGCTTAACAATGAAGGGATTGCAGCCCAGCTGTTGGAGCGCACTTATTAAAGACTTTAAGGTCAGGGGTTCGATTCCTAACTGTACTGGAACAATTCTTGTACTTAAGCAGGACACCCGGCTGTGAAATTGGTACCAGAAACAGCTGAATTGCAGCGCAGTGAAGACTGAAACGGCGCCCTACTTCCAGTCCATGCAACAGCCTTCAGGCACATTCGAGCATGTTTACATTATAAAGTCAAATCAACGATTTAAAAACAATTGGTAAAATTTGTCGCCTACCAGCTCCGGGGTGTCCAGCAGCAGGCGAATTTGCGCGCCAATTTGACTGCGCCGAACGCGCAGCTCGAAGCGCGGCTCCACCGCTTCCTGTCCGACGCTGACTCCGTCACCATGGCGACGCCTAGAGAACGCCTGCAAATGGCGGCGATCGCGCTGCAGTCGGGCCCGGTGGGCGCTGAGCTGCGATAGGCTGGCGTTGATCTCCTGGGCGCTGCCGCTCATCGTCTTGATGACATCGGCTGCAACAATGAGCTCGCGGTAGCGCTCTCTGTGACGGGAGTTCAATGCGGGTGGTGGGTGAGAACAGAACAGGCAAAACTGAATACAGCAGAACAGAACAGACAAGAACTGAATACAGCAGAACAGAACAGGCAAGAACTGAATACAGCAGAACAGAACAGACAAGAACTGAATACAGCAGAACAGAACAGGCAAGAACTGAATACAGCAGAACAGAACAGACAAGAACTGAATACAGCAGAACAGAACAGGCAAGAACTGAATACAGCAGAACAGAACAGGCAAGAACTGAATACAGCAGAACAGAACAGACAAAAACTGAATACAGCAGAACAGAACAAACAAAAACTGAATGCAGCAGAACAGAACAGGCAAAAACTGAATACAGCAGAACAGAACAGACAAAAACTGAATACAGCAGAACAGAACAGACAAAAACTGAATGCACCAGAACAGAACAGGCAAGAACTGAATACAGCAGAACAGACAAAAACTGAATACAGCAGAACAGAACATACAAAAACTGAATACAGCAGAACAGAACAGACAAAAACTGAATACAGCAGAACAGAACAGACAAAAACTGAATACAGCAGAACAGAACAGACAAAAACTGAATACAGCAGAACAGAACAGACAAAAACTGAATACAGCAGAACAGAACAGGCAAGAACTGAATACAGCAGAACAGAACAGGCAAGAACTGAATACAGCAGAACAGAACAGGTAAGAACTGAATACAGCAGAACAGAACATGAAAAAACTGAATACAACCAAACAAACAGACTGCAACAGAAAAAACTGACTAGAGTAGAACTGAATAGACAAAAGCAGTAATGACAAAAAATTAAATCAAGCAGACAGAACAGAACTAACAACTCACCCAACAAGAAACCGCAGTTCTTCTTTCTTTCTTTCAATTTCATTTCTTGTCTTGCGCTCAATTGCACGCACCTGTTCTACAGTGTTCTGCTCAAATAAACTCAGCACATCCATACTTAGTGGAAATGATTCAGACTAGCTAGCTAGTAAAATTTCTGTGGAAATCTAGAGTTGTGTATTTTACACAACCACTGAGCTGCTGATTGCTATTAGAAAATGGAGGGCAGCATAAAAATCTGAAATGAAATATAAAAATGATGGTTGTAGCAATACACCAAATTCTGTGGCTTGCTAGAATTCCAAATTTACAAAATTATCTATTTTTTGCTTACTTTTGCTATGCTGTTCTAAATCAAATACTAATACAAATAATAACATATATATTTTTAGGATTCATAATCATATTTCATTAAATAATTTCTAAATTTATATTGAAACTTATAGCCAGTTGTTTAGATAGATACAAGGAGGGGTAGCTTAGCTTAAAAAGGCAAATAGATAATTAAGTAATGGGTAATAGACCTATCTACAACCATAGACAGGAAGGTGGCCTCTGAGGGGGAAAATTCCTGCACACACAAAGGGTCTCAGCACACAAGTGCAGTGCACACAAAGGGTCTTGGGGCACATTGGTGCACAGGCGGGAACAAAGGGTCTCGGGTTAACATAGGGTGCTTCTCTATGTAGGGTCAGGGTTAGGGGACAGAAACAGCGCATAGACGGCGCACATATGGCATACAGATGGTGCACAGATTGTCCCTCAAAATTTTTTTCCAGCATATACTGTGCCACATTCCTGACACATGGATCTACAATAGTTGATTTTAACGCCAAATAATTAACATTAACTTAAAAAATGTGTTTTACATTAGCAAAAAATACTAGATAAATGAATAGAAATAAATGCAAAAATAAAAAAAAATGAAAATAGGATATGTTGATAGCAATGGCCAATGGCTAGCAATGTTAATATAGTATCACACAACATATATATTTAAGTAGGCCCCATGCAAGCCAAAGAAATTACAATTTAGTTTAGCTAGTTAAACCTAGCTTCACTAGGAAAAGTCATCAATAAAAAAGAATAATATTTTAACAGGCCAATTTAGGGCAGAAAATTTTTTATTTTTTAATAGCTATCTAACTATACATTTACATTGACATTTACATAGCAAACATAAGTACATGACTATAGACCAGAGGGAATGCCCAAATCAAGGCTATAAAGGAATTGAGTTAAATAAAGTTCTAAGATTTTACTTTTTTATACTAGAAGACAATAGCGATGTAAGCCATTAGTAGAGAATTCATAAACAATGGCAAGCTTTATTTCAATTAACAATAGATCAGACTTGCAAGTCAAGAAACGAGTCAATGCCTAGCTAACTGAAGCTGAGTATGTACTTGCGAGACTAAAACAAAAAACGGAGACAGTGAACGTTGCTAGCTATTTTTAGAACACATTTTCTAAAATTGTTAGCTAGGCCTAGACATACAGCATAATAAGCTAGCTACTACGTCTACGACAAAAAAGTAGCTACGCCTAGCTTAGCTTCTAATTAGACAATTGTGGTTCGTTGTTATTGTTGATAAATTAACACTTTATTGCTAGGCTTTAAAGGCCCTAAACGAAACCCAACTGATTATGCATAAAACATTTAGGCACACAAAGTTTGGGGTAAGGAATTACATTTCGGTGAGTTTATATTTTAATCAAGCGAAACTTCAGGAAGTTCTTAGAAACTTCGACGCAGTGTTAATTTGATTTTTTACGTCTATACTTCCAGTACCAGAACCAGTACCAGAACCAGTACCAGAAAAAAATTATGTTATAGCCAACAAAAAATCGACAAGCAACTAATAAAAAGACTTCTAACAGATGAAATACTTATAAATCAGTCCGAAAATATCATTATTGAGAATAAAATTAATAAATATCGACGAACTTGCGCACAACACACAAAAAAATCGTTTACTTTCACGAAACGTTTTCTAATATATTTTTTTCATAGAATAAAACAAATTTGCTCAACCAACTGAGTAAACGAATACAAAAAGCGGTTAACTAAATATCGCAACTACTAAAATCACAACTCAAAACTCACCTCATTGAATGTGTTTGTATAATATATTATTTTTATAATCATCGTAAACTTCATCAAAAAAACTAGAAATATAACCTCACTTTTGCACTTCGCAGGATTATTACTCGTACATCATATACAGCTGAGAGCAAAGATAAGGAAGGAAACATTATCTGTGAACACGGCTGTAAAATTTCAGAGCCCTGACTAGTCGCGTCTCGGAGTTGTAGACCCTCGAGTCCCCCCCACTCTGATATCTCCCATTTTAAAAGTACTTTTCGTCACCTCACTGAATCTGGTGGTCAGACGAGGCTGAAAACTCAGATCTGGAAGGAAACATTATCTGTGAACACGGCTGTAAAATTTCAGAGCCCTGACTAGTCGCGTCTCGGAGTTGTAGACCCTCGAGTCCCCCCCACTCTGATATCTCCCATTTTAAAAGTACTTTTCGTCACCTCACTGAATCTGGTGGTCAAAAGAAGCTGAAAAAACAGATCTGGAAGGAAACATTATCTGTGAACACGGCTGTAAAATTTCAGAGCCCTGACTAGTCGCGTCTCGGAGTTGTAGACCCTCGAGTCCCCCCCACTCTGATATCTCCCATTTTAAAAGTACTTTTCGTCACCTCACTGAATCTGGTGGTCAGACGAGGCTGAAAACTCAGATCTGGAAGGAAACATTATCTGTGAACACGGCTGTAAAATTTCAGAGCCCTGACTAGTCGCGTCTCGGAGTTGTAGACCCTCGAGTCCCCCCCACTCTGATATCTCCCATTTTAAAAGTACTTTTCGTCACCTCACTGAATCTGGTGGTCAAAAGAAGCTGAAAACTCAGATCTGGAAGGAAACATTATCTGTGAACACGGCTGTAAAATTTCAGAGCCCTGACTAGTCGCGTCTCGGAGTTGTAGACCCTCGAGTCCCCCCCACTCTGATATCTCCCATTTTAAAAGTACTTTTCGTCACCTCACTGAATCTGGTGGTCAAAAGAAGCTGAAAACTCAGATCTGGAAGGAAACATTATCTGTGAACACGGCTGTAAAATTTCAGAGCCCTGACTAGTCGCGTCTCGGAGTTGTAGACCCTCGAGTCCCCCCCACTCTGATATCTCCCATTTTAAAAGTACTTTTCGTCACCTCACTGAATCTGGTGGTCAAAAGAAGCTGAAAACTCAGATCTGGAAGGAAACATTATCTGTGAACACGGCTGTAAAATTTCAGAGCCCTGACTAGTCGCGTCTCGGAGTTGTAGACCCTCGAGTCCCCCCCACTCTGATATCTCCCATTTTAAACGTACTTTTCGTCACCTCACTGAATCTGGTGGTCAAAAGAAGCTGAAAACTCAGATCTGGAAGGAAACATTATCTGTGAACACGGCTGTAAAATTTCAGAGCCCTGACTAGTCGCGTCTCGGAGTTGTAGACCCTCGAGTCCCCCCCACTCTGATATCTCCCATTTTAAAAGTACTTTTCGTCACCTCACTGAATCTGGTGGTCAGACGAGGCTGAAAACTCAGATCTAGAAGGAAACATTATCTGTGAACACGGCTGTAAAATTTCAGAGCCCTGACTAGTCGCGTCTCGGAGTTGTAGACCCTCGAGTCCCCCCCACTCTGATATCTCCCATTTTAAAAGTACTTTTCGTCACCTCACTGAATCTGGTGGTCAGACGAGGCTGAAAACTCAGATCTAGAAGGAAACATTATCTGTGAACACGGCTGTAAAATTTCAGAGCCCTGACTAGTCGCGTCTCGGAGTTGTAGACCCTCGAGTCCCCCCCACTCTGATATCTCCCATTTTAAAAGTACTTTTCGTCACCTCACTGAATCTGGTGGTCAAAAGAAGCTGAAAACTCAGATCTGGAAGGAAACATTATCTGTGAACACGGCTGTAAAATTTCAGAGCCCTGACTAGTCGCGTCTCGGAGTTGTAGACCCTCGAGTCCCCCCCACTCTGATATCTCCCATTTTAAAAGTACTTTTCGTCACCTCACTGAATCTGGTGGTCAAAAGAAGCTGAAAAAACAGATCTGGAAGGAAACATTATCTGTGAACACGGCTGTAAAATTTCAGAGCCCTGACTAGTCGCGTCTCGGAGTTGTAGACCCTCGAGTCCCCCCCACTCTGATATCTCCCATTTTAAAAGTACTTTTCGTCACCTCACTGAATCTGGTGGTCAAAAGAAGCTGAAAACTCAGATCTGGAAGGAAACATTATCTGTGAACACGGCTGTAAAATTTCAGAGCCCTGACTAGTCGCGTCTCGGAGTTGTAGACCCTCGAGTCCCCCCCACTCTGATATCTCCCATTTTAAAAGTACTTTTCGTCACCTCACTGAATCTGGTGGTCAAAAGAAGCTGAAAACTCAGATCTGGAAGGAAACATTATCTGTGAACACGGCTGTAAAATTTCAGAGCCCTGACTAGTCGCGTCTCGGAGTTGTAGACCCTCGAGTCCCCCCCACTCTGATATCTCCCATTTTAAACGTACTTTTCGTCACCTCACTGAATCTGGTGGTCAAAAGAAGCTGAAAACTCAGATCTGGAAGGAAACATTATCTGTGAACACGGCTGTAAAATTTCAGAGCCCTGACTAGTCGCGTCTCGGAGTTGTAGACCCTCGAGTCCCCCCCACTCTGATATCTCCCATTTTAAAAGTACTTTTCGTCACCTCACTGAATCTGGTGGTCAGACGAGGCTGAAAACTCAGATCTAGAAGGAAACATTATCTGTGAACACGGCTGTAAAATTTCAGAGCCCTGACTAGTCGCGTCTCGGAGTTGTAGACCCTCGAGTCCCCCCCACTCTGATATCTCCCATTTTAAAAGTACTTTTCGTCACCTCACTGAATCTGGTGGTCAGACGAGGCTGAAAACTCAGATCTAGAAGGAAACATTATCTGTGAACACGGCTGTAAAATTTCAGAGCCCTGACTAGTCGCGTCTCGGAGTTGTAGACCCTCGAGTCCCCCCCACTCTGATATCTCCCATTTTAAAAGTACTTTTCGTCACCTCACTGAATCTGGTGGTCAAAAGAAGCTGAAAACTCAGATCTGGAAGGAAACATTATCTGTGAACACGGCTGTAAAATTTCAGAGCCCTGACTAGTCGCGTCTCGGAGTTGTAGACCCTCGAGTCCCCCCCACTCTGATATCTCCCATTTTAAAAGTACTTTTCGTCACCTCACTGAATCTGGTGGTCAAAAGAAGCTGAAAAAACAGATCTGGAAGGAAACATTATCTGTGAACACGGCTGTAAAATTTCAGAGCCCTGACTAGTCGCGTCTCGGAGTTGTAGACCCTCGAGTCCCCCCCACTCTGATATCTCCCATTTTAAAAGTACTTTTCGTCACCTCACTGAATCTGGTGGTCAAAAGAAGCTGAAAACTCAGATCTGGAAGGAAACATTATCTGTGAACACGGCTGTAAAATTTCAGAGCCCTGACTAGTCGCGTCTCGGAGTTGTAGACCCTCGAGTCCCCCCCACTCTGATATCTCCCAATTTTCAAAGTACTTTTAGTCACCTCACTGAATCTGGTGGTCAGACGATGCTGAAAACTCAGATCTAGAAGGAAACATTATCTGTGAACACGGCTGTAAAATTTCAGAGCCCTGACTAGTCGCGTCTCGGAGTTGTAGACCCTCGAGTCCCCCCCACTCTGATATCTCCCATTTTAAAAGTACTTTTCGTCACCTCACTGAATCTGGTGGTCAAAAGAAGCTGAAAACTCAGATCTGGAAGGAAACATTATCTGTGAACACGGCTGTAAAATTTCAGAGCCCTGACTAGTCGCGTCTCGGAGTTGTAGACCCTCGAGTCCCCCCCACTCTGATATCTCCCATTTTAAAAGTACTTTTCGTCACCTCACTGAATCTGGTGGTCAAAAGAAGCTGAAAACTCAGATCTGGAAGGAAACATTATCTGTGAACACGGCTGTAAAATTTCAGAGCCCTGACTAGTCGCGTCTCGGAGTTGTAGACCCTCGAGTCCCCCCCACTCTGATATCTCCCATTTTAAAAGTACTTTTCGTCACCTCACTGAATCTGGTGGTCAAAAGAAGCTGAAAACTCAGATCTGGAAGGAAACATTATCTGTGAACACGGCTGTAAAATTTCAGAGCCCTGACTAGTCGCGTCTCGGAGTTGTAGACCCTCGAGTCCCCCCCACTCTGATATCTCCCATTTCAAAAGTACTTTTCGTCACCTCACTGAATCTGGTGGTCAGACGAGGCTGAAAACTCAGATCTGGAAGGAAACATTATCTGTGAACACGGCTGTAAAATTTCAGAGCCCTGACTAGTCGCGTCTCGGAGTTGTAGACCCTCGAGTCCCCCCCACTCTGATATCTCCCATTTTAAAAGTACTTTTCGTCACCTCACTGAATCTGGTGGTCAAAAGAAGCTGAAAACTCAGATCTGGAAGGAAACATTATCTGTGAACACGGCTGTAAAATTTCAGAGCCCTGACTAGTCGCGTCTCGGAGTTGTAGACCCTCGAGTCCCCCCCACTCTGATATCTCCCATTTTAAAAGTACTTTTCGTCACCTCACTGAATCTGGTGGTCAAAAGAAGCTGAAAACTCAGATCTGGAAGGAAACATTATCTGTGAACACGGCTGTAAAATTTCAGAGCCCTGACTAGTCGCGTCTCGGAGTTGTAGACCCTCGAGTCCCCCCCACTCTGATATCTCCCATTTTAAAAGTACTTTTCGTCACCTCACTGAATCTGGTGGTCAGACGAGGCTGAAAACTCAGATCTGGAAGGAAACATTATCTGTGAACACGGCTGTAAAATTTCAGAGCCCTGACTAGTCGCGTCTCGGAGTTGTAGACCCTCGAGTCCCCCCCACTCTGATATCTCCCATTTTAAAAGTACTTTTCGTCACCTCACTGAATCTGGTGGTCAAAAGAAGCTGAAAACTCAGATCTGGAAGGAAACATTATCTGTGAACACGGCTGTAAAATTTCAGAGCCCTGACTAGTCGCGTCTCGGAGTTGTAGACCCTCGAGTCCCCCCCACTCTGATATCTCCCATTTTAAAAGTACTTTTCGTCACCTCACTGAATCTGGTGGTCAAAAGAAGCTGAAAACTCAGATCTGGAAGGAAACATTATCTGTGAACACGGCTGTAAAATTTCAGAGCCCTGACTAGTCGCGTCTCGGAGTTGTAGACCCTCGAGTCCCCCCCACTCTGATATCTCCCATTTTAAACGTACTTTTCGTCACCTCACTGAATCTGGTGGTCAAAAGAAGCTGAAAACTCAGATCTAGAAGGAAACATTATCTGTGAACACGGCTGTAAAATTTCAGAGCCCTGACTAGTCGCGTCTCGGAGTTGTAGACCCTCGAGTCCCCCCC
The DNA here is from genome assembly GCA_950097015.1 of Macrostomum hystrix. Lineage (NCBI taxonomy): Eukaryota > Metazoa > Platyhelminthes > Macrostomidae > Macrostomum > Macrostomum hystrix. The sequence goes on along the minus strand of CATNEN010000025.1, from coordinate 7,173,021 downwards.
ACTCTGATATCTCCCATTTTAAAAGTACTTTTCGTCACCTCACTGAATCTGGTGGTCAGACGAGGCTGAAAACTCAGATCTAGAAGGAAACATTATCTGTGAACACGGCTGTAAAATTTCAGAGCCCTGACTAGTCGCGTCTCGGAGTTGTAGACCCTCGAGTCCCCCCCACTCTGATATCTCCCATTTTAAAAGTACTTTTCGTCACCTCACTGAATCTGGTGGTCAAAAGAAGCTGAAAACTCAGATCTGGAAGGAAACATTATCTGTGAACACGGCTGTAAAATTTCAGAGCCCTCACTAGTCGCGTCTCGGAGTTGTAGACCCTCGAGTCCCCCCCACTCTGATATCTCCCATTTTAAAAGTACTTTTCGTCACCTCACTGAATCTGGTGGTCAAAAGAAGCTGAAAAAACAGATCTGGAAGGAAACATTATCTGTGAACACGGCTGTAAAATTTCAGAGCCCTGACTAGTCGCGTCTCGGAGTTGTAGACCCTCGAGTCCCCCCACTCTGATATCTCCCATTTTAAAAGTACTTTTCGTCACCTCACTGAATCTGGTGGTCAAAAGAAGCTGAAAAAACAGATCTGGAAGGAAACATTATCTGTGAACACGGCTGTAAAATTTCAGAGCCCTGACTAGTCGCGTCTCGGAGTTGTAGACCCTCGAGTCCCCCCCACTCTGATATCTCCCATTTTAAAAGTACTTTTCGTCACCTCACTGAATCTGGTGGTCAAAAGAAGCTGAAAACTCAGATCTGGAAGGAAACATTATCTGTGAACACGGCTGTAAAATTTCAGAGCCCTGACTAGTCGCGTCTCGGAGTTGTAGACCCTCGAGTCCCCCCCACTCTGATATCTCCCATTTTAAAAGTACTTTTCGTCACCTCACTGAATCTGGTGGTCAAAAGAAGCTGAAAACTCAGATCTGGAAGGAAACATTATCTGTGAACACGGCTGTAAAATTTCAGAGCCCTGACTAGTCGCGTCTCGGAGTTGTAGACCCTCGAGTCCCCCCCACTCTGATATCTCCCATTTTAAACGTACTTTTCGTCACCTCACTGAATCTGGTGGTCAAAAGAAGCTGAAAACTCAGATCTGGAAGGAAACATTATCTGTGAACACGGCTGTAAAATTTCAGAGCCCTGACTAGTCGCGTCTCGGAGTTGTAGACCCTCGAGTCCCCCCCACTCTGATATCTCCCATTTTAAAAGTACTTTTCGTCACCTCACTGAATCTGGTGGTCAAAAGAAGCTGAAAAAACAGATCTGGAAGGAAACATTATCTGTGAACACGGCTGTAAAATTTCAGAGCCCTGACTAGTCGCGTCTCGGAGTTGTAGACCCTCGAGTCCCCCCCACTCTGATATCTCCCAATTTTCAAAGTACTTTTCGTCACCTCACTGAATCTGGTGGTCAGACGATGCTGAAAACTCAGATCTAGAAGGAAACATTATCTGTGAACACGGCTGTAAAATTTCAGAGCCCTGACTAGTCGCGTCTCGGAGTTGTAGACCCTCGAGTCCCCCCCACTCTGATATCTCCCATTTTAAAAGTACTTTTCGTCACCTCACTGAATCTGGTGGTCAAAAGAAGCTGAAAACTCAGATCTGGAAGGAAACATTATCTGTGAACACGGCTGTAAAATTTCAGAGCCCTGACTAGTCGCGTCTCGGAGTTGTAGACCCTCGAGTCCCCCCCACTCTGATATCTCCCATTTTAAAAGTACTTTTCGTCACCTCACTGAATCTGGTGGTCAAAAGAAGCTGAAAACTCAGATCTGGAAGGAAACATTATCTGTGAACACGGCTGTAAAATTTCAGAGCCCTGACTAGTCGCGTCTCGGAGTTGTAGACCCTCGAGTCCCCCCCACTCTGATATCTCCCATTTTAAAAGTACTTTTCGTCACCTCACTGAATCTGGTGGTCAAAAGAAGCTGAAAACTCAGATCTGGAAGGAAACATTATCTGTGAACACGGCTGTAAAATTTCAGAGCCCTGACTAGTCGCGTCTCGGAGTTGTAGACCCTCGAGTCCCCCCCACTCTGATATCTCCCATTTCAAAAGTACTTTTCGTCACCTCACTGAATCTGGTGGTCAGACGAGGCTGAAAACTCAGATCTGGAAGGAAACATTATCTGTGAACACGGCTGTAAAATTTCAGAGCCCTGACTAGTCGCGTCTCGGAGTTGTAGACCCTCGAGTCCCCCCCACTCTGATATCTCCCATTTTAAAAGTACTTTTCGTCACCTCACTGAATCTGGTGGTCAAAAGAAGCTGAAAACTCAGATCTGGAAGGAAACATTATCTGTGAACACGGCTGTAAAATTTCAGAGCCCTGACTAGTCGCGTCTCGGAGTTGTAGACCCTCGAGTCCCCCCCACTCTGATATCTCCCATTTTAAAAGTACTTTTCGTCACCTCACTGAATCTGGTGGTCAAAAGAAGCTGAAAACTCAGATCTGGAAGGAAACATTATCTGTGAACACGGCTGTAAAATTTCAGAGCCCTGACTAGTCGCGTCTCGGAGTTGTAGACCCTCGAGTCCCCCCCACTCTGATATCTCCCATTTTAAAAGTACTTTTCGTCACCTCACTGAATCTGGTGGTCAGACGAGGCTGAAAACTCAGATCTGGAAGGAAACATTATCTGTGAACACGGCTGTAAAATTTCAGAGCCCTGACTAGTCGCGTCTCGGAGTTGTAGACCCTCGAGTCCCCCCCACTCTGATATCTCCCATTTTAAAAGTACTTTTCGTCACCTCACTGAATCTGGTGGTCAAAAGAAGCTGAAAACTCAGATCTGGAAGGAAACATTATCTGTGAACACGGCTGTAAAATTTCAGAGCCCTGACTAGTCGCGTCTCGGAGTTGTAGACCCTCGAGTCCCCCCCACTCTGATATCTCCCATTTTAAAAGTACTTTTCGTCACCTCACTGAATCTGGTGGTCAAAAGAAGCTGAAAACTCAGATCTGGAAGGAAACATTATCTGTGAACACGGCTGTAAAATTTCAGAGCCCTGACTAGTCGCGTCTCGGAGTTGTAGACCCTCGAGTTCCCCCCACTCTGATATCTCCCATTTTAAAAGTACTTTTCGTCACCTCACTGAATCTGGTGGTCAGACGAGGCTGAAAACTCAGATCTGGAAGGAAACATTATCTGTGAACACGGCTGTAAAATTTCAGAGCCCTGACTAGTCGCGTCTCGGAGTTGTAGACCCTCGAGTCCCCCCCACTCTGATATCTCCCATTTTAAAAGTACTTTTCGTCACCTCACTGAATCTGGTGGTCAAAAGAAGCTGAAAACTCAGATCTGGAAGGAAACATTATCTGTGAACACGGCTGTAAAATTTCAGAGCCCTGACTAGTCGCGTCTCGGAGTTGTAGACCCTCGAGTCCCCCCCACTCTGATATCTCCCATTTTAAAAGTACTTTTCGTCACCTCACTGAATCTGGTGGTCAGACGAGGCTGAAAACTCAGATCTGGAAGGAAACATTATCTGTGAACACGGCTGTGAAATTTCAGAGCCCCGACTAGTCGCGTCTCGGAGTTGTAGACCCTCGAGTCCCCCCCACTCTGATATCTCCCATTTTAATAGTGGGCACAACACAACACCCTCACTCTGAGATGCCTGCGTATTTTTAGCGTTGAGTTGCGTAACATGTAGGGATGTAATGCGCAATTGGTAATACAGGGTAATAATTTTTGCCTTGTCGTGCACATGGGTCTCAATTTTTGCATGTTGGATCTGATTTTTACTATTTGTTTTTTTATTATTTGAAGTACTAATGCCCTGTTACGTTTGTCGGCTTTTGAGGCTTTAGCGTTTGAAGTTGATTGTTGAGATTTCAAGCCTCGTGTTTTATAGTCTTCGCATTATTAAAAGCCTTCGCATTTTATAGTGACGATTGCGTATCCTCTATTGCATTTAGTTCTTAGTGCTTTGTCCTTACGTTTTATCGCTAATGCCTGACAAAATAAGTGTTCTGGGGTGTGTACCGTGCTCTGTTTTACACTAGTAGCTGGAATATCCAATCAGCTGCTTTATCTGCTTCTTGCTTGCTATCTCATATCCCTATCCGAACAACCCATGCATAAATTTTCGAGTATAAAGCCTTGAGGAAAGCAGATTTCAATCGTCTGCTCGTATATTCATGTATTTTTAACCATGATTTTCAGTCTTCGCATCATTGCTTTACTTTCAATTTTCTTTATTTCCACAGCAACCCACAATCGACGCATTTCTTTTTTTGAACTGTCGCCTGAATATTTTAAAGACTATAGTGATGAGTGCCTTGGCAAATCATTTCGCTGTCCCTATGGTGCTTGCGGGCGAATTCTGAGCAAGCTTTCAGCAAAGAACACTATTGAAAACCGTCGAGTTGTCTGGCTTTATTATCAGCGTAAAATTGTCGGTAAGTCAAAATCTTCTTATTCGAAAAGAAAGAAAACTGCTAATCATAAATCTGCGGTGGTAAGATCCACTCGAGTTGCTGTTGCTGCTTCTGTTGTGCCTGGCCGTGGTGCTGTTGCTGCTTCTGTTGTGCCTGCCCGGGGTGCTGTTGCTGCTTCTGTTGTGCCTGCTCGTCGTGCTGTTGCTGCTTCTGTTGTGCCTGCTCGTCGTGCTGTTGCTGCTTCTGTTGTGCCTGGCCGTGGTGCTGTTGCTGCTTCTGTTGTTCCTGGCCGTGGTGCTGTTGCTGCTTCTGTTGTGCCTGCCCGGGGTGCTGTTGCTGCCTCTGTTGTGCCTGCTCGTCGTGCTGTTGCTGCTTCTGTTGTGCCTGCCCGGGGTGCTGTTGCTGCTTCTGTTTTGCCTGCTCTTCGTGCTGTTGCTGCTTCTGTTGTGCCTGCCCGGGGTGCTGTTGCTGCTTCTGTTGTGCCTTCTTCTTCTTCTTCGATTACTCAGCTCGCCGGTAGCGCATCGGCGCTAATATTGGCGGGGGCCAACGCCCCATGTCGCGGAGGTAGGCAATAATCTTCCCGGCGGGGCCGGTCAGGGGGTCGTCAGTGCCGAAGATGCGGTGACGGGCCGCGTCGCCCCTAGGGCAGTGATGCAGGACGTGGTCCGTGGTGTCTGTGGCGCCGCAGTCTCGGCAGATGTCGTCGTCCTGCAGGCCAAGTCGTTGTCGCGTTACGCCACAGATGGTGCTGACCCCGGCTCGGAGTTGGTTGATCGTAACGAACTCGAGTCTCGATCGACCAGGGTCAGTGGGGCGGAGCGGTGGCCCAAGGATCTGATAGTCAAGTTCCTGGCGTCCGCGGCGAATAGCAGCACGGGCTGCCGACAGGCTGATTGCAGAGTTGGCTTGGTCCTGGGCTGCGGCTTCGGCGGCTGCCGCGTCCGCAGCGTCGTTGCCGTCGATGCCGGCGTGGCCGGGGACCCAGATGAAGGCGAAAGAAGCTTCGCTGGCGGTGATGATGCTCCAGCAAGCTTCCCCCACCGTGGTCGACTGGCTGAGCGGTCCTTGTTCGAGGGCAGACAGCGCGCTAAGGCTGTCGCTCAGGACGGCGATGCTTTTGGGCCCGGGGGCCGCTTCATTGTGACAGAAAGCCAGGGCGGCGTGAATGGCAACGAGCTCCGCCTGGAAGCTGCTGCAGATGGACCCCGCCGATTTGTGAACGCAGGTGATGGAGTTGTTGAAATGAATGACGGCGGCACCTCCGCCGTTTCGGCACCCGCCACTTGCGGAGCCGTCCGTCCAGGCCGTGGCTTCCGCTTGCCTGGCTCTAGCGATGCTGGCGGCGGCCGCCTCAGCGCGGGCTTCCGCCGGTGCAGTGCGGCTGACTGTCCGGGCGCTGAAATCGAAGCTGACGTCGCCCTCGCGTTTAAAGTTCCAAGGGGGCGGCCACGAGGGCATCTCCCGAGGGAGCTGGCGAATAGTGCTGGAGATGGGCAATTCGCTGGCTGCACGGCGCCAGCAGCCGCGGAAACGGCGGGTGCGATCGAGGTCCAGGAGGCGGGCTGCGGCCGGTTCGGTGTCAGCGACGGGGTCCTCGGGCGGCTCCTCGAAACTGCGACACTTAAGGCGTGGACGAGTTTCGCGATGGGCCGTTTGGAATGATGGGCAGTTCGCAGGGAGTCTCGCGATGCGCTCGAAGAGGTTAGCGGCGCGCTCGATGGCCACAGTGCCGATCGGTGGCAGGTTGGCTAGTCGCAGGGACAAGCTGTTAGGCGTAGTGCTGCAGCAGCCAGTGATGAGGCGGGCGCAGATGTTTTGCTGGCGCTCCACGCTCTGCCGTGTGCTGGGAGAGGCGCCGGTGAGCCAGATGGCGCTGCCGTAGTCAGCGCAGGCGCGGATGGTGGCGGTGTAAATCGTCCTCAGAGTTCGGGCGTCGGCCCCGTTGCTGCGGTGCGCGATGGCCGCTAGTGCTCGGCGGCGCTGGGCCATTCGCTGCCGGATCTCTGTGCCGTGCTTGCTGAAGGTCAACTGGCCGTCGAGGGTCACACCCAGGAGGCGCGGGTGCGGGTTGAAAGCAAGGTCGTTGCCATCGATGGTGAGCGGAAGGCGGACTTTACCGTTGGTCTCCGAAGGGCAGAGGGTGAAGGTGGAGTATTCACACTTCTCGAGGCTGAGCAGGACCTTCCACCTTTTGCACCACCTGACGACTGCGTCGATCGCTGGCTGGAGGATGTTGCTGCAGTCGGTAAGCTTGCGCTGGGTAGCCAGGAGACTACTGTCGTCAGCGTACAGGTTAATAATGCAGCTGGGGCTGGCCAGAGAGACGGCAGTGGGGAGATCGTTAATATAGATAAGCCACAACAGCGGGGCGATGACGCTGCCTTGTGGGAGGCCTTCCTCAAAGCAGCGCTCGCGGCTGCGACTGGCGCCCCAGCGGACAGTGGCACGGCGGTCGCGGAGGAATCTGTAGATCCAGAGCGTGAAGCGCGGCGGCACACCGGCGTTGCGGAGTTTAATGCAGAGGGCACGGAGCCATACGCGGTTGTAAGCACGGCGAAAGTCGAGCAGGACAAGGGCCGAACGGAGCGCCGGGCTGGCCTCCAGTCCGTCGAACACGGATTGGCAGACGTGAGCTAAGATTTCTTCGGTGCTCCGCCCGATCCGGAAACCCGCCTGTTCCGGGGCGAGGATGCCGTTGCGCTCAAGCCAGCAGCTGAGGCGCCGTTGGATCATCCGCTCGGCGGTCTTGGCCACGCAGCTGGTCAACGCGATGGGGCGGTACGACGTGGGCGACGCGAGGTCTTTGCCCTTCTTGGGGATGGGCACGATGGTTGCGCGCTTCCAGCCGGTCGGGATCGGGGCGCCGTTCCACACAGCGTTAAAGATCGCGAGGAGGCGCTGTTCTGCCGCCGGGGGGAGCTGCTTGAGCATCTCGTTGCAGATCTCATCCGGCCCGGCGCTTTTTCCGGATTTGAGGCGCCTGATCGCGGCACGGAGCTCGACGATGGAGAAGTCGCTCTCGGCGTCATTGTGGCCGGCCGCCCTGCGGCAGGAGCGGAGGTACGCGTTGGCTTCTCTGCGGGTAGAAATGTCGTCTGTGCCCTTTTCAAGGCGGGACTCGGCGGCGTAGATGCCGGCGAAGAGCTCGGCCTTTTGGCGGTCGCTCACGGCCGTGTGCTGGTGTCCACGCTCAGTCGTGAAACTGATGCAGGCACTGGAGCGGGCCGCTGGGGCATCGCCACGCAGGGACCGAGCAAGTTTAAAAAGGTCGGAGTTGATGGTAAGGCTCTCGCAGGTATGGCTCCAGTGGTCGCGTTTGGCATTGGCCACAGTGGAGCGGAAGTCCCTTCGGGCTCGATTCAGATCCACGACGTTGGTCTCGGATGGAGCAAGCTCGGTCCTGAGGCGGGCCTCTTGGCAGGATTTAAGAGCGGCGTCACAAGCTGCGTTCCAGAAGGATTTCTCTTTGCCCTTGCGGGATCCTCTGGGAATGGAGTCGGCGGCGGCCTTGAGGATGTCCTTGCAGAGGGACCTGTAGGCGCTCTCCGAGTGGCGGGCGCGGCCGTCGGTAGTTCCTCTCGCTGCGTTGAGGCTATCCTTAAACCGGGTCCAGTCCGCCTTCTTGAAGGACCATTGGGTATGGCGCGGACCTGGACGAAGTTTTTCGGCTTGAATAGCGAAAAGGATCGGCAGGTGGTCGGAGCCGAGGTCGGAGTCGACCTTCCAGGAATAGCACACGGTCTGGCAAAGGGCCCCCCTAGCCCAGGTTGAGTCGGGCGCGGACTTGCCGCCAGTGGCCGGGTTGATCCTAGTGCTGACTCCTGGGCGGTTGCAGAGCTGGAGCTGGCGGTCGGCGGCCCAGAGCTCCAGGGCCACGCCGCGAGCGTCCTCGGTGCAGTTGGTGTCCCAGCTGCCGTGCGCGTTGAAATCGCCGTCGACCACGCAGCTGTTGCCGGTGGTGGGAATGGCCGAGAAGTCGGGGGTCCAGTGCTCGCCCGGCCTCTGACTGCTGGTGGGCGGGGCGTACACGCTGACCAGGGTGGTGTTCCCAGTACCTTTCAGGTGGACCGTACAAGCTGCGATGTCGAGCGGGCCCCGCGAGCAGTCCGGGATGGTGGTAAACGGGATGTCGTCACGCACCAGGATAAGCGCGCCCCCGCGGCCTGGCGGGCTGCGGGCGGGCTGGCGCGGGCCGGTGGGCGCGATGGTGGTGCTGGGCGCCGGGTCGGGCTGGGCGGACGTTCGGTCGGTTGGCGGGTCTGGCGGCGACGGCCCAGGGTCAGACTCGGCTGTCCAGGGCTCGTCGCGACGGGTGCAGGCGGAGCGGCCCGAGCGGCAACCCGCACACCAGTCCTGGCGGGCGTCGGGTCGCCTAAGGCGGCAGCGTGGGCGCTTGACGTTCCGCACTGGCCTGCCTGGCGGCTGCGCACGGTCGGTGTCAAGTTGGGTCTTGCTGCCGTTGTTGTTGTTGTCGGTGCCGGGGTCTGCTTGGAGGGTCTGCGGGAAGAGCTCGTCCTTGTTAGCGCCGTCGGCACGGGCGGCGACGCTGTAGCCTCTGGGGGCCGTCCAGGCCGAATCCAGGGGGAGTTTGCTTTCCTGAAGCAGGACGGCGGCGGGTCGGTGTTTGGCGAGCCAGCGGGTTAACTCCGGAGAGCGGCTTTTAACGCCGTTGCAGTTAAACTGCATGATCAGGAGCTCTTCCCGAGGGCTGCGGTGGCATCTCCCGCGCCGGTTTCTCGGCCGGTTCCTGGCTGGCAGCGGGTCGTGGCCGCCTCGGAGGCGGAGGACCTGGTGGAGGTTGTCCTCGTCGCCCTCGGTACAGGGCGGGGCGGCGAGCGGCCTAGATGGTCCGATGACAATGACATTTCCGGTGGTGGGGGGAGGATCGCACCTCCGCGACATCTGAGATTGGCGGGACACTTCGTCGTCCTTTAGAGGACGTTCGGGGGCGCGGCGTGAACGCGGTCCCATTGCCAGCGGCCAGTCGGTGGCTGGACGCTCCCCGGTAGGGGCCCTCTGTTGTGCCTGCTCGTCGTGCTGTTGCTGCTTCTGTTTTGCCTGCTCTTCGTGCTGTTGCTGCTTCTGTTTTGCCTGCTCTTCGTGCTGTTGCTGCTTCTGTTGTGCCTGCTCTTCGTGCTGTTGCTGCTTCTGTTGTGCCTGCTCGTCGTGCTGTTGCTGCTTCTGTTTTGCCTGCTCTTCGTGCTGTTGCTGCTTCTGTTGTGCCTGCTCGTCGTGCTGTTGCTGCTTCTGTTGTGCCTGCTCTTCGTGCTGTTGCTGCTTCTGTTGTGCCTGCCCGGGGTGCTGTTGCTGCTTCTGTTTTGCCTGCTCTTCGTGCTGTTGCTGCTTCTGTTGTGCCTGCCCGGGGTGCTGTTGCTGCTTCTGTTTTGCCTGCTCTTCGTGCTGTTGCTGCTTCTGTTTTGCCTGCTCGTCGTGCTGTTGCTGCTTCTGTTTTGCCTGCTCTTCGTGCTGTTGCTGCTTCTGTTGTGCCTGCCCGGGGTGCTGTTGCTGCTTCTGTTGTGCCTGCTCGTCGTGCTGTTGCTGCTTCTGTTGTGCCTGCTCGTCGTGCTGTTGCTGCTTCTGTTGTGCCTGCCCGGGGTGCTGTTGCTGCTTCTGTTGTGCCTGCTCGTCGTTCTGTTGCTGTTTCTGTTGTGCCTGCCCGTGGTGCTGTTGCTGCTTCTGTTGTGCCTGCCCGTCGTGCTGTTGCTGCTTCTGTTTTGCCTGCTCGTCGTGCTGTTGCTGCTTCTGTTGTGCCTGCCCGGGGTGCTGTTGCTGCTTCTGTTGTGCCTGCTCGTCGTGCTGTTGCTGCTTCTGTTGTGCCTGCTCGTCGTTCTGTTGCTGTTTCTGTTTTGCCTGCCCGTCGTGCTGTTGCTGCTTCTGTTTTGCCTGCTCGTCGTTCTGTTGCTGTTTCTGTTGTGCCTGCCCGTGGTGCTGTTGCTGCTTCTGTTGTGCCTGCTCGTCGTGCTGTTGCTGCTTCTGTTGTGCCTGCCCGGGGTGCTGTTGCTGCTTCTGTTGTGCCTGCTCTTCGTGCTGTTGCTGCTTCTGTTGTGCCTGCTCGTCGTGCTGTTGCTGCTTCTGTTTTGCCTGCTCTTCGTGCTGTTGCTGCTTCTGTTGTGCCTGCTCGTCGTGCTGTTGCTGCTTCTGTTGTGCCTGCTCTTCGTGCTGTTGCTGCTTCTGTTGTGCCTGCCCGGGGTGCTGTTGCTGCTTCTGTTTTGCCTGCTCTTCGTGCTGTTGCTGCTTCTGTTGTGCCTGCCCGGGGTGCTGTTGCTGCTTCTGTTTTGCCTGCTCTTCGTGCTGTTGCTGCTTCTGTTTTGCCTGCTCGTCGTGCTGTTGCTGCTTCTGTTTTGCCTGCTCTTCGTGCTGTTGCTGCTTCTGTTGTGCCTGCCCGGGGTGCTGTTGCTGCTTCTGTTGTGCCTGCTCGTCGTGCTGTTGCTGCTTCTGTTGTGCCTGCTCGTCGTGCTGTTGCTGCTTCTGTTGTGCCTGCCCGGGGTGCTGTTGCTGCTTCTGTTGTGCCTGCTCGTCGTTCTGTTGCTGTTTCTGTTGTGCCTGCCCGTGGTGCTGTTGCTGCTTCTGTTGTGCCTGCCCGTCGTGCTGTTGCTGCTTCTGTTTTGCCTGCTCGTCGTGCTGTTGCTGCTTCTGTTGTGCCTGCCCGGGGTGCTGTTGCTGCTTCTGTTGTGCCTGCTCGTCGTGCTGTTGCTGCTTCTGTTGTGCCTGCTCGTCGTTCTGTTGCTGTTTCTGTTTTGCCTGCCCGTCGTGCTGTTGCTGCTTCTGTTTTGCCTGCTCGTCGTTCTGTTGCTGTTTCTGTTGTGCCTGCCCGTGGTGCTGTTGCTGCTTCTGTTGTGCCTGCTCGTCGTGCTGTTGCTGCTTCTGTTGTGCCTGCCCGGGGTGCTGTTGCTGCTTCTGTTGTGCCTGCTCGTCGTGCTGTTGCTGCTTCTGTTGTGCCTGCTCGTCGTTCTGTTGCTGTTTCTGTTTTGTCTGCTCGTCGTTCTGTTGCTGTTTCTGTTGTGCCTGCCCGTGGTGCTGTTGCTGCTTCTGTTGTGCCTGCCCGTCGTGCTGTTGCTGCTTCTGTTTTGCCTGCTCGTCGTGCTGTTGCTGCTTCTGTTGTGCCTGCCCGTCGTGCTGTTGCTGCTTCTGTTGTGCCTGCCCGTCGTGCTGTTGCTGCTTATGTGGGGCCTGCTCATGGAAGTGATGACGCTTGTGATGATGATATGAGTGATTTTAGGAGTGGTGATGCTGGGAGTGATGATGCTGGGAGTGAGGATGCTGGGAGTGATGATGGTTGGAGTGATGATGCTGGGAGTGATGATGCTGGGAGTGATGATGCTGGGAGTGATGATGCTGGGAGTGATGATGTTGGGAGTGATGATGTTGGGAGTGATGATATGAGTGTTTCTGGGAGTAATAATGCTGCCAGAGATGATGCTGGGAGTGACGATTCAGAAGTAAGGGACTGTACTAATGCTGAAGTTGCTGTTGATTTCGAGAGTGGTGCAAGCGGATCAATAATTAATTTAGTTTTTCATTTTCGAATAGCTTGGAGCCAGTGGAAAAATAACTTTTTTATCAGGCGGGGAGAAAAAATGCATTCGCTATGTCAGAGAACCGCTTTTTGGTGGCTAAACTGCATTCGTGAAAATTATCGACAATATTGCTCTTCGAATGTGGAAGCAAGTAACTGTGTTCTTAAATTTAAGAATCGATATCTGAACTTTCCAAATCTCAGAGCACAAAAGCCAAAATATTTCGTAAAACAGGTCGCATTATGCCAGCATCCCGCATGCAAAATAGTACACGATTTTAGAATTATAGATTTCCCAACTGAAAATGAGCCTGTGGAGGTAGTTGTTAATTCTAAAGGTGAGAAGAATCATAATCATCCAACGATGTCTAGAATGACGCCATTAGAATCAGAAAGGATAGTAAAACTACTTGAAACTGAAGCACCAACTGATGTACATGATAGACTACTCTCGGAAATGACAGATAAAGAGATAAAGGAAAATGACTTTTCTCGATCAAAAAAATTGGATGCCATTCGGCGGGTAAACGCGAAGCGGTTGGTTGCCGCAGAAGAACGGCTGCATAAAAATGTTGAAGTCGAAATTGCTGCTTTGCAACGAATACTGAGCGAAACAGACACAGAGAGTAAGAGTATACGCGGATACATTCAAGCTGTGTCTCGCCATCCATTTCATGTACATCTGTACCTCGAAAGACAGCTTAGACTTGTTACAAGTAGGCCGCAGTGTGTTTTACATCTAGATGCCACTGGAAGCATTTTCAAGAGAATGAATTTCGCAGGTAGCCAAATATTTCTTTACTCGCTGACAATGCCCTCCGATAACGGTCAGACGCGTGGTGTGCCTGTGGCCGAAATGATAACAAGTGAGCATAGGACCAAATCAATCCAACACTTTTTGTTTTCTGTCCGCGCAGATTTGGGCACACTAGCAAGCAGTACTATTATGTCGCATGACTATTTACCCGCTGTCATTGTCACGGACTTCTCTTGGGCTATGTTACATTCGGTATGCCAGTCATTTGGCACCAGCTTAGAACAATACCTTATTGATACGCATTGTGCGTTACGCATGGGGAAACAAATCAAGTACACGATTCCATTCATTTGCACAAATCACGTAATCCGTGCGTTCATTAATGGCATACAACTAAAGTCTAAAACTGCGGAAGGTAAAGCTATGCGGGAATTATTTATTAGCGCATTTGTCTTTTTATTACATCAGGAGACTTTTGAAGCGTTTGAAACTACCTTGAGTCTCACTGTAGATACATTTTTAGGGCAGCGAGATCCGAAAGAATTAAGATCAGCGATTAACAATTGGGAAACTGAGCCCGTGGACGAAGAATATTCGCTCTACAACGACGATGAAATAAATAACGATAAGGAAGAGCAGGCCGAAAGTTCTCGATTTGCTTCTCTGCGCGAAAGCTCTCCGTACATTTTTCTTTTCAAGTCCCGACAGGCAAGTATTGATGCAACCGACGAGCCAGCCGGGCCATTTAAAAGCTATTACTCACCAAAACTGCTGGTTTACTTGCTGAAGCACTGGTGTAGTTTAGCTCCATTGTTCTGCCATTTCATCGGGAGTATCAAGAGCTTCAGAAAGAATAAAAGTTGGTTTTCAAACTCTTACGTAGAATCGTACTTTTCAGACGTTAAATCTCGAAAAACAAGGTTCGGCAAGGCTTCCAGGGTGAACGTGTCGAGTTTTATTTGCGGACGGTTAAAATATTTAAAAACAAGATTAACAGCTTTCGACATAATCAACAAAGTAGGGAAAGCAACGTTATCTGGAAGGAAGAGAAAGCACGAAGATATTTCCTTTTCTCGCGAGGAGTGGCGAAGGGCCGAGCGGGTTAGTCGTTCAAAGTACAAGCGACAGAGAACAGAATCAGCGACAAAGAATAGAAAGCAGCAAGGCACAGCAGAACGGGAACAGGTGTGGTGCACCCGCGCTGGAGACTTCCTAACTGAGTTTGATAGAGAATCATTGGAACCCGGAAAGTGGCTTTCTGTCGGAATAGTAAATTCATTCATACATCTACTTTGCGTATGCAACCCAAGCAGCAAAGCGGGCCACCTACCATCCAGCTTCTTTAGCTGCATTCGCAAAGGAGATTCGAGCGCTGCGATTGACATGCTAAGAGCGACAGTTTCAAACAAATGCACCCGTTTAATCTGTCCGATTCTTCAGAACGACCACTTCTACTTAGTCTATATTGACACAACACACAAAGAACTAGCTGTCCTAGACACAAAACCTATCGCAGATAAGTCGATACCAAAACATTTTATAAAACTATGGCAAAACCTAATCAAAAGCACCACCAGTATTCGCGAAGACATGCCAGAAATTTTAGGTACGTATAAAAATAAATCAATGTTGAGATCATTGCAGTCTGATGGTCATAGCTGTGGTGTATTTGTCTGTCTGTACGCGAAAGTTCTAGTAACATCCGTTGATACCGAGTTCCGAGCTTTGTGCTGTCCAACAACGGAGGGATTTCTTAACAGAGCTCGAATCTGCATCTGGAAAGACTTGGAAAGAGAAAATGAAGAATCCACCAACTCGTGCGTTCGCTGTCATGAAGCTGAACCCAGTGCGACTGGAACTTGGCTGCAATGTGATCTTTGTGATTCATGGCTGCACCATGAGTGTGCATCGAAAGATATGCACCAGCGCCACGCGTCCAAAGGCTACGTCTGCTGCTGTGCCGAGTACGCAGCAAAGCGATAGCTGGATGGATGCACCAAGAAGTGCAGCGAAAAAATGTACTCACACTAATTACTAAAAGCTACTTGCTTAAAAATAAAATGTCAATTCTGTAGCTTTTGTTATAACAACAAGTCAATTCTGTAAACAATTATAGCACCGCTTTGCAATGTAAAACTGTGAATAATCTAAGCTGCAAAATATTGTAAGACATATGTAAAATAGTGGCCTTTGTGTGACACAGAAACACTAATACGAACAAAAACCTTAAAAAATAAACAAAAATCTTCTAAAATCCGAACTAAAAATATATTAAAGACTTTGTGAAAAACTCTGCCTTAGCCAGTCCCAAGCCTGGTTTCAAAAAGAGGAGGGCTCACGAAAAATATGCCAAAAGCAAATCTTAAATTATATTCAGTAAAATAAAACGAAAAAATTACAAAAAATACAGACTACAAAAACAATTGCTCCTTCGAAACCTCATTTTTCAGCTTCTTTTGACCACCAGATTCAGTGAGGTGACGAAAAGTACTTTGAAAATGGGAGATATCAGAGTGGGGGGGACTCGAGGGTCTACAACTCCGAGACGCGACTAGTCAGGGCTCTGAAATTTTACAGCCGTGTTCACAGATAATGTTTCCTTCCAGATCTGTTTTTTCAGCTTCTTTTGACCACCAGATTCAGTGAGGTGACGAAAAGTACTTTTAAAATGGGAGATATCAGAGTGGGGGGGACTCGAGGGTCTACAACTCCGAGACGCGACTAGTCAGGGCTCTGAAATTTTACAGCCGTGTTCACAGATAATGTTTCCTTCCAGATCTGAGTTTTCAGCTTCTTTTGACCACCAGATTCAGTGAGGTGACGAAAAGTACTTTTAAAATGGGAGATATCAGAGTGGGGGGGACTCGAGGGTCTACAACTCCGAGACGCGACTAGTCAGGGCTCTGAAATTTTACAGCCGTGTTCACAGATAATGTTTCCTTCTAGATCTGAGTTTTCAGCTTCTTTTGACCACCAGATTCAGTGAGGTGACGAAAAGTACGTTTAAAATGGGAGATATCAGAGTGGGGGGGACTCGAGGGTCTACAACTCCGAGACGCGACTAGTCAGGGCTCTGAAATTTTACAGCCGTGTTCACAGATAATGTTTCCTTCCAGATCTGAGTTTTCAGCCTCGTCTGACCACCAGATTCAGTGAGGTGACGAAAAGTACTTTTAAAATGGGAGATATCAGAGTGGGGGGGACTCGAGGGTCTACAACTCCGAGACGCGACTAGTCAGGGCTCTGAAATTTTACAGCCGTGTTCACAGATAATGTTTCCTTCTAGATCTGAGTTTTCAGCCTCGTCTGACCACCAGATTCAGTGAGGTGACGAAAAGTACTTTTAAAATGGGAGATATCAGAGTGGGGGGGACTCGAGGGTCTACAACTCCGAGACGCGACTAGTCAGGGCTCTGAAATTTTACAGCCGTGTTCACAGATAATGTTTCCTTCCAGATCTGAGTTTTCAGCTTCTTTTGACCACCAGATTCAGTGAGGTGACGAAAAGTACTTTTAAAATGGGAGATATCAGAGTGGGGGGGACTCGAGGGTCTACAACTCCGAGACGCGACTAGTCAGGGCTCTGAAATTTTACAGCCGTGTTCACAGATAATGTTTCCTTCCAGATCTGAGTTTTCAGCCTCGTCTGACCACCAGATTCAGTGAGGTGACGAAAAGTACTTTTAAAATGGGAGATATCAGAGTGGGGGGACTCGAGGGTCTACAACTCCGAGACGCGACTAGTCAGGGCTCTGAAATTTTACAGCCGTGTTCACAGATAATGTTTCCTTCTAGATCTGAGTTTTCAGCCTCGTCTGACCACCAGATTCAGTGAGGTGACGAAAAGTACTTTTAAAATGGGAGATATCAGAGTGGGGGGGACTCGAGGGTCTACAACTCCGAGACGCGACTAGTCAGGGCTCTGAAATTTTACAGCCGTGTTCACAGATAATGTTTCCTTCCAGATCTGAGTTTTCAGCTTCTTTTGACCACCAGATTCAGTGAGGTGACGAAAAGTACTTTTAAAATGGGAGATATCAGAGTGGGGGGGACTCGAGGGTCTACAACTCCGAGACGCGACTAGTCAGGGCTCTGAAATTTTACAGCCGTGTTCACAGATAATGTTTCCTTCCAGATCTGAGTTTTCAGCCTCGTCTGACCACCAGATTCAGTGAGGTGACGAAAAGTACTTTTAAAATGGGAGATATCAGAGTGGGGGGGACTCGAGGGTCTACAACTCCGAGACGCGACTAGTCAGGGCTCTGAAATTTTACAGCCGTGTTCACAGATAATGTTTCCTTCCAGATCTGAGTTTTCAGCCTCGTCTGACCACCAGATTCAGTGAGGTGACGAAAAGTACTTTTAAAATGGGAGATATCAGAGTGGGGGGGACTCGAGGGTCTACAACTCCGAGACGCGACTAGTCAGGGCTCTGAAATTTTACAGCCGTGTTCACAGATAATGTTTCCTTCCAGATCTGAGTTTTCAGCTTCTTTTGACCACCAGATTCAGTGAGGTGACGAAAAGTACTTTTAAAATGGGAGATATCAGAGTGGGGGGGACTCGAGGGTCTACAACTCCGAGACGCGACTAGTCAGGGCTCTGAAATTTTACAGCCGTGTTCACAGAAAATGTTTCCTTCCAGATCTGAGTTTTCAGCTTCTTTTGACCACCAGATTCAGTGAGGTGACGAAAAGTACTTTTAAAATGGGAGATATCAGAGTGGGGGGGACTCGAGGGTCTACAACTCCGAGACGCGACTAGTCAGGGCTCTGAAATTTTACAGCCGTGTTCACAGATAATGTTTCCTTCCAGATCTGAGTTTTCAGCCTCGTCTGACCACCAGATTCAGTGAGGTGACGAAAAGTACTTTTAAAATGGGAGATATCAGAGTGGGGGGGACTCGAGGGTCTACAACTCCGAGACGCGACTAGTCAGGGCTCTGAAATTTTACAGCCGTGTTCACAGATAATGTTTCCTTCCAGATCTGAGTTTTCAGCCTCGTCTGACCACCAGATTCAGTGAGGTGACGAAAAGTACTTTTAAAATGGGAGATATCAGAGTGGGGGGGACTCGAGGGTCTACAACTCCGAGACGCGACTAGTCAGGGCTCTGAAATTTTACAGCCGTGTTCACAGATAATGTTTCCTTCCAGATCTGAGTTTTCAGCTTCTTTTGACCACCAGATTCAGTGAGGTGACGAAAAGTACTTTTAAAATGGGAGATATCAGAGTGGGGGGGACTCGAGGGTCTACAACTCCGAGACGCGACTAGTCAGGGCTCTGAAATTTTACAGCCGTGTTCACAGATAATGTTTCCTTCCAGATCTGAGTTTTCAGCTTCTTTTGACCACCAGATTCAGTGAGGTGACGAAAAGTACTTTTAAAATGGGAGATATCAGAGTGGGGGGGACTCGAGGGTCTACAACTCCGAGACGCGACTAGTCAGGGCTCTGAAATTTTACAGCCGTGTTCACAGATAATGTTTCCTTCCAGATCTGAGTTTTCAGCTTCTTTTGACCACCAGATTCAGTGAGGTGACGAAAAGTACTTTTAAAATGGGAGATATCAGAGTGGGGGGGACTCGAGGGTCTACAACTCCGAGACGCGACTAGTCAGGGCTCTGAAATTATACAGCCGTGTTCACAGATAATGTTTCCTTCTAGATCTGAGTTTTCAGCCTCGTCTGACCACCAGATTCAGTGAGGTGACGAAAAGTACTTTTAAAATGGGAGATATCAGAGTGGGGGGGACTCGAGGGTCTACAACTCCGAGACGCGACTAGTCAGGGCTCTGAAATTTTACAGCCGTGTTCACAGATAATGTTTCCTTCTAGATCTGAGTTTTCAGCATCGTCTGACCACCAGATTCAGTGAGGTGACGAAAAGTACTTTGAAAATGGGAGATATCAGAGTGGGGGGGACTCGAGGGTCTACAACTCCGAGACGCGACTAGTCAGGGCTCTGAAATTTTACAGCCGTGTTCACAGATAATGTTTCCTTCTAGATCTGAGTTTTCAGCATCGTCTGACCACCAGATTCAGTGAGGTGACGAAAAGTACTTTTAAAATGGGAGATATCAGAGTGGGGGGGACTCGAGGGTCTACAACTCCGAGACGCGACTAGTCAGGGCTCTGAAATTTTACAGCCGTGTTCACAGATAATGTTTCCTTCCAGATCTGAGTTTTCAGCCTCGTCTGATCACCAGATTCAGTGAGGTGACGAAAAGTACTTTTAAAATGGGAGATATCAGAGTGGGGGGGACTCGAGGGTCTACAACTCCGAGACGCGACTAGTCAGGGCTCTGAAATTTTACAGCCGTGTTCACAGATAATGTTTCCTTCTAGATCTGAGTTTTCAGCTTCTTTTGACCACCAGATTCAGTGAGGTGACGAAAAGTACGTTTAAAATGGGAGATATCAGAGTGGGGGGGACTCGAGGGTCTACAACTCCGAGACGCGACTAGTCAGGGCTCTGAAATTTTACAGCCGTGTTCACAGATAATGTTTCCTTCCAGATCTGAGTTTTCAGCCTCGTCTGACCACCAGATTCAGTGAGGTGACGAAAAGTACTTTTAAAATGGGAGATATCAGAGTGGGGGGGACTCGAGGGTCTACAACTCCGAGACGCGACTAGTCAGGGCTCTGAAATTTTACAGCCGTGTTCACAGATAATGTTTCCTTCTAGATCTGAGTTTTCAGCCTCGTCTGACCACCAGATTCAGTGAGGTGACGAAAAGTACTTTTAAAATGGGAGATATCAGAGTGGGGGGGACTCGAGGGTCTACAACTCCGAGACGCGACTAGTCAGGGCTCTGAAATTTTACAGCCGTGTTCACAGATAATGTTTCCTTCCAGATCTGAGTTTTCAGCCTCGTCTGACCACCAGATTCAGTGAGGTGACGAAAAGTACTTTTAAAATGGGAGATATCAGAGTGGGGGGGACTCGAGGGTCTACAACTCCGAGACGCGACTAGTCAGGGCTCTGAAATTTTACAGCCGTGTTCACAGATAATGTTTCCTTCCAGATCTGAGTTTTCAGCCTCGTCTGACCACCAGATTCAGTGAGGTGACGAAAAGTACTTTTAAAATGGGAGATATCAGAGTGGGGGGGACTCGAGGGTCTACAACTCCGAGACGCGACTAGTCAGGGCTCTGAAATTTTACAGCCGTGTTCACAGATAATGTTTCCTTCCAGATCTGAGTTTTCAGCTTCTTTTGACCACCAGATTCAGTGAGGTGACGAAAAGTACTTTTAAAATGGGAGATATCAGAGTGGGGGGGACTCGAGGGTCTACAACTCCGAGACGCGACTAGTCAGGGCTCTGAAATTTTACAGCCGTGTTCACAGATAATGTTTCCTTCCAGATCTGAGTTTTCAGCCTCGTCTGACCACCAGATTCAGTGAGGTGACGAAAAGTACTTTTAAAATGGGAGATATCAGAGTGGGGGGGACTCGAGGGTCTACAACTCCGAGACGCGACTAGTCAGGGCTCTGAAATTTTACAGCCGTGTTCACAGATAATGTTTCCTTCTAGATCTGAGTTTTCAGCCTCGTCTGACCACCAGATTCAGTGAGGTGACGAAAAGTACTTTTAAAATGGGAGATATCAGAGTGGGGGGGACTCGAGGGTCTACAACTCCGAGACGCGACTAGTCAGGGCTCTGAAATTTTACAGCCGTGTTCACAGATAATGTTTCCTTCCAGATCTGAGTTTTCAGCCTCGTCTGACCACCAGATTCAGTGAGGTGACGAAAAGTACTTTTAAAATGGGAGATATCAGAGTGGGGGGGACTCGAGGGTCTACAACTCCGAGACGCGACTAGTCAGGGCTCTGAAATTTTACAGCCGTGTTCACAGATAATGTTTCCTTCCAGATCTGAGTTTTCAGCTTCTTTTGACCACCAGATTCAGTGAGGTGACGAAAAGTACTTTTAAAATGGGAGATATCAGAGTGGGGGGGACTCGAGGGTCTACAACTCCGAGACGCGACTAGTCAGGGCTCTGAAATTTTACAGCCGTGTTCACAGATAATGTTTCCTTCTAGATCTGAGTTTTCAGCCTCGTCTGACCACCAGATTCAGTGAGGTGACGAAAAGTACTTTTAAAATGGGAGATATCAGAGTGGGGGGGACTCGAGGGTCTACAACTCCGAGACGCGACTAGTCAGGGCTCTGAAATTTTACAGCCGTGTTCACAGATAATGTTTCCTTCCAGATCTGAGTTTTCAGCCTCGTCTGACCACCAGATTCAGTGAGGTGACGAAAAGTACTTTTAAAATGGGAGATATCAGAGTGGGGGGGACTCGAGGGTCTACAACTCCGAGACGCGACTAGTCAGGGCTCTGAAATTTTACAGCCGTGTTCACAGATAATGTTTCCTTCCAGATCTGAGTTTTCAGCCTCGTCTGACCACCAGATTCAGTGAGGTGACGAAAAGTACTTTTAAAATGGGAGATATCAGAGTGGGGGGGACTCGAGGGTCTACAACTCCGAGACGCGACTAGTCAGGGCTCTGAAATTTTACAGCCGTGTTCACAGATAATGTTTCCTTCCAGATCTGAGTTTTCAGCCTCGTCTGACCACCAGATTCAGTGAGGTGACGAAAAGTACTTTTAAAATGGGAGATATCAGAGTGGGGGGGACTCGAGGGTCTACAACTCCGAGACGCGACTAGTCAGGGCTCTGAAATTTTACAGCCGTGTTCACAGATAATGTTTCCTTCCAGATCTGAGTTTTCAGCCTCGTCTGACCACCAGATTCAGTGAGGTGACGAAAAGTACTTTTAAAATGGGAGATATCAGAGTGGGGGGGACTCGAGGGTCTACAACTCCGAGACGCGACTAGTCAGGGCTCTGAAATTTTACAGCCGTGTTCACAGATAATGTTTCCTTCCAGATCTGAGTTTTCAGCTTCTTTTGACCACCAGATTCAGTGAGGTGACGAAAAGTACTTTTAAAATGGGAGATATCAGAGTGGGGGGGACTCGAGGGTCTACAACTCCGAGACGCGACTAGTCAGGGCTCTGAAATTTTACAGCCGTGTTCACAGATAATGTTTCCTTCCAGATCTGAGTTTTCAGCTTCTTTTGACCACCAGATTCAGTGAGGTGACGAAAAGTACTTTTAAAATGGGAGATATCAGAGTGGGGGGGACTCGAGGGTCTACAACTCCGAGACGCGACTAGTCAGGGCTCTGAAATTTTACAGCCGTGTTCACAGATAATGTTTCCTTCCAGATCTGAGTTTTCAGCTTCTTTTGACCACCAGATTCAGTGAGGTGACGAAAAGTACTTTTAAAATGGGAGATATCAGAGTGGGGGGGACTCGAGGGTCTACAACTCCGAGACGCGACTAGTCAGGGCTCTGAAATTTTACAGCCGTGTTCACAGATAATGTTTCCTTCCAGATCTGAGTTTTCAGCCTCGTCTGACCACCAGATTCAGTGAGGTGACGAAAAGTACTTTTAAAATGGGAGATATCAGAGTGGGGGGGACTCGAGGGTCTACAACTCCGAGACGCGACTAGTCAGGGCTCTGAAATTTTACAGCCGTGTTCACAGATAATGTTTCCTTCCAGATCTGAGTTTTCAGCTTCTTTTGACCACCAGATTCAGTGAGGTGACGAAAAGTACTTTTAAAATGGGAGATATCAGAGTGGGGGGGACTCGAGGGTCTACAACTCCGAGACGCGACTAGTCAGGGCTCTGAAATTTTACAGCCGTGTTCACAGATAATGTTTCCTTCCAGATCTGAGTTTTCAGCCTCGTCTGACCACCAGATTCAGTGAGGTGACGAAAAGTACTTTTAAAATGGGAGATATCAGAGTGGGGGGGACTCGAGGGTCTACAACTCCGAGACGCGACTAGTCAGGGCTCTGAAATTTTACAGCCGTGTTCACAGATAATGTTTCCTTCCAGATCTGAGTTTTCAGCTTCTTTTGACCACCAGATTCAGTGAGGTGACGAAAAGTACTTTTAAAATGGGAGATATCAGAGTGGGGGGGACTCGAGGGTCTACAACTCCGAGACGCGACTAGTCAGGGCTCTGAAATTTTACAGCCGTGTTCACAGATAATGTTTCCTTCCAGATCTGAGTTTTCAGCTTCTTTTGACCACCAGATTCAGTGAGGTGACGAAAAGTACTTTTAAAATGGGAGATATCAGAGTGGGGGGGACTCGAGGGTCTACAACTCCGAGACGCGACTAGTCAGGGCTCTGAAATTTTACAGCCGTGTTCACAGATAATGTTTCCTTCCAGATCTGAGTTTTCAGCCTCGTCTGACCACCAGATTCAGTGAGGTGACGAAAAGTACTTTTAAAATGGGAGATATCAGAGTGGGGGGGACTCGAGGGTCTACAACTCCGAGACGCGACTAGTCAGGGCTCTGAAATTTTACAGCCGTGTTCACAGATAATGTTTCCTTCCAGATCTGAGTTTTCAGCTTCTTTTGACCACCAGATTCAGTGAGGTGACGAAAAGTACTTTTAAAATGGGAGATATCAGAGTGGGGGGGACTCGAGGGTCTACAACTCCGAGACGCGACTAGTCAGGGCTCTGAAATTTTACAGCCGTGTTCACAGATAATGTTTCCTTCCAGATCTGAGTTTTCAGCTTCTTTTGACCACCAGATTCAGTGAGGTGACGAAAAGTACTTTTAAAATGGGAGATATCAGAGTGGGGGGGACTCGAGGGTCTACAACTCCGAGACGCGACTAGTCAGGGCTCTGAAATTTTACAGCCGTGTTCACAGATAATGTTTCCTTCCAGATCTGAGTTTTCAGCCTCGTCTGACCACCAGATTCAGTGAGGTGACGAAAAGTACTTTTAAAATGGGAGATATCAGAGTGGGGGGGACTCGAGGGTCTACAACTCCGAGACGCGACTAGTCAGGGCTCTGAAATTTTACAGCCGTGTTCACAGATAATGTTTCCTTCCTTATCTTTGCTCTCAGCTGTATATGATGTACGAGTAATAATCCTGCGAAGTGCAAAAGTGAGGTTATATTTCTAGTTTTTTTGATGAAGTTTACGATGATTATAAAAATAATAAATTATACAAACACATTCAATGAGGTGAGTTTTGAGTTGTGATTTTTTTGTGTGTTGTGCGCAAGTTCGTCGATATTTATTAATTTTATTCTCAATAATGATATTTTCGGACTGATTTATAAGTATTTCATCTGTTAGAAGTCTTTTTATTAGTTGCTTGTCGATTTTTTGTTGGCTATAACATAATTTTTTTCTGGTACTGGTTCTGGTACTGGTTCTGGTACTGGAAGTATAGACGTGATTTTTTGCGAATCCCAATAACGATTTCAGGAACAACAAAAAGGTTTTGAAGAATAACATTTAGAAAGCTTAAAAACAGTTTTGTCTCCTTAAGTAAGTAATTATATGATAAAATCATGTTGATATTAACTGATTGAAGTTACATTAGCTCATGCCTACGAGATATAATAAACGTTTCCTTAATGCTGATTCCAATGAATTCATACAGACAATGCATTAAAAGAGTTTTCCCGTCAAGAGTTTAATTATTTATAGAGGCAACGAATCAAATTCGAAATATTTTGTCACAAATTTACTATGCTGGATCTCTTAGTAGAGTAAGAGAAAGTTGCAGGAATACTAGAGGAGATGGTGGGTATATCATTAGAAAGATTATGTAACTATATATAACTATACTATATATAAATACAGTTATGATATTACAATTTGCAGTACGACTTGTACACACCTTCACACCCATTAAGACTAGGCATGTATACCAGAAAAGCGTGTCACTGACCTTGCAATAAGGGATCGAATCTCTTGATTTAAACTTTAGCGAGCGCGTTATTCATAGCAGGAAATGGACTTAAAGCACTAAACGAACGTCTCCGTACGCAAAAAAACACATTTTAAGCCCTAACCGCCCAGCACAGTGTGCCACTAGCGTAGTGTAACAGTCGTAGTAACCGAGGCTTCAGACTCGGCATAGGTTTTAGATATGAAGTCAGCTAGAACCAGAAGTGGTGTCGCTGAATAACTCCAATTAGTCCCTTCCATAAAAGCTCTCTGACTGGAATTATGAGTAGGATAAACAATGTAAACTTAGATACCTTGGCCAATCGGATCACAACTTAGCTACCACAACATCTAGCTAGGGTGTGATCGCTAGGGTGCCTGGGGGGATGCAAGATCAGAGAGATCAGCACCGCGGGACTTCAGTGCACTCATTGGGCCTATTCTCGGGTTTCATCACGTACTATGACGTCATAATTTAGCATTGCCCAGATTCGATCAGCTAATGCGATCTGCATCCAATTATCTGAGTTTGAAAAAAACGGCAACACACTGTTCTCCCTTGGGGAAGATTGAAAAGACAGACAGACAGAGCTACGTAGATGAGCAAGTGGCTGAGCAAGGAGGATGGGCAGGATGAGCAAGGAAACCCAACCTCGAGCTTTAATTCTCACTTGCTGCTGCTGCGCTGATGCTAAAGAGCAACGGAAGGCCATTTCAAATGCCATCCCTATTCCCCATCTGCCCTACTCGTCGACTTGTCAGGTTGCAAGCCGTCTGTCTATTCGACTTCACTTCGCGCATCAGTTTCCAGCCTCTCGTTCTCTTCCCCTCTACCCATGCAGTTGGAATCTCATCTTCCTGTCCGCTTCCTCGTTCCCTCCTGTCACTCGTCGCATACTCAATCCGAGTTACGCAACGGGCTGCTGAAAACTCCTCAGCAGAGAAAATGAGAAATTATATAAAGCGCACGAGCGATGAACAATCCGATGAGAAGGCTGATTCAAGTGCAGTACTTGGCTTTTCCTCTCCTGCCGCGTGTCCCCTCGCTTCCCTATATATTGTAGTAGTCATATTTCTATCCTGCAGCGGCCAACCGGAGCGCGCCCCAATCCCGTCACCCCTACCTCCCCACAAAAATCCCCAATAGCCTGAGTCTGCCCGCAATCCAGTTTTCTGATGAGGTACAACAACCCAAACCTGCCTACACACACATTGGTGATTCTATCGTTAAAATCTCAACGGGCAGTCAAGTCGGTGATGTTCCCAGGCATAAATTGAGACTACTGAGCAGCACCCATATGATGATTGCATCGGCATTGAGGATTCGACCCGAAAATTTATCAATCTAAAAAAGCCGACAAAGCCAACGAAAAGCAATTCTTAGTTCCTGTCTGAGCAGCTCATGGGTTGCGTATCGTGCAAGCTGAAGCGGACTGTCAGGTCCAACAACGGGGATGCCAGAGGAATTCAGGAGCATTCTCAGGTGAGCTGAATGGAGCTGGTCAGCTGGCTTTGCTCAACGTTGGGATCGGGTGTTCGATTCCCGACTCCACTGGAACAGTTTGTGTCCTTTAGCAAGACACTTACCTCTACATAGCTTCATCAAAGAACGAACTTTTGAGTATAGTGCACAGAAGAGAGAAAACCTGAAATCTATATTCATGACCACGCGGTGCTGCAAACTGACCAGGCGTGAAATATGCGGATCTGCAATTCGGCCGCACGGCGCAAACAGACAGTTTCTGCTTCACCAGCCACTGGGTCCAGAAGACCAACTATTTAGCTCGTATATGCTAGAAAAAGATGTAATTCCATTTAGGAAACAGTTCAGTGACTCTTGGAGAAGACCGGTAATGATCTTGTTATTGCTGCTGCTACATTATACTCGTACATCCAGTACAAGTCTCCGTAGCTGATTTCTGAGCCGATTTTTCAGAATAACTCGTAGTTATTTTAAACGATTATATTATAAACTGCCGCTTAGACGTTAGTTCACACTAGAGGTTACAAGGCTTTAGTTTGAATTTACGTCTTTCAGAGACAGTAGCAGAGCTTTGTCCCATTCTGCGTTTCTTTAAGCTAGCTTAAGTTCTCGTATATATTGGTAGTGTAGCTATGAGCTCGTAGATACACAGAGAATTTTGAGCTTTATGAGCACAAAAATTTTAATAAAGCTAAAAAACCAACGAAAAAATGTAAGATAGTCTATAGCTCACGCGAAAGCGATATTTACAGAAGGTGAATACAGAAGCACATAGGGACCCCAACACATCGGCAGGTAGACAGAGAGAGAATCAGTGCCAGGCAGTAAATTTAATAAATGAGAGAATGAGAGAAAACAAGAGAGCTGGGCCAATTGCAGCGTTGGCTCTGCCATTCTCTGCTACTCTGGTACGACTTTTGCACGCTCCACAGAATAAGACACACACTCGACACGTTTTAGCAAATACACCGCCCGACAGAAAGGGAGAATGTAAAGAGGGCAGCGAAATCCATTCGGCTGCTGGAAAGAAATACTAGACATTTTTATAGAAGCCAAAAGAAGCGGAAAATGTCTAGCTTCTGCTTTCAGAAGGCCGAGCTGACGAAGGCGTGAAGCTTCTGATCTCTTTATCCTACCTTTTCGCAACAACGGCCACACGTTGCACACGTTTAAATACGATATGGTCGACCAGGTATTTAGTCGGGCAGTAATGCTGAGTTGGACCCTACCTTGCAAATCAAACGATATGACACGACTTTTAAATGCGTATTTTATGTTCTCAATCTTGTTTCGCAGAGCTTACCGCCCAGCCTACAGGGCTTGTGGACAAGTGAAGGCGCCGCAATTTCTGTGAGTCCCTCCGCTATGAGCACTATTGTTGCTTCTCAAGATTTTTTAGGGCAGCGAGCAACTCTGAAAGTGAATACTTGGACCTGTCAATCCCATTTTGGTTGTACTTTTAGCTGCCTCTCAGCCAACCCAACCCCATCTCGCAGCTTGAGTGCGCAAACATCCTTGAGGCCCTGCAAGATGCTTGTTAAAACATTAGGCCCGTGCTCAGATTCTGCTCGGAACTCCTTGCATCCGTATTAGAAAAAATCACGCGCTGCCACAGCCAGTCCAATGCCAGCGTCAATCACCGAGTTTTTCAAAATATGTCCTAAATATTTTTGCCTAGCTGCAGAGATTACTAGACTATCAATCCTGGCGCTTATACATAGGAACATTAACAATTTTCAAGGACACATCAAAACAGCAAGGCAGAGAATCAGGACAAGAAGGATATAATCGTAGATAAAAAGTGAGGTAGATGCACACAGAAAATGTAAGTTTCATGCCAGCTGACACATAGTCCCCGATCCTATTGATGGTGCAACCATGGTTTTTGGACGCAGCAGCCAGGAGACAGATTGACCCGGATACAAACCTGCGGCCTTTCGTTGGAGAGCGAGTGTTGGGAGTACATTATTCTGCACTTTTATGGCTCCACATACACACTGTTCCGATCCGCAATAGCGCGACATCTTGTCTCCCCCCGACCTGGCAGATTGTGTTGCCAACATCCTCACCTCCCGCCTACTCGACCAACTCACTATTTGACTGGAGCCAAAGGGTCCGCTGGTACGTAGGCTGGCTTACTCCCTGCCATCTCGTGTTTTCCCTCTAAATAATTGAGGCACTGTGGCGGGCAGGTAAAAAACGGAAGGTTTGGTTGGCCAGTTTGGAAAGCGCTTTTCGATACCCACCGTGCCGCGTTACGGCAGAGAAACAATATGCCGACTTTTTGGGGACGAAGCCAACAGCCAACAGCCTCTAACAGCCGTAGAGGGCTAGAAATTTTAACACCCAAGACAGCTAGCACCTTATCCAAACGCACCTTGTTACTACGGCTGCCGTAGAAAGGAACCAAATTACTTCACGCGAATGGAGGATGAAAACTTTGCCATTTTTTTCATCTGTGTTGCTGCCTGTCGGCATGGCAACACGCTTATGCTCATGCAGTCCTGTGTGTGTAAGCACAGTAAAGAAATTAGTCTACCAGTGTGGCACTGCCAGAGAATACAAAAGTGCATTCAATTTGGCCACTGTTTACTAAGAACGAGCCAGGCAGAAGAAGGCTCATGGTGGCTCTTATGATATTTGCCAGCACACCCCCGTTATGATAATGAATGAAAGTAAGGGTATAGATTCAGGCCTTCAGTTGTTTGCTGCGGAAATACTGAAATACAAACGGAACCACTGGACTCGCCACTGGAGCTGCTGGTAAATCAGGCGCCTAATGAGACCTCACTGGAGATTTCCTTTCCATGGCAGAACTGCAGCTCTGATAGTACAGCAACAGAAGAATAAGCCTTGTAAATAACAATAGCCCCACAATATCAATAGCCCACAATATCAATAGCCCCACAATATAAATAGCCTCACAATATCAATAGCCCACAATATCAATAGCCCCACAATATCAATAGCCCCACAATATCAATAGCCCCACAATATCAATAGCCTCACAATATCAATAGCCCCACAATATCAATAGCCCCACAATATCAATAGCCCCACAATATCAATAGCCCCACATTATCAATAGCCCCACAATATCAATAGCCTCACAATATCAATAGCCCCACAATATAAATAGCCTCACAATATCAATAGCCTCACAATATCAATAGCCCCACAATATAAATAGCCTCACAATATCAATAGCCTCACAATATCAATAGCCCCACAATATCAATAGCCCCACAATATCAATAGCCCCACAATATCAATAGCCTCACAATATCAATAGCCCCACAATATCAATAGCCCCACAATATCAATAGCCCCACAATATCAATAGCCTCACAATATAAATAGCCCCACAATATCAATAGCCCCACAATATCAATAGCCCCACAATATCAATAGCCCCACAATATCAATAGCCCCACAATATCAATAGCCCCACAATATCAATAGCCCCACAATATCAATAGCCCCACAATATCAATAGCCCCACAATATCAATAGCCCCACAATATCAATAGCCCCACAATATCAATAGCCCCACAATATCAATAGCCCTACAATATCAATAGCCCTACAATATCAATAGCCCCACAATATCAATAGCCCCACAATATCAATAGCCCCACAATATCAATAGCCCCACAATATCAATAGCCCCACAATATCAATAGCCCCACAATATCAATAGCCCCACAATATCAATAGCCCCACAATATCAATAGCCCCGCAATATCAATAGCCCCGCAATATCAATAGCCCCGCAATATCAATAGCCCCACAATATCAAAAGCCCCGCAATATCAATAGCCCCACAATATCAATAGCCCCGCAATATCAATAGCCCCGCAATATCAATAGCCTCACAATATCAATAGCCCCACAATATCAATAGCCCCACAATATCTATGGCTGCTCTCAAGGCCCAAAGACTTTCAAAGAAAGATAGTCCTACGATACAATCTTCTTGAATTCAGGACTTTCCTTAACTGTCAAGCTTGTCAAAACAAGTTTACTTAAAAACTCGATATGCATTTGCAATGGGCCAACTGCTCCTTGAAGCAGGTTCTGCTTGTATTCCCACCGGACGATGCCCTGCTGCGACGCTTCGTCAAGGCGGCCGAGTGTCTGGGCCTTTCCTGCGACATCGTCTGCTCTTCCAACGCTGGAGGAGGAGGAGGCGGCGGTGGCGGGCCGCTAGACGGCGGCGAGGCGGCGGCAACTGCTGTGACAAAGTTTAACCGCACCAGGCATCACCTGGTGCTGCTGGACAGGCGGGAGGCCGCGCCGGCGGTTGACACCTTGATGCGGGCGCTCAGGTCGATGGCAGCTGCGGCGACTACGATGGCGACCGGCTCGGCGACAACATTCGCGGCGGTCACCAAGGCTGGGTGAGTGATCGATCGACAGGCAGTGGCTATCAGGTCATTAAAGTAAGATTGTTTTCCTCTTCTGGGATTAGAAATCCCGACCTCAGGATTCTTAAGCTCTTCCGAAGCTCTACTACGTGAGGAGGCGGCGGCAAATCATATTTCTCAACTTTAATAAATCCACTTTGATTTTCAAGGTTTTCTAAAAACTAGATTTGAAAATTTACTTCGAAACATAAACAGATTTGCGTCTGTTTGATTAGCATATGATTAGCATAAAAATGTTCAAAATTTTTCGTTTTTCTTCGAAACACAAGAAGCATTTAATTCTGCTTTAGAATTTTAGCTGCTATATTTTTAGGAAGGCTAGGCCTCGGGAAAACGGAAAACAGACACCTGTCCACTCTGGAGGTCAGTTGGGGTTGGGGAGGTCGCAGCCTCGATTTTGTAATATTCCGAAATGGGAGACAATTTGTGAAACAATCTAGAACAGGCAGATCTCACGTTTGAGTTTTGTGTATCTTTTCGCCATGTCTGCAGCTTGAGAATGATCTAAATGGTTGTCATATCGAATGGCCGTGTCATGTGACTATTCAGCAAATCGTTAAGTCCTCGAAGGTTTTATTGCATATCATCAGGTGGTGTAGAGTGTATAGATTGATTGACAGCTCGGCCTAAACAGTGACCTAAAAAACTAATTATGTTGTAATTCTGCACAGGAAGTGCACGCGGCCGCACTCTTCTAGTTCAACTCACGTGAGTGTCGTGCACGAAAGCACCCCCCTATGACACTTCAGATAATGCTGAGAGTTCTGCTATACATTAAAGGTTAAACATGCCAGTGTCGCAACAAAAATCTCAGCTTTGATGCTTAACTTTCTAAGAAATTAAATTCTGGTGTCTCCAGCTTTGGATTTTTTCAAATATCAAAAGTCCTAAATCCCTGACTCGTTAAAATCCATATATTCGAAATCTAAGCTCAAATGGAAATTATAACTCATCCGGCAAATCACCATTTCGAACGGGATGTCCCACCTTAGTAGGGAAATCCAGACTCGCTAGGGAAATCTGAACTCAGTAGGGAAATCCCAAGTCAGTAGGGAAATCCAAACTTCAGCAGGGAAATCCCAAGTCAGTAGGGAAATCCCAAGTCAGTAGGGAAATCCAAACTTCAGTAGGGAAATCCCAAGTCAGTAGGGAAATCCAAACTTCAGTAGGGAAATCCCAATAATAAAAATAAATAATTGCAGGAGGCCTGCGGGCAGTGGCACATCATTTCGTGACACTAGACCTGCAGCCAGCGAGGAGGCAATTCTGCCTATTTCGCTGACTCCTGAGCACACACACAGATACTGTACGCAGTCACACGCTCACGCAGGTGTGTACATCTGCCCTGACTTTCTCATCGTGCCTCGGAGGTTGGCCCTCAAGGACGTAAATTGCACGACAAGCCCCCAAGCCTTCTGTCCGCTGCTGCGCCCAAAATGAATGTAGCCTCCCGTTTAATCGAACTTAGGGACCTTGGTGCGAGAGGCAAACGCGTTAACCGCTCTGCCACCGACCCCCCTATGAAAATCCCAACTCAGTTGGGAAATTCCAACTCAGTAGGCAGTAGGGAAATCCAGACTCACCAGAGATATCCCGTCTAGCCAGGAAAACTCAAACAAATGTGAAAAAAATTCACCAGGTAAATCTCAACTAATCATGAAAATCCTAAATCTTCAGGGAAATCCCAACCCACCAGGGAAACCCCGACCCACCAGGGAAATCCCAACCCACCAGGGAAATCCCAGCTCACCAGGGAAATCCCAACCCACCATGGAAATCCCAACCCACCAGGGAAATCCCAACCCACCAGGAAGATCCTAGCTCGCCACGAAATCCCAACCTTCTTGTGTCTTAAAATCTAATATATTTAAAATTTCAGTCTCGTTATATCATTTGCTTGAGAAAGTCTATATGATTTACCACACTTAAATTTTCTCCACAATTCCACTTTGCAGGGCAAGTCGTGGTTCTCAGCTGAGCGATCTTCTGCAGCTAGGCTATGACATAGTAAGCCTCTCAAACTGACTGAACAGATTGTGAAGGAGTTTAGCTACTTTTGTTTATCGGAGATAGTGAGGTTAGGTATTTGAATTTGGTTTGAATCTTCAAGCAGATTATGCTGCAGCTGCTTCTAGGACTAATCTGTTTTTGGGCCATTTCAGGCTAATTGTTATCGCCATAGCTATGTGCACTCGGACCGCACTCAACTTGCAGAGGCTTCTTAAAAAGATTAATATTTGTTTTGCTTTTTTCGTCATAAGAGCAGCATAATTAACTTTTTAATTTGCCTTACCAATCACTGCATTCATAACTAAGGCTTGTCATTGACCATGTCATATCATAACAATTATCCCATGCCCAATTTTTATATCAAACCGTTATCTCATGTCCCATTATCCCATGTCCCATTATCCCATGTCCCATTATCCCATGTCCCATTATCCCATGTCCCATTATCCCATGTCCCATTATCCCATGTCCCATTATCCCATGTCCCATTATCCCATGTCCCATTATCCCATGTCCCATTATCCCATGTCCCATTATCCCATGTCCCATTATCCCATGTCCCATTATCCCATGTCCCATTATCCCATGTCCCATTATCCCATGTCCCATTATCCCATGTCCCATTATCCCATGTCCCATTATCCCATGTCCCATTATCCCATGTCCCATTATCCCATGTCCCATTATCCCATGTCCCATTATCCCATGTCCCATTATCCCATGTCCCATTATCCCATGTCCCATTATCCCATGTCCCATTATCCCATGTCCCATTATCCCATGTCCCATTATCCCATGTCCCACTATCCCATGTCCGATTATCCCATGTCCCATTATCCCATGTCCCGTCAATACAATGTACTTCCTTTAACTAGACACGTGACAAATTTGGCAATCGGTTTTCGTGAAGCGTCTTTCCTATCCACCTTGTAAATTAAATGATAAAAATCCATTTATCAAATTAGATTATTTCCTAACAAAGCTTCTCGCACTTGAAGTCAACCCTATCTAGGCTGAATCAGTTGAAAATCTAGCTTTCATTTGAAAGGAAGGTGCCACTTCGTCCCACTCTTAATCGCTAGCAGCTATTAGTGGAATCGAAAATAAGTATCGAAAAAGCACCCAAGACTGCAAAATAGGATTTAGAGAGAGTGGCTGAGGGACTCAACTCAATTACTGCTCAAAAGGTACACCGAGTAAAGATTTGGGATTGCTTATTGATTTTCGTTCCCCAAGCCTGCTTAGAGATCGTTCGCCCACGAAGGACTGCTTTCCTAATTAGAGGGGGGGGTCAGATACTGATCCGACCAGATACACTCATGATCACAGTGAGCTATGATCCTCGGGGCTTGGTCGAGTGTGATAAAACCTGTGTATGCCTTTGGTTACAGCGCTCACACTCCCACACACACATTCACACACACACTCACACACACTCACACACACACTCACACACACTCACACACACTCACACACACATTCACACACACTCACACACACTCACACACACTCACACACACATTCACACACACTCACACACACATTCACACACACTCACACACACTCACACACACTCACACACACTCACACACACTCACACACACTCACACACACTCACACACACTCACACTCACATACACTCACACACATAGGAAAAAAGGAGAGGAGAGGAGAGGAGAGGAGAGGAGAGGAGAGGAGAGGAGAGGAGAGGAGAGGAGAGGAGAGGAGAGGAGAGGAGAGGAGAGGAGAGTAGAGGAGAGGAGAGGAGAGGAGAGGAGAGGAGAGGAGAGGAGAGTAGAGGAGAGGAGAGGAGAGGAGAGGAGAGGAGAGGAGAGGAGAGGAGAGGAGAGGAGAGGAGAGTAGAGTAGAGGAGAGGAGAGGAGAGGAGAGGAGAGGAGAGGAAACGGAAACGGAATTCAAATTGCGGGTATATTGCTGAATAAAAACAAACAGCTGGTAGTTATAAGAAGCAATGTGCCTGTGAACAAGCAAAGAGTCAGTGACGGAAATTTTTCGCTCAGGAGTCATAATGAGAAAGGCACTGAGCGCGCAGTCCGAACAGTCCGGCTGCCGAGTAAAAATTCTATTTTCGCTTAGAGATTGAGTCTGAGACAAGATTGACGAGATAGCGGTGACTGTCCGCTGCCCGGAGGCAATTCCACTGGCGGAGCAGCTGGAGGGCACGTCAGCTGGATGGAAAGTCTGTCAGGGCCACCAACCCCCCTCCGCCTTGGGCACAAGAAAAAAAATAGAGAAAAATTTTCTTGGCTAAAAAGCGTGAAATCAATAAATTCCTTGCGTTGCTAGGGTCGGCCAAAAACTTCGAAAGCCTCTGTAATGTACTCGTAGATCTAGATAAAGTTGCACTTTTCCTGTCAGTGAATTAATTATAAAATATTTAATTACAATAATAATAACAATAATAATAATTACACCTGCCCCAATCGGGCCAGATGTGCAGCCGACAGCACAGCCGCAGCTATTGCGCGGCGCATCTGAAGGCAGCGTACGGCTGTTCAGTCCATGGACTGGGGGGACGCCACACCCACCTTCAATTATCCCAGCTGATGCTGGTACCCATTTGCTGGTAATTCTGGTGAATTGAAGCAACGCAGATTTAAGCGTCTTGCTAAAGGATGCAAATTGTTCCAATGGAGTCAGGAATCGAACTCGCGACCTTAAAGTCGTGAGTCCGACACCCTAACCACTAGGCTACAACCCTCTGAGTAAAAAAGCTTCCCTAACTGCCCAACATTGAGCAGAAAGTCAAGGAGGACCTGTGCTCAAGTGTGGAAGGCTGCGTCGAGGAGCTTCTGTCGATGCAGCGCAACGCCTTCAGGAATGAGCAGCGGCTTGGCTCCCTTGGTGTGGTGCTGACGGCATTGGGCAACTGCTCCGACGCTGTGGAAATCACCGACGAGAAATTCGCCATTCAGGTGAGAAAGGCGGTCTAGTCTAGGTCAGAGCGGTCTAACGCGTCCGCCTCTTGCACTGAGGTCCCTGAGCTCGAATCCGCGGCGAGGCCACATTTATTTGGGGCGAAGCCGCGCTGAGAAGGCTAGGGGGTTGTCGTGCAATTTACGCTCTTGATGACCAACCTCTAAGGCACAGTGAAAGTTCCCGGATGAGAAAGTCAGGTAGGATGTACACACTTACGTGAGTGTATTCCTGCTATGGTAGTCAGCTGAATGGGCCGAATTTCCTGCTCTCTTACTGTGGTCTACTATCGCCAAAGCTATAGCCTACAAGCTACAACCTAGATGTCTGTTCATTGTCAATTTTGGTCGCACAATTAACTAGCCGGAGAAAGCAGATATTTGAAGCTGCATATTCAAATTAGTGCAGTCAAGCCACAGGCGCCTCCTAATTTCGACTCAGAGACGAGTCGAGAGACGTGAGCCGAATAGCTCCGGGGATTTAGAAAACATGGCGAGGATGTTTGACCAGGTCTCTCTGCTCAGCTGCTTGCAAATTCAATTACGCTTTGCGTTGCTTTGTGGCTGAATTTGACAAACTTTCTGTCTACAAGACGACTCATCGCACCTCACGGGGAACCAGACAGATATTCTAGTAAAAGTTTTGTGCTTCGTTATAAAATTCCGTCGTAAAAACTTGCCCCAATTTCGTAGTACGTCAACTCGGCTCACGAGCGGATGTTCGGCTACGCAATGAGCGAGTTGGCCGGCCGCAACACCATGGAGATCATTCATCACCGCACTGCCGACAGAGCCGCCAACGAAGACGCCCGGAGTCTCATGATGTGCCTCAAGCGAGGCAAGGTGAGACCTCCTTGCCTCCTAGGCCCCTCAAACACTTACAGCCCTCTCTGAGCAAGAGAGTATTTTTCTCTCATGAAATATCTGAGCGACTCTTCTTCTCCAGACCTCCCTGAGCGACTCTTCTTCTCCAGACCTCCCTGAGCGACTCTTCTTCTCCAGACCTCCCTGAGCGACTCTTCTTCTCCAGACCTCCCTGAGCGACTCTTCTTCTCCAGACCTCCCTGAGCGACTCTTCTTCTCCAGACCTCTCTGAGCGACTCTTCTTCTCCAGACCTCCCTGAGCGACTCTTCTTCTCCAGACCTCCCTGAGCGACTCTTCTTCTCCAGACCTCCCTGAGCGACTCTTCTTCTCCAGACCTCCCTGAGCGACTCTTCTTCTCCAGACCTCCCCGAGCGACTCTTCTTCTCCAGACCTCCCTGAGCGACTCTTCTTCTCCAGACCTCTCTGAGCGACTCTTCTTCTCCAGACCTCCCTGAGCGACTCTTCTTCTCCAGACCTCCCCGAGCGACTCTTCTTCTCCAGACCTCCCTGAGCGACTCTTCTTCTCCAGACCTCTCTGAGCGACTCTTCTTCTCCAGACCTCCCTGAGCGACTCTTCTTCTCCAGACCTCCCTGAGCGACTCTTCTTCTCCAGACCTCTCCAATCTTCTCCAGACCTCTTAAAGCAACTCTTCTCCAGACCTCCCTGAGCGACTCTTCTTCTCCAGACCTCCCTGAGCGACTCTTCTTCTCCAGACCTCCCTGAGCGACTCTTCTTCTCCAGACCTCCCCGAGCGACTCTTCTTCTCCAGACCTCCCTGAGCGACTCTTCTTCTCCAGACCTCTCTGAGCGACTCTTCTCCAGACCTCTCTGAGCGACTCTTCTTCTCCAGACCTCCCCGAGCGACTCTTCTTCTCCAGACCTCCCTGAGCGACTCTTCTTCTCCAGACCTCAATGAGCGACTCTTCTTCTCCAGACCTCTCTGAGCGACTCTTCTTCTCCAGACCTCCCTGAGCGACTCTTCTTCTCCAGACCTCCCCGAGCGACTCTTCTTCTCCAGACCTCCCCGAGCGACTCTTCTTCTCCAGACCTCCCCGAGCGACTCTTCTTCTCCAGACCTCCCTGAGCGACTCTTCTTCTCCAGACCTCCCCGAGCGACTCTTCTTCTCCAGACCTCAATGAGCGACTCTTCTTCTCCAGACCTCCCTGAGCGACTCTTCTTCTCCAGACCTCCCCGAGCGACTCTTCTTCTCCAGACCTCTCTGAGCGACTCTTCTTCTCCAGACCTCAATGAGCGACTCTTCTTCTCCAGACCTCTCTGAGCGACTCTTCTTCTCCAGACCTCAATGAGCGACTCTTCTTCTCCAGACCTCCCTGAGCGACTCTTCTTCTCCAGACCTCCCTGAGCGACTCTTCTTCTCCAGACCTCCCTGAGCGACTCTTCTTCTCCAGACCTCCCTGAGCGACTCTTCTTCTCCAGACCTCCCTGAGCGACTCTTCTTCTCCAGACCTCCCTGAGCGACTCTTCTTCTCCAGACCTCAATGAGCGACTCTTCTTCTCCAGACCTCCCTGAGCGACTCTTCTTCTCCAGACCTCCCTGAGCGACTCTTCTTCTCCAGACCTCAATGAGCGACTCTTCTTCTCCAGACCTCTCCAATCTTCTCCAGACCTCTTAAAGCAACTCTTCTCCAGACCTCAATGAGCGACTCTTCTTCTCCAGACCTCCCTGAGCGACTCTTCTTCTCCAGACCTCCCTGAGCGACTCTTCTTCTCCAGACCTCTCTGAGCGACTCTTCTTCTCCAGACCTCCCTGAGCGACTCTTCTTCTCCAGACCTCCCTGAGCGACTCTTCTTCTCCAGACCTCCCTGAGCGACTCTTCTTCTCCAGACCTCCCTGAGCGACTCTTCTTCTCCAGACCTCCCTGAGCGACTCTTCTTCTCCAGACCTCTCTGAGCGACTCTTCTTCTCCAGACCTCCCTGAGCGACTCTTCTTCTCCAGACCTCCCTGAGCGACTCTTCTTCTCCAGACCTCTCTGAGCGACTCTTCTTCTCCAGACCTCCCTGAGCGACTCTTCTTCTCCAGACCTCCCTGAGCGACTCTTCTTCTCCAGACCTCCCTGAGCGACTCTTCTTCTCCAGACCTCCCTGAGCGACTCTTTTTCTCCAGACCTCTCTGAGCGACTCTTCTTCTCCAGACCTCTCCAATCTTCTCCAGACCTCTTAAAGCAACTCTTCTCCAGACCTCCCTGAGCGACTCTTCTTCTCCAGACCTCCCTGAGCGACTCTTCTTCTCCAGACCTCCCTGAGCGACTCTTCTTCTCCAGACCTCCCTGAGCGACTCTTCTTCTCCAGACCTCTCTGAGCGACTCTTCTTCTCCAGACCTCCCTGAGCGACTCTTCTTCTCCAGACCTCCCTGAGCGACTCTTCTTCTCCAGACCTCCCTGAGCGACTCTTCTTCTCCAGACCTCCCTGAGCGACTCTTCTTCTCCAGACCTCCCTGAGCGACTCTTCTTCTCCAGACCTCCCTGAGCGACTCTTCTTCTCCAGACCTCTCTGAGCGACTCTTCTTCTCCAGACCTCCCTGAGCGACTCTTCTTCTCCAGACCTCCCTGAGCGACTCTTCTTCTCCAGACCTCCCTGAGCGACTCTTCTTCTCCAGACCTCCCTGAGCGACTCTTCTTCTCCAGACCTCCCTGAGCGACTCTTTTTCTCCAGACCTCTCTGAGCGACTCTTCTTCTCCAGACCTCTCCAATCTTCTCCAGACCTCTTAAAGCAACTCTTCTCCAGACCTCCCTGAGCGACTCTTCTTCTCCAGACCTCCCTGAGCGACTCTTCTTCTCCAGACCTCCCTGAGCGACTCTTCTTCTCCAGACCTCCCTGAGCGACTCTTCTTCTCCAGACCTCCCTGAGCGACTCTTCTTCTCCAGACCTCCCTGAGCGACTCTTCTTCTCCAGACCTCTCTGAGCGACTCTTCTTCTCCAGACCTCCCTGAGCGACTCTTCTTCTCCAGACCTCCCTGAGCGACTCTTCTTCTCCAGACCTCCCTGAGCGACTCTTCTTCTCCAGACCTCCCTGAGCGACTCTTCTTCTCCAGACCTCCCTGAGCGACTCTTCTTCTCCAGACCTCCCTGAGCGACTCTTCTTCTCCAGACCTCCCTGAGCGACTCTTCTTCTCCAGACCTCTCTGAGCGACTCTTCTTCTCCAGACCTCTCTGAGCGACTCTTCTTCTCCAGACCTCCCTGAGCGACTCTTCTTCTCCAGACCTCCCTGAGCGACTCTTCTTCTCCAGACCTCCCTGAGCGACTCTTCTTCTCCTAGGCCTCTAAAACACAAGCAAAGCCGGTAATTTCCCTTACTTTATGTCCTCTTGCAGGCCTGGGACGGCATCCTGACTGGGCGCCGTAAGTCGGGCAGCAGTCTGGATCACTATGGAGCAGTTCATCCCGTACGGGACTGGCAGGGGTGAGACTTTGGAACTGT
Source organism: Macrostomum hystrix (assembly GCA_950097015.1). NCBI lineage: Eukaryota > Metazoa > Platyhelminthes > Macrostomidae > Macrostomum > Macrostomum hystrix. The sequence continues at coordinate 7,133,404 of CATNEN010000025.1, read as the reverse complement.
TAATTATCCCCTTTTTTCATGGGACATGGGATTTCCTGATTTTCAAAAAGCATTGACGTAGATTGATGGGGAAAGACAAGCCGAATCTGTGTCTGTTTCAAAGAAAACTTTTGTATTTCGAGCTAAAAAATCCTGAGTTCTAATTCATTGCTTGGCCATAGGTTGCCATTTAGGTCTTTAGATTCCTAATAAGTTCTTTTGTATCAGTTACTCTGGCTAAATTAAAGTCGAGCGAAAACTTTTTTTCTTTTTAATAATTGATTCATCTTACTACTCATAGTAAGCAACAGGTATTTTTGTAAACATAAGTTTTCTCTCTGTGAAATTCGCACCTCAGATCGGTGCACCGTTTAGTGTGGCTTCGGCGAACTCTTAACAGTTCGCTAATTGCGGACAATCAGTTGATTTTGCCACCTGCGTCGGCGACGCCAGCGGCGCAGACTGTCGGTGCAACAGTGGCGACAGCCGCCATGACTGGCCGAAACTCCAGCAGCGCCCTGACTACGCCAAGCCGGCAGGCGGCCAGTCGACGCGGTTCTGCAGTTGCCCGCGTCGGTAGCACCGCGGCAATCGATGCGCCGATTAACAAGGTTTTTAGATCGCTGGAAAATCGATAGTTTTCTTAGTGATGCGCTGTGCTGATTGGCGCGATGATTATGTGATCTGATTGGCAGGCTATTCTCATTGGTGGGCTAGCGGTTCCGATTGGTGGCTTGTTCTGATTGGTTGGATGTATGAATGAAAGGCGGTTCCGATTGGTGGATTGTTCTGCATGGTTAGATGGTTACCATTGGTTACCCTCATGGGTGAGGGTATTGCAAATACCCACTTCCTACTTTACGATAGCTCCCAAACCGAGTGACCGATTTTCGTAAAATTCCACCATTGTGAATAAAAATTTCTGCCCTTTACGATGAACAAACTTTCGAAGCCGTCCGACGTCAGCGTCGTCGAGATATTCAGCAATTCTTATCGAAGACCCTGGTGACAAGAACAACGAAAAATGTTCTATACATGGTTACATGATGAAAATTTGTGAGCAGAAAAATTATGCTTAAATTTCAGTTTTTTTGGCACAAGACACCCCGACGAGAATGGTTGAATATCTGGACGATGCCGATGTCTTGTGATTCTGGAAGTTGGTTCATCGGATAGAGCGGAAAATGTTAGTCCGTTTCATGGTGACTAGTTGGATATTTTGGGAGAAGCAGAAAAAAGGGTATTTGAAATAGCACCTGTGATCCTTCTATTGTTACTGCTCAGCTACAAAAGCTAAAATATTTTCCATTGGCTCAACTTCAGGTGATTAACCTGATCGGCATGGTGCAAGAGAGCAGCTCACCAGCGGTATCCGCCGCCCTAGACAAGGTGCTGGAGATTCTGCATCAGTCCGCTGACCTCTACTCTGGCGAGATTGCAAACTCGCAGGACTACCAGATGACCTCCGACTATGTCGGCGGCTTGATGGCGGTGAGGCTCTGCATTGTTTTTGGCTCTTTCTGTTTTTTAGATTCGTTTTAGTCTACTTAAGTGAGTAGTAACATGCGCATGATCTTATCAGAAAACATGACCTTTGAAAATGTTTTGAAAATGCGTCTTCACCTGTGCATAAATTAGTCGAGCAGTGAGAATAACAATTCGTTATAGATGAATGCTAGCTCATTAATATACAAACCAGATGCGATTGAAGTGTTCGATGAAGTAATTGGCGAGTTGCCTATTCAATAATTTCCAGAGCGGTTCGAAGCTGCCTGACAAAAAGCGAATCTCGTTGGCTGCCGCGCAGAGACGTGAGTAGCTTCGGAGCTTAAACTCCTGCTCAACTGCATCTGGGGTAGTCTGTGCCAATGTCTTACGGTTGTCATTTGCAGAAAATTATGCTTTGATACAGATCAGATGAGAGAAATAGGTGAAAATGACATCCCTTTCAAAAGTGGCATCCGTCAAAAGTGGCTTCCTTCAAAAATGTCATTGTTGAAAATGGCATTCATCAAAAGAGGCATATTTCGAAAGGGGCATCCTTCAAAAGTGGCATCCTTCAAAAGTTCAAAAGTGGGATCCGTCAAAAGTGGCATCCTTCAAAAGTTCAAAAGTGGGATCCGTCAAAAGTGGCATCCTTCAAAAGTGGCATCCTTCAAAAGTGGCACCATTCAAAATTGGCTTCCGTCAAAAGTGACATCCTTCAAAAGTGGCATCCGTCAAAAGTGGCATCCTTCAAAAGTGGCATCCGTCAAAAGTGGCATCCTTCAAAAGTGACATTCTTCAAAGTGGCATCCTATTCGAAACTCAAATGGTGAAGGTCAGAAGCGATGCAAGCCAATAATAGGTCAAAATTGACTCAGGTTAAAAGGGTCAGAGAAGGAAAACGATGAAGTCGGTTAGTTTCTATTCTCATTTGCCCTTATATCTGCTCTCTTTTCTTGTCAATTGCAGGTCCTAGACCCTCGGAGGTCATGAAGGAGCACATTAATCAACTGCTAGGTACTGGCAATTGGCCCGCTCAAACAGCATCGCAATGTAGCTTACCCACCCCCTACCCGAATCGCACAAAGGATGGGGATAAGGCATAACATACTATCCGCTTCCTTTTCCAGGAAAGCAGTCTGAATGACTGTCTGTGAACTAATGAGCATGCTTATTCGTGATGTCAGATCGGGGTCAACCTAGCCTAATCCATAGCCTGCCATCCTAGTCAAAAACTAGCCAAGATAATCATAGTCCTTACTGCCTAGCAACTATTATAAATTAGTCCCTGGCCAATGGGAAAGACCACGGGGAAGAAATTGAAATTTCAAATACCCACTGCCTAGTTCACGATGCTACCCACTGCCTACTTCACGATGCTACCCACTGCCTACTTCACGATGCTACCCACTGCCTACTTCACGATGCTACCCACTGCCTACTTCACGATGCTACCCACTGCCTACTTCACGATGCTACCCACTGCCTACTTCACGATAGCTTCCTGAGTCACAGATCTTTGTAAAAGTTTGTAAAACTTAAGCCCGTTTTCTGGATTTTTATGACGAGTGGTTGATTTATATAGGAGATACTGCAAAATAAGAAAACTGTGGGTCTTCTAACTATACGCCGGGTTTTTCAATCGTTTTTGCAACAAAAATGTTGTAGTGTTTGCAGTGTATTTTTCCAGCGCATAATTTTGCATGCTTAGACAAATAAGCGTTAATTTTTTTTTAACGATTTTAACTTAGTCTAATTATTAGCTGTTTTCTTTCTGCGAGTAACAAAAATATAAATTAGCTTTCAGAATGTACCTCGTGCTGTCAGTAAAAACATTTACAGTAACTTCTTTGCTTCTAGTGCAATTGTATAATTTCTAAGGCTGAGTAGAAATCTAAAAATTGATACTGCCTGAATAGTATATACATGTGACTCAGTTGTTTTAATCCTTGACCCGTGTGACTCAGGTGTTTTAATCCTTGACCCGTGTGACTCAGGTGTTTTAATCCTTGACCCGTGTGACTCAGGTGTTTTAATCCTTGACCCGTGTGACTCAGTTGTTTTAATCCTTGACCCGTGTGACTCAGGTGTTTTAATCCTTGACCCGTGTGACTCAGGTGTTTTAATCCTTGACCCGTGTGACTCAGGTGTTTTAATCCTTGACCCGTGTGACTCAGGTGTTTTAATCCTTGACCCGTGTGACTCAGGTGTTTTAATCCTTGACCCGTGTGACTCAGGTGTTTTAATCCTTGACCCGTGTGACTCAGGTGTTTTAATCCTTGACCCGTGTGACTCAGGTTTTTCAATCCTTGACCCGTGTGACTCAGGTGTTTTAATCCTTGACCCGTGTGACTCAGGTGTTTTAATCCTTGACCCGTGTGACTCAGGTGTTTTAATCCTTGACCCGTGTGACTCTGGTGTTTTAATCCTTGACCCGTGTGACTCTGGTGTTTTAATCCTTGACCCGTGTGACTCTGGTGTTTTAATCCTTGACCCGTGTGACTCTGGTGTTTTAATCCTTGACCCGTGTGACTCAGGTGTTTTAATCCTTGACCCGTGTGACTCTGGTGTTTTAATCCTTGACCCGTGTGACTCAGGTGTTTTAATCCTTGACCCGTGTGACTCAGGTGTTTTAATCCTTGACCCGTGTGACTCAGGTGTTTTAATCCTTGACCCGTGTGACTCAGGTGTTTTAATCCTTGACCCGTGTGACTCAGGTGTTTTAATCCTTGACCCGTGTGACTCAGGTGTTTTAATCCTTGACCCGTGTGACTCAGGTGTTTTAATCCTTGACCCGTGTGACTCAGGTGTTTTAATCCTTGACCCGTGTGACTCAGGTGTTTTAATCCTTGACCCGTGTGACTCTGGTGTTTTAATCCTTGACCCGTGTGACTCAGGTGTTTTAATCCTTGACCCGCGTGACTCAGGTGTTTTAATCCTTGACCCGTGTGACTCTGGTGTTTTAATCCTTAATTTACTTCCTGCAGCCTTGACCCATGACTCAAGTATTCCTTTACTAAACAAAACTATCTATCAGGACCCCGAGACCAATTGCCGTTACTATGCATTTTCAACGTACAGTTATTAACAGTTTCTAGGTTCCATTTGCATTGCCACTCGAACTCCAACCAATGGCAGAGAACTCAGCAGGCAATATTCAGTCGCTGCGGGACACTCCGGACCACCTGCTGCCCTACCTGGAAGGCGACAACGAATGGAGCTTCGACATCCTGGCCTTGGAGCGCGTCACCGACCGCAAGCCGATGGTCCACCTGGCCATGCGAACTCTGCGACGCTTTGATGTCTGCCGACATCTGCAGTGCAGCGAGGACACCATGTTGAGCTGGCTGCATGTGATGCAGGATCATTACCGACCTGACAACTGCTATCACAATGCCACCCACGGCGCTGACGTCATGCAGTGCTCCGCCTATTTTCTCAGCCGGGACCGAGTCAAGCTGGCCTTCGACGAGACGGACGAGGCGGCGTCGCTGCTCGGCGCGCTGGTGCACGACCTAGACCACCCTGGCCGCACCAACCCGTTCCTAATCAACTCCAGGCATCAACTAGCTCTGCTTTACAATGACATGTGAGAGCCATTAAAGAAAATAGTTACACATAATAACCACAGACCACTCTATTAAGAACCATAGACGACACTAATAAGAAACACAGACCACTCTAGTAAGAACCATAGACAACTCTATTAAGAACCATAGACGACACTATTAAGAACCATAGACCACTCTATTAAGAACCATAGACCACTCTATTAAGAACCATAGACCACTCTATTAAGAACCATAACCACTCTATTAAGAACCACAGACCACTCTATTAAGAACCATAGACGACACTAATAAGAAACACAGACCACTCTAGTAAGAACCATAGACAACTCTATTAAGAACCATAGACGACACTATTAAGAACCATAGACCACTCTATTAAGAACCATAGACCACTCTATTAAGAACCATAGACCACTCTATTAAGAACCATAGACCACTCTATTAAGAACCATAGACCACTCTAATAAGAACCATAGACAACTCTATTAAGAAACATAGACAACTCTATTAAGAACCATAGACGACACTAATAAGAACCACAGACCACTCTATTAAGAACCATAGACAACTCTATTAAGAACCATAGACCACTCTATTAAGAACCATAGACCACTCTATTAAGAACCATAGACCACTCTATTAAGAACCATAGACCACTCTATTAAGAACCATAGACCACTCTATTAAGAACCATAGACAACTCTATTAAGAACCATAGACCACTCTATTAAGAACCATAGACCACTCTAATAAGAACCATAGACAACTCTATTAAGAAACATAGACAACTCTATTAAGAACCATAGACGACACTAATAAGAACCACAGACCACTCTATTAAGAACCATAGACGACACTAATAAGAACCATAGACCACTCTATTAAGAACCATAGACCACTCTATTAAGAACCATAGACAACTCTATTAAGAACCATAGACCACTCTATTAAGAACCATAGACCACTCTATTAAGAACCATAGACCACTCTATTAAGAACCATAGACAACTCTATTAAGAACCATAGACCACTCTATTAAGAACCATAGACCACTCTATTAAGAACCATAGACAACTCTATTAAGAACCACAGACCACAATTATAAGTTAAATAGAACGCAGCTTTTCTTAAGTAGATCAGAGCGCAAAAAGCCATATTAAATCATATACTATAATGTTAAACCATTTCAACAGGTCCGTACTAGAAAGCCATCACGTTTCCCTTGCTTTTCAACTGACCACTAAGGACGAACGAATCAACATATTCAAAAACATGAGCCTAGAGGACTATAAAAGACTACGCCAGAGCATGATAGACGTTGTCTTAGCAACAGAGATGGCTAAACACTTTGAGCACGTTGGCAAGTTCTCAAATCAGATCCTGGCGCCGCTTCTGGCAATGGAGGAGGACGCCGAGTACGGCCAGCCAATCAGCGAAGAGGAGGTTCAGGAGCTGCTGACCAGGCCGGAGAATCGCACGCTGATCCGGCGTGTGCTCATCAAATGCTCAGACGTGAGCAATCCGTGCCGACCGTTGAAACTGTGCAAGGAGTGGGCCGCCCGAATTTCAGAGGAGTATTTTCAACAGGTAAAATATTTTGAAAACATGACCGACTGACGATTTTTATCCAATCTGATTTGTAAAATTCCTAATCCAATTCATAGATTCCTAATCAGATTCGTCAGATTCCCAATCCGATTCGTCAGATTCCCAATCCGATTCGTCAGGTTCCTAATCAGATTCGTCAGATTCCTAATTAGTTTTGTCAGATTCCTAATCCGATTCGTCAGATTCCCAATCCGATTCGTCAGTTTCCCAATCCGATTCGTCAGATTCCCAATCCGATTCGTGAGAATTTAAAATCGAATTCAGGCGATTTATTTTTACAGGCAGACAGGTTTTTAGAAATTCTTGCAAGATTTTAGGGATCTTAAAAATTTCAATTTCTCACCTATTTGGCTCCTTGCAAGGCAGCCGGATTGCTTCTCAATGCCTATTAAATATTCAATTATTGCTCTGTTGCAGACCGATGAAGAGAAGGCCAAAGGCCTGCCGATTGTGATGCCGGTGTTCGATCGCGCCAGCTGCAACATGCCCAAGTCGCAGGTCAGCTTTATCGACTTCTTTCTCAAGGAGATGTTTAATGTTTGGCACAGTGAGTGAAGCTTGCACTATTCTTGACTCAATTCCTAATTTTACTTCTTTTTGGTACTAATTTACTGCATCCGTCGCAGTAATTTCTTTGGTTGAAAAGATCCCATGATGCCGAAAAATCCACGATTCTCTGAAGATCCCAAAATTCCCTGAAGATCCCAAGATTCCCTGAAGATCCCAAGATTCCCTGAAGATCCCAAGATTCGCTGAAGATCCCAAGATTCCCTGAAGATCCCAAGATTCCCTGAAGATTCCAAGATTCGCTGAAGATCCCAAGATTCCCTGAAGATGACAAGATTCCCTGAAGATCCCAAGATTCCCTGAAGATGGCAAGATTCCCTGAAGATCCCAAGATTCCCTGAAGATCCCAAGATTCGCTGAAGATCCCAAGATTCCCTGAAGATCCCAAGATTGCTTGAAGATCCCAAGATTCGCTGAAGATCCCAAGACTCCCTGAAGATCTCAAGATTCCCTGAAGATCCCAAGATTGCTTGAAGATCCCAAGATTCGCTGAAGATCCCATGATTCCCTGAAGATCCCAAGATTGCTTGAAGATCCCAAGATTCGCTGAAGATCCCGAGATTCGCTGAAAATCCCAAGATTCCCTGAAGATCCCAAGATTGCTTGAAGATCCCAAGATTCGCTGAAGATCCCAAGATTCCCTGAAGATCCCAAGATTCCCTGAAGATCCCAAGATTGCTTGAAGATCCCAAGATTCGCTGAAGATCCCAAGATTCCCTGAAGATCCCAAGATTCGCTGAAGATCCCGAGATTCGCTGAAGATCCCAAGATTCCCTGAAGATGACAAGATTCCCTGAAGATCCCCAAGATTCCCTGAAGATCCCAAGATTCGCTGAAGATCCCAAGATTCGCTGAAGATCCCAAGATTGCTTGAAGATCCCAAGATTGCTTGAAGATCCCAAGATTGCTTGAAGATCCCAAGATTGCTTGAAGATCCCAAGATTCGCTGAAGATCCCAAGATTGCTTGAAGATCCCAAGATTCCCTGAAGATCCCAAGATTCCCTGACCATCCCAAGTTCCCGAGATCCCATGTTCCATTTTCCTAATAGTAACCATTGATACAACACTTCCTCTCTCACAATTAGAGTTCTGCAACGTGCCCGTACTACTGGAGAATATGAATGCCAACTATGCCTACTGGAAAGGTCTCATCGACGAGGACAGTTAACAAGCCGCCCTGGAACCAGTGATTCTTTTTCTGTTTTGTTTGTGAACTTGCGACGTGAAACTTATTGGCCGACATCGCACTCACATGGTGAAGCAAATCATCACAACAGATGTCTCAATGACACTTCAACAACATCAGTGTCCCTGGTTTGGTATCAGAATTGATACCGCCTCCTCTCCTCTCCTCTCCTCTCCTCTCCCCTCCCCTCCCCTCCTCTCCTCTCCTCTCCTCTCCTCTCCTCTCCCTCCCCCCCTCTCCTCTCCTCTTCTCTCCTCTCCTCTCCTCTCCTCTCCTCTCCTCTCCTCTCCCCTCCCCTCCCCTCCTCTCCTCTTCTCTCCTCTCCTCTCCTCTCCTCTCCTCTCCTCTCCTCTCCTCTCCTCTCCTCTCCTCTCCTCTCCTCTCCTCTACTCTCCTCTCCTCTCCTCTCCTCTCCTCTCCTCTCCTCTCCTCTCCTCTCCTCCCCTCTCCTCTCCTCTCCTCTCCTCTCCTCTCCTCTCCTCTCCTCTCCTCTCCTCTCCTCTCCTCTCCTCTCCTCTCCTCTCCCCTCCCCTCCCCTCCCCTCCTCTCCTCTCCTCTCCCCTCCCCTCCCCTCCCCTCCCCTCCCCTCCTCTCCTCTCCTCTCCTCTTCTCTACTCTCCTCTCCTCTCCTCTCCTCTCCTCTCCCCTCCCCTCCACTCCCCTCTTCTCTTCTTTCTCCCTTCATCCTATCTTGTTTCCTGCCTCCCATTTTATGCTTTAGTCAGATAATTAATACGAAAAACTTCTCTGTTTGTAACGTCGTGTTGAGTAATAAAATAAAACAATAAAACAGACTACAATTGAGACACATAACTACTTTGATACCCCATTGTCTGACACAGCATGCTAGCCCTTGTTGCAGTAAATAGGTTATAACAACTTCAAATGACGAACAAATGAAAGACTTTTTGGTGTAAATATTTATGTTAGTATTTTATTTTAATTTTATAATTGTGCAAAGATATTTCTTCTAAATATATCAGAAAAGTATCCGTCACTGCATGCTTGTAACTGTCATTGCTGCACTCAGTTCTGATAAATCATCGAAAATAGTTTTTCTGCATATTTACTATTTTTCAAAGTTTTCTATTTCTTTCTATCAAAGTTTCGGGGAAACCCAGCAGAACCTATTCTCTATACTTTCATTAAAATACCCAGGCACGTTTGCTTACTACACTACCTGTTGACAATTTTTTATGAAAATTTTGAAGATTTTGCATTCAAAATTGTCGTTTGAATACGCTTGCATCTCGCCATTGTTTGTGAAGCTAAGGAGTTACTTTTGACGAAATGAGATTTTTCATGAGTGGTTAAACTTTAAAAAATCGATTACCTTTAACTGCATGGCATCCTTGTTAGTATTGATCTGCAAATTTGCTTGACAAACTACAAAAAATTCGTAAAAGCGTAGAATTTCTATTGGTCTATTTTTAGTATATTGGAACTAGCAAAATGAGCCTCTTCTCTGTTGGCCATTGTTCCGTCTGAACATTGTAAGACCCGCAATTGAAATTAACAGCTCCAGTAATTATCGAGCTTTTATTTTTTACTATTTTTGATTTCAAATAAAATGTTCCAATGCGGACAACGTCTGAAAGTGCTAAAACTGTCTGACAGTTTGTTTGAAGTACGAAAATTTACACGGGGTTCAAAAGCAGCTGACTTGGCTGCATCGGTTGCAAAGCCAGAATCACACATATATACCAAAAGATAAGGAGGGTGCCGAAGGGTAACACCCGTAAAGGAGGGGGTGGGGATAGAGCTGAAAAGGAGGGAGATATGAAAGAGAGACGAACAGCTAGCCAATCAGAATCGAGGGAGAGGAAAGAGAAGTGAAGGTTAGCTAAGAAAACAGGTTAACAGAAAGAGGGAGAGAGGAGAAAGTACAATAAGAGGGCGCGCGAGCGTAAACAAACTAGGAGCTCGAGGGTCGCTCAAGGACAGCTAAAGCAGAATTTGAATTCCGATTTTAACGGCGAAGGATTCGCGGATGCCAAAATAGTTTTGTCACATCATCCGAGTTCTCTCTAGTCGCACTAGGACACATTGAGGAGGCTACGGTCCAATGAATGACGCCCGATAACTGCTATTGGCTGCCAGAGCAGCTTCCCAGTCCAGAGGCTGCTGAGCTCGCGCTATGATGAGGACGGCCATAAATATTTCCCTGAGTCTCCTCTTCATAGGATGCAGTTTTTTCCTCATCCGGTCTCTATCTAAAGCGATCTACAGCTATTTTTCATCCGAACTAAAAAGTTGAGCACTCTCAGCCTGTCGGAGCAGCAACTTAGCCGGGTATATTATTAGTTGACCATGCCAACAGCCAAGCTGCTGCCACTGCTGCTGTCCGCAGCCACTCTCCAGCTGCTACTGACAGTCGGCCCGGCTGTCGGCTTCTCCGGCATCGTCTCCGGCGGCGGTAAAGCCACCGTAAGATTCTCTTCGCTGCTTGTAAGGACTGACAAAATTTGCTTGCGTGTATAAAACACTAGATAATCGCTTGATTGTCTTGATTGTCGCGTTTTGCGCTGTCGGCTCTGTGAGAATCGCTTTGCTTTTTGCTATGTTGTATTGTGAGCTTTGCGAATTAATTGCTTTGTAGTAAAAACCATTCACTTTGAGTCTAACTGTTTAAGTATGAACAATGAGACTACATTCATCAATGATATAATTTTTACCCTGTTACCCATTGCTAAACACAAGATGAATTCCTTATTTTCCCGCAGTGCGAGGTCGAGGGCGGTGTCTGCTTTACCCAGGGCGCCTGTTGTGAAGATTTCAGCTGCGAACGAGTCACGCTAAGTGAGTCGCATGACTATCACATACAAATGTGCTAGATGAAATGCTCTGCGCTATCACACAGGCAGCGATTTGAGGCGACAGGGAGTGAGGTGGGGCAGGGAGTGAGGTGGGGCATGGAGTGAGGTGGAGCAGGGAGTGAGGTGGGGCATGGAGTGAGGTGGAGCAGGGAGTGAGGTGGGGCATGGAGTGAGGTGGAGCAGGGAGTGAGGTGGGGCAGGGAGTGAGGTGGAGCAGGGAGTGAGGTGGGGCAGGGAGTGAGGTGGGGCAGGGAGTGAGGTGGGGCAGGGAGTGAGGTGGGGCAGGGAGTGAGGTGAGGCTGAGAGCATCACAGTCTGTCACATGGATAGGCATCACAGAGATTCCAACTGACTGAGAAGCAGGATGAAGGGTAAGTAAGTCAGCTAATCTAACCATCGATAATTTACCACCTGAATTCATTGAACCAGATTGTCATTCTCGAAATCCGCTTAGAAAGAAAAGATATCCTATTGAATGGGGATTGCCCCATAACCATTTTGGAATATCTACCCCGCCACACCAGGCGTAACGATGCGAATCTTAGTAATCCGACAATTCCCCAGCCTTCTGACTGTCTCGAAAATCCCTGAGCTAGTGTCTACTATAATTAGCAAAGCTGACAGGTTCGTGCAGGCCACGATGAGTCTCGAAGAGTATACCTTCCCTTTGCCTGTACTATTAACCCTCGACTAGATAGCACCCAGCTGGCTTTTAAAGGTAGCAACTGACAGGCTGCTTTAAGTTTAAACTCTTTAAAGCGTTTTGAAAAAAAATGACGACTTATGTGATGCTGTGTTGACAAGCTGTCAACAAATAGGAAAATACGAGTATTAAGCAAGTCTGGACAGTCTGATTTGTTGATAAAAATACTCAGACCTTAACCTAAAAAATACTATTCTTTCCAAAAAGCTAAATGCCTTGAGTCAGCATTTTTGGACTTAAAAATGTGTTTGTACTTCAGCTCAAATTTTCGCTCCTTGCGCAGCGTGCATGATAATTCAATTTTCGACAGAGGACAGAAACTGTTCCACATAGCCATCCTAATTCTTGACAGTGCCATTGCGTATCTGACCTGCATCCTAAATTCCATGTAGGTAAAGTCACATTGCATAAAAGCTATGGTTATGAAGTATCAGAGGGTCGTAAAGAGTCCTAAGCAGTTATACGAACACCCAAGATCCCAAACATTCTCCCAGATCCCAAACATTCTCTCAGATCCCAAACATTCTCTCAGATCCCAAACATTCTCCCAGATCCCAAACATTCTCCCAGATCCCAAACATTCTCCCAGATCCCAAACATTCTCCCAGACCCCAAACATTCTCCCAGATCCCAAACATTCTCCCAGATCCCAAACATTCTCCCAGATCCCAAACACTCTCCCAGATCCCAAACATTCTCCCAGATCCCAAACATTCTCCCAGATCCCAAACATTCTCCCAGATCCCAAACATTCTCCCAGATCCCAAACATTCTCCCAGATCCCAAACATTCTCTCAGATCCCAAACATTCTCTCAGATCCCAAACATTCTCCCAGATCCCAAACATTCTCCCAGATCCCAAACATTCTCCCAGATCCCAAACATTCTCTCAGATCCCAAACATTCTCCCAGATCCCAAACATTCTCCCAGATCCCAAAAATTCTCTCAGATACCAAACATTCTCCCAGATCCCAAACATTCTCCCAGATCCCAAACATTCTCCCAGATCCCAAACATTCTCTCAGATCCCAAACATTCTCCCAGATCTTAAGCTCCCTCCCAGATCCCAAACATTCTCCCAGATCCCAAACATTCTCCCAGATCTTAAGCTCCCTCCCAGATCCCAAACATTCTCCCAGATCCCAAACATTCTCTCAGATCCCAAACATTCTTCCAGATCCCAAACATTCTCTCAGATCCCAAACATTCTCTCAGATCCCAAACATTCTCCCAGATCCCAAACACTCTCCCAGATCCCAAACATTCTCCCAGATCCCAAATACTCTCCCAGATCCCAAACATTCTCCCAGACCCCAAACATTCTCTCAGATCCCAAACATTCTCTCAGATCCCAAACATTCTCTCAGATAACAAACATTCTCCCAGATCTTAAGCTCCCTCCCAGATCCCTAAAATCCTCCTAGATCCCAAAGACCCTCCCAGATCCTAAAATCCTTTTTGCAGTCCCTTAAAAACCCTTTTAAAGTCCGAATTCAGAATTCAGAATGTCATTACTCTCGTCGAATTTTCAGTTTTAGAATGCGAATCTAGATTACAGAATGCGAAGCCAAGCAGGTAAGTCTCGCCTCTCGTTTCCTTCAGGCTCCCCGTACGGCCGCTGCACATCCCGGCGGGCCAGCATGCGCCTGGCCGGGGACAACGACGGCGAAGGCGTCTGCCAGACGGACGCCGACTGTCCGGCGGCCACCTGCTGCGTTGTCCAGCGTCGCCGACGATCCGTCAGTGCCGGGCTGGAGAAGCGTCGCCAGCGTGGCGGCAGACGCTGCGGCGAGTGCGTCGGCGAGAACGGGGACAGCATGGAGAGCCTGTTCAACCAGTACTACAGCGCCATGATGCGGAAGCGCTTCCGCTGATGTCCAACTCCAGTCTGGGCCGAACGACGTCTGGTTAGGAGCAGTGAACTAGGACTATAACCTGCCGCTTACTCAGCTCAATTATGATTGCTAACACATCGATGCTTTGAGTCGCTTTCTTAGAAAGCTATTGACAATGAAACTAGCCCTCAATGCGGCCAGAAATTTTTAATAATGTGTTCAAAGTTTGAAGACATAAATAAATCTGCCGGAGTTAAAAATCTACAATCGAATTACAAAAGTTGTCTCTACGCGCAATCATTTCACAGTAGAAAGAGCACAGGGGCATTTAAAATACCCACATTCTCCTTTTGTTCTGCATCTCCCAAATCTCCAGGGCTAAACCTATCCGCTCTATCCGATTAAACAACTTCCAGAATCACAAATATCCGGCGTCGTCGAGATATTCAATGACTCTTGTCGGGGTATCTGGTGGCAAAAACCACCAGTATAGACATTAGTTTTTGCTCACAAAATTTTAGGATGTAACCATTTCGACTATCAATTTTCACTATTTTGAATTGATTTAATTGTTAATTATTTTATTATTGAACCAATACGATTCGTCATAGAGGCTTATGCAGAGCTGCAGAGCAATGTTTGTCGCTCTTGTCACCAGGGTCTTCGACAGGAATCGCTGAATATCTCGACGATGCTGATGTCGGACGGCTTTGAAAGTTTGTTCATCGTTAAGGGCGAAAAACTTTGACTGCCTCCGTGTCTGCCTCCGTACGTATCAGTGTGCGTGGGTGATATTCCTCATTTGACGTACGAAGTCGTCAGCTTCGACTCGCACCGGTCATTCCCCTCAGATCATGTCAAGAGTTAATTACCGGGCATACACTAATATGAGCCCGATACTCGATGAAGATGCGCTCAGGTGATTGAAATTCAGTCTCGGTAAAGAAAGTTCTCAGATGACTAGTTCCAGTGTCCTTAGATAATCAGCGAGCCCTCTAGCCCTGTAATTAATTGTCTGTTCCAAGCTCTCTCTTATCAGCTTCCTCTGATCTTGCCGCCGCATCGGTTTTTAATTCAACCTGAAATTTTGTCTACATCGAAGAACCTGTTAATATCTGCGCCAGGTTGATTGAGGGCTCAAATAAATTGTACTTTTGTTTAAGAAGCACTCCATTAAATGACGTTTGACATGGCGTGTAGGACCTTGCTGGATCCAAAACGGAATCAAATTGAAAAAATGCCTCCAGTTGCTGAACTGACAGGCTGTAGCGGCGGTGAGTCGAGTTTGAGACTTGAGCGCCAGACTTTCGTGAGCTCATGGGCACATCCGGGCTAAATGGGAACTGATGGGATTGTGGAGGTAGGCTGGGAAATCTTTACTTTCATTATTGAAAGAGTTCAATAAAACCGCCTTCTGTGTGGCCTCACGCGAACACGATGAGGGGCCGATTCTCTTGTCGCTGGCGGAAAAAAAGATCCGAGTGGCGCAGTTGTAGTGGGGCTTAAAAAACGAATTCCCTTGATTAAAACGAGTCCATTGGTTCTCTGGTTGACGCTCGGAATGCCAATGGAGTCTGCCCAGATCTCTCGACTCCCCTTGCAGCGGCAGTGGAAGAGTTACAATTTCAGTACATGTGCATCTTGATTATTTTGCTAATGCGATAGAGAGGCCAATTGAAGTGCTGCTGCAGTTGGAGACTGAAGCATTGTCCCCCGTGCACTGACTGCTCGCAGTGACAGACAGCCAGACAGTGTGCCCAGGGCTGTATCCGCAGTAGTTAATCTCACTTCAATGAGCGACTTCAGATACTCATCCCTCCGAGAGAGCTCTGTCGATAACACAATTTCATGGCTCGATTGTGTCATTCGAAAGTGGCAGGAGTCGATTGAGAAGCCAAAAAAAGTTCTGACAAAATTCATTCCAGTTTTGCTCAAATAGTCTATATGCCTTAATTGAAAAAGTGAGTTAAACATGCGCTGCACAAAGCACCATAAAGGCTGCCTTGCCAGACTGTTGCAGAGCAGCATAAAACACTTAAAGTTCAAACCTTAAAAAAGTTTTTTATCATCCGAGTTCTGTTGCTATCATCTCTGTATGCGATAACGGGTCGTCGTACGTGTAAAACTCTCTTCGTGCCGTTTAGAAAGTCGCCAACTAATTATTAATAAACAGTTCTAGACAGTCAGAAAAGTACTTATTTGAATGTCTAGCACGGTATACTTCTAATATATTCTTTTCACCTGCTAAATAAATAAATTCGTACCTTTCTCGATTCGTCAAACACCTTCGTCAAACGCTCAGAAATGTTGCAATTTCGGTGCCAAATTTTCTTGACAGCTTGCAACCATGAATAGAAGAAAGAATTTTAAATAGAAGGTGCTCGCTTCGAGACGAACCAAAAACGCATGTTGACTTTGGTACAATTCAAACAGCTTGGCCATGTACGACTTAAGCAGGCTGGTTTTAACTGCCTGCACAAGAAATTTTTTTTGGGTTTCTCGGGCGATATTCCGGTGAATTGATTCAGCTTGCACTGCCTTTGGTGCAGGAGACTGCTGTAGGTTGCACTGCGTTTGGTATAGGAGACTGCTGTAGGTTGCACTGCCTTTGGTGCAGGAGACTGCTGTAGGTTGCACTGCGTTTGGTATAGGAGACTGCTGTAGGTTGCACTGCCTTTGGTGCAGGAGACTGCTGTAGGTTGCACTGCCTTTGGTATAGGAGACTGCTGTAGGTTGCACTGCGTTTGGTGCAGGAGACTGCTGTAGGTTGCACTGCGTTTGGTATAGGAGACTGCTGTAGGTTGCACTGCCTTTGGTATAGGAGACTGCTGTAGGTTGCACTGCGTTTGGTGCAGGAGACTGCTGTAGGTTGCACTGCCTTTGGTATAGGAGACTGCTGTAGGTTGCACTGCCTTTGGTATAGGAGACTGCTGTAGGTTGCACTGCCTTTGGTGCAGGAGACTGCTGTAGGTTGCACTGCCTTTGGTGCAGGAGACTGCTGTAGGTTGCACTGCCTTTGGTATAGGAGACTGCTGTAGGTTGCACTGCCTTTGGTGCAGGAGACTGCTGTAGGTTGCATTGCTAGTTTCTACACAGTGCCTCTCGATGGCCATCAGAAATTGGGTCGCAAAGCGTTTAGTAAATGTTAAAGTTGTGAAGATTTGCACCGAATTTCGAAAAATCAGAGTTGACGATGAAATGTAGACAATTTTTGTTCTCCTTCTTGGCCTTCTTGTTGATAGAGAAGATGTTTGAGAAGATCAATTTCGTAGTCCCTGACTGAAGACTTTCCAGTTCGGTAAAAACTGCCACTTCAGCTTCAGCACGGTTAAACACTAATTCCCTCATTCCCTTGCGACGCCGGATTTTTGGTTCGTTCAGCAAATATTGTCTTATAAGCATTGGAAAAGATTGTGTTTACTATAGGTGTGGTAGTTTGCTCTAGCATTATATGAGTAAGGTGCAACACGAAACTCTGAACTGAGCATGCAGCTTGAGTAGCTATTTAGACGATCACCTAGTTTCCTTCGATCAAATTTTACCTGGATAAAAAGGCAATAGTTTTCGAGTTCATATTTGCCGCAATTTTCTCCACTATGCAGCAATTCTGATTTGGCATGAGTCTTGTGTCTTGACAAGTGGTGATTCTACTCACCAGAAGATCAACTTCTAATAAGATACTGATCATCTAAATTAATAATAGGTATACGTGGCACCGACCCAGTAAAACTAGTGGAAACAAGACAGTATTGCCTACAAACGGAGTCCATGAGCAGTTTTCATGACCAATGAAAATTTCACATCAAAAGGCATTCATATCTTGACTAAATCAGCCAAAAGGATTATCTAGACCAATAGACATAATTAGCATTTATTTAAGCATGGCGTTATCAAGTGAAACATATCATTTCACGAGTGGCGGCCTCCTTAATTAGCAACGATTCCAACAGTCGCTTAATCTGCATGATCTGCAGCCGACTGTTGGCTAGCAGTGGAATGAGGGCACTATTACCTTTGAGATATTTGTTAGCTTCAACTTACAATAGTATCGCGTGTCAAAGGAAAGGATGAAGAAAAAATATGCATCTTAAAGATGATCGAGTACTATTTGAGAGAGTATTTTGATAAGCCAGTCATTTCGGCACCTTTTATTCTCGCATTGATAACTGCGAGCTTATAACAAAACATGCATATGTTTCCAGTTCCATCAGACGCATGTAATATTTCTGCAGTGGCTTAATTGACCTTAACGCCAATTCTATATATAGCTCTTCAATGCACAGACATAAAGAGTTAGTTTAACTTATTAAAAATAAA
Organism: Macrostomum hystrix; assembly: GCA_950097015.1. Classification (NCBI taxonomy): domain Eukaryota; kingdom Metazoa; phylum Platyhelminthes; family Macrostomidae; genus Macrostomum; species Macrostomum hystrix. The sequence goes on along the minus strand of CATNEN010000025.1, from coordinate 7,115,334 downwards.
CACACCTTAATGCTTTTTTGACAATTCATTAATAATCGTTAACATTTTTTTGTTTTTTTGTGTATCATCACGCTACACGCTATCAAAAAAACGAAAAGTAATACGCTCGTATATACGAGCGTACGCTTATTTTCAGCTTCTACGACTCTGCGTCGGATTTAAATACGTAAAATGAAATTTTGCGTTCAGCTTCAGCTCACCGAGCTTTAAAATGGGCACCCGCATCAGCTTGGGAAAAATGAGTGGTTTGACAGCCCATGTTCACCGGCTGAAAAAAACAATATTCAGCCTTTTAAGGATGCGCTGCACAATAGCTGCAACTGTATCTGTCGCATTGCAGGTGTTTACTTTTTAATAACTTGTATTCAAAAGTAACATGAATTATATTGAGTGTTTACGTAACAATAAATATAGACTGGAGCGACCTAATCAGATATAAAGTCATTTTAATTGGTGAAGGGCTATTGTAACCTTGTAAGTCCATATATAAAAGTAGGCCAACTTAAGTCGATTATAATAATATAGAACTAGTGGAGGGGGGACCATTTGTGTCGCCCTTTAGCAAGACACAATTAACTCTGTATGTATTTCTTCTGTCACTCAGCTGTTAAATGTTACTCCGAAGAAACAAATAATTAAGTGCGCTTTATATATACACATTTAGAATACGGAGCAGACGAATAACACAAATAGACGTAAAAACTGTTAATGTCACAGCCTACAATATAATTTTCGCAAGGACTTTAAAATTTTTACTATATTTTTTGACAAATTATGTTTTTGTGTTTTTTAAGAATCTTTAAATCCACAAGAATTTTGTTTAATATAGTCTTCTAACTTTTACTACAAATTCAAAATTATTTATTCGCGATAACTTTTCCAGGAAGCTGTATTAAACAACTTTTAACGAAATTGTTTATGCTTGGAAAGGATAAATGGATATATACTAATTTACAATGATATGATTCATAAAAAATATTGCTGTAATAATTGCGTTCTCCACAGAAGTTAAAATATAGTACATTTCAATATCAATCGGAAATAATATGACATTAAGGAGCCTTTTTAGTCTTAAAGATTATTAATACAAAATTGAATGTCAATTTGCTACTGGCTAGTAGTAGTTAACAATATCTTAATCTTTGAACTAAACTAAATACCTTTTAATTTCAGACAAATGTCATTTTTCTTATATCAACTGTTTAGAAAAGGCATACAATAACATTAGGTAGTCATTTTTAATGCCATTATTATTTGAAATAGTTTTTTAAATAGTGAAGTCCAACTCTAAAGGAAGAAATTCAAGGGTACTAGGGAACTATTGTTCCTTAAACAATATATATTTTCACAACTAGCATCATTTAAAGATATATAAATATATTTTGTTCCTAATGTAGAACTTTAGGCCCAATAAAAGCTGACTCACTGTTTTTTCTCAATGTCCATAATAACTATTGGCTTCCACTTTAATTTTTATAATGAGTGAAAGTGGGTAGATTTTGATATTAAAATTATTATTCCCTCAAAAATTTTTATTTATTCAAAAAATAATACTAAATTATAATTTCATGAAATGCTATATGTGTTTCAATATTTGAATTTCAAATTCCAATCAATATTTCTTGCTTGCTAAGTAAAATCCAGATACTTCTTATGAAATATAGTTTAGTTATATTCTGAGGTACGTATATAATTACAAAAAACAATATTACTAAAACTTAAATACAGCTTACCAGTTTAGCAAATTAATTATTTGATAAGGTTCCCTATTCTAGAAGTTTATTTTTTGTTTATTTTTTAAAATAGTCTTAACAAGCTTTTGCTTTACTGGAGATAAAAATTTATGTGAATAATAATTATAATAATAATAATAATAATAGTTACACTCCACGCCGACCACAGAAGTGGCCAAGAGGGGGGAGCGTCAAAACGCGCGTTTCAGTGCCAGGTCTCTGACGTGCTTCACACCTGCCGCCTGGCTGGGTGCTCGGGCGTCTTCAAAAAGGCGGTCAATATAGCGGGCTGTACGTCCCTGGCCGCGCCTGCGCGGTCCCTGCGAGGTCCACAGCAGGACATCCTGCAGCGGCTCTGGGCAGTAGGCTTCGGCGCGGATGACATGCCCGGCCAGCCGCAGTCGCCGCTGACTCAGCAGGACAGAAGGCCGCGTTAGGCGCGCACGCTGGTACAGGGACTCGGTTGTCTCGCTGCCAGGGCCGCGGCGGGCGCCGAAAGCGGCGCGAACTAGGGCCGCATGCGCCGCGTCGAGCTGCGCCTCGAGCGCCCCGGTCATCGTCCAGGTCTCAGCATTGTACAAGAGGGCGGTCTCGACAACTGCCTGGAACAGCTGGGACCTGGCGCCGTTCGACAGGGCCTCGGAGAGTAGCACCGCCCGCACAGAACGGTAGGCGGCCCAGGCCTTGCCGCGTCGTCTCGCCAGGTCGTCGCCCACGTCAGGCACCAGTCCGCCGAGGTAGACGAACTGACGGCACTTCGGGAGCACGGTCCCGGGGCCGTCACCGTCTCTTAGTCGAATCTCGGCAGGTAGGTTTTGCGGCACCGTCAGCACCTCGGTCTTCATGGCGTTGATAGCGAGGCCGACCCTCGCCGCCGCCGCAGTCAGGCCATCCAGCAGCCGTTGGGCGCCTTCGGCCGTCGTAGACAGCAGGGCAAGGTCGTCCGCGTAGCCGAGGACAGACAACTTCTTCTCCGGGTGCCGTCGACTAGTGCGTCTTTGAAGCAGAAAACCGTCCTCTGCAGTCGGCAGGCCGGTCCTGAGCACCCAGTCCATCACCAGCACGAAAAGAAAAGGCGCCAGGGTGTCACCCTGCAGCACTCCGGAGGTAGTGCTGAACAGGTCCGACGGTCCGTCTGGCGTCGCTACCACAGCGGTGGTGTCCTGATACAGTGCCATGATGGCGGAGATCAGCTGCTGCGGTATGTTGTAGGCACGGAGCACGTGAGGCAGCGCGCCGCGGGCCACCGAGTCGAAAGCTTTGAGAAAGTCAACAAAGATGACGACAAGGCTTGACTGGTGGATGCGCGCCTCCTCGATGATGCGACGGAGGGCCATGATCTGAGTCACCGTGCCGCGACGGGGCCGGAACCCATTCTGCTCGTACCGCAGAAACGAGTCCAGCACAGGCTGTAACCGTGCTAACAGCACCCGGTTGAACAGCTTCGCGGCACAGGACATGAGCGAGATCCCGCGATGCTCCTCCTTCTTTGTAGTGCCCGGCTTCTTCGGGATGCCGACGATGGTGGCCTGGGTCCACTCGCGGGGCGCAGGGCCTCCCGCCAGGACGCCGTTCATCACGCGGGCCACCTCGGTGGCAACCCTTGTGACTCGCAGTGCCTCTACGGGGACCTCATCCGGACCGGGGGCGCGGCCTCCCGGTGCCCTGCGGGCGAATTCCACGATGTCGGTGCTGGTCACTGGACTGGTGTCGAAGTCCTCCTGCCGCGGTAGCGCCACCTCGGGGGGCAGCGGCATCTCGTTCGGCAGAGTCGGCGGCGGCGCGTTGACAATGGCGGCGAAGAAGGTGCGCAGCTCGTTTCTGCGCTCCTCGGCAGTATCGCCAGCCAGGTTGAGCGCCGCTTTCGTTTTGCGACCGGTGAGGGCGTTCACAACGGGCCAGACGACCCTGTTCTGCCGTTCAGGCCCGACAGAGGTGACAGCCCGGATCGCGTCGTCAACAGCGGCTTTCTGTCGACTTGCGTAGGCGTCTGCCAGGGCTTTCTCGGCATCGGATGTCGGTCGCCTGGCTCGCCGCAGCTGCTCGACAGTGCGGCGGGCCTCACGTACCTCCGGGTCGCTCGCCCAAACTGGAAGTTGCCGTGACGCGGGTTCCATAAGCGGCAGAGTCTTGGCAGCGGCAGTGGCGATGGCTGAGCTAATTGTGCTGTAGTCCGGCGCCTGCGCTGATCCCAGGGCGGTCGCGAAGGCGTACGCAAACCTGCTGCGGGTGCCTGGGTCTTGCAAGGCGCGGAAGTACCTTCTTCTAGGGCGTTTTGGTGGTCGGTACAGCGGATCAGAGAGCCTCAGGTCGCAGTAGAGCAGGCGATGGTCGGACCGGACAGCCAGGGGTTCCATTGTGTCGCAGTTCTGCAGCCGGCTGCGTTCGCGATGGCGAATCAGCACGTGGTCGAGCTGCGCCAAGCGGGTCGTAGCGAATCGGCCTCGCGCGTTCCGCCTCCTTCGCTTGCAGCCGGCGAAGGTCGCCAGCCGGTTGGGCGGTTTGCGGAAGCGCGTGTTGGCTGACACCAGGTCGAGCCTCGCCATCAGGTCCGCAAGCGCGGCGGTGTTGGCGTTCTGGCGTGGCGACACAAACGGGCAGCGCTGGGACCGCGGCGCTACGGCGTTGAGATCACCAAGCATCACCACAGTGTCGCGATGCGCCACCATCTCGAGCTGCTCCGACAGGAACTCGAAGAATTCCTGCGCCTCCTGCTGATGGGCAGCTGTGGGAGCGTACGCACAGAAAAGCCGCACATTGCGGCGACGTAGTCTCACGTCCACGCGCAGCAGTCGGGCTGACAGGCTGACGCAGCAGATGCTCTCGCGTAGCCGTGGTCCGACAAGCACGCCGACTCCTCCACGGCCTCTGCTGTCCGCTGATGTGTAGTGCAGCGTCCAGCCGCTCCCCAGATCCTCACGGTGTAGGCCAGACTCAGCAGTGATTGACACCTCCTGCAGCATGACGAGGTCCAGCCGCAGGTCAGATGCCAGCTTTGCGAGCATGCCACTTCTCCAGGCAGACTTTAGCGTTCGGCAGTTAAAGGTTGCTAGCCTTAGAGCGCGGTTTGTAAAGGCTGGGGCCCGATGTTGGTGGGCCTCACGGTCCCCGGCGCCACCCGGCGGAGCCGACTGGGCGGGGGTCGGCAGATCAGTGTTGCCAGCAGACTGGCGGAGGCGGCCTTTCATTCGCCCTCGCCGGTTGCGTTCCCTTCGCCGCTCGGTGCGACGTCGGGTGCTTCGCTGTCCACGCCGTCCTCCCGACCTGCCGCACTTGGCAGCCGCAGCACCAGGGCGCGGCTCTCCGTGTTGGCCGAGGCAAGCTCTGGGGACTCCAGCGTCACCAGGAGGCGGCGGCATTTATTTGCACTAGGGTGCAAATAATTTAACACTGCAAATAATTAAACACTGCAAATAATTTAACACTGCAAATAATTTAACACTGCAAATAATTTAACACTGCAAATAATTTAACACTGCAAATAATTTAACACTGCAAATAATTTAACACTGCAAATAATTTAACACGCAAATAATTTAACACGCAAATAATTTAACACATGTGAATAATATTTATAGCAAATTCGAAAATTATTGAGCTTCTTAGCTAACTATATTATACAAAAGGTTTTCAGCTAGTCATTTTTCATACTACTTTTACTAGATTGACCAAGAGTAAGCATGAAAAACAAGGGAAAAGTATTTTTTTGTTAAATTTTGATTAATTTAGAGTCTTGAAAAATTAGGTATATCTTTCATTTTTTATTTAACCGATTTTTCATTTGAATGTCTTAAAAACAAATATAAAACTTACTGAAATAAATTACAGCTAGGTATGAGTGACGACATTGACCAGCAGGATATGGAACTGTATGGCAAAATCTGGGAAACATCTTCTAAAAGCAATGCACCACCTCTCTCATCATCGCCTCCGCTGCCTGACTCGCTGCCTCCTCCACTGCTGCCTTCACTGCTGCCACCACTCCCGCCACATCAGCCACCTCTGACACCACCTCCGCCGCCGTCACTGCCACCGCCGCCGCCCCCGCCACTGTCACCGCCTCCCCAACCACCAGTAAATTTTTCAATTGTGCAACAGCGCCTATTACCATCGTCGTCATCGGGCAATGAATTGTCGCCGCATTCAGGCCTGCCCAGCTGTGTCTCGGTTGTCACGGATGCAGAGTCTGGGGACGAGCTAGACGCTGACGAGAATATCTATTCGGATCTGACTCTGGATGAGAAAATGCGCATCACGGTCAGCATCTTGGAGGAGGAGGAATACGTGCGCGAAGGCTACATGCAGATGCAGTACGGCTATAGATGGATTAAGCGCTATCTAAAGCTAAGCTCTTGTGAATTATTCATCTTTGCTAAGCAGACTAGTAGTGTCTCGAAGAAGATCATTCCACTGAGCCAGCTGTTGGATGTCCGAGTTAATAAGAACAAGCTTGAGCTGACTTTGCGCATGGACCGGCAGGTTGAAATGGTGTTCAGGTCTGTTCATCTCATTCTATAAATTATTTATTAAGCGATGAATTTCCTAATACGATAAATGTGAGACTGTGACAAACGGCCTTATAAAGTCGTGTCAAAAGACTCAAAAGCCTCTGTACCGTAGCAAGTTCCTCTATAACGGCGAGCGTCAGGGGTTAAAACGGGAAGGTCGGGGGTTCGATTCCAGACTCCATTAGAACAATTTGTGTCCTTTAGAAAGATACTTTTAACCCTACGTTGCTTCAGTTCACCCACCTGTTAAATTGGTACCAGCATTATCTGGTGTAATTGAGGATGGGTGTGGCGTCGCCCCAGTCCATGGACTGAACAGTCGTACGCAGCCTTCAGATGCGCCGCGCAATAGCCGCGGCTGTGCTGTCGGCTGCACATCTGGCCAAATTAGGGCAGGTGTAATCAATTATTGTATTAAGACCATGGACCGCTTCTAAAGTCACTCAAAACGGTCCTAAAATAAGCCGAAGTATTGGTTTTATTAGGTCATACGCTCGTATTTCAAGTGGATACATTTGACAAAGCATCTAGGCAGCAACAAGGACAGCTAGATATAGGTAGTTTGTGAGTTTTTTCTTTCTTAATAACCCTATTCCTGCATCTTGTTTCGTAAGTCAGTACTGCGGTCCAGTCTCTCTCGCTATTTCTCTGCATTATTTGGATGACTATTAGTCTCCGATACGGTTCACAATGTCTCTCGGCCTCTCTCTAGATATATTTCGCGCATCCTGAACCACATCTGCAGCCACCCCAACCTCCCGTAAATTTGTGCGCGCTATTCGCTATTTTCTTTCACCCCATTTACCTCCAGCTGGTCTTACTTATTCTCTGTTTCTATATTTCTCTCAGTCATCTTCTATCCTAAGCCAGCCACGCAAGTGTGGTGGTCCCACCTCTTTGCATGCTCGCGGGGTCGCTGCCTGCCGTTTAGCTCTCGGCTTTTTGGTGCTAAAAATAGATTTAGCTTTGTCATTTTCAAAGCACCCCAAGATTACAGTTGACGCTGAATACTTTAGCTGGCTTGATATTAGCTAGATACTGTCCAGAGTTTTTCCGGTTAAGTACACTTTTGTTTGCCGTTGTATTAACCATTTTTTACCAACGAGAGGCTTGGAGAAAACTGTAAAAACTGGAGAAGTCTTACTGCAATCTATGAGATCGTGTTTTAAAAACAAGCCGGTGGTTGTTGAGAATGGGATTTGATTGTTTGGTAAAGTGACCTCTGTTCTTCAGTAAAGGGACCTCTATAGTGTTTGGTAAAGTGACCTCTGTTCTTCAGTAAAGGGATCTCAAGTGTTTGGTAAAGTGACATCAGTTTTTTAGTAAAAGAACCTCTAGTGTTTGGTAAAGTGACCTCTGTTCTTCAGAGAGCAGAAGGGATCTCTAGTGTTTGGTAAAGTGACCTCTGTTCTTCAGAGAACAGAAGGGATCTCTAGTGTTTGGTAAAGTGACCTCTGTTCTTCAGAGAGCAGAAGGGATCTCTAGTGTTTGGTAAAGTGACCTCTGTTCTTCAGAGAACAGAAGGGATCTCTAGTGTTTGGTAAAGTGACCTCTGTTCTTCAGTAAAGGGATCTCTAGTGTTTGGTAAAGTGACCTCTGTTCTTCAATAAAGGGATCTCTAGTGTTTGGTAAAGTGACCTCTGTTCTTCAATAAAGGGATCTCTAGTGTTTGGTAAAGTGACCTCTGTTCTTCAATAAAGGGATCTCTAGTGTTTGGTAAAGTGACCTCTGTTCTTCAATAAAGGGATCTCTAGTGTTTGGTAAAGTGACCTCTGTTCTTCAATAAAGGGATCTCTAGTGTTTGGTAAAGTGACCTCTGTTCTTCAGTAAAGGGATCTCTAGTGTTTGGTAAAGTGACCTCTGTTCTTCAGTAAAGGGATCTCTAGTGTTTGGTAAAGTGACCTCTGTTCTTCAGTGAAGGGACATCTAGTGTTTAGCAAAGTGACTTCCGTTTTTAGTAAAGGGACCTCTTTTGTTTGGTAAAGTGACCCTAGCTTTTGATTCACAAAGCGACCTCTAGTGTTTGTCACTCTGGTGACAAGGACAACAAACATTGGCCTGTATGAACAATATAAAAATATAGCCGACATAGCTACATGATGAAATTTTGTTAGCAGAAAAATTATTCCTATATTATTGTTTTTTTTGCCACAAGATACCCCGACAATAATCGTTGAATATCTCGACGATGCCTATGTTTTGTAACTCTGCAAGTTGTTTGATCCTATAGAGCGTATAGTTTTAGCGCGCTTACTAGATTGTCACGGCGATATGTTGAATATTTTGGGAGAAAAAATGGAAAATCTTTGTCAAAGTGTTTGTGAATGAGGCTACTATCCAGATTGATATTCTCCATTGTCACACAGATCATGCGATGACTCAGACGCAATCTATCAGGAGCCATTGGAGACAGTGTGGCGCAACCTCATCTACAATGGCATCATCTCCAGCAATGTGCCGTCTGGTTTTTACGATGAGGAGCAACTGGGCTGGGCCAAGGTGGTTGGCCGGCACAAATACCTGTTTGCTTTGAATCGCCGCGCTGCCTACCTGGCCTACTATCGCTCCGATGAAGAGTTTCGGGCTCACGTGCAGACTCACCGCATGTCTCTGCGCACATGTCTATTGAAGCCGAATCCTGCTAAATCTGGCATCGACTTGGTCTCGGCTAGTGTTCGCCTCGCGTTGCAATTCGAAGACGCGCAGCGTCAGGAGAAATTTCACCTGACAGTTGAGCAGGCCATTCGCACTGATTGGACCGCTGACGACGCCGCTCCATCGCCAGGCCAGCTCGGCGTCTCGAAGCAGCTGGCCTCGTCCGCTACATCGCTGGGCGCGCCGACGCATCAGAGGACAGGCTCCGATGCTTCTAGTGGCGTCCCTGCCACAATGGCAGCCGTATTGGAGAACGAGAGCAATCGCGTCTGCGGCGACTGCGGCGCGCCTAACCCGCTTTGGGCTTCGTTGAATCTGTGCGTCACCCTGTGTGACGAGTGCAGCGGCCATCACAGGAAATTGAGCACAGATTTCTCCAAGGTGCACGGACTGAAGTTCGATGTCAAAGTGTGGACGGATGAAGTTGTGCAGCTGTTTGTTCGACTAGGCAATGGCGCTTCCAACAGGTGTCACTTTTTGTTGTGATTTTTGTACGCAATGCTTATCTAAAGCCCTGAAGTTATAAGCTAAAGCTTATCTAAAGGCCTGAAGTTATATAAATTACAGCTTATCTTAAGGCCTGAAGTTATATAAATTACAGCTTATCTAAAGGCCTGAAGTTATATAAATTACAGCTTATCTAAACGTCTGAAGTTATATAAATTACAGCTTATCTAAAGGCCTGAAGTTATATAAATTACAGCTTATCTAAAGGCCTGAAGTTATAAGCTACAGCTTATCTTAAGGCCTGAAGTTATAAGCTACAGCTTATCTTAAGGCCTGAAGTTATATAAATTACAGCTTATCTAAAGAACTGAAGTTATATAAATTACAACTTATCTAAAGGCCTGAAGTTATAAGCTACAGCTTATCTTAAGGCCTGAAGTTATAAGCTACAGCTTATCTAAAGGCCTGAAGTTATAAGCTACAGCTTATCTTAAGGCCTGAAGTTATAAGCTACAGCTTATCTTAAGGCCTGAAGTTATAAGCTACAGCTTATCTTAAGGCCTGAAGTTATATAAATTGTACAGCTTATCTAAAGGCCTGAAGTTATATAAATTACAGCTTATCTAAAGGCCTGAAGTTATATAAATTACAGCTTATCTAAAGGCCTGAATTTATATAAATTACAGCTTATCTAAAGGCCTGAAGTTATGAGTTACAGCTTATCTTAAAGCCTGAAGTTATATAAATTACAGCTTATCTAAAGGCCTGAAGTTATATAAATTACAGCTTATCTTAAGGCCTGAAGTTATATAAATTACAGCTTATCTAAAGGCCTGAAGTTATATAAATTACAGCTTATCTTAAGGCCTGAAGTTATATAAATTACAGCTTATCTTAAGGCCTGAAGTTATATAAATTGTACAGCTTATCTAAAGGCCTGAAGTTATGAGTTACAGCTTATCTTAAAGCCTGAAGTTATATAAATTACAGCTTATCTAAAGGCCTGAAGTTATGAGTTACAGCTTATCTTAAAGCCTGAAGTTATATAAATTACAGCTTATCTAAAGGCCTGAAGTTATAATTAACATCAAACCTAAGAGCCTGAGGGCCTGAGGGCTTGACGATATAAGGAACACCAAACCGGCCTGAAGATATAAGTAAAACCTCACCTGAGGACCTGAAGGTAAAACAACTAACCAATCTGAGGGCCTGAAGATATAGATTATGCCCAACAAAGGTTACACCCAAAGAATGTATGAGCAAAGTCCAGTAGGTATGATTAAAGCCAATCTGAAGATTAATTTCGTGCATAGCTCGTTGACCTCGGACCCTCAAACTGTGACACCGTCTCGCAGATTCTGGTGCCACGGCGAGCAGCCAAAGATTAGCCAGCGCCAGTTCGCCACACCGCAGGACCGCTTAAACTACATAGTGCGCAAATATATTCGCAAGGCCAACATGGACACTACGCCGGCTGTCCAGTTCGCTGACTCGGCACCGTTGGAGGCGGTCCTTCGAGCTATTCACCAATCCCAACTGGACTCGTTGCAGCATCTGATTGCAGCCGATTCCCTAGCCGCCAAACTGGTGGACCTGAATCGCAAAGCTGTTGGCGATGTCCTGCTTTGGGATCTGTGCATTAGCAAGGGTGAGCAGCAGTGGCTCTGCCTAAGATCCAACGGCCTGCTCTGCCTCTACAGCCAGGAGATGTCAGTGCGAGTCAAGCAGGACTGCAGCCAGCTCTGCTTCCTGCACCTCTCCAGCGGCTTCATGCAGCTGGCTAGCGACTCCGTCAGGCACCAGCTGGCTTTGAAGGAGCGCCAATCAGCCTGGTGGCTTCAGTTGTGCCGCCACCTGCTGCCTGGCCTAGCCGACGAGGAGGCAGCCAAGCAGTACAGCATGGTGATTCGGGCTCGAGTGCAGATGGCTGAATTTGGCAGCGAACCGCTCACCTGCATTCTGGTAGGTGTAAAAACAGTTGGAACATTTGCTCTAGCTAGATTCCTAGATCCTAAACTTTTAGAAGCTGCAGGTAGTCCTTTTTTGGAGAGCTTCAGTCCCTGATCCCCAGGTTAGAGAAGCTTCAGTCCCTGATCCCCAGGTTAGTAAAGCTTCAGTCCCAGATCCCAGGTTAGGGAAGCTTCAGTCCCTGATCCCCGGGTTAGAGAAGCTTCAATCCCTGATCCCCAGGTTAGGGAAGCTTCAGTCCCAGATCCCAGAGGGGCTGCAGTCTCAGATCCCATGGAAGCTACAATCCCTAATCCAAAGGAAGCTACAATCCCTAATCCAAAGGAAGCTACAATCCCTAATCCAAAGGAAGCTACAATCCCTAATCCAAAGGAAGCTACAATCCCTAATCCAAAGGAAGCTACAATCCCTAATCCAAAGGAAGCTACAATCCCTAATCCAAAGGAAGCTACAATCCCTAATCCAAAGGAAGCTACAATCCCTAATCCAAAGGAAGCTACAATCCCTAATCCAAAGGAAGCTTCAATCTCTAATTTTCTGGTTATAAAAGCTAGATTTCCGAATCCCGAGATTATAAAATCTAGAATCCGAAATCTACAGGTTAGAAGCACAAACTTCAATCTCATATCCCAAGATTAGCAAAGCTACAAGCCAAGATCTCCCAGTTGTGAGAAGGCTAAATTTTGCACTTTTCCACTCGCCAAGGCATTCGGGCAGCGCCGGATGTGGCTGGTAACCGAGGGCCAGCTGGCTCCTAATCCCAAGGACTACTTTGACCTGCGGTGTGTGCAGAGCTACCGCCAGTCCACAGAGCAGTCGCGCTGCATTCACCTGTGCCTGCCGCGCGGACCCGGCCAGGAGGCCGTCAACCTGCGGGTGCACTCGTCCACGCCTGAGCAGGCGCAGGAGCTCCTGCAGGTGGTGCAGGACGCCTTGTCTTGCGGCACAAGCCTAGAGGATCAGCCGTTGGATTCCAAAGGCGTGCCTCTGCTGGCCTCCGCTTGCCTGCAGTTTGTAGCCAACTACGGCCTGGAGACGGAGGGCATCTACAGGATCACCGGCAATCAGCTGCGGGTGGCCGAATCGCTGGCCGAATTCCGGCGAGCGCCTCTCAAGTTTAAACTAGTCTATACTCAGGTGAGAACTGGGGGGGTGAGTGGCAGAGCGATCAAACGCGTTTGCCTCTCGCACCAAGGTGCCCGAGCTCGATTCCGCGGCGAGGCCACATTTATTTGGGGCGCAGCCGCGGAGAGAAGGCTTTGAGAGCCAACCTCCAAGGCACAATGAGAGTGTACACTGCCTGACGATGAGAAAGTCAGGGCAGATGTACACACCTGTGTGAGCTGCGTACAGTATCTGTGTGCGTGTGTGCTCAGGAGTCAGCGGAATGGGCAGAATTGCCTCCTCGCTGGCTGCGGATCTAGTGTCACCATATGGTGTGCCATTGTCTGCAGCCCTCTTGCAATTATTATTATTATTAGCTCGTATTCAGGTGAGAACTGGCTGCCTGATCAGGTAGCCAAGTACTTGATTAAAAGTGACCTGAAAATTCTTATTCGTTGATAAGAAGCGAAGTTTTGTTCGAAGGTGAAATTCATACCTGTGGATTATTTATCTTCAAGCCGCAGTTATGCAACTCATTAATTTTTGGTCAAGGTCACTGTTTTTAACCTAGCAATTAATCTCTTCTATACACAATTATTATCTCGCTGCAGGACAGCGATCTGCACGTGGCCACCGGCCTTCTAAAACTGTTCCTTCGCGAACTAACGGAGCCGCCGTTGCCGCCTCGCCTAACAGAGAAGCTGGTCTCAGCTAAGGACAGCCCGGCCCAGTGCGCCGAGCATCTGCGCCAATTGAAGAAGCGCCGGCCTGCCAGCCACAGCTTCCTGCGCGCGGTCATACTGCACACGGCTGTGCTAGTGCGCTACAGCCATAGCAACAAGATGACTCTGGAGAATATGTCACTCATACTCGGCCAGAGTTTGAGACCTTCTGATAATGTTGCCGATGTAAGTTAGCATCAAGAATGCATAGGAACATTCAGTGACGATGACTTTGCTGGCGGGGTTGTAGCCGAGCGGGTGTCACGACTTTAAGGTCTGGGGTTCGATTCCTGACTCCACTGGAACAATTGGAGGATAGCTGGGGTAATTGGAGTGGGGTGTTGCGTCACCTCACAGTCCATGGACTGAACGGCTGTACGCAGCCTCCAGAGCTACTGTGTAGGCCGTGAAGGTTGGAGGGTGAGTGGCAGAGCGGTCTAACGCTGTTGCCTCTCGCATCAAGGTGCCTGAGCTCGATTCCGCGGTGAGGCCACATTCATTTGGGGACTTTTAGTACAATTTATTTACGCCTTCGAAGGCCAACCAACGATGAGAAAGTCAGGGCAGATGTACACACCTGTGTGAGCGTGTGCCTGCGTACAGTATCTGTGTGCGTGTGTGCTCAGGAGTCAGCGAAATGGGCAGAATTGCCTCCTCGCTGGCTGCGGGTCTAGTGTCACCAAATGATGTCACATTGTCCTCAGCGGTGCTGCATATATTATTTTTACTTTTTTATTAAATAGGCCATTATTAATTATTAACTAAGTATTAACTAATACACACACAATTCGGCCCTAATCCCTACTCCAGGTGATGCCCATCACTCAGCTAGTCGAATCCCTGGTTGTTAATCGGCAGCAGATTTTGGCCATCACTGACTCAGATGTTGAGCACGAGCTAGCAATGTACAATCAGGCCAAGCGCATTATTAATCACAGTCACCTGTCTAACCAGCCGCCAGTGGTACTGCTTGAGATTCTTGTGCCTGTTTACATCGGCGAAGAGCTGGATCGCTCCGTGAATGTGCGAGTCTCCTCTGGCACTGACGCCGGCGAGATTGCCCGTCTGGTCTGCGATACTTTGGCAACCAGCGACTTTCAGGTAAGCTAACTATAATACTTCCCGCATGATGAGATCACTGAAATGCTGGACTCTGCTAGAGAGCCTTTGGGTAATAAAGATTCGAATATAGATAGCTAGTCTAGCATTCAGGGATTAAGGAATAGAAAATGGATTGCTATTGTGGCCTTTAGGGATTAAAGAATCGAAATGGATTGCTAGTCTAGCCTTCAGGGATTAAAGAATCGAAATGGATTGCTAGTCTAGCATTTAGGGATTAAGGAATCGAAAATAGATTGCTATTGTGGCCTTTAGGGATTAAGGAATCGAAAATGGATTGCTAGTCTAGCCTTCAGGGATTAAGGGATCGAAAATGGATTGCTAGTCTAGCCTTCAGGGATTAAGGGATCGAAAATGGATTGCTAGTCTAGCCTTCAGGGATTAAGGGATCGAAAATGGATTGCTAGTCTAGCCTTCAGGGATTAAGGGATCGAAAATGGATTGCTATTGTGGCCTTTAGGGATTAAGGAATCGAAAGTGGATTGCTAGTCTAGCCTTTAGGGATTAAATAATCTAAAAGGATTGCTAGTCTAGCATTCAGGGATTAAATAATCTAAAAGGATTGCTAGTCTAGCCTTTAGGGATTAAAGAATCGAAAATGGATTGCTATTGTGGCCTTTAGGGATTAAAGAATCGAAATGGATTGCTAGTCTAGCATTCAGGGATTAAGGGATCGAAAATGGATTGCTAGTCTAGCCTTTAGGGATTAAAGAATCGAAAATGGATTGCTATTGTGGCCTTTAGGGATTAAAGAATCGAAATGGATTGCTAGTCTAGCATTCAGGGATTAAGGGATCGAAAATGGATTGCTAGTCTAGCCTTTAGGTATTAAAGAATCGAAATGGATTGCTAGTCTAGCATTCAGGGATTAAATAATCTAAAAGGATTGCTAGTCTAGCCTTTAGGGATTAAAGAATCGAAAATGGATTGCTATTGTGGCCTTTAGGGATTAAAGAATCGAAATGGATTGCTAGTCTAGCATTCAGAGATTAGGGAATCGAAAATGGATTGCTATTGTGGCCTTTAGGGATTAAAGAATCGAAATGGATTGCTAGTCTAGCATTCAGGGATTAAAGAATCGAAATGGATTGCTAGTCTAGCCTTTAGGGATTAAATAATCTAAAATGGATTGCTAGTCTAGCCTTCAGGGATTAAATAATCTAAAATGGATTGCTAGTCTAGCCTTCAGGGATTAAATAATCTAAAATGGATTGCTAGTCTAGTTTTCAGGGATTCAAGAATCGAAATGGATTGCTAGTCTAGCATTTAGGGATTAAGGAATAGAAAATGGATTGCTAGTCTAGCATTCAGGGATTCAAGAATTGAAATGGATTGCTAGTCTAGCATTCAGGGATTCAATAATTGAAATGAGCAATTCTGCTCTGCCAATATTTTCCATCTATTAGGCCATTGTGACATCAATTAAGGTAATTTTCCTTCGATTCCAGGTGAACAATTGCAGTCTGTTTGAGACCATGGAGCCTTTGGCCTCGTCGGTCGGCGCCAGCGACAGCCATTCTGCTGACTACACCGATTCTGGCCACGCCGAGTCGGCGGCCGCTGAGTCCGATGAGCTGGCCCGGGTTGAGCACGTTACCCAGATGGAGCGCTTGGTTGATCCCAGGGAGCTGGTTAAGCCCATTCTCAATCGCTGGCAGGTATGTTGACCTATTTTGGATGAGTCCGACAAAGGTCCCTGTGCTCGATTCCGCGGCAGAGAGGGCTTTGCTCTGGCCATGCTCCATCCGTGCTCAGAGCTGGTCATCCCCAGACTCCAACCCATCTCCATCCGTGCTCAGAGCTGGTCATCCCCAGACTCCAACCCATCTCCATCCGTGCTCAGAGCTGGTCATCCCCAGACTCCAACCCATCTCCATCCGTGCTCAGAGCTGGTCATCCCCAGACTCCAACCCATCTCCATCCGTGCTCAGAGCTGGTCATCCCCAGACTCCAACCCATCTCCATCCGTGCTCAGAGCTGGTCATCCCCAGACTCCAACCCATCTCCATCCGTGCTCAGAGCTGGTCATCCCCAGACTCCAACCCATCTCCATCCGTGCTCAGAGCTGGTCACCCCAGACTCCAACCCATCTCCATCCGTGCTCAGAGCTGGTCATCCCCAGACTCCAACCCATCTCCATCCGTGCTCAGAGCTGGTCACCCCAGACTCCTACCTATCTCCATCCGTGCTCAGAGCTGGTCACCCCAGACTCCTACCCATCTCCATCCGTGCTCAGAGCTGGTCACCCCAGACTCCTACCTATCTCCATCCGTGCTCAGAGCTGGTCACCCCAGACTCCTACCTATCTCCATCCGTGCTCAGAGCTGGTCACCCCAGACTCCTACCCATCTCCATCCGTGCTCAGAGCTGGTCACCCCAGACTCCTACCCATCTCCATCCGTGCTCAGAGCTTGTCATCCCCACACTCCTACCCTTCTCCATCCGTGCTCAGATCTGGTCATCCCCAGACTCCTACCCTTCTCCATCCGTGCTCAGAGCTGGTCATCCCCAGACTCCAACCCATCTCCATCCGTGCTCAGAGCTGGTCATCCCCAGACTCCAACCCATCTCCATCCGTGCTCAGAGCTGGTCATCCCCAGACTCCTACCCATCTCCATCCGTGCTCAGAGCTGGTCATCCGAGTCCGGCAGCCTGGCCTACTACGCCTCCAGGATGCGATTTCGGCTGCGCAATTATCCCGCCTCGGCTTGGCCGGCCATCTACGGCCAGCGCAGCATCCTGGTTGAGCGCCGGTTCTACACAAACGTGCGCGCCGAGCACAGTGCGCCTAAATCTGGCGCCAGATTAAGCGCCTGCATTGCCAGCCTTGACGATCAGCTGTCCGAGCTCACCTTGGCGCCGACTGGACGCTTGGGCGGCCTGCCGGGAATGTCTAAATTGGAAGGCCTTGTACAGAGTCACGCGCCTGCTAAACTGCGCCTTGCCGAGCACTACCTGTTCTACGGAGCCGATCTCAGGTGAGCAGTTTAGTTTATGGGATGCTGTGTTTCTAGATCCCTAGTTTATGGGATGCTGTGTTTCTAGATCCCTAGTTTATGGGATGCTATGTTTCTAGATCCCTAGTTTATGGGATGCTATGTTTCTAGATCCATAGTTTATAGGATGCTGTGTTTCTAGATCCATAGTTTATAGGATGCTGTGTTTCTAGATCCCTAGTTTATGGGATGCTATGTTTCTAGATCCCTAGTTTATGGGATGCTGTGTTTCTATATCCCTAGTTTATAGGATGCTATGTTTCTAGATCCCTAGTTTATGGGATGCTGTGTTTCTATATCCCTAGTTTATAGGATGCTATGTTTCTAGATCCCTAGTTTATGGGATGCAATGTTTCTAGATCCCTAGTTTCAGGGATGCTGTGTTTCCAGATCCCTAGTTTATGGGATGCTGTGTTTATAGATCCCTAGTTTTAGGGATGCTATGCTTCTAGATCCCTAGTTTATGGGATGCTGTGTTTCTAGATCCCAAGTTTATCGGATGCTGTGTTTCCAGATCCCTAGTTTATGGGATGCTATGTTTCTAGATCCCTAGTTTATCGGATGCTGTGTTTCTAGATCCCTAGTTTATGGGATGCTATGTTTCTAGATCCCTAGTTTTAGGGATGCTGTGTTTCTAGATCCCTAGTTTATGGGATGCTATGTTTCCAGATCCCTAGTTTATGGGATGCTATGTTTCTAGATCCCTAGTTTATGGGATGCTATGTTTCTAGATCCCTAGTTTATGGGATGCAATGTTTCTAGATCCCTAGTTTATGGGATGCTGTGTTTCTAGATCCCTAGTTTATGGGATGCTGTGTTTCTAGATCCCCAGTTTATGGGATGCTGTGTTTCTAGATCCCCAGTTTATGGGATGCTGTGTTTCTAGATCCCTAGTTTATGGGATGCTGTGTTTCCAGATCCCTAGTTTATGGGATGCTATGTTTCCAGATCCCTAGTTTATGGGATGCTATGTTTCCAGATCCCTAGTTTATGGGATGCTGTGTTTCCAGATCCCTAGTTTATGGGATGCTATGTTTCTAGATCCCTAGTTTATGGGATGCTATGTTTCCAGATCCCTAGTTTATGGGATGCTATGTTTCTAGATCCCTAGTTTATGGGATGCTATGTTTCCAGATCCCTAGTTTATGGGATGCTATGTTTCTAGATCCCTAGTTTATGGGATGCTATGTTTCCAGATCCCTAGTTTATGGGATGCTGTGTTTCCAGATCCCTAGTTTATGGGATGCTATGTTTCCAGATCCCTAGTTTATGGGATGCTATGTTTCTAGATCCCTAGTTTATGGGATGCTATGTTTCCAGATCCCTAGTTTATGGGATGCTATGTTTCTAGATCCCCAGTTTATGGGATGCTATGTTTCCAGATCCCTAGTTTATGGGATGCTATGTTTCCAGATCCCCAGTTTATGGGATGCTATGTTTCTAGATCCCTAGTTTATGGGATGCTATGTTTCCAGATCCCTAGTTTATGGGATGCTATGTTTCCAGATCCCTAGTTTATGGGATGCTATGTTTCTAGATCCCTAGTTTATGGGATGCTATGTTTCCAGATCCCTAGTTTATGGGATGCTATGTTTCCAGATCCCCAGTTTATGGGATGCTATGTTTCCAGATCCCTAGTTTATGGGATGCTATGTTTCCAGATCCCTAGTTTATGGGATGCTGTGTTTCTAGATCCCTAGTTTATGGGATGCTATGTTTCCAGATCCCTAGTTTATGGGATGCTATGTTTCCAGATCCCCAGTTTATGGGATGCTATGTTTCCAGATCCCTAGTTTATGGGATGCTATGTTTCCAGATCCCTAGTTTATGGGATGCTGTGTTTCTAGATCCCTAGTTTATGGGATGCTGTGTTTCTAGATCCCTAGTTTATGGGATGCTATGTTTCCAGATCCCTAGTTTATGGGATGCTATGTTTCTAGATCCCTAGTTTATGGGATGCTATGTTTCTAGATCCCTAGTTTATGGGATGCTATGTTTCCAGATCCCTAGTTTATGGGATGCTATGTTTCTAGATCCCTAGTTTATGGGATGCTATGTTTCCAGATCCCTAGTTTATGGGATGCTATGTTTCTAGATTCCAAAGCTTCAATGTAGATCCCCTTGTTCCAAAGCTACATTATAGATCCCCAGGTTCCGAAGCTGCATACCGGATCCTCAAAGCCAATCATAAAATATTTGGTGTTTTCAGGCGACTGGGTCGTTCAGATCGGGGCGAGAAGCGCTGCCGGGCCTTCACAATGGTGCCAATGCACGACGGAGGCGGCGCCGGCGGTGCCTCTGGCGGTGCCGACAGCTGCAGCAGCGGGTTCGGCTACCTGGGACACACCGTGCTAATCTCCAGGGTTCAAGATTTTAAGCCGTTCTTTACCCAAGCGACTAGAATTATGGATGAGTTGGACCGCGCGACCCAGTGCTAAACCCTCAAGGCGATTCTAAGAGTTTCATTAGCTGGACTTTTATTTGAGATGATCCCTGTGTCCTAGATTTTGCCTGACATTTCTCATCCGATACATCAGTTCATCTGTAGACTGGCCATTCCCTCTTCCCACAGACTGGCCATTCCCTCTTCCCACAGACTGGCCATTCCCTCTTCCCACAGACTGGCCATTCCCTCTTCCCACAGACTGGCCATTCCCTCTTCCCACAGACTGGCCATTCCCTCTTCCCACAGACTGGCCATTCCCTCTTCCCACAGACTGGCCATTCCCTCTTCCCATAGACTGGTCATTCCCTCTTCCCACAGACTGGCCATTCCCTCTTCCCATAGACTGGTCATTCCCTCTTCCCACAGACTGGCCATTCCCTCTTCCCACAGACTGGCCATTCCCTCTTCCCACAGACTGGTCATTCCCTCTTCCCACAGACTGGCCATTCCCTCTTCCCATAGACTGGTCATTCCCTCTTCCCACAGACTGGCCATTCCCTCTTCCCACAGACTGGCCATTCCCTCTTCCCACAGACTGGCCATTCCCTCTTCCCACAGACTGGCCATTCCCTCTTCCCATAGACTGGTCATTCCCTCTTCCCACAGACTGGCCATTCCCTCTTCCCACAGACTGGCCATTCCCTCTTCCCATAGACTGGTCATTCCCTCTTCCCACAGACTGGCCATTCCCTCTTCCCATAGACTGGTCATTCCCTCTTCCCACAGACTGGCCATTCCCTCTTCCCACAGACTGGCCATTCCCTCTTCCCATAGACTGGTCATTCCCTCTTCCCACAGACTGGCCATTCCCTCTTCCCACAGACTGGTCATTCCCTCTTCCCACAGACTGGCCATTCCCTCTTCCCACAGACTGGCCATTCCCTCTTCCCATAGACTGGTCATTCCCTCTTCCCACAGACTGGCCATTCCCTCTTCCCACAGACTGGCCATTCCCTCTTCCCATAGACTGGTCATTCCCTCTTCCCACAGACTGGCCATTCCCTCTTCCCACAGACTGGTCATTCCCTCTTCCCACAGACTGGCCATTCCCTCTTCCCACAGACTGGCCATTCCCTCTTCCCATAGACTGGTCATTCCCTCTTCCCACAGACTGGCCATTCCCTCTTCCCACAGACTGGCCATTCCCTCTTCCCATAGACTGGCCATTCCCTCTTCCCATAGACTGGTCATTCCCTCTTCCCACAGACTGGCCATTCCCTCTTCCCACAGACTGGCCATTCCCTCTTCCCATAGACTGGTCATTCCCTCTTCCCACAGACTGGCCATTCCCTCTTCCCACAGACTGGCCATTCCCTCTTCCCATAGACTGGCCATTCCCTCTTCCCATAGACTGGCCATTCCCTCTTCCCACAGACTGGCCATTCCCTCTTCCCATAGACTGGCCATTCCCTCTTCCCACAGACTGGCCATTCCCTCTTCCCACAGACTGGCCATTCCCTCTTCCCATAGACTGGCCATTCCCTCTTCCCACAGACTGGCCATTCCCTCTTCCCACAGACTGGCCATTCCCTCTTCCCATAGACTGGCCATTCCCTCTTCCCATAGACTGGCCATTCCCTCTTCCCATAGACTGGCCATTCCCTCTTCCCATAGACTGGTCATTCCCTCTTCCTCTCATTGACTGGAAATTCCAGATTTCCAGTCTAGCATTAGACGGACTTTTCTCAGTATAAATTATATTTAAAAAATCCAATGGAAATATACGGTCTGAGATTTATCTCGCCTTCGTCCAATCACCTTCTTATCTTCAGCTGACCTGCTTATTTGATTGTTTTGTCAGAATCGAAAATAATGTTTTTCGCCAATAAATTTGTTTTGAAAATCCAATATAAACTACTGTATTATAATAGACGTGTGCTTTGTACACAGAATTCAGTTTTGTGCCTTCCTCACACTGACAGAATCAATTAAATTCCCATTAGCCATTATAAAATTTTAATTCGCATATATCCTACTTGCAGTAGTCTAAACTAGAATAAGTTTTTTGCTGCTATAATTTAATTTCTTTAATTATTATAATTGGATTATAAAACGATTGCAGTCTTTTTTTTAATCTCTGGTGCTTCCTGCAGTTTTTTGCAATTTACGATTTTTGTTGTGCTTTTCATTATTCCCGATTTTTTGTCTGCCTGTTTCGAAATCTTTTTTTATTCAAGTTTTTTTGGTTAAGATGCCAAAAGTTGCTTTTGTTTAAATCAAAGAATGTTCTCTTTTTAAACAGCTTAGCGATATTATTATTGCTATTGTCTGCTTTCTATAATATTACCATGTTAATCGTCTTCTATAATAAGTGTGCTCACTCCAGATGCTTTGAGCAGTCTCTTGCCTGCTTTTTCTCGTGCTCCCAGGCAAATAATGAGAAGATTCTTTTCATTTTCTATAAAAATTTATTTATTGAGTTGGCTTTGATTGTTTGTAATCAGAACGTATTTTAGTAGCGACAGCGTCTGCGGTTTTTGTTTTCTATGGGTACTAAAAATTATTAATATGGGATTTGAGATTTTAAATGCTCAAATGTTCACATACGAAACTATAAGTTTAGGGAGTTTGGGAATTCTAACTGCACTGGGATGTCGGGATTTCTAATTGCCAGAGTGGGATTAGGGATTTCTAATAGCCTGAGTGGGTTTTAGGATTTTTAATAACACGAGTAGTATCGGGGATTTCTAATAGCCCTAGTTGAATGGGGATTTCTAATAGCCCGAGTGGGACTTGGGATTTCTAATAGCCCAAAGTGGGACTTGGGATTTCTAATAGCCCGAGTGGGACTTGGGATTTCTAATAGCCCAAAGTGGGACTTGGGATTTCTAATAGCCCGAGTGCGATTGGGGATTTCTAATAGCCCGAGTTGAATGGGATTTCCAATAGACCGAGTGGGATTTGGGGATTTCTAATAGCCCGAGTGGGATTTGAGGTTTTCTAATTGTCAGAGTGGGATTAGGGATTTCTAATAGCCCGAGTGGGATTTGGGGTTTTCTAATTGTCAGAGTGGGATTAGGGATTTCTAATAGCCCGAGTGGGATTTGGGGTTTTCTAATTGCCAGAGTGGGATTAGGGATTTCTAATAGCCCGAGTTGAATGGGGATTTCTAATAGCCCGAGTGGGATTTGGGGTTTTCTAATTGCCAGAGTGGGATTTGGGATTTCTAATAGCCCGAGTTAAATGGGGATTTCTAAAAGATATGAATAGGATGGGATTTCGCATTTTCATTAGCCTGTCGGTGATTTCTTATAAGTTAAATTTTACTATTTTGAGTGTCAATAATTTTGATTGGATTGTACCTTTATTTGTAGCAACCCTTGAGCATGGTTTTTTAACCTTCAAGTGAGATTTCTAGAGCCCTCGTCTTCCGGCTATTAAAAGATCAATTTTCGCTGTTTTACTGCAGTGTATTGCGCTTTAAATTTCAAGCGTCTGCTTGTTTTTCGCCAAATAACTCCACAAAGGAAAACATTAACTCCATCGGTGCTATTTTCAGTTCTATTCCATGATGTCTTTTTGAGCATCATTAAGGTTAGCCAATCGTTTCACTGCCAATAGAATCAAGATTAGTATTGACTTTTTATGTACTTACCTTGCGCTATACGCAGCTTCTGTTCAAATATAACATGTGATCTTGGTTGTATGCTAACACACTGGTTAGTATACAATTTGCGTTGCTTAAATATATAGAATATACTGCATTACCCTCTGCCCTCCTTTCCCTCTGCCCTCCTTTCCCTCTGCCCTCCTTTCCCTCTGCCCTCCTTTCCCTCTGCCCTCCATTCCCTCTGCCCTCCTTTCCCTCTGCCCTTCTTTCCCTCTGCCCTCTTTTCCCTCTGCCCTCCATTCCCTCTGCCCTCCTTTCCCTCTGCCCTTCTTTCCCTCTGCCCTTCTTTCCCTCTGCCCTTCTTTCCCTCTGCCCTTCTTTCCCTCTGCCCTTCTTTCCCTCTGCCCTCTTTTCCCTCTGCCCTCCATTCCCTCTGCCCTCCTTTCCCTCTGCCCTCCTTTTCCTCTGCCCTCCATTCCCTCTGCCCTCCTTTCCCTCTGCCCTCCTTTTCCTCTGCCCTCCATTCCCTCTGCCCTCCTTTCCCTCTGCCCTCCTTTCCCTCTGCCCTACTTTCCCTCTGCCCTCATTTCTCTCTGCCCTCCTTTCCCTCTGCCCTCCATTCCCTCTGCCCTACTTTCCCTCTGCCCTCCTTTCCCTCTGCCCTCCTTTCCCTCTGCCCTCCTTTCCCTCTGCCCTTCTTTCCCTCTGCCCTTCTTTCCCTCTGCCCTCCTTTTCCTCTGCCCTCCATTCCCTTTGCCCTCCTTTCCCTCTGCCCTACTTTCCCTCTGCCCTCCATTCCCTCTGCCCTCCTTTCCCTCTGCCCTACTTTCCCTCTGCCCTCCTTTCCCTCTGCCCTCCTTTCCCTCTGCCCTCCTTTCCCTCTGCCCTCCTTTCCCTCTACCCTCCTTTCCCTCTACCCTACTTTCCCTCTGCCCTCCTTTCCCTCTGCCCTCCTTTCCCTCTGCCCTCCTTTCCCTCTGCCCTCCTTTCCCTCTGCCCTCCTTTCCCTCTACCCTCCTTTCCCTCTACCCTACTTTCCCTCTGCCCTCCTTTCCCTCTACCCTCCTTTCCCTCTGCCCTACTTTCCCTCTGCCCTCCTTTCCCTGTGTGAAGTTCTTTTTCAATTAAAAAAGCAAAAAATTCCCCGATTGCAGCTTGTTGAAGTGAAAAATCTGCAACACTAGCACAATGGCGTCAATGTGAACTCCAAGCCGTTGAAGCCGTAACCTAACTGTCTCTCGTCAGTTGCACCTTGCTTAATCGGAGACACCCGACAAACCGACCGAGGCACCAGACTCCAGATGTCCGCCGCTACGGTGCCCGCAGACCGGGTTAACCTGCGTCTTCTATTGGTTAGCGGAAGCTCCCACTGCTTCCTGTTTAGTCCTGACGACTGCGCGCAGGAGATCACCGACTTCGTCTACAACAACTGGCCGGAAGGTGACTTACATTTCTGGAATCCTCAGGTTTAGGGATTTTGTACTTCCTGGAATCATCAGATTTAGGGATTTTGTACTTCCTGGAATCATCAGATTTAGGGATTTTTACTTCCTGGAATAATCAGATTTAGGGATTTTGTACTTCCTGGAATCATCAGATTTAGGGATTTTGAACTTCCTGGAATCATCAGATTTAGGGATTTTGAACTTCCTGGAATCATCAGATTTAGGGATTTTGTACTTCCTGGAATCATCAGATTTAGGGATTTTGTACTTCCTGGAATCATCAGATTTAGGGATTTTGTACTTCCTGGAATCATCATGTTTAGGGATTTTGTACTTCCTGGAATCATCATGTTTAGGGATTTTGTACTTTCTGGAAACATCAGGTTTGGGAGTTTTGTTTCGAGAATTCAGTAATCCTTCTCAGGTGAATTTTTGATTGACTTAATTCCCAGTCCTTGAAGTCATAGGTTCTAACAGGGTGAATTGATTCATTAATTTGAAATATTAATTACTTAATCAAGTAACTCAAATCCGAACTCCATTCGCGTCAGACTGGTCTCCTGCCGAGCGCCCAGCCTCCAACATCCTGCGCCTCATCTATCAGGGTCGCTTTCTGCATCGGAGCGTCACTCTGGCCGCGCTTCGACTGCCGCCCGGAGGCACCACCGTTATGCATTTAGTTGCCAGGGACTCTGCCCCGGAGCCACGCTCTGATGGTGAGCTTGGCCTCGCCTCCATCCCTGCCTTCAGGTGTCTCCTAAACTGAACCTCCCTGCCTTCAGATGTCTCCTAAACTGAACCTCCCTGCCTTCAGGTGTCTCCTAAACTGAACCTCCCTGCCTTCAGGTGTCTCCTAACCTGAAACATTCAGCCTTCAGGTGTCTCCTAAGCTGAACCTACCTGCCTTCAGGTGTCTCCTAACCTGAACCTACCTGCCTTCAGGTGTCTGTTAAGCGGAACCCCCTTGCCTTCAGGTGTCTCCTAAGCTGAACCTACCTGCCTTCAGGTGTCTGTTAAGCGGAACCCCTTGCCTTCAGGTGTCTGTTAAGCGGAACCCCCTTGCCTTCAGGTGTCTGTTAAGCGGAACCCCCTTGCCTTCAGGTGTCTGTTAAGCGGAACCCCCTTGCCTTCAGGTGCCTCCTAACCTCCCCTGTTTCTATGTATTCGTCATTCTTGTTCATTTTTTCTATTATTTATTCTCAAAATTTCAGGCGACCATCGACGCGCAAAAGGTGGCATTTGCTGCTGCTGCTGCTGCTGCTGCTGCTCTGGCAGAAGGAGTTGCTGCAGCCTACTATAGCACAATCAGCGGACTGCTTCTCAGTCGCCGAAGAAGGAGTCATCCAGAGTGTGTTGTTTCACTGACTCTGTAGCTACTGCTGTTGCTGCAGTTTTAGCCGCGCACGCGTGTATTCTGGGTAAACAGAGCTTTCTCTATTCTGTGTTAGCCATTTCTTTCGTCAAGCCCTGCCTCTTACCCCCCCCCGAAATCAGAATCTTCTTTGAATCATTTGTTTTGTCACGTTTTTAGAGCGATTGGCTTTTTTCCGTCATTATTGTTTTCATAATTGTTTTTCACCTTTTAAACGTTTTCATCTTGTAATGACAAGAAAATTTCGCTTTTGAATGAGCAGTGCAATTTAATGTTTGACAAATCACATGAATATTTCTGATTGGCTAGTCTGTTGTGTACATATTCGCTAATTATATTTGTTACAAATCTTGATGTTGTTGTTCTGTTTTAGGCCTAAGTAGTGTACGTCAAAAAATTGATGGTGAATAGGGAAAATTCACGTGCAAGAAATCAGGCAGAACAAGAATCCCGACAGTACAAGAACTCCAGCAGTACAAGAGTTCAGGCATTACAAGAACTGGGGTAGAACCAGAAATTCCAGCAGTACAAGAATTCGGTCTGTACAAGAATTCGGGTAGTACGAGAATTCAGCGAGTACAACAATTCACACAGTCAATAATTCACACAGTCAATAATTCACACAGTCAATAATTCACACAGTCAATAATTCACACAGTCAGTAATTCACACAGTCAATAATTCACACAGTCAATAATTCACACAGTCAATAATTCACACAGTCAGTAATTCACACAGTCAGTAATTCACACAGTCAGTAATTCACACAGTCAGTAATTCACACAGTCAATAATTCACACAGTCAATAATTCACGCAGTCAATAATTCACGCAGTCAATAATTCACACAGTCAATAATTCACGCAGTCAATAATTCACACAGTCAATAGTTTTACAATTACGCTCGTTAGTATGGAGTGAAATATTGCGCTAATGTTTTCCACAGAGTTTTTTTTACGGATTTTTAGTCGTTTTTAATTATCTGTACAGAGAAAATGTGATTGACATCACTTATCAATCCTTAATTCCTTAATATTTGCATTACTTTTTTCTGGTACATGTTCGCAATATTTTGTTATAAAATATCCCTCATAAAAAAATTAACGATTATACCTCACATAACTTTAATATATTTGTAATGCATGTATACAATAGGACTTCTGTGTGAATACTTACTCTACTATATTAAAGTAGATGCAGTAGTGTGTTGTGCATATTTGCGCTAAAAACCAGTACACTTTATAGAATTTTAAATAAATGTTAATAGTGTTTTACCAACAAATACAGTCAAATTCTATACATCTATAGAAAATTTTCTGATGGATTTAGATTTTCAATTCTCTTTTAACGGTAGAACTACCAATGGGGGGGTAATTACCCGCCCTGACAAATTTTTGTGCTGCACCCGAACGGAACAACGCAAGCGCACGAAACTCAAGAACACGGGCCAACTTTTTGTTGCGCATCTTCTGAAACAAGAATCAAGTCCCGAAGGTTCTGGCCGAAGGTCCGATTTTTCTCATAAGCGCTAGTGTATTTCATACACCCCTATACACGAATTAGCACTGGGCCTCAGTGCGGCCTTGCCAGGCCTTCAAAATTTATCAGCATGTCACCCGAGTGTGCCTTGAACCTAATGTTATCATCATCTCCGTCTTCGGTGGTCACCTACCTTTATCTAGACGGACTGCTGGACCTTCAAGGCCTACAACAGGTGGAACTAGGTCACTATGGACAGCCTGACGCGAATTTCTCTAATTTCATTGATCAAGCCAAAATATTAGGCGCAGCTCAACCACAGGACACCATCGCCTAGTCTGTCAACCAATCAGTCACCACCCAACGCTGTTAGCATTCAGGCGCTGCCAAAAAAGTCCCCCTTGGTATAAAATCAGGCCCCACAATGGCTTGGTGGTCCTACTGTTAATAGGATTGTAGAGGCAATATTACCATAAAAATGGTCTGCAATCTTTACCATAGACAATGGTCTGTAATCATTACCATAGACAGTGGTCTGTAATCATTACCATAGACAATGGTCTGCAATCATTTCCATAGACAACGGTCTGCAATCATTACCATAGACAACGGTCTGCAATCATTACCATAGACAGTGGTCTGCAATCATTACCATAGACAGTGGTCTGCAATCATTACCATAGACAGTGGTCTGCAATCATTACCATAGACAGTGGTCTGCAATCATTACCATAGACAATTGTCTGCAATCATTACCATAGACAATTGTCTGCAATCATTACCATAGACAATTGTCTGCAATCGTTACCATAGACAGTGGTTTGCAATCATTACCATAGACAATTGTCTGCAATCATTTCCATAGACAATGGTCTGCAATCATTACCATAGACAACGGTCTGCAATCATTACCTTAGACAATTGTCTGCAATCATTACCATAGACAACGGTCTGCAATCATTACCATAGACAATTGTCTGCTATCATTACCATAGACAATTGTCTGCAATCATTACCATAGACAATGGTCTGCAATCATTACCATAGACAACGGTCTGCAATCATTACCTTAGACAATTGTCTGCAATCATTACCATAGACAATGGTCTGCTATCATTACCATAGACAATTGTCTGCAATCATTACCATAGACAATTGTCTGCTATCATTACCATAGAAAATTGTCTGCAATCATACTATAGACAATGGTCTGCTATCATTACCATAGACAATTGTCTGCAATCATTACCATAGACAATGGTCTGCTATCATTACCATAGACAATTGTCTGCAATCATTACCATAGAAAATTGTCTGCAATCATTACTATAGACAATGGTCTGCTATCATTACCATAGAAAATTGTCTGCAATCATTAATATAGACAATAGTCTGCTATCATTACCATAGACAATTGTCTGCAATCATTTCCTTAGAAATTTTGTGGAATTCTTGCCATATTCGATGTTCTAAAATCCATTCCAAGCAGCGCTGACAGTTTTTCATAGTACGAGTACATCGTCAGAAATGTCAGACACAGTCCAATAATAAGTTTTTTGTAGAAATTGATAGCCTTTCGGCCTTTGAGCTATTCTGGGTGCATGGTTTGGGGATAATTAGAAGCATCAACAACAAAAGTTGACTGTCTTCTAATTTGCTAATGGGCGAGGCTTTCGCATTTTGGAATCTCCTTGACCGCAAACAAAGCTTCTCATATGTACAAAAGTGATTTCTTGGTGCCATTCTCAAAAGCCAAAGCATGATTTCACAACATGCAATCACGGCAGCACACTATAAGCAACTCCAATCAGAGCAGGAATCCGTAAATTTACGAAAAAGAGGGTCGTCTGTGACCGAGCTCTTTGCCTTCTCGGTTCATTAAAAGAAAGAAGAAAAATGTCTGATCATTAGCAGCCTACAAAGATGTTACCACAAAGAAGAAACTGAGGAGACAAGCAGACCAATTTCGATCTGATTACTAAATGATTGCCATTTAGACTGTGCTTGCCGGGCACCGACTTTCTCACATAATATTTGCATTGCAGAAAAGTGGCCTGAATTTGCATTAGCTACAAAAGTCCATGGACTGAGCAGCTGTACGCAGCCCTTGGAAACGTTGCGCAATGCCATAGCTGCGACTGTGCAATTGGTTGTACATCTGGCCCAACTGGATAAGGTGTTATTTTATTTTCTATTCTATTCTAGCTCCACAACGTGACCCCACAACACTAGACACAATGATTACATAACATGGCTGAGAGCTAATTAGTTGACACTGATTGCGCAACCATTAAGATAAGCACTATAGAAAGGTCCGGCCAGGCCAGAATGACTCTAACTGAGACACACGAGCTCGCAAATCAATCGGTAACTAGCCATGAATAAGACTTTAGTAAAGCAGTCCAGTGTGCAAGCTGGACACGATGCCGCAAGGCAACACGTTGTCATACCCGTCAGGCAAGCCTCTCTACAAGGGCAACCATTGGTGTGTGTTATTCAGCAGCAGCGGCAGCAGCAGCAGCAGCAGTTTCAGCAAGTAGTTTTACCAAACAATCGCCAGAAGGTGATGATTATGAAGCAGACCGGAGCCGCGCCGCCTGTCATTATCAACGCCAATGTTCTCCAAATGCAGTGCCAGCCAGTGCAGACGGGTCAATTGGTTTCCATGGTGACACTCGCAAAATATTGCTAATAGTTGCATCGCGGAAATTATTAGAAATCCTCTACATAGTAGTTTACTGATAATTTTCAGCCCTCAAACTCAGTACTACCGGCTGGCGCATTTGTTGTGAGAGGCCGACTGCAGCAGCAACAGCAGCAACAGCAGCAACAGCAGCAACAGCAGCAACAGCAGCAACAGCCAGGCTTATCTGTCAGAGTGAGTGTTGGGGAATTGTGCTTTTCAGTTGGATAAAAATTAGGAAAAATACTAGCATTTGACATAATTATTCTGCCTTCCTCAGCTGACAAACCAGTCTCAGCTAGGTCAGCCAGCATCTGGCTGCCGAGTCTACGCACCTGCTGGGGCGTTCGCTGCAACCTCTCAGCTGCCTAATCGGCAGCAGCAGCAGCAGCAGCAGCAGCCTAAAATTGCCATTGTGCGCTGTGTTAAGCCTGGCATTCCGGCTACGACGGCTTTGAAACACATAGTGGTAATTTTTAATTCAAGTAGAGCTTTTCACTCTCTCATTTCGGAACCGATCGGCTACCAATCAATCACTTCTTTTACTTCAGCCATCGACGCCAGCTCCGAGCTGCCCGGCATTCAGCTTCGCGTCGGCTCCACCGCCGCCCGACGCCACCTCGCCTGAGCCATCGGCACCGCCGCCGCCGTCTCCAACCTACGGCTTTGAGCACTTCTCCGTGAGTTCAAGACTTTCTTATCTTATCTTCTTCTGTTTTAAGGAGTCCAGAAAATCAGTTTTTTCACTTTGCTTTTTTGTGCCGTTTCAGCCGCCCTGTGGCACACCACCCACAGTGCCCCTGCTGGCCCGAATGCATTCGCAGCCAGCGCCACAGCCAGCACCACAGCCAGCACCACAGCCGCTACCACCGCTGCTTCCGCCGGAGCCAGGCAAGCAGAAAATTGACGAGCAGCAGCGGCACACAGCAGTGGCGCAAGTCGATGACAGAAGCCTTGGAAAGAAGGAGCCCGATAAGTTGGGTGACGCTGTCGACGTCGACTCATCCAATGCCGCGAAGAGGCGCCGACTAGCCGCTGAGCTGCTCCGATGCGACTCTTGCCGGGCCGAATTTGCCTGCCTGCACCCGGTGGGGCCGGGCCAGCCGACATTGCCGGCGTCGACTGCAACCGAGGACGACGAGGACACGTTGAAATGCGAGCGTTGCCAGGCGGTGATGAGCCTGTCCAGCAGACTCGGCTGGGAGCCGGAGGTGCCCACCACTGTTTCCGGCCTGCGTGACCTGTTCAAGGGTCACGCGTCGAGTGGAAGTTCCATCCGGCCCTATCAGATGGTCAAGGTGAGACCTGGCTGCAGCTTGTACTGTTTCATAATGCACCATATCGGGGGGTGAGTGGCAGAGCCATTAACGTGTTTACCAAGGTCCCTGAGCTCGATTCCGCGGCGAGGCCACATTTGTTTGGAGTGCAGCCGCGGAGAAAAGGCTTGCGGGTTCGTCGTACAATTTACGTCAAGACAGATGTACACACCTGTGTGTGCGTGTGCGCTCAGGAGTCAGCGAAATGGGCAGAATTGCCTCCTCGCTGGCTGCGGGTTTACTGTCACTAAATGATGTGCCACTGCTCGCAGCCCTATGATGCACAATATCCTCGGTAGACACTTAGCCACCAAGTTGACTATAAAAATGAAAACCCAGAAGCACAGAACCCAGATAATCATCGGATTATCGGATAGAGTGAAAATCTTTAGCTCGTGTGCTGGAATTTCATGGCGATTGGTTTAATATTTTGGAAGATTTAACGAAAAATGAAAAACGTGGGTACTTGAAATACCGCCGAAATACTTGATAGACTTATCAACTGAAAACTCTCCAGTCCGCCAAAATCTCTCTGATTGGCTAGTTTTATCAACTGAAAACTCTCCACTCCGCCAAAGTCTCTCTGATTGGCTAGTTTTATCAACTGAAAACTCTCCACTCCGCCAAAATCTCTCCGATTGGCTAGTTTTATCAACTGAAAACTCTCCACACCGCGAAAATCTCTCTGATTGGCTAGTTTTATCAACTGAAAACTCTCCACTCCGCCAAAATCTCTCCGATTGGCTAGTTTTATCAACTGAAAACTCTCCACTCCGCCAAAATCTCTCTGATTGGCTAGTTTTATCAACTGAAAACTCTCCACTCCGCCAAAATCTCTCCGATTGGCTAGTTTTATCAACTGAAAACTCTCCAGTCCTCCAAAATCTCTCTGATTGGCTAGTTTTATCAACTGAAAACTCTCCACTCCGCCAAAATCTCTCTGATTGGCTAGTTTTATCAACTGAAAACTCTCCACTCCTCCAAAATCTCTCTGATTGGCTAGTTATATCAACTGAAACTCTCCAGTCCGCCAAAGTCTCTCTGATTGGCTGAGATTGTTTAAAAATTTTTCCGAAAACCGGTTACTTTTCTTCGATTGGCTGAAAATGTAAATAAGTCACCATTAATTTCACATAAGTCACCATTACTCGTAATTGCTCTCGCAGGTTTACGACATCGACGAGTTGATTGTCGGTAGTCAGGTGGCATTCTGGCGCAAAATTGGCTACTACCATCACGCCATCGTAGTCGAGGTCGGCGCCGAGACATTCGAGACAGTCGAATACGATATTAAGCTTCGCCTAGGCGAGCGCCTATTCGGAGGTGGCGGCGGCCTCGCCTCTGTCCAGCGGCGCAGTCGGCTCTTCTCGAATAAGCAGGCGAGTCTCTACCGAGTGGACTACTACAACCTTGACTGCTACACCCCGGAGACGGTTGTCGAGCGGGCTCTCAGCCGCCTAGACGAGTCGCAGTACAGTTTAACTAAGAACAACTGCGAGCACCTGGCAGTGTGGGCCAAGACTGGCGCCTGCGAGTCCTACCAGCTCAGGCTGCTTGAGAACAAGTTAGGCGGAGGTGAGGACGACGAACGGATTCTGGTTCGCGATCCGGAGGCCGAAGAGGAACAGGAGTTGTCCGAAGAGGATAAAGGTCGCAGGAACAAGCCAATCCCGGTCTGAACTCAATTTTCTGTCTGGTCAGCTCGTGGAGCTTTTTGGGAGACGCGACTATATCGTTTTCTACGCTTGTTTCATTAACTGAAAAACTATTGTTAATTTAATGAATACTAAAAACTCTCCACTCCGCCAAAGTCTCTCTGATTGGCTAGTTTTATCAACTTAAAACTCTCCACTCCGCCAAAGTCTCTCTGATTGGCTAGTTTTATCAACTGAAAACTCTCCACTCCGCCAAAGTCTCTCTGATTGGCTAGTTTTATCAACTTAAAACTCTCCACTCCGCCAAAATTTCTCTGATTGGCTAGTTTTATCAACTGAAAACTCTCCACTCCGCCAAAGTCTCTCTGATTGGCTAGTTTTATCAACTGAAAACTCTCCACTCCGCCAAAGTCTCTCTGATTGGCTAGTTTTATCAACTGAAAACTCTCCAATCCGCCAAAGTCTCTCTGATTGGCTAGTTTGATCAACTGAAAACTCTCCACTCCGCCAAAGTCTCTCTGATTGGCTAGTTTTATCAACTGAAAACTCTCCAATCCGCCAAAGTCTCTGATTGACTAATATTGTTTATAATTTTTTTCCGAAAACCCGTTACTTTTCTTTGATTGGCTGATAATGTCAACAAGTCACCATTATTTTCTAGCCTAAGGATTTTCAATTCCTTAATTCAATAATAAAAGTACCGCAATATAATTTATTTTTTTATGGCATATACCTGAAGTACCGTTGATTTCTGAGCTCCAGTTATTGTGCTACGAGTACAATTCCTATGAGCGCATGCGTTTTTGTCTCAAACCGGTGGACACAATTTTCGACAAAAATATTTGACCTGTCAAACTGTTTGTTGGTTTACATTTAATTGGAGTTTTTTTACCATTTAATGTGTTCGCATTTGGGACGAGTGCTTATTAATTATGGTGTGTGGGGTGTATATTGTGTGACGAATTATCAAGTATAGTAATCAGCCTTCAAATGTACAATTTGCCTTATCCAATAATATGCGAGGTTTTGTCTTACATCGATTCAGACTTTAGCAAACCTGCGTTCTGCTAAAACATTTGAAGGCATCAATGGATTCGAAGTCTAGATAGATAGTTAAAGGTTATTTAGGCATTCAAATACTCGAACTACTATAAATTCAAATATCGCAGTCGAAGCGTTTTTATAAACATTCAGTGCTGGAATTGACGACAAAGCGTTTGTGTGTTTGTGCGCATGTTCTAGTTAATAATTCACTGACTGAAGTACTTTGTGCAAACGATTTTGTGCCTGTAAACAAATAACAGTTGCTTGTAAGTATGTTTGCTACACAAGGAATTGTTAATTTTCTGCGATAGCCAACGGTCCCGCCCAAGCGCTAAGCGGAAATTTAGATAAAAAACTAACAGAATTTTAAATGTCTTTTGGTCTTCTGTTTTTTCATTGATACGATTTGATATCGAATCAATCAATCAATCAATCATGTCAAGATGTATAGTTTTTAACAGCGGTCAACGGCTATTCAGTTCTTGATTGCTTTCACGTTGGACAACGCCATGCCGCCGCTGGCGCCGCCACCGGCATTGCTGACGACACCGCTGCTCATTCCCGACTGTCTGCCGCCGCTGGCGCCGCCGCCGCGCAGGCCGCAGCAGTGGAAGCAGAAGGCCCGGAAGTTAGGCATGAAGATCAGGAAGATGACGGGGTTCACAGCACTGTTCATGCTAATCAGAAATGAATCCAGCAGCTGCAGGAACGTATTGCCAACAGACGAGTCGGCCAGGCTGTCCATCACGAATGTGACCGAGTCCAGAGCGAACAGTGCCACGAAGGCGAAGCAGGTGACGCCGGATGTGACCGTCAGCCGTTTGGCAGCGGCGCTGGCCGACTTCTTCTGCCGATCAGCCGAATTGCCGACGCCGCTGGTGGATCTGGCCAGGACTATGATGATGGCCGAGTAGGTCACGATGAACAGCAGGAATGGCACGATCCAGAACAGCACCACGTTGGCGATGCCGAATGCTGTCAGCTCTGCCGCGGTGAAATGGTTCCAGTCGCAGTAGCGGACGATAGTTAGCAATGTCTCGCTGTCGTTAGTTGCATTGCTGCTGGCTGCTTTGCGATTCTCCTGCAGGCGCTCCGATAGTGGCGAAAACATCAGGCAAAATGGTATCTGCGGAATTTCAGGTCGTGCTCATCTGAGTCTGTGTGCCTTTGCTTCATTAAACCTCGGGGCCACCCGCACCAATGTTCCTGAGCTCGATTCCTCGGCGAGGCCAATTTAAATTGGGGGCGCAGCTGCGGAGAGAAGGACTGCGCCCTTGAAAGCCTACCTCCAATGCACAGTGAAATGTACACTGCCTGACGATGAGAAAGTCAGTATAAGACTTAGAAATCTGAAGGGAATTCAAGAGAGCGCTAGGAGGAAACTAGCAGAGGATCAACAGCAGAGAGGGCAAACAACTGAAAGAAGAAAGATTAGAAAAAGATTCGCCCCGAGTCCACTTAATCATTTCAGCGCAAACCCGGTCCGGCATGACAGCAGCGGTGCTGACGTTGAGCCACCTGAAACCGACTCGCAGCTGTGCTGACGTGGAGCTGCCGGAATCAACCCGGCCTGTCCCGACCCGCAGCTGCCTGCATCGACCCAGCCCAGCCTGAAACTGGAGCCACCCGGACCCGATCGGGAACGAGCTCTGGAGGAGGCCGGGACCGCACCAGAAGACTGCATCGATGAAGGGGAAGGGGATAATGAACAGTACGAATGTTGCTACGGTATTGCCTTCCCCTCGGATCGAGGGGTTTCAAAGACATTATTTAAGTCGGAGCGGAGCGCGGAAAAATGGACCGCCGCGAGCTCGGTAGAGAATTAGCTTTGAGCTCCGTTAAGTTAGACAATTAGAAAACTAACTGCGTTTGTGTTCTTTCTTGATCTGATCCCGAGGTAAGGACCCGGAAGAGATCGCAACCGCCAGCCGTGATACTGAGAACGATAGTCGTTAGTAGTTATAGCCTTCAAGCCATCTAGACTGCCACAAACCGCTAGACTACATATAGGAAATACCAAAACAGAGACCAAAACTTGAAGCGCTATAGTCAGGACAGATGTACACACCTGTGTGTGCGTGTACACCTGTACTTTGTTGATACTGGAACACATTTTACAGCTTGGTTAACTAAGAGTATCTTCAAGAATATCGCCAAGCATGGAGCATTGATCGTACATTACAGCTTATCAAATTGTCAAGTTAAAAGTGCAAAAAACTCGCCTGCACAAAGAATGCCGAAGCAATTACTAGCACAATGAGCCATCGCAGCACAACGCGTTTGTGAAGCTTATACCACAGGGGGGCGCACAGGCACAGGCAGCGCTCGATGGAGAGAGCCACCAGGTTGTACACGCTCATGCTCACAAGCATCCAATAGATCAGCTGGCTGAATACCACGGAGCAGAACAGAATCCAGGCGACATCGTTGGAGCCGCCGACGCCCTGCGGCGGTGACGCGATGATTCTCCTGCGGTATTGGACCAGCAGCAGGCTGGACACCATCACCGACAGGTCAATGACCGACTGGCAGCGGAACAGGACGGCGCAGGCCCGGTTGCCGATCTGTTCGCGGAAGGTGAAGCCGATGAACACCAGGTTGAGCAGGCAGCCGATTGTCTGGCCGATTGTCTTGGCCAGATCGAATCCCAGATTGTAGTCCATCCAGCGGGTCCTTGATTGTGCTGCTTGCAGTGTCCGGAGATTTAAGAGGCTGTTACCGATCTTGCAGTTTCAA
Organism: Macrostomum hystrix; assembly: GCA_950097015.1. Lineage (NCBI taxonomy): Eukaryota > Metazoa > Platyhelminthes > Macrostomidae > Macrostomum > Macrostomum hystrix. The sequence continues at coordinate 7,078,357 of CATNEN010000025.1, read as the reverse complement.
GTCCGCGTCCATTTGCCTTTTATATTTCATCGTAAATCTCTCTTTAGATGGAACACGATTGGCTGTTGTCTTGCTGAGATTTCTTGTTGCTAGGGAAAGAAATACTACGAGCTAATATGGAATGTAGGGCGAGCAAAAGGAGACGGAAGTTGAGAAATAGGAGATGGAAGATGGTGAATAGGAGATGGAAGATGGTGAATAGGACATGGAAGATGAGGAATAGGAGATGGAAGATGAGGAATAGGAGATGGAAGGTGGTGAATAGGAGATGGAAGGTGGTGAATAGGAGATGGAAGGTGGTGAATAGGAGATGGAAGGTGGTGAATAGGACATGGAAGGTGGTGAATAGGAGATGGAAGATGAGAAATAGGACATGGAAGGTGGTGAATAGGACATGGAAGGTGGTGAATAGGAGATGGAAGATGAGGAATAGGACATGGAAGGTGGTGAATAGGAGATGGAAGGTGGTGAATAGGACATGGAAGGTGGTGAATAGGAGATGGAAGATGAGGAATAGAACATGGAAGGTGGTGAATAGGAGATGGAAGATGAGAAATAGGACATGGAAGGTGGTGAATAGGAGATGGAAGGTGGTGAATAGGAGATGGAAGATGAGGAATAGGACATGGAAGGTGGTGAATAGGAGATGGAAGATGAGGAATAGGACATGGAAGGTGGTGAATAGGAGATGGAAGATGAGGAATAGGACATGGAAGGTGGTGAATAGGAGATGGAAGATGAGGAATAGGACATGGAAGGTGGTGAATAGGAGATGGAAGATGAGGAATAGGACATGGAAGGTGGTGAATAGGAGATGGAAGATGAGGAATAGGACATGGAAGGTGGTGAATAGGAGATTTCTCAGCAGAAGTGTGTTACCTCGCTGAAGATACGACGTCAAATGGCCCTCTATGAGATTCTGATCACTTTTCAAGACTTAGCATTAAAGGTTAATTTTCAACGGGGACACACGAATATTACAATATTACTTTTGTATTTCACTTCTATATTTGCATAGTCCATTGTGCTGGCCCGTGAGATAACGCCTTGAAAGTAAAACAGCTTTTGAAACATATCATATTATTATACCTCAATGGTAAGATAAGTAAGATTATATATGGACTTCTATGGCTTTGCGTCTATAGGATGCTAACTATACGAGTAGAAGGCCATTGTACGATAAACTACCAGAAATTGTGTAGTCAATTGGTAATGACCATCGACAAAAACGGATAAAAAGTACCGAGGGAAAATTTTGGGATAACAGGGACCCGAATTCTCTGACAATGAAAGGTGGGTGTGGTCGGTAGGTTTTAGGCGTGGCTAGTCCTTAGACTTCTGAAACAGGGTTTTGTCAGCGACACGGTTACCTCTTGTTTTCTACTTAAACATTGAGCTGAAAACTTTGTGGATGGCTTGGGCACAAAGTTTCCTTTGTTCGTTAAATTTTTCGCCTGAGAAAATAACAAGTATCCTTGATGGATTAAATCCGGCAATTTCTTTCAGCAGCATTGTAAACCGATACACCGCACCCAGTGTGACAACTGCTAAGGCTGCCCATCATGAGAACAGTCCATCAAACCATTGCGCTGCGAGTTTGACGTCAATGAGATCGAATTTCATGCTTTATGAAAATTTTCTGTCTTAAAATTTCAAATGAAGCAGTATTTTCCAACAGTCGATTATTGTGCAGATTTGTGCATAGATGGAGAAAGGCAAAAGTGGTAATTGTCCTCCTTAAATAATCATTTTCAAGCTGGTAGCCATGCGATCGAATCGAAATTTCTTTATAAATTTAGGTACGCATTTTGCAATTCCACACCCAATACAGTTCAAATACAGTTCGAATTATCGAACCTTGGATAAGTAAATACATTGTGTCACGTATAATCGTTTTTGTTTGTCTCGAAAATTTTGGTTAGAATACTTTCCGCTATCTGTCTTAGAATTCTACTTATGCGATACAAATGAGCTACGGAACTACGAAATTCTGTTCACCGGCCAATACTATTGGTGTATACACGTCAAATTCAACTCCTGTCTTTGTCAAATTAAAATAGAGCTACACGACACGGTAGGCCACTGGTTCACACATCAGCGTTTATAGGAACACCCCGGGTCCACAAAAAAATCAAGCATTAGAAATTATAATGCTTTAAATATCAAGATAAGTCACTTGATTCAATAAATCAATACAAAACTTTTCCGCGAACAGCTTAGTCGTTTTTATTTATTCCTCTTACTTTGAACTGCAAATAGGAGTTTAAAAAGTTGTATTGTTCTTGTCAAAACTAAGAAACGCAAGTTCAAGTCCATTGTAGCAAAAGAAAAAAAGTTTTTTGTTAAATTGTTGAAATTGTTAACCCTGTGAGTAAAATAAGAGTTCATATGCAAATTGTGTTAGAACTTTCTAAGAATCCGTTTTTTAACAATTGGGAAAAAAGCGAGAATTGCTAACTTACAGTTTGTCGCGTTGTACAACAAGTAAAAACTGAGACTAGACAGCTAAAATGACGACTGAGGTAAGCAAAGGCTATGTCGCAGCCTTGTTGGGCAAAGGAACTGTAGCCTTTTAGCCTATTATATATTTATTGTTTTTGCTTTTAAGACTATAGTTATTGCTTTTGCTTAGCCTTATGTTCACAGTTTTTTATGTTTTAAATGCTACCGTCTATCTAGATCGTTTTATTTGTATATATTTAGAGTTTTTATAACATAATAGCCAGGAAGAGTCAGGTGAGCATAGTGGCAGATCCTGCTTTTTCTTGGGGAGGGGGAAACAGGTACCTGGACACTTCGTCATCTTACAACTTCGTCATCCAGATGATGATCTGTCCAATATCTCAGAGGATGGATGACGAAGAGACTTAGACTTGTGGACACTTTGTCATCTATAAAACAAAGGTTTAAAAGTTAGAACCGAACCACCCCTCCCCACCCCTCCTCACATCGTGTTGGCACCTATCTTTCAACTCTTATAATGAAATCAGTTTCGACACCTCTTTTTGACAATTTAGAGTGTGAAGTGTGTTCACACCTCTGCCCCACCACCCCACCCTCACTTTATTGATGACAAACTAGATTGCTTGTTATTAGGCCCTAGTAGATGACGAACTGACCTAGGCCTAACTTTAAAGCATGCTGATTGGCTGGATGACCAAGTGTCCTACCTTCCAAGTGGATGACAAAGTTGTAAGATGACAAAGTGTCTAGGATCCAGAGAAACATTAGGGAAACATTAGGTTACACGTAAAGTAAAATTGAGCTTTAAAAAGTCTATGCCAACATTCACTAATTAAAAAAGAAGCTGACCATAGCTTCGCTGCCATAGTCCGGATCATGCTGGACTTACGCCGGAGAAAAAATCCAAGATTTTTTGGCACTTATGCCAGACTTACGCCAACCAAAAAAGGTCCCTCTGACTTACGCCACCCAAAAAAGGTCCCTCACAATTCTTGTTAATCCATGTCTTTTTATTGGCCTCCTTGCTTGCTGCCCTCTACTTAAACAATAGATGAATAGAATAGATGATTCACAATTAATCGGTGATTTAAATTCAGAAGTTGCAACTGTTTAAAAATCTCACAAGTTGCAAATTCTGAATAAATAATCAAAGTAAGCATCTTGAAGCTAAAAAAACGTTTGCTTTCCTACACTATATATTCTGCTATCTCATATATAAAAACTGCAATATTTGAATGAACTTTGTTTTTAATGCTGCTCTTTAACATCATAATTAACGCAAATGTGAAATGTTCTATAGTGATACATTTGATCGTGAATGATCTCATTTGTGCCAACATTTACGCCACTTGATTTATGCCATGTATTTATGCCAAGCACTTACGCCAAGGCACATTTTGGCCTATACTTACGCTAAGCATTACGCCTGTCTCCGATCCCAAACTAGATTTACGCCGGAGATCTCCGGCGTAAACGACATCATACATGCGCAACACCCTGCTGACCCCGCCGAACCGGCCGGGTGAAACGAGGGCCAAGCAAGGTAAGTCGCAAAAACCAATTGACCAAGTGCAAAAAAATCAAAGGGGGGACCAAGGGACAAAAAAGGAAGGCGTGAAGAAAAGTAAAAAGGGGAGAGAAAAAGAGAGCAAATGAGAGCAAACTAAGTCGTAAATAGAGCAATGAAACGAACTAAGTCACAAATGAGAGCAAAAACTAAGTTGCAAGGCTGGCTAAGATTTGGGAGGTTGTGCATGTATGAATGACATGATCCGGACTATGGCTTCGCTGATAGGCCAGTTATGCCTGTGTGTCTAAAAGAAATAACAATGGAAAATTGTTTTAAAATGTGATATACTGCTCTTTTAATATTGTATACAATATATTTGTTGTTAAAATTTCATTAATTCATCATACATCTTAAAGATGATCCTAGTCATTTTGTCAACTGCCTCTTTGTCAACTAGGGTTTTATAAAATGACTTTGATAGTTTGTCACTTTGTCAACTAGCCTAATGGGAGACCCATAGAATGGGTCACTTTTTCAACTATGCCCTTAGCACACAAATTCACGCAGAAGCTATACAAAGGTAATTGTCTTAGGTAGCCAATCCAATGAGAGTTAAGTAGGATACAATCTGCCAAATTTTGTCTTGCATAAGTGTACATGTATGCATACATCACACAATCTATCTTGTGATTTACATGTCACAATTTAGGATCACGGTCACGATTTACACATCTATATATAAGTGTATGGATGGGACAGATGAAATAACTAATGGAATAAATCGTTGTCTTAAGTACTAATCAGTCCCTTAAGTACTTGTAATTTTTAGCAATACCCTCCTCCTTGCTCATTATGGGCTTAGGACCAGGCAATTGTGGAGTTATACTGCCCCAAAGATGTAGCACATACAGTAGTAATTTGGAATGGTCAGAATTACAACAAATACATCTTGGTCACTTTGTCAACCTATTTGACAAAATGGCAGTTGACAAAATGACTAGCACCTACTAAATATTGATTCTAAAAATATTAATTATGTCAAACATTTTTACTAAAGATTTGAAGTACATATTATGTTTAATATGCCTAAATCAACCAAGCCAATACACTGTTTACCCCAATTTTGGTTTCACTGATTTTTTTACAAGGCTAGTTATGCCAATGTCCCACATTGACAATGAAAATTGACAATGGTTTTATTTTAGTTTACTTGTATACATCTAGTTACAAATATTTGAGCAAATTTGTGGAAGTGTGTGTTTTTGAAGCTTGTGTTGTTGTGTGTCTAATCAGATTGCTTAATATTCATAGCTTTTCTCCTAATACAAAAACATAAGTTATCATAGTTGCTTAAGTTAGCTATAATAATAATAATAATAATAAAAGCAAACCACTTTCTGACTCACCTCACCTAATAATCTTAAATTTCCTAGCATTGTGTGAAAACCGTCCATGCTAATTTTGTCAGTAGACCGTTTAGTCTAGTGGAATTTCTGAAGGTATAAGAATTTCACTCTTTTGTCACCTTAGGCTGAATTCAACGACTATGCTGGAAAGATAAAGAATCTGAAGTCCCGTCCCACAGACTCAGAGCTGCTAGAACTGTACAGCCTTTTCAAACAGGCCACAATCGGTGATGTCAACATTGATAGGCCTGGCATACTGGACCCAAAAGGCAAGGCCAAATGGGACAGCTGGAATCAGCACAAAGGTGTTGATCAGGGGCAGGCCCGCGTTCAGTATGTTGAGCTAGCTAAGCGACTTATCGAGCAGTATGGACTGAAGTAATTGTAAGATCATCTGTACGACTATACGAATTTTTGGTGTTGTTTTATGACTTCATCCTTTAGTGAACTTATAGCAAACACTATTGTTATCGCTTAAATCAAAGCTTATTCCCTTACGGCAGCAGTATCCCTTAAGATCTCTAGTCTTTTTTTTAAGTCGAAACACAAATTTTTACTTAATACAATTTTTATACAACTATCCATATTTTTTGTTTAAAAGCACCGCTTTTTGCTTCTGATTGGATTTGAAAGTCCAAGGTTATGTTTAAGTGAATAAATAGTATTTTACTTAGTTTGCAGTTTTTGTTTAAACCTATCAATAATAATCTACTAGCTTCTCTGTTATAGGCTGCTATTAATTGAATAAAATGGACTAGTAATATATATCTTATCTAAAATATTTTTTATAGTCTCAATAAATCTGTCTGAGACATTCGAGTCGCAATAAATTGAAATTAGCACTTTTTTGATTCAGTTCAGAAGGTAATAGAAAAAGTGTATACTTTATTTTATCTGTATTTATCTTCGAGTAGTCTATGCCTCTGTTTCACTTTTGACTCGATCAATCTGGCTCACAGATACAAAATTAACTATTTAGTACCTATAGTTAGTATAGTATGTGGTCTTCTAGCATTAAAAGTACAAATTATAGAGCACTTCGAACCATAGACGATATCCTGTGTTTATTAGCTATATTAGCCACAGATTCTATATTACCTAATATAGAATCTGTGATATTAGCTTTGTAAATACCACGGTAGAGATAGGACGGATATATAAATATATATATATATATACAAGAGTCACACATGCTGTCGTCATTGTTCGCGTCTCGCTGTCTTGCCGGCCAACTGGCTAGAAATCCTGGCCGAGCTCTCCTACGCGCCTATTATGTTGATGCTCAGGCTCAGGGTGAACCGTTTCATCCCATACCGGATAAGCTGCCAATTAAAATTGAGGCTGACAAAGTGTTTGAGAAGCACCTGGACTCCAATCAGAAGGTGTTTGTGCACGGCGGAGCGGCTACGCCTAATCACCTAATAGACAGTATGGTTAAAGTTGGCATGAATCGCAAACTGAAGAATGTTAGCGTGATGCACATTCACACCGAGGGTCCGGCTGCATACAATGCCGAAGCTTGCCAAGGCGTATTTCGCAGCAATTCTTTGTTCACATCGGCCAATTGTCGCGAGGCTATTGACAAAGGTCGCGGCGATTTTACGCCAATATTTCTGTCGGAGATTCCGCTGCTATTTCGGCGCGGCGCTGTGAAGCTAGACTTGGCTCTAATCATGGTCACTCCGCCAGATAAGCACGGCTTCTGCAGTCTGGGACCGTCTGTTGACTGCGCAAGGGCGGCCATACAGAATGCTCGATTTATTGTCGCTCAGGTAGGAAATTAACGGCTTGTAAAAACAACAATCGTATCATCATCAAATGCACGATCCGATATAAGTCTTTCATTAACCTAGCCAATCTGAGGTGTCCATTATTTTTCTCTGCTGCATTAGGACCTGCTAAAGTTTGTCAACTTAAGGCTCTAGAAACGACTCGAAAAGCCGAGACATCTCACCCCAATCCTTGCAATGGTACCTTCGGGGGATAAATGGGATAAAATGGTGATTTCGTGTCAACTGGAGGCTTTAAAATCGAGCACGAGGTTAATTTTCGAACGAAACGGACTGAAATTAGTAGCTGGTTGCAGATATCCTCCAGTGTACCATAGGAAGGAATGGGTGAGATTTTTCGGTGTTTCTTATAGCTACTGATTTCAGCTTGGTTTGGTTTGAGGATTGACCTTGGGCTCCATACTAGAGCCTTAAGTTGACATCCTCTTTATCATCTGAAACTCTATTGGTTCGTCTCCTAGCCAATGAGCTTTTTAAAATTTTTCCTAATTTCATTTCAATTCCTATTGGTTGGACAATTAGCCAATCAGAAACCTTTATATAATAGATTATTGTCCTCCATCTATCCCTAATGATTGGACTCCTAACCAATCAGAAACTTCCTCCATTCTAAACCCGAAACAAAATAATCGCAAATAGGTAAATCCGAATTTGCCTCGAACCCGCGGTGATTCGGCAATCCACTGTTCCCACATCGACTGCATGGTCGAGATGGAACAGCCGCTGCACGAAATGCCTCCAAAGCGTATTAATCCACAAGAGCAACAAATAGGCAAGCTGATAGCCGAGAAGCTGGTTGAGGATGGCGCCACACTCCAGACTGGCATAGGCAGCATTCCCGATGCTGTGCTGGCCTCGCTTAGAGGTCACAAGAATCTAGGTATTCACACCGAGATGTTCTCGGACGGTGTGGTGGATCTCACCGCCTGCGGCGCTATCACCAACGCTTTGAAGCGTATCAGGCCGGGCAAGATTGTCAGCGGCTTCGTTATCGGCACAAAGAAGGTGTTCGACTTTATTGACGAAAATGCCATGGTTGAGCTGTGCGACATTCAGTTTGTTAATAAGGTGCGCTAGTTTAACTACGCTTCATTTGAATACACTTTTTCATGGGAATCAAAGTTTCAATTGTGGGATTTCGGAATCATCGTCACAAAAAAATAGAAGTGGGATTTCGGGATTATCTACTAAAATAAAAGTAGATTTCGGGATTATCTCCACGAAAATAGAAGTGGATTTCAGGATTATCTCCACGAAAATGGAAGTGGGATTTCGGGATTATCTACTAAAATAAAAGTAGATTTCAGGATTATCTCCATCAAAATAGAAGTGGATTTCAGGATTATCTCTATGAAATAAAAGTAGATTTCGGGATTATCTACGAGAATAAAAGTGGGATTTTGGGATTTTTTTAAATAAAGAACTAGGATCTTCACAAAAATTTTCAACGATGCAGTGCCGCCTCACTCCCTCACCCATCCTAACTTGCACAGGTGTCAATCATCAGCCAGAATCCGCGAGTGACAGCCATCAATTCCTGCATAGAGATTGACCTGACAGGCCAGGTAGTCAGTGATTCCATCGGGCCGCGCATCTACTCCGGTGTTGGCGGCCAAATCGACTTCATGCGCGGAGCCGCCCTGTCCAGCGACGGCCTCGGCGTGCCAATTATCGCTCTGCAGTCGGCGACTAAAAAGGGTAGCAGCAAGATTGTGCCATACCTGCGGGAGGGTGAGTCTGGCTGCCTGTTTCTTTAAACCGCTTTTACTTGTCTCATTAGTGAGAGACATCAAACCCTCATTTTGGGATTTCCATTCTCCAAATCCTTAGGTTTAGATTTCCCTTCTCAAGGATCCTCAGAGGTTGGGATTTCCATTCTACAATATCCTAAGGTTGGGATTTCCCTTCTCAAGGATCCTCAGAGGTTGGGATTTCCATTCTCCAATATCCTCAGGTTGGGATTTCCCTTCTCAAGGATCCTCAGAGGTTGGGATTTCCATTCTACAATATCCTCAGGTTGGGATTTCCGTTCTCCAAGATCCTCAGGTTGGGATTTCCCTTCTCAAGGATCCTCAGAGGTTGGGATTTCCATTCTACAATATCCTCAGGTTGGGATTTCCCTTCTCCAAGATCCTCAGGTTGGGATTTCCATTCTCCAAGATCCTCAGTTTCGGGATTCCCTTTCGCCCACATCCTCACGTTGTAATTCCCATCATCCGAGATCCTTAGGTTGGGATTTTCATTCTCCCAAATCCCCAGGTTGGGATTCCCATCTTCCCAGATCCTCACGTTGGAATTTCCATCTTCCCTGATCCTCACGTTGGAATTCCTATCTTCCCAGATCTTTAGGTTGGGATTTCCGTGTTCCAAAACCACAGAAAAGATCCCAAAATTCTTCTGGATGCCTAAGTTGTTAAGGATATTATCCTAGATATTATATTACATTAAGCCTCTCTTTTGCCTCGTTTCGCATCCTCTAGGCGCTGGCGTAGTTACAACCCGAGCCCACGTTCACTACGTAGTAACTGAGCACGGCGTTGCCCACCTGTGGGGCAGGAACCTACGCCAGCGGGCCTATCACCTCATCAACGTGGCCCACCCGGATCATCGGCAGAAGCTTGAGGAGGCCGCTTTTAAGCGTCTGCGCTGCATGCCATCAGCGGATTGATGACTGTGCAATCTAACCAATCTACTATTAGTAGTGCAATGTGCATTTAATTTTGTAAAATGACATTGTGATTTACTATAGAGTACCGACTGGAGGGCTTCAATGTTTCCGATTTGGTTAGAAATTTTCTTTCTATACAGAGCACACGCAAAATCACATTTATATCAATGTTTAATTTTGCTTGATTAAAAAATACAATACATAAAAAACTCAATGCTGAAAGATAAAAACATGTATTTTTTTCTTTTTTTGCGTTTTTTGTTGCCGTCTTTGTTACTACTGTTTAGTTGTCGGTAGTCTGATAAGGGTAATATCGTCATTATTTTCCAGCCTGCGCAATTGAATGGACCGCAAGTCCAACTCCATGCTGCACCTGCTGCAGCGGGACCGGCCGCCTCCATCTTCGTCTTCGCCAAGTCAATTTTATCGGCGTCCGTTGCCTAGCAACTGTATTGCGTTCAGTAGCGCCGAGGGTAAGGCCATTTTTCAGGAGGCGCTGAAGACTGGCAATATGGAAGGCTACTTCCGGCTGGCATCTCAGTTCCTAACTCAGGACCATCCGGCCTATTGCGGGCTGGCAACGCTAGTCATGTGCCTCAACAGCCTGGAGATTGACCCCGGCCGGGTCTGGAAAGGCCCCTGGCGTTGGTTTCACGAAGAGATGCTCGACTGCTGCATTCCGCTGAGTCGGGTGCGCACGTCGGGCATCACCATGGCCGAGTTCATCTGCCTGGCTGAGTGCAACTCATTGCAGGTAAGCTTTTACCCCTTGCTACCTCAACTTAAGACTGGGCTTGTGGCCTAGTGATTAGAGCCTGAAGGTCGGGGGTTCGATTCCCGAATCCCGACTCCACCGGAACTATTTGTGTTTTTTAGCAAGACACACAATTCACAAACTCTGCATCGCTTCAGTTCACCCAGCTGTTACATGGGTACCAGCACCAGCTGGCGTTATCGAGGGTGGGTGTTGCGTCAACCCAGTCCATGGACTGGACAGCCGTACGCCACTTTCAGTTGCTGCACATCTGACCCAACTGTGTTATAAGAAGGCAATCCCGCCCATTTCGCTGACTCATGAGCACATACGCACACAGATACTGTACGCAGGCACACGCTCACTCATCGTCAGGCAGTGTACACTTTCACTGTGCCTTGGAGGTTGGCCCTCAAGGGTGCAAATTGCGCGACAAGCCCCCAAGCCTTCTCCCCGCGGCTGCGCGTTAGACCACTTTACCAGTCACCCCCACCCAACTGGAGTATTTCTAAAATGCTTTCATTCTCCACACTCTTTAGAAAAATGAAAAATGCGGATATTTGAAATTTCCCCCGTGCTCTTTCTACTGTTAAATCACGACAAAATCGTGTGATCACCGCCACAGCATTGTTTCAGGCCTGTTTCCTCTCTGCTGTCATTCAGGTTGAGCAGCTGGTGATGGCCACTGAGGCGGCCAGCATTGAAGAGTTCGAACGGGCCGCCCAGTCCTGCAGCCAATCAGAGGAGAAGATTCTTGTCGTCAGCTACGGCCGGCAAGGCCTAGACCAGACTGGCGACGGACATTTCGCCCCGATTGGCGGCTATCATCCTGAACGGCGCCTTCTGCTGGTGATGGACACGGCCAGGTTCAAATATCCCGCACACTGGGTGCCGCTGGAGCGAATGTGGACCGCGCTGCACTATCCGGACTCGGTGGGAGCACTGCGCAATTTGGCTCTGTGCCTGTTGTGTCTTTGTGCCAGTCCTGTCTTTTTCGAGTTGTGTCTTTGTTGTATTTGTGTCTTTGTTGTAGTTGTGTGTTTGTGCCAGTTTTGTCTTGTGTCAGGTATGTATTTGTGCCCGTTTTATCATTGTTGCAGTTGTCATTTTGTCATTCGTGTCTTCGTGCCAGTCTTTGTTGTAGTTGTGTCTTTGTGGTAGTTGTGTATTTGTGGTAGTTGTGTCTTTGTGGTAGTTGCGTCTTTGTGCCAGTTGCGTCTTTGTGCCAGTTGTGTCTTTGTGCCGGTTGTGTCTTTGTGCCAGGTGTGTCTTTGTTGTAGTTGTGTCTTTGTTGTAGTTGTGTCTTTGTTGTAGTTGTGTCTTTGTTGTAGTTGCGTCTTTGTTGTAGTTGTGTCTTTGTTGTAGTTGTTGTGTATTTGTCTTTGTGCCAGTTGTGTCTTTGTTGTAGTTGTGTCGATGTTTTAATTGTGTCTTTGTGCCAGTCGTGTCTTTGTTTCAGTTGTGTGTTTGTGCCAGTTTTGTCTTGTGTGCCAGGCATGTATATGTGCCCGTTTTATCACTGCTGCAGTTGTCATTTGGTCAGTCCTGTCTTTGTGCCAGTCTTTGTTGTAGTTGTGTCTTTGTGCCAGTCTTTGTTGTAGTTGTGTCTTTGTGCCAGTCGTGTATTTATGCCCGTTGTATCATTGTTGCAGTTGTATATTTTGGTCAGTTGTGTTTAACTTCTCTTGCTTTTCTTGTCTGCAATTTTTTGTGCCATTTGCTCCCTGTGGATCTGTGACTGGACTCGGTTTCAATCCTATTCTATCGCTTCCTATTTTACACATATTATCGCGCTACCGCAGGTGACGGGCCAGCCGCGCGGCTACTGCATCCTGACTCGCGCCATCGGCGCCGACAGCGCTGCGCCTCGCCTGTTCCGCATCTCCAGGCGATTCCTGGCCGCCGTCATGGCAACCAGGCGTCCAGGCGATCCAGAAATTCGCTGCTCTGCGGCGCCAGGTACCAGGCACGTCGAGTGTTTCGGCCGGGCGTCACTACTGCGCCTCGTAGCTGCGCTCAACGATTGGCTAGCCCAGCCAACCAATCGTGAGGCGAGAAATCTTTCTATTTCGGCACGAGTCAGCGAATCGGAAACGGGCGCCGAACATCCGGACGACGCTGATTGGCTGGAGACTTTTGCCGCAGCCGCCAGTCACCTTCGCGAGCTGTGCGAGAAGCTTCGGCTGCGAGAGCTCCCCCTTGGTCCCCAATTTGACTCACAGGATGCAGCCAATGCAGCCGCCGCTGTCGCAGACGCAGCCGCTGCATTCTACACCGCGCCGAGCTCCGATACCGTCGACTCGACCGTCGCCGAAGTCGACGAATCGGCGCTGGCATTAGCCACGTTGGCTGCTCTGGCAGCTTCGCCCGCCGCTGCCGTCGTGCTTGACGCTTTCGCCGGCTGGCGATTTCCGTCGCTTGGCGAAGTCAGCACCGCTGCGACTGAAGAGTTAGAAGAGGAAGTCGACGAGGAGGAGGCTGAGGCGGAGCCGGCCACAGGAGACCCGGGCATGCTGGCGCTGGCGCTGCTGATGGCTTGGCCGCTGGACCGTCTGGAGCCGGGCAGCTGGGCCGCTTCGCTGGCTTCGGCTCGCGACAGGGCCTTGGCTGGCCTGCCCACTGCGGCCGCCGACGAGATGCGGGCCCTGCAGCGCCGGCTGGGCTCCCTGATTAGGCGACACCTGTGCTGCCCCTGCCTGAGAGCCTGACTGGGCTATGAAGGCTCATCGATAATCTCTTATTGATCCAGAATTTTTAATCCAGAATTCGCTGTCAACTCTGCATGTCAGCTGTATTGCTTGAGCGACAATTGGTCTTTGACAGTCGGGGAAGGTTTAGATAGATTTTTGTGGTAATTAGTTAAATTCTATCTGGCATCCTATTCAAATTGCGTCTGACAGCCCTCTTGATTGTCTTTGTGTATAAAGACAATCGACATAATCCAAGAGATTTGTGAAATATTTATTGCATAAATTGAACGTAGGACGTTACCTACTTACAAAGTTGTCACTTGTCACTCACGGTTCGATGTTGATGCAATTTTCAATGTAAAAAGAGTCTTAATACAGAAATTTGCAGCTTGCCATGTCTAGTTAACAAGAAGCTTACTGCCTTTTTGCAGTTGTTTAATAATATTGTAATGCGTCTCGTAATGGCTCAAAACTATTTTAAAACTATATCAGTTCTTGGTAATGCTGAATCTCTCTTCTACCCTCTCGTTTTCATTGTGAATTATTCTCAGTCAGCTAAAAGTTTTTTTAATTGCTCATTTTAAGGCCCTTTTTTGAAAAGCTGATTGCAGAATCGATTTGGGATTTTGAATTTCAGCTTGAGTGTAAACTTTCAGCTTGAGTGTATTCTCAGTCTTACATTATACCGCAATACTCCTTCCCTCTCTCGCTCTCTTTACTGTCAATATTTTGTTTGTATTCTGTTGGATTAGCTTTTAACAGCAGAATGTGCTTACACATTCGATGCATCAATTTCCTCGCCTTTTTATTAATTTATGTCTCCGAGGCACTAATAATTAAGCAGTCTGATGAAAATATTTAAGTATCCTTCACTAAACCCCAAACGTACAGAGTCGTGACCAACCCCACCCCACCCAAACGTACATGGACTAGTAACTAACACCACTCCACCCAATGTACACAGACTGGTAACCAACCCCACTCCACCCGATGTACACGGACTGAAAACAAACCCCACTCCACCCCAATGTACACATACTCATAAGCAACCCCACCACACCTATATGTACACAGACTGGTAACCAATCCCACCCCACCTCAATGTACACAGACTGGTAACCAATCCCACCCCACCTCAATGTACACAGACTGGCAACCAATCCCACCCCACCTCAATGTACACAGACTGGCAACCAATCCCACCCCACCTCAATGTACACAGACTGGCAACCAATCCCACCCCACCTCAATGTACACAGACTGGTAACCAACCCCACTCCACCCGATGTAAACGGACTGAAAACAAACCCCACTCCACCCCAATGTACACATACTCATAAGCAACCCCACCACACCTATATGTACACAGACTGGTAACCAATCCCACCCCACCTCAATATACACAGACTGGTAACCAATCCCACCCCACCTCAATGTACACAGACTGGCAACCAATCCCACCCCACCTCAATGTACACAGACTGGCAACCAATCCCACCCCACCTCAATGTACACAGACTGGCAACCAATCCCACCCCACCTCAATGTACACAGACTGGTAACCAATCCCACCCCACCTCAATGTACACAGACTGGCAACCAATCCCACCCCACCTCATTGTACACAGACTGGCAACCAATCCCACCCCACCTCAATGTACACAGACTGGCAACCAATCCCACCCCACCTCAATGTACACAGACTGGCAACCAATCCCACCCCACCTCAATGTACACAGACTGGCAACCAATCCCACCCCACCTCAATGTACACAGACTGGCAACCAATCCCACCCCACCTCAATGTACACAGACTGGTAACCAATCCCACCCCACCTCAATGTACACAGACTGGCAACCAATCCCACCCCACCTCATTGTACACAGACTGGCAACCAATCCCACCCCACCTCAATGTACACAGACTGGCAACCAATCCCACCCCACCTCAATGTACACAGACTGGCAACCAATCCCACCCCACCTCAATGTACACAGACTGGCAACCAATCCCACCCCACCTCAATGTACACAGACTGGCAACCAATCCCACCCCACCTCAATGTACACAGACTGGTAACCAATCCCACCCCACCTCAATGTACACAGACTGGTAACCAGCCTTACTGCACCCATCGGGCTGCTTTTTTAGAAAGACTTGCTTTAGAAAGATGTTTACGAGACGTGCTTGTTGACCAGCTAAAAGGAAAGCTAAGCTCTTGCATTCACTGTTAGTGTTTTTCATACGCAATGAAAATTCGCAGAATTCCATAAGTCAATCAGTTTTATTATCTTTTTGTTTCATGATAATTCTAAATTTCAATGTTATGACTTTTTGAAAAGTTTATTTTTTAGTAGTATACTGCTGTTTCAAAACACAAAGCTTAATAACAAAGAGCTGAATAGCAAATACCCTTAGAAATTGCTAACAGATTTTTTGACATCACATCAAGGAAAATAGTTGTGTTTTTTACTGCTTACTTTCTTCATATCACATATGTTGGACTTATCGTACAAGACCGATAGTTCTTCGGGTTCAAAGAATAAAGCTTATTTGGCTGACGTTTTTTAAGGACAAAAAAACTTTTTTACATGACGGATGCCAAAAAACAGACTGCAGCAGATTAAATGACTTTTGCTTTCTTCTGTAGCCGTTTCTGCTGCACAAAATTTTTATCTTATCAGACTGGCATGACTGCCACATCTGCGCTTGAATCGTCTGTACGTATATAAGTTGCATTCTCCAGACAGATCAAATGTCTGCATGAAAATACGGCCGAATTTCAGCTGTTCTGCTAACGATACTACATACCTTTTCTAAATCTAATTCAGATAATATTTATGGACACTAAACTGTGCTTCACAAGCGCTGCAGGTAAGTTTAAGAAATTGCCCATTTTTAGCAGAATCATCGGCCCGACAGTAACACTGGAAAGAGCCTATTAAAAAACCGCAGTTATAATAACGCCTTCTCTCAGGCGAATTCACCTCCTCATCTACCGGATCAGCAAAGTCTTCATTGTCCAGAGACTGTCGAAACGGCTACAGCTCTAGCAGCATCGGCAGCAGCAGCAGCAGTCTAGGTAGTGGTGCAAGTTTCAGTACTAATGGACGCCTGCCTATTAGGTCTGAACTGTCCGTGCGCTGCTGGATGCGCAACCGTTTTGAAGAGGCTCAGCTGCAGCGCCAGCTGGCCATCCTGGAGGCGCAGCGTCGGCAGGCTTGGGCGAAAGCGACACGAGAATCTAATCAGCTAATGCTAAAGGCGAGACTATCGCCGGCCAATGATACTTCTCGAAGTCGGTGACCTATTAAATATGCGCTCACAAATTAAATATGTGAAATGTACTTTCTACTAATAAAAGAGCTTTCTAATTTTGTGTAATCTTCGCAACACTTGCTGATCTATAATAACAAAAAGTATCGATCATTGCATGCAAAATGAATATGCGATAAAACTTTGCTAGGAGTCGACATTACCTGTGCTGTATACTGCAATGCATGTGTTTTGCGCATAAGACGCATCCTCTTCCTATCGTTCACTATTTTTATGGATATCATGTGATAACCGCAGCGTTGCACCTTGGCAACGTACAGGATGTAAATTATAAGATGGAATCTTATACAATACACTACGTAAGAAGATAAATATGTTACTTTAAGATGTGACTATGTGACTAAGAATATTTACGATTTTTATAAAATATATACGTTTAAGTTCCAAAGTATAAATCAGAATTTCTTGTTTAGCATACGTTAAGCATGATTTATTATCAGATAAGCATATTTTCATTTTGTAGTAGTAGTTAAACATATAGAATATTTTCAAAATTTAAATCGTCTAATCACTATTCAAAATCGAAAAAAATGTTGCAAAGAAACTGCCACATTTTGCTATGTGAGCAGGCTGCCGTTACTTTTGCTTGCGCAGCTCATTTTCGTGTCATTTTGGCGAGTTATTTTTAACGCTCGGTGTGATTTTGCGTGATTTATTTATCAGATTATTTGTGAATCAATGCGTTCAAGTCTGACGCTTTCAAGTCTCGGATAGTCGCTGTTTGAGGTTTCGCTATGTATAAATGTATGTTTTTAGTATTTTCTAGTAATAAAATGCACAATGCAAAATAATAGTTGTCGACTTCACTTCTTGTAAAGCCGACAGAACGTGTCTCCAGGTGACTGCACTAGGGCCTACTGAACCGTTACAGCTCGTCAGCTTCATGTGGTGCACAACGCAGTAGGCCTTTCCTGCCTTGTCACCATTACGGCGCAAACTGACAGCTCGAATAAAATAATTAGGATAACCGATTTTATTTCTATAATTGTAACGTTCAAAACTTTAAAGTAGGGCCTACTTAAAAAATTCAGCACAGTTGACGAAAAGACACCTGGAATCGATCATTAATTCATTATTTGTGAAGCCGACATTTTATTGCCATTACTTAAAATCTAATTTCAAAAGAGCCATGGCCATTGTATTATCACCAAAGCAATTTTGGAGTGTTGCTCTTTAAAGTTTTAAGCAATAGGCCTACTTGCATTAAAATTGGTACATAATGGATTCATTAATATTTTCTTTGTTGAATCATTTAAGTTTTGTAACACAGCACTACCATTAGTGCTTGTATTATATTATTACTATTTTTCAGTTAAAAAGGAGCTGGTTATTGTAGACCTCTAATGCACTTAATATTCTTTTTAAATATTATTTTGAATTTTATAGCTAGGGCCTAACCATAGGGGCCTAGCAACTACACTAGGCCTATACAACTCCACCTACATTGCCAAATCACTGGGTCTTGACTCTTCTCAATATTTAATCAGACAGTAGGCCTATTTCCTATTTAGCTAGCATCTCTAGCTAAAATAAAAAGTTAGTGTCTCACATTTTATATTTCAGGTGATATGGTACTAGGTCAGGCTAGGTTTTGTATCTTTAGTTGTTTGGCTGCTCTAAAAAATGTGGCCTAATGGCAATTCACCTCTGATTGTTCCATAGGCCTACTAAAGTTTCTTTTTGATGCTTTCACTCTGCTTGTTTGTATAGCCTAGACCTACTCAAAGCATCTTCCAAGCTCTAAAGCTCTTTATAAATTCAGCACAGATCCCTCCTAGATCAACTTCCATTGAAGGTTGGCTGACAGGCAGTTAAACGCTATGAGATCTCCCAGAATCCTTTCTTCATTAGATAGCTTTGTCTTGTGGTCTGCATTTAATACTGCAAGATCACATAGGCCTATTTTGCTGCTTCACATAGCCTGTTGTGGAAGGTGTCAATTCTCTCACCTTTTTGACAAATCTGTAGGAAGTTGAATTTCTTATATCTAACATTGTCCTATCTTTGAAATATTATCTTGCCTCTTGCTGTTGCAAAGTTGTTGCTAATATCCTCCAGGCCTTTCAGAATCTTTCAGATCTTTAGGACTAGTGCGCAGTAGAAGAGCATATTGCTTTTGGCATTAATTGTTTTGGCATCCAACCACAGTATTACTTCAGGCTAGACATTAGGCTCAACCAATTGCATCACTAGGCTTGATGAGTCCTTTCTGTGTAAAATTGTGACAGTTGTGGCAAAAGAATCAATTTTTTGTGCTTTGTGGCACTGCTTTGCACTTTCACAAGTTGTTACACTTTTATGATGTCCACTGCCACTGATATTGTATCTTTGGTGGTTTTGCTGCTCTTGAAATTTAAATATTTATCAGTGAACAAAAGGACTACTTTATATTTATCAATACAATTGTTACCAGAGCCGAAAATAATTCACATCTTTGATACAATTCTTGGCCTAAGATTAGAGTTTCTGGAGGGTAAAGGCATATTTGTATCATATGGCATAGCACTCTTTTAGGGCTATATTTTTGGCTTCATGTACTTTTAAGCTAAAAGCTTGTTAAGACATGTCTGAGCAGTTTGTGCCAAAGTTGAAATAGAAGTATTGAACATGATCTAGTTGAAGGGTAAATTGTTTTTTTCAGCCTAAAACCAATTCAGTAATAAGCTGATTTGGCTCAATCATAAAATTAGTTTAATGTTAACTAAATTTAGGAGGTTGTTTGATTTTAATTTTTTGTTTTATTTTATTTTTGCCCTATTGTAACAAAGGTGACAGTGTGCATTGAAAAAAACCACCAGAAATGTGTTGGCATGCAACAACACAAAGAACCACTTGGAGTGCCATGTGACTATAAAAAACTGTTTTCTAATATGCTTTTTGTGCAATATCTGCAACACTAAACCACTTTTGTACCATGGGACAATAAGCACATTTTTGCAAAACTGCATTTGCTGCTGTTGTGCAATGCACCGAGCCAAGATTCTAGGGTACCAGCTTTGCAGCAAAAAATCACATTACTTACTTCATAGTTGGAAGCTTTTGTATGTCCAACTTTCAAAAGTAAATTTAAATGCTTATATCATATTTAACTATGGTACCTAAGTGCTAGTTTAAATCTTAAATGTCAATGTCAATATGCACATTTACAACTATATTTATTTTAATTCTTGAGCAAAAGGTCACTTGTTAAATGCTAAGAAGTGACAAAGTGATTTTACAATATGAATAATCCAATTTAATTAAAATACAATGAAATCAGAATTTTATTTTTTATTTTGGTGAGGGTTTTAATTCCAGTTTATTTGGCCTGACTTAGTGATTTAGGCCAAGGTTACTAAAATATCAGCAATTTTTTCCAAGTATAGCTTCATATGCTTGTGCTGGTTTCCACTAGTGTGCACCTCAGTGTATGCTATGATTGTGCATCTCAGTTCTTTGTATGCAACATTATTGTATGACAAGTGTGCCAAGGACCCCTTGTGTACAGTAATTACGCACCAAGTACACTAGGCACCCCTTGTGTGTGCTTGAAGTTTTCATGGCAAAGGCCACCTTTGTGACAGAAAGCATGGATTCAATATGAAAAATAGGAAACTTTTATAATATATTCTATAGAAGTATGAGAAGTACTCATATGAATGGTGGATAGCTGGCATTTCAATTTGCAGAATTGTGCATTTATTTAAGTTCATATTCATATTGAAAGTTGGTAATTATATGTGAGTTTATATTACTTTAAACGCTTTGTGGCTGATGAATCTTACGGCTCGTATTTGTCTATTTGTGGCTGGATAAATTAGTCACAAAAATGTTCATATTGAAACCCCCTAACTTTCAAAGTAATTTTGTAACAAAATTGTATTCCCTAAAAAATAATTTCCATAAAAGCTACCTAAAATATAAAGTCAGCCAGAATTGAAGTGAATCTGAGCTCTAAAAAAACAATGGCATGGTCACCTTGAAAAAGTTTAGACTTTTAAGTTTTAACATGACATGACATTGCTATGACACCTTCAGCTAAAATGGAGGCCCCAGCAGTTAACAATACAGTCTACATTCGCAACCTGAACGAGAAGGTGAAACGAGACGAGCTAAAGAAATCGCTCTATGCAATCTTCTCCCAGTTCGGCCAGATTCTGGACATTATCACATCGCGCACCATGAAAATGAAGGGCCAAGCATTTGTTGTGTTCAATGATCAGGCATCTGCAGCCAATGCCGTCCGCTCTATGCAAGGCTTTCCATTCTTTGAGAAGTCCATGATGCTGGCGTTTTCTCGCACCGACTCCGACATCATAGCCAAGCGGAAGGGCACTTTTGTTGAACGGCCAAAGCGTCTGGCTGCCGGCGCTGGCTCCGGCAAAGACGCCGGCTTGTCCAATAAAAAGAAGAAGAAATTGGCCGCAGCCAAGGGCGGACTGGCCGCCGCTGCTGCTGCCATCAAATCTGAACCTGGCGGCATTCAACAGCCAATCAACCCAGCCAATATACCCGAACAGCCGCCCAATCAGATTTTGTTCCTCACTAACCTGCCGCCTAGCTCCAATCAGACAATGCTGACGGTGCTATTCACCCAGTTTGCCGGCTTCAAGGAGGTTCGCATGGTGCCCGGCCGTACGGATATCGCATTTGTCGAATTCAACACCGAGGTCGAGAGCTCGCATGCCAAGAACTCTTTGAATGGATTCTGCATTGAGCCAGAGTGCCCAATGCGTATCACCTTTGCTAAGAAATAGTTCGGCTAATTGGATTGTAAGGGGAATCTGTATACTACTGTCTGAGTAGTTGTGTCAGTTGACTACCTGTCTAATTGGGGGGTCAGTTGACTACCTGTCTAATTGGGGGGGTCAGTTGACTACCTGTCTAATTGGGGGGTCAGTTGACTACCTGTCTAATTGGGGGGTCAGTTGACTACCTGTCTAATTAGGGGGGTCAGTTGACTACCTGTCTAATTGGGGGGTAAGTTGACTACCTGTCTGAGTATGGAGTGTCAGTTGACTACCTGTCTGAGTATGGAGTGTCAGTTGACTACCTGTCTGAGTATGGAGTGTCAGTTGACTACCTGTCTGAGTATGGAGTGTCAGTTGACTACCTGTCTGAGTATGGAGTGTCAGTTGACTACCTGTCTGAGTATGGAGTGTCAGTTGACTACCTGTCTGAGTATGGAGTGTCAGTTGACTACCTGTCTTATTAGGGGGTCAGTTGACTACCTGTCTAATTGGGGTGTCAGTTGACTACCTGTCTGGGTAGGGTATTTATTGGCATAATTCTTATAATTTTATTACTATCTAAACTGAAAAGCATAAATATACATTTAAGAGTCGTGCAGAGCTAGCATTTTCTACGAAATAACCTACAATATTTAGCCACGCTGTTCTGATAGTTATCAATTAAAGTTTTATCTCATCTCAAGTTTCGTAAATTGGTTTTAAGCTCAATAATTTTCTAGATCAAACGAGGACACGTTTTGTAAAATTAAAACTTATAGTTTGATTTGTAACAGGAACCTATGCGCTTAACTGTCACTGAATTTTCACCCTTAATAATATGCTTTTGTTTAATGTTATTCATGTTAAATATTTCCCTTCAATTTTGTAATCATTTTATTGTTGTGTCTCTAATGACAGGAAAATACATTTCCTTCATTGTTTTTTCTGCTTGGTACTTGAGCTCTCTTGTTGTTAATCTCATTTGGTCCTGAGCATATGCTATATAGTATGCTATAGATTTTAACCATATTTTTATCATTGCCAAAATATAGTTTTTTGTAACCCTTCAGTTAAAGGTCTGAACCTCTGTCTCCTCAAATTTGATACTTAAACCCAAATTGATCCCTCAGGAATCTCTCAGCTACCTTAATTGATCCCTCAGGAATCATCCAGCCACCCTTTATTAATCCCTCAGGAATCCTTTAGCTACCATTATTGGTCCTCAGAAATCATTCACCTACTTTTTCGATCCCCCAGCAATCCCTCAGCTACCCTTACTGATCCTTCAGGAATCCCTCAGCTACTCTTACTGATCCTTCAGGAATCCCTCAGCTACCCTTACTGATCCTTCAGGAATCCCTCAGCTACTCTTACTGATCCTTCAGGAATCCCTCAGCTACTCTTACTGATCCTTCAGGAATCCCTCAGCTACCCTTACTGATCCTTCAGGAATCCCTCAGCTACCCTTACTGATCCTTCAGGAATCCCTCAGCTACTCTTACTGATCCTTCAGGAATCCCTCAGCTACCCTTACTGATCCTTCAGGAATCCCTCAGCTACCCTTACTGATCCTTCAGGAATCCCTCAGCTACCCTTACTGATCCTTCAGGAATCCCTCAGCTACTCTTACTGATCCTTCAGGAATCCCTCAGCTACTCTTACTGATCCTTCAGGAATCCCTCAGCTACCCTTACTGATCTTTCAGGAATCCCTCAGCTACTCTTACTGATCCTTCAGGAATCCCTCAGCTACCCTTACTGATCCTTCAGGAATCCCTCAGCTACCCTTACTGGTCCTTCAGGAATCCCTCAGCTACCCTTACTGATCCTTCTGGAATCCCTCAGCTACCCTTACTGGTCCTTCAGGAATCCCTCAGCTACCCTTACTGATCCTTCAGGAATCCCTCAGCTACTCTTACTGATCCTTCAGGAATCCCTCAGCTACCCTTACTGATCCTTCAGGAATCCCTCAGCTACTCTTACTGATCCTTCAGGAATCCCTCAGCTACCCTTACTGATCCTTCAGGAATCCCTCAGCTACCCTTACTGGTCCTTCAGGAATCCCTCAGCTATCCTTACTGATCCTTCAGGAATCCCTCAGGAAAACTTGAAATGATTTCCATATATATACGCTGTTCGCATTAAATTGTGTATTAGTCTGTGAGAATGAAAGAACAGAAACCTCACCCGACTGATGCCATTATGCGCCAGCGTACAAAGAAAATAAGCAAACTTTTTATTGGGATTTAACAAAATTTATTGGAGAAAAATGAAAGCAGACTATATTTGAAAGTAACTTAGGTGTGTATACAGGTATTACCCACCATTATGAAGGTAAGTGTTCAAGTGATGCCGCAATTAATTCAATGCAATCAAACAATTTGCTTTCGTTACCATTCGTTTTAACCCACCCTTATTCATCGCTTCAAAGAATTAACCGGACGCCATTACAATGGTGCTAGACAATCGACCCTGTCACACGCTGTACGTCAATAATTTGAACGATCGCGTTAAAAAGGCCGATTTAAAAGCCGGTCTGTACTATCTGTTCAATCAGTTTGGCAAAGTCGTAGATCTGGTGGCCATGAAGACACCCAGCATGCGCGGCCAGGCCTTTGTCGGCTTCAAAGACATCAGCCACGCCACTGTTGCTATGCGCTCTCTGCAGGGCTTCCTGCTCTTTGATAAGCCGATGCGGCTGCAGTTCGCTAAGCGAGATTCCACCGTTGTCAAGCGCCTCAAAGGTCATTCGGATAAGACTGCCGACAAGAAGGCTGCCAAATCCGCCGCCGCTGCCGCAGCCGCCTCATCCGCCCAAGATGCCGACACCGAGAAGCGCAAGAAGAAGATCACCATCCGGATGATGACGGAGGCCGAATCAGCCGCGGCCGCCGCCGCCGCATCGACTGCGGCCGCTGGAGACAACGACACGCAAATGATGGAAGAAGAGGGCGGGCCGGAAGAAGAAGAGTCCAACAATGTCCTATTGTTGAACAATCTGCCAGACGAGACCACCGCCGAGATGCTTCAGATGCTATTCTCCCAGGTTGACGGCTTTAAGGAGGCCAGGTGCATAGACGGTCGGGCCGATGTAGCTTTCATTGAATACGAGACCGAGGATCAGGCCAAGTCGGCCATGGATGTCTATCAGGGCTTCCGCATTGATCCCGAGCACGCCATGAAAATCAAGTTTGCTAAAAAGTAAAGCCACGCCTGACTGGACATTGCTAGCGGTTTCATTCCCCTGCTCAGACAGGCAGTCCTCTGACCCCCTTATCAGACATGTACTGCCCCCCCTACTCAGACATGCACTGACCCTCCTACTCAGTCATGCACTGACCCCCTACTCAGTCATGCACAGCCCCTCCTACTCAGACATGCACTGACCCCCTACTCAGACATGTACTGCCCCTCCTACTCAGACATGTACTGCCCCCCCTACTCAGACATGTACTGCCCCCCTACTCAGACATGCACTGCCCCCCTACTCAGACATGTACTGCCCCCCACTCAGACATCTACTGCCCCCCTACTCAGACATGTACTGCCCCCCTACTCAGACATGTACTGACCCCCCCTACTCAGACATCTACTGCCTCCCTACTCAGACATCTACTGCCCCCATACTCAGACATGTACAGCCCCCCCCTACTCAGACATGTACTGCCCCCCTACTCATGCATGTACTGCCTCCCCCCCTGCTCAGGCAGGTATTGGGAAAAAAAGTAAAAATATAGGCTTTTTGCAGACAGAATTTCATTTTCCTTTTTTGACTAACATTTGTCTATACGATTCAGGCCTATTATGGTGATGCATAAGTTTATTTACTGAGGCTGCAACAATTTAACTTAACATACTTAGAACTCAGCATAAAACTAAAGTGCAAGAAATTAACCTGGATCTCTGCATTTCTGTGCTCACTGCAAACACATCCATTATAAGCGTTCGTTTTGCTCTAATTCTTATCTCCCTCTGTTCGTGTCTCTAAATTATCATCCGGTTTTCTAGTATGGTGAAAACTAAAAATTCAATTTTTGTTTATATTCGTATTGCCCATTATACTACTGATAAGTTTGTTAGTAGACATGCAATGCGTTTTCTTGTCCTTGACACAAGTGAAACAAAAAAGTCTTGCTTCTTAAATAATTTTGTGGAACTTTAAAGTAAATTCGCTTATCTATTGTTTGACAAGTTACCATAAAATATTGTGCCTGTTGTTGTTTTTGTTTGCTGATACAGCAAAAAAAGCGATAAATACAAAATATATTACAGTTTTTCATCCCGTTTTTCCTTTACTTTTCAATTTTATGTGATTTAGGGCTTGGTGTAATGTACAATGTACATTGAGCGATACTTCGAGTTTGAGCTAGTATTGGGGCTTCTTTCCGAACTGAACTTATTTCTGATTTAATAATAAAGCGACGTATTATCCTCCCTTATCCCAACTTATATCCTTATCCCAATCCCAATGATATGCTTCCAAATCCCAGAATGTGATTCTCCCAAATCCCAGCTTCTGATTCTTTCTTAGCCTGACTTCTGATTCTCTTAAATCCCAACTTCTGATCTTCCTAAACCTCAACTTCCCAACTCAACTTGTTATCCTCCAAAATCCCAACTTGAATCCCAAAATCCCAACGATTTGAATCCTTACAAATCCCCACTTCTAATCTCTCGAAATCTAAAATTCTGATCCCACATTCTAATGCTACAATCCCAACTTCTGATCCTCACAGATCCCAGCTTCTGATCCTCACAGATCCCAGCTTCTGATCCTCACAGATCCCAGCTTCTGATCCTCACAGATCCCAGCTTCTGATCCTCACAGATCCCAGCTTCTGATCCTCACAGATCCCAGCTTCTGATCCTCCCATGTCCCAACTTCCGATGCTCACAGTCCCAACTTCTGATCCTCACAGATCCCATCTTCTGATCCTCACAGATCCCAACTTCTGCTCCTTCTGATCTGAACTTGCGAATCTTGACTTCTAATTCTCTAAAATCTGAAATTCGAATCCTAGCGTATCCCATATTTCAATACTCTCAAATCCTTATATTTCATCGTCCTCAAATCCCAGTCCCAATCCCAACTCTTAATCGGGACAGTTTTACTATTTCTTGGAGATATATTCCTTTCATACTTCGCCCCAGCATTCTCCAATTAAATTAAACGTCGCCGTCCCACTGCAGAAGCTCACTGTGACCACCCTGACAGGCGAGGGAGCCGTAGCCCAGGTGGACGCCTCACCTGATATGACGGTGTCCGAGCTGCTGGCTGTCTCTCGGGCCGAGCTGCGTCTGCCAACCGGCAACAATGTGGTGCTGCTGCACAATGGACAGCCGCTCAGCTCCATGCAGGCTAAACTGAGTCAGGCCGGCATTACCGAAGGTGACATGATCATAGCTCAGCCCATGCCTACTCAGCAGCAGCAGGCTCGTGGAGCTGGAGTCGGCGGAGGAGGCGGAACGCCGATGATTGACTTCTCCAGTGTCAGGCTGGGAAGCGGTGGTAGCGGCGGCAGGCAGAATCAGCAGCGTCGCTTTCAGGTGACTGGTCATTAGTTAGCGTTGCAGCTACACTGAAAAATAATGGGATCTTCAGTTTTCAAAAAAATGGAGTTGTCAGTTTTATTAGAAATCGTGTATTCCATTTCTTAAAATGTGGTATCTTCCGTTTTCTAAGAAAAAAGAATTTCCTGTTTCTAGGAAATGGGATATTTTTCGTTTTTACCGATTAACCTTTCCTGTTTCTAAGAATGACAGCTCCTATTTCTAGGAACTGTTTATACAGTTTTCTAAGAATTGTTAATTCAGTTTTCTAAAAATGGTTTAGCCAGTTTTCTTAGAATTTTTTATCCAGTTTTCTAAGAATTATTTATCCAGTTTTCTAAGAATGGTTTATCCAGTCTTCTAAGAATGGTTTATCCAGTTTTCTAAAAATGGTTTATCCAGTTTTCTAAGAATGGTTTATACAGTTTTCTAAGAATGGTTTATACAGTTTTCTAAGAATGGTTTATCCAGTTTTCTAAGAATGGTTTAATTCCGTTCTCTACAATGGCGCTCCACGTTTTCTTAGAAAGGGAAATGTCTAAAAATTCTGCGACTTTCCTTGCCAGTCGGAGGAGGCGGCCACCGAGGCGGTCATGTCCAATCCCGAGATGCTTCGCCAGGCCCTTCTGGCCATGCCGGATCAGCTGGCGGCGCTGAGGCAGCAGAACCCGCAGCTAGCCGAGGCTGTACAGAATCCGGCCAGGTTTGCCGAGCTGCTCCGCGCGGCTCAATCGGAGCGAACCCGGGCTGCTCAGGAGCGAGCTCGGCTTCTAGCCGCCAATCCTTACGATCCGCGCATCCAACAGGAGATTCAGAGCCTCATTCAGCAGCAGAACATCGACGCCAGCATGGAGACGGCGCTGGAGCACATGCCGGAGGCCTTCGCCCCGGTTACTATGCTCTACATTGATGTCAAAGTGAGTCTCTGACTCTTGTGAGAGTTCAGGGCAAAGTACAGTGTTGCTGTGTACAACACTGCCAATGTATGTCTGTGTACATTAAGTGCTGTATGTCTTTGTACTTTAAGTGCTGTATTGCTGTTTATATTTGGTTCTGTATTGCTGTGTACATTGGGTTCTGTATTGCTGTGTACATTGGGTTCTGTTTTGCTGTGTACATTAAGTATTGACATGTATTGATTTATTGTACATTGGAGGCTGTGTGGATATTTGTTGCTGCATAGCTAGCAATGTACATTGAGCGATGTACAACAGTTGTAATATAGCTATATTCGTGAGCTAGTTATTTAGACGCAGTTTTACATAAAAACAGAAACAATGTCTGCCTATGATTGCAATTTAACTACGCACCGTGCGCCTAATCCTCGCCACCAGGTTAATGGCCATCCGGTCAAAGCATTCGTTGACAGCGGCGCCCAGATGACCATAATGTCCCTGGCCTGCGCCCAGCGTTGCAGCGTCGAGCGCCTGATCGACAAGCGCTGGGCGGGCATCGCTCGCGGCGTCGGCACCCAGACCATCGTTGGCCGCATTCACCTCGGCCAGCTGCAGATTGGCGGCGACTTTCTAGCCTGCAATTTTAGCGTGCTGCGCGACCAGAGCATGGATCTGCTGCTGGGTCTGGACATGCTCAAGCGACACCAGTGCCTGCTCGACTTGAAGGTTTGGCACCCTAGTTACTCTGGTCCCGCTCATAACTTATCATGTTGGTTGCCAGCGTTAAATCCCAAACTGATCCCAATAATCCCTCTCCAGTCCTCGTATCCATGACTTACCCCATTCCGATCCCCGCAAATAAAAACCCTGATTTATCCCATTCCGATCCCCGCAAATAAAAACCCTGATTTATCCCATTCCGATCCCTGCAAATAAAAACCCTGATTTATCCCATTCCGATCCATGCAAATAAAAACCCTGATTTATCCCATTCCAATCCCCATAACTATTATAGAAGCCATGGTTTATCCCATTCCCATTCCCATAACTAGAAGCCATGATTTATCCCATTCTCTTCACCATAACTAGAAGCCATGATTTATCCCATTCCCATTCCCATAACTAGAAGCCATGATTTATCCCATTCCCATTCCCATAACTAGAAGCCATGATTTATCCCATTCCCATTCCCATAACTAGAAGCCATGATTTATCCCATTCTCTTCACCATAACTAGAAGCCATGATTTATCCCATTCCCATTCCCATAACTAGAAGCCATGATTTATCCCATTCTCTTCACCATTACTAGAAGCCATGATTTATCCCATTCCCATTCCCATAACTAGAAGCCATGATTTATCCCATTCCCATTCCCATTACTAGAAGCCATGATTTATCCCATTCTCTTCACCATTACTAGAAGCCATGATTTATCCCATTCCCATTCCCATTACTAGAAGCCATGATTTATCCCATTCTCTTCACCATAACTAGAAGCCATGATTTATCCCATTCCCATTCCCATAACTAGAAGCCATGATTTATCCCATTCCGATCCCCATAGCTAAAAACCATGATTTATCCAATTCCCATCCCCATAATTAAATCCATGATTTATCCCATTCCGATCCGCACAACTAAAACTCATGGTTTATCCCATTCCGATCCCCATAGCTAAAAATCGTGATTTATCCCATTCCCATCCCCATATTCCCATCTCAGTCGAACAAGCTGGTCATTGGGACCACGGGCACTGCCGCGCCCTTCTTGTCTGAGGCCGACCTACCCGAGGACGCCAGGCACAGCGGGGGCGGCGCCAGTGACGCCGTCGGCAGGCCGATAACCCAGGAGTCGATCGACGCCGTTGTCGCCGGCGGCCCGGACGGTACAACTGCTGACGACGCCCGCGAGGCCCTGATGCACGGCCAGGGCGAGGTGGACGCCGCCATCGCATTCCTGGTTGCTAGGCAAAGCGAAGCAGCCGGGCAGTGAGCTTTCTTGAAGTTCAGGAAACTTTCGGAAAGACTAGAACTCGCAACTTTCCTGTTTAGTTTTTTGTTTCAAATTTTATCGCCCATCGATTTCTGCTCAAAGGAATTCTAGAATTTTTGCTGCGTTGTCTTTTTTCCCCATCACACTGCTTGTAATAATTAGATCCTGCTTTCATTTCCCTGCCTGTTTCCGGCACAAAAAAAGTTACAAGGAATATATGGTTATGTGCTTTGCTATCTACAACAAAACATCACATGCGCTGTGTGTAAGTTCTCTTCTATTTATCCGGTAATTAAACTGCAAAATAAATCACTGTTTACTGTAGCCATTGTTTCTGTGTGTTTGTCTCGTTTTTTATGTACATTTATGCCTAACTAAACTAGTTTTTTGTCTGCTTTCTTTTTCTCTTTTTTTCGGTTGATCAGAACCCGTATATTTTTCTTTCTTTTTTTAATCAGTCAGTCAGTCAGTCAGTCAGTCAGTCAGTCAGATAATTACCAGAAAAAAATCTTTTCAATTCCAGCCTATTGCCAAGTAGTTGACGGAAAGAGTATTGCCAATACAAATTAAGGCATCTAAAAGCTGCACACACTACTCTAACATCCCAGAGCAGTAGTATCATGAGCGCATCAGCGCAGGGTGCCACAGCGTCGGCTGCAATTCAACGTCTGCAGCACAAGCGTCAGACTCTGGAGGACGCGTATTCCCCGCCGGCAAATTTCTTAGAAATCGACGTCTGCAATCCGGAGACACACGGGGTTAACAAGGACCGCTACACTGACTACGAGGTTCGCATGCGCACCAACCTCCCAGTGTTCCGCCTCAAGGAGTCCTCCGTGCGTCGGCGCTATTCGGAATTCGAATGGCTGCGCGGGGAACTCGAGCGCGACTCAAAGATTGTCGTCCCCAAACTGCCAGGCAAGGCGCTGCGGCTGCAGTTGCCTTTCCGCGGCGGCGGCGACGGTCGCTTCGACGACGACTTCATCGAGGAGCGTCGTCGCGGCCTGGAGGACTTCATCAACAAGGTGGCCGGTCATCCGCTGGCTCAGAACGAGAAGTGCCTGCACATGTTCCTGCAGGAGCAGAATGTTGATAGAGGCTACGTGCCCGGCAAAGTTCGCACCACCTGATGATCTATGACGTCACTCTCTTTTCTGGGGCTCTCACCACCCGATGACCTATGACGTCACTCTCTTTTCTGGGCTCTCACCACCCGATGATCTATGACGTCACTCTCTTTTCTGGGCTCTCACCACCCGATGATCTATGACGTCACTCTCTTTTCTGGGCTCTCACCACCCGATGATCTATGACGTCACTCTCTTTTCTGGGCTCTCACCACCCGATGATCTATGACGTCACTCTCTTTTCTGGGCTCTCACCACCCGATGATCTATGACGTCACTCTCTTTTCTGGGGCTCTCACCACCCGATGATCTATGACGTCACTCTCTTTTCTGGGCTCTCACCACCCGATGATCTATGACGTCACTCTCTCTACTAGGTTCTTACCACCCGATGAAAGTTAAAGTCACTTTCCCTGTTAGGTTCTCCCCCGTTTTCTAAAATCTCCATTTCTGTTAAAATGTGATTTTTTAACAGCTACATACGAAATTAATTATTTTTATAGTTAAACTATTCAATTATACAATTTTCTTTAGACCACAGAAGACTTACTAATCGTACGTACTGTTTTCTAGTAGTATCTAGCGAATCTGACGTCCGAGTTGATGCGCTTTCCAGAACAATCCAGTGAGTTGCTTGTTAATTAATTAATTATTCTTTGATTGTTATTTGATATTTTGGCTGTACTTTTTATATTTTAACAACAACAAAAATCCTGTTTTTACTTTGACCTTTTTAATGTATTGATTCTAGAGTCTGTGTTAATCATCCGGTATAGCTTAAGAGTATAAATCTATAAGTGTATATTATTTATATACTTTCTAGCAACTCGACCTTAAAAATAATTGCGTTTTTACACGAAACTACTACTTTTTGACCTAGCACTGCAGTAGCGAGATGCGGACATTTATTGATTAATTTCGGTTTTTTATCTAAGATATTTACTCTATATACTACTAATTTAATATTCGGATTTGTAGTCTATAGTTTACAAACTCACTATGCAGACAATTTATTAAGGAACGAAAACCATAATTCTCACACGTGTCATCGTATTTTCATCCATGATTTAACAAACTTCGGTTCGACATATTGTTTTGTGCCAGCGAATGTATCAGTCTCTGTTGATATTATTTTTAATTGGACGAAATCTTTGTATATCGTTTGTATAACTTGAATTCGCTTTTGTAAATGCCTATTGAAACCAGTTAATTAAAATATATACTAAACACTCTTGATTGGGTTTGCTCTCGAGAACGGATAATTATATCTAACTTTTATAGAAAAATAACAGAATTAACACTATTTCTTGAAGCAATTTAATCCTTTCTACTTGCTTGTCTCGCTCTGTGTATCTTAACATCACGGTCTCTCTTAGTATCCGTCTGCCTCGCTTAGCACATTTCTGTCTTTTTGCTTTTTTTCTCTGACTCTTTAAATCTCTCTTTTATTATTTCTTTATCTCTTAGTATCTCTATCTTTCGTAGAATCTGTCGTTAAGTGTCTCTGTCTTTCTTATAATATGTCTCTTAGTGTCTCTCTGTCTTTCCTAGAATCTGTCTCTTAGTGTCTCTCTGTCTTTCCTAGAATCTGTCTCTTAGTGTCTCTCTGTCTTTCCTAGAATCTGTCTCTTAGTGTCTCTCTGTCTTTCCTAGAATCTGTCTCTTAGTGTCTCTATGTGTTTCTAAGAATCTGTCTCTAAGTGTCTCTCTGTGTTTCTAAGAATCTGTCTCTAAGTGTCTCTCTGTGTTTCTAAGAATCTGTCTCTAAGTGTCTCTCTGTGTTTCTAAGAATCTGTCTCTTAGTGTCTCTCTGTGTTTCTTAGAATCTCTCTTTTAGTGTCTCTCTGTGTTTCTAAGAATCTCTCTCTTAGTGTCTCTCTGTGTTTCTTAGAATCTGTCTCTTAGTGTCTCTCTGTGTTTCTAAGAATCTGTCTCTTAGTGTCTCTCTGTGTTTCTAAGAATCTGTCTCTAAGTGTCTCTCTGTGTTTCTAAGAATCTGTCTCTAAGTGTCTCTCTGTGTTTCTAAGAATCTCTCTCTTAGTGTCTCTCTGTGTTTCTTAGAATCTGTCTCTTAGTGTCTCTCTGTGTTTCTAAGAATCTCTCTCTTAGTGTCTCTCTGTGCTTCTTAGAATCTGTCTCTTAGTGTCTCTCTGTGTTTCTAAGAATCTGTCTCTTAGTGTCTCTCTGTGTTTCTAAGAATCTGTCTCTTAGTGTCTCTCTGTGTTTCTAAGAATCTGTCTCTAAGTGTCTCTCTGTGTTTCTAAGAATCTGTCTCTTAGTGTCTCTCTGTGTTTCTAAGAATCTGTCTCTTAGTGTCTCTCTGTGTTTCTTAGAATCTCTCTTTTAGTGTCTCTCTGTGTTTCTAAGAATCTCTCTCTTAGTGTCTCTCTGTGTTTCTTAGAATCTGTCTCTTAGTGTCTCTCTGTGTTTCTAAGAATCTCTCTCTTAGTGTCTCTCTGTGTTTCTAAGAATCTGTCTCTAAGTGTCTCTCTGTGTTTCTAAGAATCTGTCTCTTAGTGTCTCTCTGTGTTTCTAAGAATCTGTCTCTAAGTGTCTCTCTGTGTTTCTAAGAATCTCTCTCTTAGTGTCTCTCTGTGTTTCTAAGAATCTGTCTCTTAGTGTCTCTCTGTGTTTCTAAGAATCTGTCTCTTAGTGTCTCTCTGTGTTTCTAAGAATCTGTCTCTAAGTGTCTCTCTGTGTTTCTAAGAATCTGTCTCTTAGTGTCTCTCTGTGTTTCTAAGAATCTGTCTCTTAGTGTCTCTCTGTGTTTCTAAGAATCTGTCTCTTAGTGTCTCTCTGTGTTTCTTAGAATCTGTAAGTGTCTTTTAGTGTCTCTCTGACTTTCTTAGAAACTCTGTCTCTTAGTATCTCTGTCTTTCTTAGAATCTGTCTCTTAGTGTCTCTCTGTGTTTCTAAGAATCTGTCTCTAAGTGTCTCTCTGTGTTTCTAAGAATCTGTCTCTTAGTGTCTCTCTGTGTTTCTTAGAATCTGTCTCTTAGTGTCTCTCTGTGTTTCTAAGAATCTCTCTCTTAGTGTCTCTCTGTGTTTCTAAGAATCTGTCTCTAAGTGTCTCTCTGTGTTTCTAAGAATTTGTCTCTTAGTGTCTCTCTGTGTTTCTTAGAATCTGTCTCTTAGTGTCTCTCTGTGTTTCTAAGAATCTCTCTCTTAGTGCCTCTCTGTGTTTCTTAGAATCTCTCTCTTAGTGTCTCTCTGTCTTTCGTAGAATCTGTCTCTTAGTGTCTCTCTGTGTTTCTTAGAATCTCTCTTTTAGTGTCTCTCTGTGTTTCTTAGAATCTCTCTTTTAGTGTCTCTCTGTGTTTCTTAGAATCTCTCTTTTAGTGTCTCTCTGTGTTTCTAAGAATCTCTCTTTTAGTGTCTCTCTGTGTTTCTTAGAATCTCTCTTTTAGTGTCTCTCTGTGTTTCTAAGAATCTCTCTTTTAGTGTCTCTGTGTTTCTTAGAATCTCTCTTTTAGTGTCTCTCTGTGTTTCTTAGAATCTGTCTCTTAGTGTCTCTCTGTGTTTCTTAGAATCTCTCTTTTAGTGTCTCTCTGTGTTTCTTAGAATCTCTCTTTTAGTGTCTCTCTGTGTTTCTTAGAATCTCTCTTTTAGGGTCTCTCTGTGTTTCTAAGAATCTCTCTTTTAGTGTCTCTCTGTGTTTCTTAGAATCTCTCTTTTAGTGTCTCTCTGTGTTTCTAAGAATCTCTCTTTTAGTGTCTCTCTGTGTTTCTTAGAATCTCTCTTTTAGTGTCTCTCTGTGTTTCTAAGAATCTCTCTTTTAGTGTCTCTCTGTGTTTCTAAGAATCTGTCTCTTAGTGTCTCTCTGTGTTTCTTAGAATCTCTCTCTTAGTGTCTCTCTGTGTTTCTAAGAATCTGTCTCTTAGTGTCTCTTAGTATCTGTCATTCTCTCTGACTATCTCTCTGTCTCGTTTACTATTTTTCTGTCTCTCTTGTGTCGATTAATTATTTCTATCATTAACTCTAAGCACAGCCATTGTAAAGTTTTTTATGACATGAGGATACTGTATTACTGTATACATATTGTATTGTCAGACCTCGCAGTGTATGCGTGTGTCCATTTTGCCTGCCAGTCTCTCATTGGCTGGCTGGCTCGCCAACCTTCAGCCAATGAGAGCGCCGAAAAGTCATACAGGGGGGTTCCTCCTTTTAAATGAAAACTCGACTAGCCGCTAATCGACCAGCTTTAATAATCCATTCAATACGGGATTCTACAGAATATTTTTTACCCATCGTCGCTGAAGTTTGCGGTAGACAACTTTTTAATTGGTAAGTTTTCTTAAATAGGTCAGGAGTTCGAATTTTAGCGGCTTTATCAATAATACTTAATTACCAGGTGCTGAACAATAGAAATCTGGGTTGGCGTTGCAACCTCCCCAGTCCATGGACTGAACTGTTTTGTAGGGTGTCTACTGAATGTTAATTTACCGTAGTTCGTTGAAGTATACTTACGGACGAAGCGAGGTGCCCACTGTGACACACGCACGCACACACACATGCAAGGAAAAGCCATAAGAGCAAATATAATCTCTCAAGTAACTGGAATCTATAATCTGGCTTAATCCTTTCTCAATAGATTAGGCAGAAAGCCGAGAAGCTTGTTGTTAAGCTTTAGCCACTTTTAAAGTATTAACCTCGTTTTCACCGGATAGTTTCACCTGTGTGTGCTCGAGGTTGATAATATTCTACACTATTCCTTCACTCTCATCACATAAAATTGATGCGCAAATTTTATCCCATCCCGTCCTGGTGTTAATCCTGCCTCAAGGTTATGATTTCGGGTTCTCCAGTTAGCTGAATAGGATTCATGCAGTTGCGGTTATTAAAAAATACTGTCTGACGTCAACAATATAATAATTTAAGACTTCATTCAGTCACTATCATTCTATAGATGTCTAATCTGCTGTCCAGACTAAGTGCATAAATATCCATTTTTTATATAATAATGGTAGATAGTTATTTTAATGTCAAGTGTGGATTAAAGTCTGCTTACTATTAGAATGACCCTTAAAGGGGCCATTTCAGTTACATAAAGTAATTCCCTTACTCTAGCCGTTTTTGTCTAAAATAAAATATAAAATAATGATACAAAATGCATTTTCCCTAAATACAATTTCAGCACAGCTCACTAAATAACAAAATTGTACCTCAAAATATCTTATTATAAAATTCATGGCTGCATTATTTCGCTACATTTTATAGATTAGCACGATTAACTGGTTTAAACTAAGACAAGAATGAGTTTATTTAGCAGCTTGAACAGATTTCCCCATTGTCCTATAGTCTGTTTAATAATGTATAAAACTGCAACGGCCCATCGGTTCTGAGCCGCCAGACCTGCTTTGTTCACATTTTAATACAGAATTCCTCTGGTTGTGATAGCAACAACTGAGTTGTCAGCTCATTATAATTTCATCGAGACAGAGAGAGAGGCTTTTGAGCACAGCTCAACCGTGCAGTGTGTTGGAGGTGTATCATGTATTTTATTTCTATATTCGTGCAACGGCATATACGATGGGAGGCCATCTGGCCATTCAGCTGGAACTTTCTCATCACCTGAGCTCCATCCTCACTCTAAGGGTTTGCAGTATGACCCTGCCATTGTAACTGTTTTGTCTTCTTTTCCGAAATCAGTCTTCGGTTGACATACGGTCCCAGTGTGAGATGGATAAACACAGATTGCTTCTCTAGATATTAACAACTTTGTAGAGCTCTTATAAGTTCGATCATTAGGAGCGGTGCTTTACATTATTCTCTAGATCAATATCTTGATCTGTCTCTAGATCAATATCTCGATCTGTCTCTAGATCAATATCTTGATCTGTCTCTAGATCAATATCTCGATCTGTCTCTAGATCAATATCTCGATCTGTCTCTAGATCAATATCTCGATCTGTCTCTAGATCAATATCTCGATCTGTCTCTAGATCAATATCTCGATCTGTCTCTAGATCAATATCTCGATCTGTCTCTAGATCAATATCTCGATCTGTCTCTAGATCAATATCTCGATCTGTCTCTAGATCAATATTTCGATCTGTCTCTAGATCAATATCTCGATCTGTCTCTAGATCAATATCTCGATCTGTCTCTAGATCAATATTTCGATCTGTCTCTAGATCAATATCTCGATCTGTCTCTAGATCAATATTTCGATCTGTCTCTAGATCAATATCTCGATCTGTCTCTAGATCAATATCTCGATCTGTCTCTAGATCAATATCTTGATCTGTCTCTAGATCGTTCTCTAGTCTAGATCAGTCTCTAGGTCAGCATCTAGATCACTCTCTAGATTAGTCTCTAGATCAATATCTAGATCAGTCTTTAGCCTCTGGATCGGTCCTAAAGTCAGTGCTAATGTCTGTATCTATATCGTTTTGTAGGTCAATCTCTTAGATCTGCCTCTAGAGCAGTCCTTTGATCACTAGATTCACTGTGTAGAGCACACTTAAACTTCTTATAAAGAATTACCCAAGAAATTAGTTTTCTTCTCTAATATATACTACCCATTGATTTTCTCAATTCTGTTATAATTTTGGTCTAAATTACGAGGCCATTTAGTAATCATTAAACCAATATATAAATCCTTAATAGTCCACAATGGTACGGGTATTATTAATCCATATGCTTTTCTCTCCATTAAACTCTTTCACTAGTTTTTTTTCGCAGAATACTTTCTTTCATCTTGAAGCTGCTTTTTTACACGGAGTTCTGTTGAAGTCAAAGAAGCACATAACAAGAGACCCCATGCTGCAAGGTCAGAGTCTGCTTTGACTAGCATGGCAGTGATTGTGCCGCAGCAGCGCACTATATAATCGGCTAACAATGGGGAACCCCTTTTAGAGCACAATGCAACTCCGCGGCTTGTTACCACTGTCCTGCACGCTAATGCACTGCTCTGCCAGCGGACGATTTGAAAACCCGTCGAAAAAAACTTTTTTGGTAGAGCAGACAACAGAGCTGCTCAACCTCCCTCCCTCTCAATAACAGGAATTAGGGGAACGGGGAAGTTATCCCCTTCTCATTCTCATCAGGCACCGTCAGCGGGCCGCCCCAGCAGGAAGTTGTCTCTCTGCCCACCGGGCCGACACACAGGAATTCCCTTACTCCAGTTTCAGCGTGCTCAAAATGGGGATGCGGGTAGCACACAGCAGGGATCGGCACTCAAAACTCCCCGATCCCCTCCCGCGCCACCAACGGCTCCAACTATCACGCAACGGTGAATGGCCGGCTTTCGTTCCATCCCCAGTTGCTTATAGATTAGGTGCTGATTTTAGCCAATTCGAGCGGAATTCCCGTTGATAATTTATCCCAAAAAGGGATTATTAGTTTCCATTGTAGTCGTTTCCTTCTCTCTCTCTCTGAAACTTTTCCAGATTTTTCTCGAACTTTCAGAAATCGAATCGAAAATTCGCGAGAATTCTTCCGGGAACACCTCTCAGAGATTAAAAAGGGGAAAAGTTTGAAAGAATTAAAGGGAATCAAGCAACGGAAGTCCCGGCGGCGGGAGCAGAATTCTCAGCTTTCAGCTTTCGTGTCAAATGTTGATTGCCTGAATAATGCGAGCGCAATGACTTCAAAGACAGCTTCATTCGTCTATAAACAGATTCGACATCGGTTCTGAGCAGCTCCCCAAACATCAAAGCTTTACAAACCAGTGAATGAAGATCCACTTTCAACTCCTGAGCATAGAGATGAGCCTGTCGATCGTTTGTTATTAGGAGACTAAAAAATAATTTGACATGCGTCTCATAACCTATCAGACCTTCCGATCTCCCTGTTACATCTTTTAATCTCCCATTTCAATTCCTTTAATTTTCCCTTTCACATCTCTTCCTCAATCCCCCTTTCACATCTCTTCCTCAATCTCCCCTTTCACATCTCTCCTCAATCTCCCCTTTCACATCTCTTCTTCAATCTCCCCTTTCACATCTCTTCCTCAATCCCCCTTTCACATCTCTTCCTCAATCTCCCCTTTCACATCTCTCGTCAATCTCCCCTTTCACATCTCTCCTCAATCTCCCCTTTCACATCTCTCGTCAATCTGCCCTTTCACATCTCTTCCTCGATCTCCCATTTCACATCTCTTCCTCAATCTCCCCTTTCACATCTCTTCCTCAATCTCCCCTTTCACATCTCTCCTCAATCTCCCCTTTCACATCTCTTCCTCGATCTCCCATTTCACATCTCTTCCTCGATCTCCCCTTTTAGCTTCTAAATGTGGCCACTCGGAGCAGTTTAGTCATTCCAATCTCATTGACTGGTTTTCCATCGCTTAAATACATATTTTTACTAAGCCAACAGAGGCTATGAAAACAGCTTCACGAACATATCAAGTGACTGTGCACCCTGGTTCTACCATTGTCTGTCACTCCCACACTCATCAGCACTTGTCTCTCTCACTACCCAGTATCCCGTCCAGGTGGGTCCCGCATGGTGGGGGGGGCTGGTCCACTTCAAGCTTGGGAGAGAGACAGAAACGGGAAGTGGCACTCCAGCATCACACTGACTGACAGGGCAGCCATTGGGGTGAGGCAGCTAGATTTGAGTATTAGCTCGACTATTACGCTTATAAGCGCTGCTCGTTGCGTTAATAAATGGTAAATAGGAATTTTAGTACGGTCTAATTCGTG
The DNA here is from genome assembly GCA_950097015.1 of Macrostomum hystrix. NCBI lineage: Eukaryota > Metazoa > Platyhelminthes > Macrostomidae > Macrostomum > Macrostomum hystrix. The sequence goes on along the minus strand of CATNEN010000025.1, from coordinate 7,038,816 downwards.
TTTACACGTCAATATTAGTATTTTTAGTGAGACAAAATGAAATCAGCATCGAAATCATTGTCACTAAGATGTCAACTTTTTGACAGCCTGTCTCAGTCTGCTCATTATATTTGACCTAATCGATGATATAAATATTATAAAGTATATATGCTTGATCTGAGTCATTGCAGCTATAACAACGCATAATTTATGGCCAGCTGTCAATTTCACACATTAGTTTATCGATTGTGTTTCAATTTTCCTACAACTGGAAATCGTCTATGAATGAGTTATGGAGCTCCTTGTCTGGCCGCTGGCAATGCTTTTCAAGCTTGACTTTGACTTAGAAGACCCCTCTGAAGATAACACCTGTCATTTCTAACGCTTGAGAACTCAGGTGGGATTTATAAGAGGTGTCATAAAGTTAGCAAAATGCTCTTCAGTTGGGATTCTTCAGGTTAGGAGAATCTTCAGATGGGATTCTTCAGGTTAGGAGAATCTTCAGATGTGATTCTTCAGGTTAGGAGAATCTTCAGATGGGATTCTTCAGGTTTGGAGAATCTTCAGATGGGATTCTTCAGGTTTGGAGAATCCTCAGATGGGATTCTTCAGGTTTGGAGAATCTTCAGATGGGATTCTTCAGGTTTGGAGAATCCTCAGATGGGATTCTTCAGGTTTGGAGAATCTTCAGTTGGGATTCTTCAGGTTTGGAGAATCTTCAGATGGGATTCTTCAGGCTAGGAGAATCCTCAGATGGGATTCTTCAGGTTAGGAAAATCTTCAGATGGGATTCTTCAAGGTTTGGGGAATCTTCAGGTGGGATTCTTCAGGTTTAGAGAATCCTCAGATGGGATTCTTCAGGTTAGGAGAATCTCCAGATGTGATTCTTCAGGTTTGGAGAATCCTCAGATGGGATTCTTCAGGTTTGGAGAATCCTCAGATGGGATTCTTCAGGTTTGGAGAATCTTCGGATGGGATTCTTCAAGGTTTGGAGAATCTTCAGATGGGATTCTTCAGGTTTAGAGAATCCTCAGATGGGATTCTTCAGGTTAGGAAAATCCTCAGATGGGATTCTTCAAGGAAGGAAAATCTTCAGATGGGATTCTTCAGGTTGGCAAGGACTTCAGGTTAGAATTCTTCAGGTTGGCAAGGACTTCAGGTTAGAATTCTTCAGGTGCATAAAGACTTCAGGTTGGGATTCGTCAGGTGGGTAAAGACTTCAGGTTGGGATTCTTCAGGTGCATAAAGACTTCAGGTTGGGATTCTTCAGGCAGGGAAAGACTTCAGGTTGGGATTCTTCAGAACAGCGAGGAGAGCTAATTACAATTTCCATCTTCAGGCAAAAGGCATTTAAGAAGCGATTTAGAAGCATAAAGTTCAGATGAAGGCTTTTCAGCTAGAAGTTCGCAGCCAGAAGTATTTACTAATTTTATCTCCTGCGCCTTCTAAACGCCGGCCAACAAGGTGAAGATTAGCAATTGGCGCACAGGATTACCAGGCGGCAAAATGGGCTTAAATGCTCAGCTGTTCAGCCCCTTCAGCTGGGACTGAGTGCGAGCACATGTCCAGCCACTTATTTTCTGTTTAGCTTTGCAACAAAGCAGCGCCATGGCAGCTTAAAAGACGACCTGCGTGTGTGACGGGCTGTTGCCTCCGCCCCTAAAACACCCAGCCGGCCTGTCATCCCACTTCTCCCATCTTCCCTGAAGAGATTTGCTGATAAGAAGCGCAGGCATTACAGCTTGCCGACCACTATCTGACCCCCCGCGTGTCTCTGCCACTTTGAAGAAGAAAAAACCGCAGTTAAAAGAAGCAACAAAAGATTTTTTGTGTTCCGCAGCCGCTGCCCCAACAAAACAGACGAAACGTCTAAATTTGTTTCAAATAGCCAAGCTGGCGAAATATTCCCACAGAATTGTTTTCAACCGTGCGGTTCTTTTGTTTTCAAATTTATTAGCTAGCGGGCCAAAGAGAGAACCAGCAGCATTTACTGCAGAAATATGAGACAGGGGAGAGATGAGACACGGGAGAGATGAGACACGAGTGAGATGAGACACGGATGAGATGAGACACGGATGAGATGAGACACGGATGAGATGAGACACGGGAGAGATGAGACACGGATGAGATGAGACACGGGAGAGATGAGACACGGATGAGATGAGACACGGATGAGATGAGACACGGGAGAGATGAGACACGAGTGAGATGAGACACGGATGAGATGAGACACGGATGAGATGAGACACGGATGAGATGAGACACGGGAGAGATGAGACACGGATGAGATGAGACACGGGAGAGATGAGACACGGATGAGATGAGACACGAGTGAGATGAGACACGGATGAGATGAGACACGGATGAGATGAGACACGGATGAGATGAGACACGGGAGAGATGAGACACGGATGAGATGAGACACGGGAGAGATGAGACACGGATGAGATGAGACACGGATGAGATGAGACACGGGAGAGATGAGACACGAGTGAGATGAGACACGGGAGAGATGAGACACGGATGAGATGAGACACGGATGAGATGAGACACGGATGAGATGAGACACGGGAGAGATGAGACACGGATGAGATGAGACACGGGAGAGATGAGACACGGATGAGATGAGACACGGATGAGATGAGACACGGGAGAGATGAGACACGGATGAGATGAGACACGGGAGAGATGAGACACGGATGAGATGAGACACGGATGAGATGAGACACGGGAGAGATGAGACACGAGTGAGATGAGACACGGATGAGATGAGACACGGATGAGATGAGACACGGATGAGATGAGACACGGGAGAGATGAGACACGGATGAGATGAGACACGGGAGAGATGAGACACGGGAGAGATGAGACACGGATGAGATGAGACACGGGAGAGATGAGACACGGGAGAGATGAGACACGGATGAGATGAGACACGGATGAGATGAGACACGGGAGAGATGAGACACGGATGAGATGAGACACGGGAGAGATGAGACACGGATGAGATGAGACACGGATGAGATGAGACACGGGAGAGATGAGACACGGGAGAGATGAGACACGGATGAGATGAGACACGGATGAGATGAGACACGGGAGAGATGAGACACGGATGAGATGAGACACGGGAGAGATGAGACACGGATGAGATGAGACACGGGAGAGATAAGACACGGATGAGATGAGACACGGGAGAGATGAGACACGGATGAGATGAGACACGGATGAGATGAGACACGGATGAGATGAGACACGGATGAGATGAGACACGGGAGAGATGAGACACGGATGAGATGAGACACGGGAGAGATGAGACACGGATGAGATGAGACACGGATGAGATGAGACACGGATGAGATGAGACACGGGAGAGATGAGACACGGATGAGATGAGACACGGGAGAGATGAGACACGGATGAGATGAGACACGGGAGAGATGAGACACGGATGAGATGAGACACGGATGAGATGAGACACGGATGAGATGAGACACGGATGAGATGAGACACGGGAGAGATGAGACACGGATGAGATGAGACACGGGAGAGATGAGACACGGATGAGATGAGACACGGATGAGATGAGACACGGATGAGATGAGACACGGGAGAGATGAGACACGGATGAGATGAGACACGGGAGAGATGAGACACGGATGAGATGAGACACGGATGAGATGAGACACGGGAGAGATGAGACACGGGAGAGATGAGACACGGATGAGATGAGACACGGATGAGATGAGACACGGATGAGATGAGACACGGATGAGATGAGACACGGGAGAGATGAGACACGGATGAGATGAGACACGGGAGAGATGAGACACGGATGAGATGAGACACGGATGAGATGAGACACGGGAGAGATGAGACACGGGAGAGATGAGACACGAGAGAGATGAGACACGGGAGAGATGAGACACGGGAGAGATGAGACACGGATGAGATGAGACACGGGAGAGATGAGACACGGATGAGATGAGACACGGATGAGATGAGACACGGGAGAGATGAGACACGGATGAGATGAGACACGGGAGAGATGAGACACGGATGAGATGAGACACGGATGAGATGAGACACGGGAGAGATGAGACACGGGAGAGATGAGACACGGATGAGATGAGACACGGATGAGATGAGACACGGATGAGATGAGACACGGATGAGATGAGACACGGATGAGATGAGACACGGGAGAGATGAGACACGGATGAGATGAGACACGGGAGAGATGAGACACGGATGAGATGAGACACGGATGAGATGAGACACGGATGAGATGAGACACGGATGAGATGAGACACGGGAGAGATGAGACACGGATGAGATGAGACACGGGAGAGATGAGACACGGATGAGATGAGACACGGATGAGATGAGACACGGATGAGATGAGACACGGGAGAGATGAGACACGGGAGAGATGAGACACGGATGAGATGAGACACGGATGAGATGAGACACGGGAGAGATGAGACACGGGAGAGATGAGACACGGATGAGATGAGACACGGGAGAGATGAGACACGGATGAGATGAGACACGGATGAGATGAGACACGGGAGAGATGAGACACGGATGAGATGAGACACGGGAGAGATGAGACACGGGAGAGATGAGACACGGATGAGATGAGACACGGATGAAATGAGACACGGGAGAGATGAGACACGGATGAGATGAGACATGGGAGAGATGAGACACGAGAGAGATGAGACACGGGAGAGATGAGACACGGGAGAGATGAGACACGAGTGAGATGAGACACGGATGAGATGAGACACGGATGAGATGAGACACGGATGAGATGAGACACGGGAGAGATGAGACACGGATGAGATGAGACACGGGAGAGATGAGACACGGATGAGATGAGACACGGATGAGATGAGACACGGGAGAGATGAGACACGGGAGAGATGAGACACGGATGAGATGAGACACGGATGAGATGAGACACGGGAGAGATGAGACACGGGAGAGATGAGACACGGATGAGATGAGACACGAGTGAGATAAAACACGGGAGAGATGAGACACGAGAGAGATGAGACACGGGAGAGATGAGACACGGGAGAGATGAGACACGGGAGAGATGAGACACGAGTGAGATAAAACACGGGAGAGATGAGACACGAGTGAGATGAGACACGGGAGAGATGAGACATGCGAGAGGCTAGACATGGGAGAGATGAGACACGGGAAAGATGACACACGTTAGAGATGAGACACGGGAGAGATGAGACACGGGAGAGATGAGACACGGATGAGATGAGACACGGATGAGATGAGACACGGGAGAGATGAGACACGGATGAGATGAGACATGGGAGATATGAAACACGGGAGAGATGAGATTCGGGAGAGATGACACAGGAAACTGTATGTGTTACTGTTACTGTAGGTGATACTGTACTGTAGGAGCAATGGGCCGAATTTCAGAGCTTCGAGGGCCGCCTCTGGCCCGTGGGCCGGAGTTTGCCAACCCCTGCTATAGCACAATGTTCCAGTGAGCTCAGCAACAGCGGACCCCAGGACGACTGGGGTGGTGGAGGACAACGCGCCGTGGTCACGAAAGTCGAATTAACAATCGAAAAGTGCCCCACACCATTGATGCGAGCCGGCAGGCGGGATGGGACTTGCGCTAGGCCAGAATCCCCAACGGGGATTAAGATGAGAAGATTCTGCTAAATCGCATTTACCTCCCCGCTCGCTGGGCCGGTCTGAAAAAAATGTTGAACAATTTTTATGCAGTTTTTTCCGCTTCGAGTCAGTGAGTGGACAGAGGACTAAAATTTGACACTTGGCTGTCTGTAAAGTTGGACAGAATCTGCTTGTCACGCAACTGGCGTGTTGCAGAATATTCTAGAATGTTAAATATATTGCAGGGAAGACAAATCTATGCGATGAAGAAGGGCGACTGAGACTACGAGGGAGGGAGAGAGATGAGACAGGGGAAAGATGAGACAGGCGAGAGATGAGACATGCGAGAGATGAGACAGGGGAAAGATGAGACAGGCGAGAGATGAGACATGCGAGAGATGAGACAGGCGAGAGATGAGACAGGCGAGAGATGAGACAGGGGAGAGATGAGACAGGGGAAAGATGAGACAGGCGAGAGATGAGACATGCGAGAGATGAGACAGGCGAGAGATGAGACAGGCGAGAGATGAGACAGGCGAGAGATGAGACAGGGGAGAGATGAGACAGGCGAGAGATGAGACATGCGAGAGATGAGACAGGGGAGAGATGAGACAGGCGAGAGATGAGACATGCGAGAGATGAGACAGGCGAGAGATGAGGCAGGCGAGAGATGAGACAGGGGAGAGATGAGACAGGCGAGAGATGAGACATGCGAGAGATGAGACAGGCGAGAGATGAGACAGGCGAGAGATGAGACAGGCGAGAGTTGAGACAGGGGAGAGATGAGACAGGCGAGAGATGAGACAGGCGAGAGTTGAGACAGGCGAGAGTTGAGACAGGGGAGAGAGATGAGACATGGGAGATATGAAGCACGGGAGAGATGAGATTCGGGAGAGATGAGACAGAGGAGAGATGAGACACGGAAGAAATGGGATACGGGAGAGATGAGACAGGGGAGAGAGATGAGACAGAAGAGATTAGGCAGGAGAGATGAGACAGAGGAGAGATGAGACAGATATGTTGTCTCATAATGTCGGAAAAGTTTACCAATTGTTAAGGGTAGCAAAGGGTTTTTTGTCTAGTTTCTTTTGTGCAGGAGTATTTGTGATGAGCAGCCACCCTGGATCAGGATCCGCCAATTAATTTGTTACTTCAAATGAAAGCCGACTTTTTTAAATAGAATCTTTGAAGACAGAACAGATTTAGTGGGAATTTGCGAATCTGAGCGCGGTAAGAAAAGTATTCCTATTTTGATAAAGAGGATTATCTCCCATAAAAAGTGAAACTCTCAACAGCGAACGATAAGTCGCCTCCCCACCTAGCGACAAGAATATTTCCCAAGCCACACACAAAACAGCCGTGGAGATGCGGGATTTGCGAAACGGGAGGGGATATTTCGAGGACAGATAATCCAGTGACGCAGCTGCAATCCGGCAGTCGGGAGCCTTCGGGATTCAAGATTAGTTTCTTACAGAAACAATCCCACAAGGGCCCGGGAGATGCCGAGTCCCGACGCGCTCATAAAAAAATGGGGAAATCTTGAAGTATCTCATTTTTCCCGACTCAACCTCTCAGGCGACCCTCCGCCCCCAGCCAGTTGGAGCATCGGAGGAAGAATATGAAGAAAAAAATCCAATCGCAGAAGAGACAAAGAAACGAACAACTTAGCTTTGGGAAGGAGGCCGATATTTTTCAGGGGGGATTTGGGGCGTCATAATGTCGAAATTTATGGGGACCAATTTTCGCTAAGCATTATTTGATTCCTATCTTAGGCTTCGTTAGAGAAAGGAGGCTGACCATCTAAGAGGCTAATAGTAAAGCTTGAGTTTTATTCTCTCACTTCGTTGAGTCTTCGTCTCCTACAAAAAGGGTAGAGATTTAATTTCTAGCTTGAGAGCCAATGCAACTGTGAGCTCATCTCGGGTCAATGAGTTAAGGATCAAAGAGTGGGAGCTAAATTAAAAATATATACGTAACGAATATTTATTACAGGCTATAATCCTAATCTGTGGCTAAATATTTTATGTTCCCAATCATATCTATGGAATTTATAGCGTGGAAATTTCAGAAATTTATGGCGAAAGCTTTCCATTCATTGTGCCGAAACTTCCCTAGAAGTTTGGGAGGATTCCGTGTTGCTATGTGGAAGTTTCCGTGTTGTTGTGTGGAAGTTTCCGTGTTGCTATGTGGAAGTTTCCGTGTTGTTTTGTGGAAGTTTCCGTGTTGCTATGTGGAAGTTTCCGTGTTGCTATGTGGAAGTTTCCGTGTTGCTATGTGGAAGTTTCCGTGTTGCTATGTGGAAGTTTCCGTGTTGCTATGTGGAAGTTTCCGTGTTTTTGTGTAAGTATCCGTGTTGCAATGTGGAAGTTTCCGTGTTGTTTTGTGTAAGTATCCGTGTTGTTTTGTGGAAGTTTCCGTGTTGTTTTGTGTAAGTATCCGTGTTGTTTTGTGGAAGTTTCCGTGTTGTTTTGTGTAAGTATCCGTGTTGTTTTGTGGAAGTTTCCGTGTTGTTTTGTGTAAGTATCCGTGTTGATGTGTGGAAGTTTCCGTGTTGTTTATTAGAAGTTTCCGTGTTGATGTGTGGAAGTTTCCGTGTTGATGTGTGGAAGTTTCCGTGTTGTTTTGTAGAAGTTTTCACTTCAGGTTTTCCCGAATCCTAATGTCGTGATCTCCATACTTGATGCAGGAAATAATATTTTGTCTTCTGCTGAGATAAATTAAATAGGAAATTAGTTTGCTGACGACGGAGAAGGGGAAAGGAATGAAAGAAAGATCCTCTCACAACCCGATTTGTTTTGCAACGTCTTAAAATGGTACGAAATTGAATTCTGGTATTCCTCTTAGAAATGTTTTTCTTATCCGTGTAACTTCCCCTAACTTCTCTATCCAAGTCTTTTGGTTGATATTTTATAACGCTTTTTTCTTACAGTGCAACCCAAATGAGCCTTACAGAGACTGTCTGAAACTGCCAGAAACTAAAATGAACAGGGATCTTCTGTAGGATCTATCTTCAAAAATAGGTCGCTTGTTAGCAGCATAAAACTGCCCAGTCACAGCCCAGAGCTATTTTTGCTCAGATAATTCTAGCCCGTAAAAATACCAGATTCCTTAAATCCGAAGATCTCAGAAAGTCCCAGTTCCCAGATTCTACAAATCCCAGATTCTACAAATCCCAGATTCTAAAAATCCCAGATTCTACAAATATCAGATTCTAAAAATCCCAGATTCTACAAATATCAGATTCTACAAATCCCAGATTCTATAAATCCCAGATTCTACAAATCCCAGATTCTACAAATCCCAGATTCTACAAATCCCAGATTCTAAAAATCCCAGATTCTACAAATGTCAGATTCTAGAAATCCCAGATCCAAATCCCAAGTTTTGTTCATGTGTCCCAGAACAGTGCAGTGTATAGCAATTTTCGGTTGACGACTCGATTGACCAAAATCCCAACGATCGAAATCCCAATCGTCGATAAAGAAGGCCGAAGCATTTTAAAAGACGCATTTTTAATCCCGCGGAGAAATTCAGGCCGGCGTTGAGAGTCGGCATTTTTCTGAAGAGGAGCAGAAGACCATTGCTAGCGGACGAGCAAACAGCCCAACTGCACCCCTCTCTCAACAAGCAAGCCAGACACTCAGCCCAACAACACTTACTCTACTTGAGGTTGAAGTCGTCCCCCCTCACCGCTCTCCCAGTCGTGTCAGACACGAATAAGAATGTTAGAATCTTCAAGTCTTCAACGATTCTTATGGTCCCAGCGGTAGCTCAGGCAAAGTCGAAAGAAGCGAATTTCGGATCGAAGCGTCAAAACCCAGCCCTGCCTAGCCCTGCCCAATTCGCAACTGTTTCACACGAATCGCTGAGGGGCGGACGCGTTGTTTTCAAGGCCATGTTTTTTTGTTCAAGAAAATATATGTCCTTCTGTATTGGCGGGGCGGCATTCACGCAGTTTGAGGGCGTGATCCCCCTGTAGTTTTTTTCGATCTCACATTTTTAACTTCCATGGTGAAGAAAGACTGAAGCAGCAACAGCAGCTGCCGGGCTCGCACGACTGGGTGAAGTCTTGGCAGCATGCAGGCGGTGACATTAGTGGCTGCAGGGACTGGGTTTGCAGGGACAAGAGAGCAAGTTTTATTGCGGGGTGGGGGATTCATGAGTAAACTCGTGTAAACTCATGAGCAGCTAGCTCTTCCTCCTCCCGCTGATTTTTCCTCCCAGTCCTTTCCCAAATCCCAAAGCGACAACTGCCGTTTCCCCGACCCACCGGCCTGGGTACCCCTAAAGCTGTCTTGTCGGTCCGCTCTCAATGACGTGTTTGTCTTTAATTTCGGGCGGGAAATATTCAAATCTGCTCCTCTCGAGCAGAGAGCTGGAGCGAACTCAGAGGAGGTCGGTAGAGGGTCATTCCGCAGCGGGGTGGGGTATTCAGAGTGCCTCCTCTGTTTGCTCAACTTAAAGAAGGGAAAAAGCGGCCGGCAGTAGCTTAAGAAGACAGCGCCATGAATTTCCACTTTGGCTTAAATTATTCTTGAATGTTTTGCTTTACCAGACAGTTCAAATCCAAAGGACTGCGTTTACCGTACTCCAATCTGCAATCCGGATCTTAAAAAATACTTACCAATAAGCCAGGTTTCTCCTGTCCTGCGTTGACACTTTTTTTAAAGTCCACAATGCAGCTCATGCGTGGGCCCTTCTTCTGTGAAGAAGCTAGCTCTCTTCACATTCAATGTACATCCCAGTCAAGCATTCACACTGTCCTTTCTACCCCTGGAACACCCACCTCACTCCCAGCCGACCACTCAGTCCTAAAGTTTGCGTCCCACTCAATGTACATTCCAATCAAGGCGTCACGTCATCCTTTCTTTCTACCCTGAACACCCACCTCACTTCTAAATTCAGACTCCCCGTCGTAACGTTACGAGCATTCTATCGCACCACTGTCACGTCTGCAATTGTCACGAGATGAAAACTTTCTACAAAATCATTCTACCAAGATGAAAAAAATTATAATATTCAATGCCATTGCAGAAAAGAAAGCCGGAAAATATCATAGCAGCGCAAGCAACCAAGATGCTGCTGTTATTGCTGCTGCTGATGGTTCTAGCCCTATCTCCTGAGCTTTCTTCATCAACAGGCGTGATGCTGCACAAGACGTTGAGCTTTGAAGAAAAAAAGCCAGCCGGAACCTTAATTGGCAACCTGAGCGAGCCGCTGAGCCGCTACCTAACTGACACAGAACTGGCTAACGTCACCCTGACTCAGCTGTCCTCGAACCAGCCAGTAGCGCGCATATTCCCCATCCGTCAGGACGGCAGAATCTACACTGGCCGGCTTCTAGACCGTGATCGGCTGTGCGATTCAGACGGCCTGTGCTGTGAGCCGAACATGCGACAGGTAGGTGACTTGGCGGTGTGCGAGTTCAAGCAGCTGGTGATCGCCACGCACAGCGGCGGCTCGGCAATAACACTGGAGCTGACTCTGCAGCTGCAAGATCTCAACGATCATGCCCCGGCCTTCTCCAGCGACAAGTACATTGTGCTCTTCCGAGAGACCGATCAGACTGAGCAGTCGGTGCCGCTTAAGCTGGCGTCTGACGCCGACTGGGGCCGCAACGGCATCGTTAACTATCGTCTGAGCGAGCACAGCGACTTCTTTAAACTGCATAAGGTGCCCAAGGGTGACAAGATCATCGAGCTGCAGCTGGTCAACCGGCAGCCGCTCGACCGCGAGTCCAAGACCTGGCATGGCCTGAACCTGATAGCCGAGGACGGCGGCAGGCAGACTGGCACCACCTTTATCAACGTCACCATTGAAGACGTAAACGACTGCAGCCCGGAGTTCGTCAACGGCAGCGAGGTGACGATTGACCTGTTGGAGGACACCCGCGAGCGCTCCATCGTGGCGAGCGTTTCAGCCAAAGACAGGGACGAGGGCCAGAACGGCAGGGTGAGCTATCGACTGCGTCAGCCGCAGTCCGGACAGTCCGCGGCGCCGCAGTTCGGAGTTGACCCGTACACTGGCCGAATCTGGTTGTATCGGCGCCTTACCTTCTGGCCACAGCGGCCAGTCAGCAACTGGCACGACCTCACGATAGTCGCTTACGACCATGGCTTGCCAAGCCGGTCAGCCGAAATTAACGTGCGCATTCGCGTCATTGACGTGAATAACCACGCGCCCAGCATCAACGTGCAGAGTCTCCAGTCCAGCTCGGTAGGTAGCGCAGCTTCCATGGAGCAGCCTGTGGTCCACGTGTTGGAAAATAAGCATTACGGCGATCAGAGGCCGATCGCATCGCTGCACGCGCAGGATCAGGACGACGCTGAAAATGGACGCGTCCGATGCGACCTGAAGTCAGGTGGAGATCGTCGCTTTGGCCTGCAGCTCATCAGCCAGCTGAAAACTGGCGACTGTCTTTATCATCTGCTGGCTCTGCAAACCTTCGATCGAGAGGTCGCGCCCCGACAAACCGTCACAGTGGAATGCAGCGACCACGGGCAGCCGCCGCAGCGTCGTGAGCTCACGATCCGCATCGAGGTAGACGATGTGAACGACTCTCCTCCGGTCTGGCCGTCCGCGTCGGCCCTGACGCTCACGGTGCTCGAGAACCGGCCGCCCGGGACGCCCCTCGGCTTTGCCCGCGCCCACGACGCCGACGCCGGGCCGAACGCCGTCATCGAATATCGGCTGGAGCCGCCCGAGGTTCAGGCCGACCTGGCCATCGACCCAGCAACTGGCCAGCTCACCACGATTCGCTCGTTCGACCGGGAGACGCAGGCCATCCTGAAGTTCCACATAGTGGCAGTGAACCCAGCACCTCCGGGTTTGACTGCCACCACAGAGGCCAGCCTTCGGGTGCTGGACGAGAACGACAATGGTCCGGTTGTAGCGGAGGGCACACCGAGTTCGGTGACAGTGTCGGAGGACGCCCCAATCGGCTGGATCGTCATCCGCATCAATGCCACAGACGCTGACGAAGGTCCGCACCGTTTCCATTTCAGTGTAAAAAGCGAAGCCGGCAGCGGTCGCGGTGGCGGCGGAGGAGCTGAGAAATTCGTCGCTCGCGACAACGGAGAAATCGATCTAGCCTCGTCACTTGATCGAGAGCTGGAGGCTGAGCACCGACTTCTCATCAGCGTAACCGACTCCGGCCTACCAAGCAGGCGGACTGAGTTTCAGCTGACTGTGCTTGTCGGCGACGTGAACGACTCGCCACCAAGGTTCGTATTTCCGCCGGCGGAGACTCCGGGAAGGCCGCCGCATCAGGTGAACATATCCGTTGCTCAGGTGCCTGGCAATCCAGTGGCAACGATCATCGCCCACGATGATGACATCGGCCAGAATGGAAACGTCACATATAGACTGCTGCCATCATCAGCTGAACCAGCTTCCGCATCGTCATCAGCGAAGTTAGCATCCGGCGGTGAGCCTGCTGACTTTGCCGATTACTTTAACTTAGAGCCGCTTACCGGCAAGCTTCTTCTGCGTCGCCGACTTCCTACTAACGGCATCTCAGCCGACGGCTGCCTCGGCGGCGGCGGAGGTCGCCTGCTGCGGCTGGAGGCCTCAGATCAGGGCCAGCCGAAGAAGCTGCAGCGTGTGACCCAGCTGCGAATCTGCGCCGTCAGTGACGTTGGTGACCGCAGCGTCAGCGGCAACGGCGGGCCGTCTTTATCCGGGCAGGACGGACGAACCTGGTCTGGCGGAAGCGCCACCGGGCGCAACAACAACGGCGTCGGCGACGGCGGTGGCGGGGGCGTCTTCGGTAGCGGCGACTTGTCCAGCGCCATCGTGCTACTGACTGCCGGGCTGGCGATTCTGGTCCTCCTGGCGCTCATCCTGTCGGTAGTCTTCCTCATCGTTCGGCGACGAGCGGAGGCCGCCTCGGCCGCTTCTGCGAGGGCTGGCCTTGGAAGGGGTGAGTGAGGCTGAGGCTCGGGTTGATGTCGGGTGAGTGAGGCTGAGGCTCGTGTTGATTTCGAGTGAGTGAGGCTGAGGCTCGGGTTGATGTCGGGTGAGTGAGGCTGAGGCTCGGGTTAATGTCGAGTGAGTGAGGCTGAGGCTCGGGTTGATGTCGGGTGAGTGAGGCTGAGGCTCGGGTTGATGTCGAGTGAGTGAGGCTGAGGCTCGGGTTGATGTCGGGTGAGTGAGGCTGAGGCTCGGGTTGATGTCGAGTGAGTGAGGCTGAGGCTTGGGTTGATGTTGGGTGTGTGAGGCTGAGGCTCGGGTTGATGTCGAGTGAGTGAGGCTGAGGCTCGGGTTGATGTCGGGTGAGTGAGGCTGAGGCTCGGGTTGATGTCGAGTGAGTGAGGCTGAGGCTTGGGTTGATGTTGGGTGTGTGAGGCTGAGGCTCGGGTTGATGTCGAGTGAGTGAGGCTGAGGCTCGGGTTGATGTCGGGTGAGTGAGGCTGAGGCTCGGGTTGATGTCGGGTGAGTGAGGCTGAGGCTCGGGTTGATGTCGAGTGAGTGAGGCTGAGGCTCGGGTTGATGTCGAGTGAGTGAGGCTGAGGCTCGGGTTGATGTCGAGTGAGTGAGGCTGAGGCTCGGGTTGATGTCGAGTGAGTGAGGCTGAGGCTCGGGTTGATGTCGAGTGAGTGAGGCTGAGGCTCGGGTTGATGTCGAGTGAGTGAGGCTGAGGCTCGGGTTGATGTCGGGTGAGTGAGTCTGAGGCTCGGGTTGATGTCGGGTGAGTGAGGCTGAGGCTCGGGTTGATGTCGAGTGAGTGAGGCTGAGGCTCGGGTTGATGTCGAGTGAGTGAGGCTGAGGCTCGGGTTGATGTCGAGTGAGTGAGGCTGAGGCTCGGGTTGATGTCGAGTGAGTGAGGCTGAGGCTCGGGTTGATGTCGAGTGAGTGAGGCTGAGGCTCGGGTTGATGTCGAGTGAGTGAGGCTGAGGCTCGGGTTGATGTCGAGTGAGTGAGGCTGAGGCTCGGGTTGATGTCGAGTGAGTGAGGCTGAGGCTCGGGTTGATGTCGAGTGAGTGAGGCTGAGGCTCACTGAAGGAATAAGAAGAACAAGTCCTTAGAGGCTTTGTAGGTCTTCTTGGCAAGCAGGGCGAGTGATGTGAATTAGGCTTGAAAATTGTGCAGTCTTAGTCTAGTGCCTCATGAGACTAGGACAGTCCAGTGTATTTGAGTTCAGCTCAAGTCGAGATCGAAGTGGCGGGGTTTGAGTCGCGCCGACACCTTGCAATTGAAGGCGGGGATAATATAGATAACGAAGCGGTGACTATTCTCAAGCGAGAATTTCAAGAGTTGAGGAACTCAACTGGGCACATTTCTCAAGTGATCTTTCACATGCCGGCTTTAGGCTTAACTGAGTGCACGGGTTGCTAACTGTATGCTAAATGAGACAATTTTCCCTTAGGGGATCTGGTTGCAGTGGAAAATACTGATTTTTCTACTCTTTAGTGGCGTTCAGAAGGAACGAGCGGTGGATAGCTAATCTAGCCTCAAATATCACAATTTTACTGATGACTGTAAATAAGTCAGTCTTTGCCTACCTGGCTTATCTTGCCCATCATTGCCTGATTGTTCGCTTACTGCGTGTTGCTGTTCAACAAAAAATATGTAGAGCCATTTTAGATCGAGAAATATTTTTCTGTGAATTAACCAGAGGAACAATGGAAAATAATTGGCTAATCTGTTATTCCGATCTGACTACACAGAGAAAGTGGGGGTCTTGAAGCATGGTGTTTCGCTCCTCGTCTCAGCTGCCTGTTGCGCAAGATGGCACTGCTGAGATAGTGCGCTCGATGGAGCCGACAATTTGGAGGAAAAAAATGAAGCAAATAATGTGTCCCAGTGAGTCTTTGTCTGAGTCTCATTGGTGCGGAGCTCGTAACTAGATCAGGGCAGCAGAGCTTTCATAGAAAAATCTCATTGCCTCTTGTCAGAACCATCGCTTGCTTGTTATAATGCTTTATATGCTTATTCATTGAACGGATTAGGAGATTTGTCTGAAAGAATCTCAAATTTTTCTGAAAATCTAATCAACTTGCCATGTTCGTTACAAAATGGTATTTTATGAGTAGAACTTGTAAAATAATTATTCGCCTGAGAAGTTGGAAACTGGAAAACTGGAACTCGACTAGAAAAATCTAATCAGTTTTCAATATGTTCGATAATTTTTAACACATGCTAAACCGTGTTCTGATTAATAAATATTTTTTCCTAACATGTTATTTCCTTGCCAATCATCTGTCACAAAATCACAGATCTCCCAGGACTGGCGGCCAAGAACAGCGACCTGTTCAGCTATGACCCCATCGGAAAGCTGTCGGGACATAATCAGCTGACAAGCTTGCACGGATATCCTGCACAGTCCATGGTTAGTGGAGTCTGTGTACTTACCTAAAAGCACGAATCAAAGCACCCTTCCCAGCACCCATCCAGGCACCCACCCATCCAGGCACCCATCCAACCAGGCACCCATCCAACCAGGCACCCACCCATCCAGGCACCCACCCCTCCAGGCACCAACCCATCCAGGCACCCACCCACCCACACATCACCCATCATTCATCAAGGCACATCACCCATCATTCATCCAGGCACATCACCCATCATTCATCCAGGCACCTCACATATCATTCATCCAGGCACCTCACCCATCATTCATCCAGGCAAATCACCCATCATTCATCCAGGCACCTCACCCATCATTCATCCAGGCACCTCACCCAGAGCCCAAACCCTAAATGCCGCATCCTCTACATACCCTTCTAGCGATAAGTGATTATGATAGGGTTCTGACAGCAATACCCTGACACCCAGCGTCGCCACATCGTCTTTGCAGCACATGTCGCTAAGCAAGAATCGTCGAAAACGACCCCTGGAGCTGGAGCAATTGGAGCTTGAATCCAGCGAGAAGATGCTGACTTCAGCAACTGCCAGTCGGCCCGACGTTGCACAGGGGGCATCAGTAGACACCATGCGAAGAGGCACAGATCCTGGTGAGGCACAGGGTTTGATTGGACATTGTATGGACTACCTTATTTCAACCTAATCAAATGTATCTAGCCTTACTCTGTCCGTTCAATCCGTTAGGATTTCTTGATCATCGCAGCTTCTACGCGTCGGCTAGTCACTCAGATGAAAACCTGTTCAGGGATATAGGATTAGCCTCTAGCGGGTCGGCTACCACACAGCGCCGACTAAAGTCCCTGCAGCAACAGCAGCAGCAGCAGCGGCGGCAAAGGCAGCAGCAGCAGCAGCAGCAGCAGGGAGACAATAGGCAATACCCAGCTGACACGTACAGCATTCCAATGCCACCGCTTTTAACAAGCTCAGTGCTGGTTCCAACTGCGGGTTCCCGCGATCAGTTGCGCTCGCAACAGCAACAGCAGCAGCAGCAGGGGCCAATGAACTACACGCAGCTCAACAGTC
Source organism: Macrostomum hystrix (assembly GCA_950097015.1). Lineage (NCBI taxonomy): Eukaryota > Metazoa > Platyhelminthes > Macrostomidae > Macrostomum > Macrostomum hystrix. The sequence continues at coordinate 7,021,797 of CATNEN010000025.1, read as the reverse complement.
TTACTCAACTTCCGATTGGTGGAGCAGGCCATGCCATTGTTGATTACGCGAACCCGATAACAACAGGGGCGACTATAGGCAAGAGGGCGCGACTGCCCTACGATCACGTGAGCGACGTGTGAAACTTCGCTGACCTCGACATTTTGCTATATCGACCGCTGATTGGCTAGCGCCAGTGCGTACACTGAAAACTAACATAACACTAAAACACAAAGCATTAACCCCTTACCACACTCTCCGTTCTGATTTGTTGCCGATAGCTCGGTCATTTTCAATCCACCCCAAATGTCTGCCCCACGAGGCTTCTCGACACTTGCCAGTGCGTCACGTGACCTTAGCAAAATGGAGCTACAGATGCGGTTTCGCATAACACTTGCCAGTGCATCACGTGACCTTCGCAAAATGGAGCTACAGATGCGGTTTCACATAACACTTGCCAGTGCATCACGTGACCTTAGCAAAATGGAGCTACAGATGCGGTTTCACATAACACTTGCCAGTGCATCACGTGACCTTAGCAAAATGGAGCTACAGATGCGGTTTCACATAACACTTGCCAGTGCGTCACGTGACCTTAGCAAAATGGAGCTACAGATGCGGTTTCACATAATTTTCCCGAATAAACCAAAATGCGCAGCCTTCAAGTTTGCAAGGGCTTGAGCTTTCTTTTTCGTGAAATTAGGCTTAACTAATTTGTTGTACTAATTTAATCAAACCAAAATATGTAATTATTTGTTATTATTTTCCTAACATCCGCATCGAGCTTAAAGACATCGAATTTTTTTAAACTCCTCTCCTTGCGTCTTGTCATTAAAGTAAATTTCCACTTGTACACTTGTATTCTGTCTAAACAATTTAGCAAAATGTTATTTTCATGTCAAATATTACAGGGCTACTTACAAAATGGGTATTATTAAGCCACTGTAAGTCTTTAACTGTAAGTTAAAGATCACATGTTTTTGGGTACTTTGTCTAATTAATGCACTTACGAAGTGTACAGAATTATTGTTAATATGATACATCAAGTCTGTTGTTATTCCCAAGTATTTGTTGTGTCTTCTTTTTATAAATGTATATTCTGAAATATATTGCGTATTATTTTATAAACTATCAACTATAGAGCAGACGCTTAAAGTGAATGTGCTGTTTGGTCCAATACGAGTATTAGCTCAATTTGACTAGGAAATGATATATCAGCTGAATGTGAAGCACATTTCGAAATCTTGGTATACAGTAACTCAAGTGTATCACCAATAAGAACTAGTAGGGTTACAATTTGCCTACAGAACGGTCATATGTCAACCAAATGAGAATGACTATAGCTAAGTGGGCGAATGAGGTGAAAACTTAAAATAAAATTAAATTTCATTAAATTATAAACATTTTTGTGCATGCTAGCTCACCACATCACCCATCCTCCATCATTCATCCAGGCACATCACCCATCATTTATCCAGGCACCTCACCCATCATTCATCCAGGCACATCACCCATCATTCATCCAGGCACATCACCCATCATTCATCCAGGCACATCACCCATCATTCATCCAGGCACCTCACATATCATTCATCCAGGCACATCACCCATCATTCATCCAGGCACCTCACATATCATTCATCCAGGCACATCACCCTTCACCATCATTCATCCAGGCACATCACCCTTCACCATCATTCATCCATGCACATCACCCATCATTCATCCAGGCACATCACCCATCATTCATCCAGGCACCCCACATATCATTCATCCAGGCACATCACCCATCATTCATCCAGGCACATCACCCATCATTCATCCAGGCACCCCACATATCATTCATCCAGGCACATCACCCATCATTCATCCAGGCACATCACCCATCATTCATCCAGGCACATCACCCATCATTCATCCAGGCACCTCACATATCATTCATCCAGGCACATCACCCATCATTCATCCAGGCACATCACCCATCATTCATCCAGGCACATCACCCATGATTCATCCAGGCACATCACCCATCATTCATCCAGGCACATCACCCATCATTCATCCAGGCACATCACCCATCATTCATCCAGGCACATCACCCATCATTCATCCAGGCACATCACCCATCATTCATCCAGGCACATCACCCATCATTCATCCAGGCACCTCACCCATCATTCATCCAGGCACATCACCCATCATTCATCCAGGCACCTCACATATCATTCATCCAGGCACATCACCCATCATTCATCCAGGCACATCACCCATCATTCATCCAGGCACATCACCCATCATTCATCCAGGCACATCACCCATCATTCATCCAGGCACATCACCCATCATTCATCCAGGCACCTCACCCATCATTCATCCAGGCACATCACCCATCATTCATCCAGGCACCTCACCCATCATTCATCAAGGCACATCATCCATTATTCATCCAGGCACATCACCCATCATTCATCCAGGCACCTCACATATCATTCATCCAGGCACATCACCCATCATTCATCCAGGCACCTCACCCATCATTCATCCAGGCACATCACCCATCATTCATCCAGGCACATCACCCATCATTCATCCAGGCACATCACCCATCATTCATCCAGGCACCTCACATATCATTCTTCCAGGCACATCACCCATCATTCATCCAGGCACCTCACATATCATTCATCCAGGCACATCACCCATCATTCATCCAGGCACCTCACCCATCATTCATCCAGGCACCTCACCCATCATTCACCAGGCACCTCACCCATCATTCATCCAGGCACCTCACCCATCATTCATCCAGGCACCTCACATATCATTCATCCAGGCACATCACCCATCATTCATCCAGGCACCTCACATATCATTCATCCAGGCACATCACCCATCATTCATCAAGGCACATCACCCATCATTCATCCAGGCACCTCACCCATCATTCATCCAGGCACCTCACCCATCATTCACCAGGCACCTCACCCATCATTCACCAGGCACCTCAGCTAACAGCTAAGGAGCACACGAAGCTGTAAGTTCCAGTTCAGCCAACTGTGACGTTATCGGCTGCACCATGTTTTGAAGTTGTGTGCATTGATGTGTGGATCGTGCCGACCGCACCCACATTCGACACTGACTGTTGTTCACGGAGTCTTGGATGTTTAATAATCCAGAAATTCAGCTACGCAATAGCGATGCAATATTAGAGATAAGCTGCTTTGTTTAAACTGCTCGCGCACTGTCTGCATATCTTGCCATGGCTTAAAATGCTGGCTAGACTTGCTATCGAGGTCCCACATCCATGCACAGGAGCTTTGTATTATGAACCAACTGCAACGAAGCCCGCATATCACATGCACCCAGGAGTTATGCGCGTATGCGGCGCCTGAAAATCAATCAGTCAGATATCGGGGCCAAGATCCATAACTTGATTTGCGAATGATATAGCTTCATATGCGGCTGTCTATCGTGAGAAGCTCTCCTCGATCTATTCAACCTCGATGCAAAATAGCTTTGTGCTTTAGTTTATAAAAATATATCTCCGTGGTTTGATCTCACTTTCGGTGACTCTGCAGCTGGGTTTGACATGTCTCTTTATGCAAAACCTGGCATGATCGCTATTATATACACTGGAATGAGCGATGATTCATCGTCAGAAAGTTTATGCATTTCAAAATGTTAATTGTCTATTTAATTCGATTCAGTTGGAATAGTGTGTTGTCTTTCTTGGAGTGTAACGGTGTAAATTCTAGGAAATCTGACAAGTATTTCAGATTGTAATATAATTATTGCCTCGTTGTATATATATTACTCGTCATTCTCTTTTTCAGCGTCGCCTCAAGCGTAAATTCTCGTCACTTCCGTTTAAGGACTATTCAAATTCTAGAGCTTTACTGCTAGTAGCTATTGATGCTCGCTTTTCTTAAAATGGCTTTTTCGACGGTCTTTTTACAGTTCAACAATCCGACGTCGGCAGACTTACCGCGTTAAGCGACGTCGATGGAAAGTAGAAAATTATGCGTCCAGAAGACGTTCTCGGCTGAAGTTTGACGTTTTAGGCTGATTCTGAGTCTTTATATACGTTTTTTATAGTTTTTTCTGAGTATTGAATGTTTTCGCGTAGCTTTTTTTCGTTTTGTCAGACTTCGTCGGCCTAATGGTATAAATTCCGAATTTGCCCAATATCTACGTCGCTGGACGTCGTTAAACTTCGCTGGGAAAGCCGGCTGATGTCGGATTGTTACTGCTCAAGCGCAGCTAACTGAAGAATGAACTTATTTGCTGATTTTGTCCGTCAGATAACAATTACTACGAGTAAAGAAGAAGCAGCTCGCTATCCGTTCGATAGGGGCACCAGCTTGTGTGTATCCCCCAGTGAGTTTCGCTACGAGCAAGGCGGTTGTGCGGGGTATGCCAGGGACTTATAATTCAAAGATCATTAATTTAAGTCTCCTCTAAACCGCTTAAACGGGGCTCACAGAAGTGGCCGTTGAACGCCATACAGCTAAGCAGAAAAGCGCGATTGAGTGCGGACTGATCAGACTTTATTTTTTGTTGCGCCTTGTATTTGGCTGTTCTGTCTCCCACGTTCTCTTGCACAAAAATGTAAATAGCGTAAATAACTGATTAGCGGACACTCACTTACGAGCGTACATAGAACTGAGACTTCATGACGGATGTGCCATTATTTGATCTGGTCTGCTTACTTTTGGTCAGAAGATGAAACGATGCAAGGAACATGAAAGTGGCTACTAAAAATGCTCTTCTTTCGTCATTTTGTCTTTTGTCGAAAGGAAATTCTTCAAACCTATCATTAAAAAATGTTTTAATCTAGTATTTTGTCCACTTAAATTTTGTACTCATGCACTGACCTTTTTTCTAAGGACCACTGTGTAGAAAGAGTAAAAAGCACCAGTGCGTGGGTGGCCACTCACCTTCCTTATTGACCACCAGTAAGGGTAATGTTTGAATTATTTTTTCAATTGTTTGTAATTTTGACGTTTTCCGTCTAACGAGGGTATTTTAGCGTGAATTCAAATGTCCCGATCGTGAAACAGCATATTAATTCAATGGTCTGATGAATCCACTCTCGGAGTCAGACGTTCTAGGTGGCCATAGTCCATAGAGATAGCCTCGTTCCGTTCCACTCCGTAGCCTGCTAGAGTTTGCTTGAAAGGCACCGTCGTTGGCATGAATTTCATTAGATTTTGATTAGATTTCATGAATGACAGCCAAATTGTCGTCATTTATTTTATCAAGACCAGTCGCCTCCTGCTGCTGCTACATGCTAAATGCAGGCATGTTATTGTCTTGATAATAAAAGCCCTTTTGCTATGATTACTCTATGCTTTAGAAAAAGTATGGCTTGCTTTTGATACTGGCAAATTATATTCATCCATACTAATATTAACTATGCCTCGTGGTTCGGGATTGTTGTTTTGTATAATATTTTTTATCTATGTATTTATATAGGCTTATTTCAGTTTTTAATTACTTTTTGCCAATAATTGACTGTTAAAGAATTAAATCCATGACCATTTAAAGAATTAGGATTCAGGAGCCACATGCCAAAGCAGCCACTTGACAAAAAACACAATTCACAACAGCCACACATGTTAAGGCTGCAATTACAAATAATAATAATAACTGTCTCTAAATATCCATTATTAGGCCAATAATTAGGAATGGGCCTAAGGAGAAAAGTGTCAGGCTATAATATTTAATAATTACAATATTTATACGTTAGCGACATTTTACTACACTGTAAAAACTGCTAACCTCACTGCAGGGTAATGTGTTGTGTTGCCATTACGGTCCCAGGTCATTTCGGTGACAAGACATTTCGGTGACAGTCATTTCTGTGACACAATTGGTCAGATTGGTGACAACTATTTTTGCACCTAAATAGGCCTATGCTAAAAAAACAGCCTTCCATTTTAACTAGGCATATGCACACATATAAAATATAAATTAAATAATGCTAAAAGTATTAATAAGAAGCTGCATTGCTCTTTTTAAGTCTGGGTTTTACTTTAAATGAGTTAAATTATTAAATTATTTAATGAGTAGTCAATAGTTTCAATAGTTAGGCCCCTATTCGTTCCTAATTAAATGTGTATAATAATCATTTTTCAAGTTTTGGATTGACAAGGCGAGTGAGGCTTTAAGCAGCTGCTAGATCGTGGAAGGCTGTTTTCTCAGCAAAAATTTAGGTGAAAAAATAGTTGTCACCAAAATGACCAATTGTGTCACCGAAATGACTGTCACCGAAATGTCTTGTCACCGAAATGACCTGGGACCGCCATTACTATGCAGTAAAGTTAGCGGTTTTTACCGCGCGGTAAAATGTTGCTAACATATATTTATATATATACACCCAATAAGCAAAAATTGGCTTTCTTTTCGAATCATTTGTTAAACAGTTTTTCTGAACAAATTCATTTCAAAGCAAAAACATTTGGAATTCATTTTGAAACAATGGGAATCAATAAAACAATTGGAAACAATGATATGATGAGTGTCAAATGTCTTATCCAAATTCTGCAAGATCTAGTGTTAAAATTCAGTAGGGGTTATAATAAGAGTTGGATCCACAATAAATGACAGTGCTGCCTCCTGGCATAGGCCTAGTGTTATTCGACATTAAGTGTGTCTTAGTTAATGGTAGAAGATTATCAGAGCATGTTAGTAGAATGCAGATATGCTAATACTTCTCTCCTCACTAACTAGCTCATCCCTTTTGGCCATAGACATTCCTAAGCATGTCAACCATTTTGCTTTTATCACCCAACTGCACTAAAAATTTGCCACAGACAAGTTCCTCAGAACCCCAGATTGCCAGAAGCAGCCCCAGTTTGTTAAGTGCAAAAAAGCAACCTTAACAATCGAAATGCTAAGTCATTGCATCAATTTGAAATGAAACTTTTCAGAAAAGCTGTTTAACAAATGATTTTTAGAATTGCCCAAAAATTTATGCTTATTTACACTTTAAAGCCATACAATTCTCTGCAAAAATGTTCTGAAAGCCAGTTTATTTTAATAGGGTATAGCCTATTAGTGGCATATTTACTTTAATATATTTCACAAATTGTTCAGTGGGTTTTTTGTTTGAACTAGGAGCAATTGTTCATCATTATCATAAAGACATAGTAATTATACGTATATATAAATATAGCCTATTCTTTATGTGGCTATTGTGTTAGTGCTATCTGGTCATTTAAACTTAATATTAATAGGCATTGTAGTGGTTGTTAAGTTAGTTCTTTTATGAGGGATTTGGCTTATAGGCCACCTTCTAGACTATGGCATGTGGGAAATGTTTTTATACCTGTTTAAGTTGCATGCCCCCACAGTGCAGATCATGCTAAGTGCACACCTGAATGTCTCAAACAAATCTCAGAATGTATTCCAGCAACAAATGTATGCATATCAAGGCACTACAACTGTGGAAAGTTAAAACCCAGAAAAGTCCATCCATAGATAGACAGGCACCAACTTAAATTTCTGAGTCCCATTTTATGTGAATCAGACTCATTCTCACCAATTTCACTACTAAATTTATTAATATCAAGATCATCAACATCTTTATTATGATTCTTGATGAAGTAGCTGGTGTTACTAAGATTTAGATAGGTATTAAGATATTACTAAGATATTAAGGACATTTATTGTAGGATTTTAGTAGTACCAGAATAATGGCAGAATGTAACATTCTAATCTTGAACACATTCGGAAAATAAAGAATCTAATAATCATATGTTTTAACAAACAATACAAATTAGAAGTACATGTAAGAAGCAATGATTAAGAAAATTATTTTGCTACAATATTTTAATGGCTTCCTTTTTGCACAAATATTAAAAAATGTAAACAAAGTTAAGTTGTTGAATTGACTCAGACATGGCAATGCCACAACAATGCACACTAACATGCCAATTGTCAAGGCTAGGGGTGTTCTTATTGTATACAATAGCACAACTTGGCAGTTGTCTAGTGGACTTAAAAGGACAGTGTAGGAACTTGGCCATGCTCTCATTCATGAATACATCTAGTAGCTCCCTCAGCTCCTTACAGAAATTACTCTTAAAGGAATTTTCAAAAGTTGCAAGCCCAATAAATGAGGAAAAAAACCACAATTACAATGCAATAAGGTAGAATGTTTACCATCCATGACCTCTGTTGCCCATGTCGGCCACAGGGTTTTGGGTTTATTTTATCAATCAGTTGCACTGTCCATTGATGGTATTGATGAACTTGCACTGTCAGTTGCTGGTAGAGTTGTACTTGCACTGTCAGTTGCTGGTAGAGTTGTACTTGCACTGTCAGTTGCTGTTTGCTGTCAGTTGCTTGTACTGTAAGTTGCTGTAGAGTTGGACTTGCACTGTCAGTTGCTGGTAGAGTTGGGATTGCACTGTCAGTTGCTGGTAGAGTTGGCCTTGCACTGTCAGTTGCTGGTAGAGTTAGAATTGCACTGGAAGCTTACCGAGGCCCTTGACCCACTTAAAGTAGGACAGTAGGACGCCCCTCCTACTTTGAGGTACTCAAAGTACAAAACGCTTGGAGCAGAAACATTTCTAAAGAAAAATGTCAATAGTGTTGATTTAGGCGTGAACATGCATACCACTTATAAAAAATCGTATTAAATAAGCCCCAATCACAAAATTGGACAGAAATCTTCATTCGAAGGCTAAGTAGAATTCAGACTAACATCCTCGTCCGCGAGAAAGGCAGAAACAGCTGCTTCGACGTCATCTTTATGTTTGGGAGGAATACTAGCAGGAATAGAAAGTGTCTTCGCATCATTGTGGACACCCGCTTCTGCATCGCTTCCGCGCTCGCCCTCATCAAATTCACTTCGGCGCTCTCCGTTTCCTTTTACGGTCCCCGCTACCGCACCCGAAATAAATGAGTCAATACGGCGGCTTACTTAATTTGAGACTGAGTCTCGGTTTCGCCTAGCGTGTCTTGCTGGCAATCTTGCTGGTCAAGTGTGGATAGGTTGCACGGGTCTTCGCAGTGATAATGTATTTGCGCCGTTTTTAGGGGCCCTCGTTGTTGTCAATCAAAAAAGGCGGCGTGCCAGCCACCCCCAGAACCGCGAATTTAGAATGCCACGGCTCAACTGAGGCCGTGGTGGGCACCTAAACCCACCCCATGACCTCCCCGTCCCACCACCCCAACCAAGCCAGCCACCCAATGGCCAATCACGGCGCAGCTGGGGGGAAGGGCAGCCCGAGGCGAGGGCCAGACAGGGCGGCACGGACAATCAACGCGCATCGGAATCAAATCAAATCAAAACAGATAACAAAGGCTAAACTGGCATACGCGCCTGACAAGAAGAAAGGCCTTATAGTCTCAGCATACAGAAACCTCAGGTATAAACTTCAAATCTCCACCCAATAGCCTTCTTGACGAAGGTAATTTATTTTCATGCTTGCCTTTTTGTAATATGGGCACCAGCATTAGCTGCATTGTAGAAATTTAGGTGGTTGTGGTAACCACCCAGTTCATGGACTGAAAATGGCATTGCCACTGGCCGCGTGCTTGGTTTTTTGCATAAATTATATATTATAAATCGGCTTTTTCATAATTTCAGTAATTGAGACCAGCGATTAGTTACAAAATGCCGAGAAAGTCGCACCTAAAGACAAAGAACCGACCGGCCGCCGATCTAGACCAGGTCTCCGCTGATTTAGCTTCGCCAATGCGAACTCGCGACCTATTATATCGTCAGCCAGACGACGATCTGCCAGGCGCCGGTCAGTATTATTGTGTGGCCTGCGCCAGGCACATGACAGATCGCCAGGCCCTGCTAGAGCACCGGAGAGGCAAGCCGCACAAACGGCGACTAAAAGAACTGGGGGAGGCAGCCTACACACAGTCTGAGGCTGAAGCTGCTGGCGGTCTTGGCGCCTATCAGAATCCCGCATCCAAGCGCAAGCTGGCTATTGAGCCTCTGAAACCGGAATTGGGCCTGCCGCCTACTAAAGCCTCTCGGCTGGTGACCGCTGATGCTGTCGCTAGGGACGGCAACGAATTGTCAGACACTAAACAAGATGGCCTAGAACCAGAGGCAATGCGAACTGGTACTAGGGATTTGTAGTGGGCCTAGTCTACTGCAAAAATGTAATTGGTTATTGTTCTTGTACAAGCGTGTGGTGCAACAAATAGAATAGCATTCAATCTTTAGTGACCTACTGAATTTTAATAAACACCGTTTTTTATTGTCGTATTTGATTTCATATTTTCATGTTTTGTTAGAAAATCTTATTTGGTCGTTCAAGAGGCCTATTACAAATCTGTTATTTAAATTTCAGTACTTTTGTCACAACGAACTAAAACATAGACTTCAATTAGCCAATCATGCTGGACTTATTGCCACTAACGATTGCCTACTTAGTGATCTGCGCCGCTGTCCTGACTCTCTATTTTCTGTCCGACACTAAACTGTTGAGAAATTCGCCTCTGAAACACTACCTAATTCGCTGCTACAAGGTATGGCTTCACGCTTGTGCATTCTGCTTATCAACTCATCAGCCACTTGTCCATCAACTCACTCAGCCACTTGTCCATCAACTCACTCAGCCTCTTGTCCATCAACTCACTCAGCCACTTGTCCATCAACTCACTCAGCCTCTTGTCCTTCAACTCACTCAGCCACTTGTCCATCAACTCACTCAGCCACTTGTCCATCAACTCACTCAGCCACTTGTCCATCAACTCACTCAGCCACTTGTCCATCAACTCACTCAGCCACTTGTCCATCAACTCACTCAGCCTCTTGTCCATCAACTCACTCAGCCACTTGTCCATCAACTCACTCAGCCTCTTGTCCATCAACTCACTCAGCCACTTGTCCATCAACTCACTCAGCCTCTTGTCCTTCAACTCACTCAGCCACTTGTCCATCAACTCACTCAGCCACTTGTCCATCAACTCACTCAGCCACTTGTCCATCAACTCACTCAGCCACTTGTCCATCAACTCACTCAGCCACTTGTCCATCAACTCACTCAGCCTCTTGTCCATCAACTCACTCAGCCACTTGTCCATCAACTCACTCAGCCACTTGTCCATCAACTCACTCAGCCACTTGTCCTTCAACTCACTCAGCCACTTGTCCATCAACTCACTCAGCCACTTGTCCATCAACTCACTCAGCCACTTGTCCATCAACTTACTCAGCCACTTGTCCATAAACTCACTCAGCCACTTGTCCATCAACTCACTCAGCCACTTGTCCATCAACTCACTCAGCCACTTGTCCATCAACTCACTCAGCCACTTGTCCATCAACTCACTCAGCCACTTGTCCATCAGCTCACTCAGCCACTTGTCCTTCAACTCACTCAGCCACTTGTCCATCAGCTCACTCAGCCACTTGTCCATCAACTCACTCAGCCACTTGTCCTTCAACTCACTCAGCCACTTGTCCATCAACTCACTCAGCCACTTGTCCATCAACTCACTCAGCCACTTGTCCATAAACTCACTCAGCCACTTGTCCATCAGCTCACTCAGCCACTTGTCCATCAACTCACTCAGCCACTTGTCCTTCAACTCACTCAGCCACTTGTCCATCAACTCACTCAGCCACTTGTCCTTCAACTCACTCAGCCACTTGTCCATCAACTCACTCAGCCACTTGTCCATCAACTCACTCAGCCACTTGTCCTTCAACTCACTCAGCCACTTGTCCTTCAACTCACTCAGCCACTTGTCCATCAACTCACTCAGCCACTTGTCCTTCAACTCACTCAGCCACTTTTCCATCAACTCACTCAGCCACTTGTCCATCAACTCACTCAGCCACTTGTCCTTCAACTCACTCAGCCACTTGTCCATCAACTCACTCAGCCACTTGTCCTTCAACTCACTCAGCCACTTGTCCATCAACTCACTCAGCCACTTGTCCTTCAACTCACTCAGCCACTTGTCCATCAACTCACTCAGCCACTTGTCCATCAACTCACTCAGCCACTTGTCCATCAACTCACTCAGCCACTTGTCCATCAACTCACTCAGCCACTGTGCACATGTTTCTCAACCCGCCAGTCCACAGTCCGCCTGTGCCCGATCGCCATTCGTCGAGCCGCAGCTGAAACTGTCGAGGTGCTTCTCTATCGCAGGAACACAGCTTTCCAGTGTTTACTAATTGGCCTACTGGGCTTGGGTCATTTCATCATGCTGCATGACGCTATACCGATTCTGTATCACTGGGATTACGATTCTAATCACGTGTTCCTACCGCTGCTGCTATTGTTCGCCTGTTTGTGCTTCTACGCTTGCGCGTGCTTATCCGATCCAGGTAAATTGATAGCGAATCGATATAGGCTCAATTGTCTTCAAATACGAAGCGTTCGGTAGCCAGTTCCACTAGTTTACACATAGACCTGAATCGTGATTCACCTGTGGACAGGAATGTCACACTCAGCTGACAGTAAGTTATTAGTGTACACATCAATTACAGGCGAGATTACTGAGCGCACTCTATACAAATACAATTCGGTCTATGGACATGACGGCGTACTGTTTCGCGACGACAGCAGATGTCGCACCTGCGGCTTTGTACGGCCCGCCCGCTCCAGGCACTGCGGTAGGGCGATGTGAATTTTGTTAGTTTTTTTTATTTCTTAGAAGACATTTCTTACTTAAATATTTGACCTTTAGGTCTTGTTCATAGGTCTACTCATAGTAGCGAGAAATGCTTTACTTTTTTATTTTATTTTTTACTTCGTTTAGGTTATGCGTAGCATCATTTCCTGCTCTAGATTTGTCTTCAGAATTATACAACCCTGTCCTTCAGTGTATTCAGGACTATCTGGAGTTTATACTTTCCACGAGTCGTTCATATATTATCATTATCCTATTATAAGATTGCATACTTTCCGTGATAAATTGTTAAGAAATTTGCGACGTCTGCGTGCATCGCTACGACCATCACTGCGTTTGGACCAACAGTTGCATTGGTGGCCTAAATCTGCGCTATTTCCTTGGCTTCCTTGTCTCAATCTGCTGCGTTTGTATCGACGCCTCCTGGCTGGCTGTTGAAGCATTGAACTATGTGATATCGGCCCACCGAATGTGGGATGCCGTGTGGCTTGATTCTGAAAATCAGCAGCAGCCAATGAACTTGCGTGTGCTTGTGCAGGTAAATTTCTAAAATTACTCTCTAGCCCAACTCAGCACTTGAAATTTAAGCAGTCAATGTACATCGTCTCCCTGCATATCCCTCTGCCTGACTAGCCAATCTACAGCGTCTCCCTGCCTATCCCTCAGCCTGACTAGCCAGCGTACATCGTCTCCCTGCCTATCCCTCAGCCTGACTAGCCAATGTACATCGTCTCCCTGCATATCCCTCAGCCTGACTAGCTAGCGTACATCGTCTCCCTGCATATCCCTCAGCCTGACTAGCCAGCGTACATCGTCTCCCTGCATATCCCTCTGCCTGACTAGCCAATCTACAGCGTCTCCCTGCCTATCCCTCAGCCTGACTAGCCAGCGTACATCGTCTCCCTGCCTATCCCTCAGCCTGACTAGCGAGCGTACATCGTCTCCCTGCCTATCCCTCAGCCTGACTAGCGAGCGTACATCGTCTCCCTGCCTATCCCTCAGCCTGACTAGCCAATGTACATCGTCTCCCTGCCTATCCCTCAGCCTGACTAGCCAGCGTACATCGTCTCCCTGCCTATCCCTCAGCCTGACTAGCCAATGTACATCGTCTCCCTGCCTATCCCTCATCCTGACTAGCCAGCGTACATCGTCTCCCTGCCTATCCCTCAGCCTGACTAGCCAATGTACATCGTCTCCCTGCCTATCCCTCAGCCTGACTAGCCAGCGTACATCGTCTCCTTGCCTATCCCTCAGCCTGACTAGCCAATGTACATCGTCTCCCTGCCTATCCCTCCTCCTGACTAGCCAGCGTACATCGTCTCCCTGCCTATCCCTCAGCCTGACTAGCGAGCGTACATCGTCTCCCTGCCTATCTCTCAGCCTGACTAGCGAGCGTACATCGTCTCCCTGCCTATCCCTCAGCCTGACTAGCCAGCGTACATCGTCTCCCTGCCTATCCCTCAGCCTGACTAGCCAGCGTACATCGTCTCCCTGCCTATCCCTCATCCTGACTAGCCAATCTACAGCGTCTCCCTGCATCAGCCTAAATAACCAATGCCTTCATGTCTGATCTCTCAGCTTGAATAGACAATCAGTGAACATTGGCTCGCTGTCTATCCCTCAAACAGCCTGGCCAATCAGTGTAAATTGTCTTCCTGATTATCTCTCGATCGGCGTGACAAAATAATGCACATTCGCACTGTTTTCATTCCCCCGCCTCCGACAGCATCTGTTCGTGTCCTATCCTCGGCTTGTTCTGCTTGCCCTTGGCCCTGCCGTGGTAGTCCTGCCGCTAATCACCTACACTGGCTATCATCTCTACCTGGCAACTATCAATCAGACTGGATATGAGCGTCGAAAACTGGCTCACCTGCAGGCTGAACGACAACGCCTTTTTCGTCTAGGCGGCAATATCGGCTTCGATGCGGGCAGCGTCGGTGGCGGCTTCAGTCGCGGCTGGCGTCAGAACTGGCGCGAGACTTTGCTGCCACTAGAGCGACTCGGCCGAGATCGTGTCTATGGGTTCTCCGCTTCGGCTAGAAATCATCGCAACAATAACAATGGCCCGTCTGCTGAATCGGCTAGACGGCGAAATCCTGCCGCCGATGCCGACTATGCTACTTTTAGTAGTAGTAATAGCAATATGCGCGACTTGTAGATTGTTGTTTTGCGATTCTTACATCTATGACAAGCTTATTCAGTTAAAAGTACATTATGGTATTATGTTTTTACATAGCCTAGTCACTGTACATATTTTTATGAACAAAAATTTTAATTTTTCGCAGCGCAAAAATAAAAATTGCACTAGAATTTTATTATCAAAATAATGGTTCCTTATTAGTATTTGTTTCAATTTAATTCTTGAAATAACGTTTTACCTCTAGAATCAAGGAGTTGGAGCTTTAGATTTTTTTTAAATTTATTTTCTGGAACCGTTATCTCCTCACTCTACTTTTCAGTAGTGTACTAAGTAAACTGCTAATTAGTCTTGACCAAATGTCTCGCGCCTCGTCTAGCAAGCCATCTGTGCCTGATCAATTTGCTGATGTAGCCTCTGTTGAGGAGCTGTCTGAAGCCATTTTGAAACACTCAATTAACAGTGGTGAGTTATTTTTTAATCTCAAGGTGGGTGATTAGAGCCACGGTAAGCTGTATGTTCAGTCCACGGACTGGAATGGCCGCTACACCCACCTATATATCTACCCCAGCTCATGCTGGTAGCCCATTTTACAACTGGGTGAGCTCAAGCAAATCTTGCTCAAGAACACATCGATTCCATTGGGCTGCGATTCGAACTCCCGACCGCTCTGTTTGAAGTTCAAAGCTATCATTCTATATAAATAATGGACATTACCGCTGCCCCCTCGACAGATAAGTCACACTCGAATGCGGTTTACATCGGCGCCCTGGAAGCTGTTGAAGAGTCTCTTGGTCGTCAACCAGCTTCCGGTCTGGTGCGGTTCGCATGCCAGACTAAACTGCTGCGCACTCTAATTGGTGAGAGCGATAGCTGAGAGTTAATCGATGAGTTAGTGAATCGATGGAGAATTTGTGAATTATCAGGGGATTATTAAACTAATAAAGGACTAGTAAATCTGTGGTGTTAGTAAACAGTAGCATAATTTGTGAGTATATTGGCCGATTAGTGATTTTAAGGCGGATTAGTGGTGATTTTTGCGGATTAGTGAATTTATGGCGGATTAGTGAATTTATGGCGGATTAGTGAATTTATGGCGGATTAGTGAATTTATGGCGGATTAGTGAATTTATGACGGATTAGTGAATTTATGACGGATTAGTAAGACGTGCCGGAATTCCGTTTAGACCGCGCCTCACGCCAATCGGACGCCACCTCGGCGGCCCGGGGCCTGTCCGCGGCAGCCGGCCTGCTCCGGGCACAGCCGACAACGCTGCGAGTCGACTGTCTGCGCGACGAGCTGGCCGACGCTCTGGCCGACGCCGCCGCGCGCCTGCTGGTTGGGGACTCCTCCGTCAGGGCGCCGAATTCCTCGGTCCGACTGGCCCTGACGGACCTGACTTTGGCTGTCCTTGGCGAGTCGGCCAAACTGGGACAGTGCTTGGAACTGGCCCACTGCCTCGCATTCGACTGTGTCCTAGTTCAAGCTCCCGCAAAGCCGCCGCCAACGGCGGCAACCAATGCGGTTCTGACAGCCATGGCGATCCGTTCCGGCGCCACGCCGCCCGCACCCGTCGAAATTGGCCTCCAGCCGCAGGTTGGCAAGCCGGCCTCCGTCTGCTACGCCGATTTGGTTGGCCGTGCCAGCAGCGTGTACGCCAACGACTCCGATGGCTCCCTGGAACTTGGCCGCCACAGTCTGGCTTGGCCGCTGCGGGCCGGACAAAGACTCCCGGCCGGCGTTGGCCAATCAGCGACTCTGGCGCTGCTGAATTCACGGCACTCAGCAGCCGAGCTCATGGCTAACGACATTGCGCCGCACCTCATGTCGCTTATTAACCGCCGCGGGGGCCACCTGCTCATTGGCGTGTCGCCCGTCTCAGCTTCCATCGAGGGCATTCTTGTGCGCCTTGAGGATCGCGACCGGCTCATCCTGGGACTTCAGCGCCTGCTGTTCAGCGCCGACCCGGTGCCCGATCCCGGCCGCGTCTCCGTGCGCTTCCATCCGGTCACTGGCCGAGTGCTGGCCGAGGAGAGGCGCCGGGGACAGCCTCTGGTGGTTCAGGTGTGTGCTGCCGCCCCCTAGTGTCACCCTTCCACCCCCTAGTGACACCCTTCCACCCCCTAGTGACACCCTTCCACCCCCCTAGTGTCACCCTTCCACCCCTCTAGTGTCACCCTTCCACCCCCCTAGTGTCACCCTTCCACCCCCCTCTAGTCTCACCCTTCCACCCCTCTTGTTTCACCATTCCACCTCCTCTTGTGTCACCCTTCCACCCCTCTAGTGTCACCCTTCCACCCCCCTAGTGTCACCCTTCCACCCCCCTCTAGTCTCACCCTTTCACCCCTTTAGTGTCACCCTTCCACCCCTCTTGTTTCACCCTTCCACCCCTCTTGTGTCACCCTTCCACCCCTCTTGTGTCACCCTTCCACCCCTCTAGTGTCACCCTTCCACCCCCTAGTGACACCCTTCCACCCCCCTAGTGTCACCCTTCCACCCCTCTAGTGTCACCCTTCCACCCCCCTAGTGTCACCCTTCCACTCCCCTCTAGTCTCACCCTTCCACCCCTCTTGTTTCACCATTCCACCTCCTCTTGTGTCACCCTTCCACCCCTCTAGTGTCACCCTTCCACCCCCCTAGTGTCACCCTTCCATCCCCCTCTAGTCTCACCCTTTCACCCCTTTAGTGTCACCCTTCCACCCCTCTTGTTTCACCCTTCCACCCCTCTTGTGTCACCCTTCCACCCCTCTTGTGTCACCCTTCCACCCCTCTAGTGTCACCCTTCCACCCCTTTTGTTTCACCATTCCACCCCTCTTGTGTCACCCTTCCACCCCTTTAGTGTCACCCTTCCACCCCTCTTGTGTCACCCTTCCACCCCTTTAGTGTCACCCTTCCACCCCTCTTGTTTCACCATTCCACCCCTCTTGTGTCACCCTTCCACCCCTCTAGTGTCACCCTTCCACCCCTCTTGTTTCACCATTCCACCCCTCTTGTGTCACCCTTCCACCCCTTTAGTGTCACCCTTCCACCCCTCTTGTTTCACCATTCCACCCCTCTTGTTTCACCATTCCACCCCTCTTGTGTCACCCTTCCACCCCTTTAGTGTCACCCTTCCACCCCTCTTGTGTCACCCTTCCACCCCTTTAGTGTCACCCTTCCACCCCTCTTGTTTCACCATTCCACCCCTCTTGTTTCACCATTCCACCCCTCTTGTGTCACCCTTCCACCCCTTTAGTGTCACCCTTCCACCCCTCTTGTGTCACCCTTCCACCCCTTTAGTGTCACCCTTCCACCCCTCTTGTTTCACCCTTCCACCCCTTTAGTGTCACCCTTCCACCCCTCTTGTTTCACCATTCCACCCCTCTTGTTTCACCCTTCCACCCCTCTAGTGTCACCCTTCCACCCCTTTAGTGTCACCCTTCCACCCCTCTTGTGTCACCCTTCCACCCCTTTAGTGTCACCCTTCCACCCCTCTTGTTTCACCATTCCACCCCTCTTGTTTCACCCTTCCACCCCTCTAGTGTCACCCTTCCACCCCTCTTGTTTCACCATTCCACCCCTCTTGTGTCACCCTTCCACCCCTTTAGTGTCACCCTTCCACCCCTCTTGTTTCACCATTCCACCCCTCTTGTTTCACCATTCCACCCCTCTTGTGTCACCCTTCCACCCCTTTAGTGTCACCCTTCCACCCCTCTTGTGTCACCCTTCCACCCCTTTAGTGTCACCCTTCCACCCCTCTTGTTTCACCCTTCCACCCCTCTAGTGTCACCCTTCCACCCCTCTTGTTTCACCCTTCCACCCCCTAGTGTCACTCTGCCACTCCCTTGTGTCACTCTGCGGCCCTAACTTGTCACCCTGTCATCCTAAATGTCACTCTTTCACTCCAACTGTCACTCTGCCACCCCACAGGTGAGCGTGAAGCCTGGCCGGCCGCTGTGTTTTCACGCCTACCAGAAGGCCGTGTTCACGCGCGACAACCGAGGCAGCTTGCGCCAGCTGCACGGCGTCAACGAAATCCTGGCCGCCAATGCGCGCCAGCTGGCTTTGCGCAGCGCCGCTGCTCACGAGGCCCGCCGTCTGCGCGCGGAAGGTCGCCGGCTACGGGCCCAACTGGAAGACTTCGGCTGCGTCTTCTTGCAGCCGAACGGCGGGGGCGATGCTGCGGCAAAGTGCGGCAAAAACTGATTATTTTGCTATTCTTCCTTCAGTCTGTGAGGAAGACTTCGGCTGCGTCTTCTTGCAGCCGAACGGCGGGGGCGATGCTGCGGCAAAGTGCGGCAAAAACTGATTATTTTGCTATTCTTCCTTCAGTCTGTCCGACTTTTCTACTGTTAAAATCATTTTTATCATTAATTAAATGTGTTTTTCGCTACATATCGGTTTTCTTCACGTCATTCCGCTGACCCCTGAGCACACAATCACACAGGTGTGTACATCTGCCCTGACTTCTTCATCGTCTGACAGTGTACACCCTCACTCGCATGACAAGCCCAGAATGCATTCTCCACAAAAAATGCGGCCGTGACGCGGAATCGAGACCAGGAACACACACTAGTTCGGAGTGGAACACTGGCGCTTTATAAAATACGATTTTCGATACATATCGTATTATCTTCTTTTAGTGTTCTAATCAAATTGTCTGTCAACATCTGTCAGCATTTATAATTTGGTTTTGTAAATTTTTGCTTTTACCATAAACTACCAGAACAATAGGCCGTATGAATATAGTGAGCAATTGCTCAAAGTCTACGAGATTCTCAATTCAGAATGAATAAAGTGAGTGCTTGCTGCTGAGCAAATGCTCACCATGATTGTCTCAAGAGTTAGTGTTCACCCCTCGAGCAATTGCTCTGTGACTGAGTAGAGACTCGCGTCAGCAAGAATAAACTCTGCCCATAGACAAATGTCTGAAGCATTTGCTGGCGTTTTCTTGAGTCAAGTCGGCAGCGTGCTCAGCGCCTATTCAGTAGCATACTTTCCTACTGCTCTGTTAGCATAGCGAACGAAAATCGCATCGTCTTCGTCTTGATTCGACATTTTTTCATACCACGTAGCAAATCCTGCTTGCGAGGCGAGCCTCGTTCGTTCCATTAAACAGCAAAGAAGAGGGAACTGATTTTGATCACCATTTTGTCTATGGTAAAAATTCGCTGAGCAACTGCTCGGGTGGCTGGGAACTTGCTCGAAGTTTGAGATAAATCATTATTCATACGAAAAGTGAGCGGTTGCTCAAACTCAGAGTAGGAGCATTTACTCGTGAGCAATTGCTCAAGTTATTCATACGGCCTTATATTTTGCTCATATATTTCAACAAATTCATGCATTTAAGAGCTTCGGTCATAAATAATCATTGCTAATATCTGCTCAAGAAGACAATCTCTTCTAAATAAAAGTACTATTCAGACTTTGTTTCAAGCTGAAAATAGCTATGTTAGTTTTTTCAATGTCTCCATAGACCGTGGAAAAGCATTTGCATTGAGGTCTTTTTATTTTTAGAGGCCGACGAATGCGAGATTAATTTTAACTATAGAGTGAGCACGAAAGACTAGCCGAAGAGCACTCACCTTTTTGGCCTACTTTCCATCTGTTAGTTTCCTCCCTCTCTAAATTACAATTTCCTATTTTTTATTTCTAAAGCTCTGTGTACCTATCTGCTTTCACTGTCTACTTCTCAACCCCCACTATCTACTTCTCAACCCCAACTATCTACTTATCACTTCCCACTGTCTACTTCTCAGCATCCACTATGTATCCGTACCTATCACCTAAATTCTATCGTGTAGTGTCAATCTATTAGACTATCACAAAATCTGTGTTGCAGCAATGTGGCCTCATTAATCCCTCTCCGATGCGTTCTCTAGCGGCTTAGGTTGCACTTCGCTTTTCTGTCAAGCGCTGTTAATATTTTCAGTTGTTTGTTAATAGATAAAATGCCCATCATAATCATATATTTTGACTTTCATTCCCTTCCCGTTTTGTACAGGTAAAATTAGATTTCTTACCTGAGATGTTTAAGAAATTCCAGCTTGAACCAGTTTGAACCGGTTTTAATTCCTAGGCTCTGAGCTGCCCTGGAGTCGAATAGCCGGCCTGCCTGCTACCCGCCCACCCTCCTTCAGATTTCCTTCACCGCGCAGAGCCTGCAATCCAGGGAGACTTATATTTCATAGGAGGCCTAACACGCGAATTGTGAATCGTGTTCCTAACCTCTTTTATCCCTGGCCCAGCCTTGATTAATCTTGTCAGAAAATCTCAAATCAGCCTCTCATTGCCGGATTCATTTTCTTTTTGTCTTTTTCTGTTCCAAATGGCGCCTGATACTCAAATTACCCTTTTCCTATTTTTATCGTTCCTCACCCTCTGCCTACCCGACTACCATCACTTTCCCCTCTCTACTTCTCAACCTCCGCTGTCTACTTCTCACCTTCCGCTTCCCACTTCTCAGCCTCCGCTGTCTACTTCTCACCTTCCGCTTCCCACTTCTCAACCTCCGCTGTCTACTTCTCACCTTCCGCTCTCTACTTCTCAACCTCCACTGGTTACCTTTCAGATTCCGCTCCACACTTCACAACCTCCGATGACCATCATTTAACTACGGCTGTCTATTGCTTATCCAAGCACCTCATATTCTCTATATTTCACCCTAATCCGCTTGTCAACCGCGTCCTTCCTACCACTATTCCCTTTAATTTCGATGATTAACTTCAGTGATTCATCTATCACTAACTTCAGCGATTCAGCTATCACTAACTTCAGTGATTCAGCTATCACTAACTTCAGTGATTCAGCTATCACTAACTTCAGTGATTCAGCTATCACTAACTTCAGTGATTCAGCTATCACTAACTTCAGTGATTCATCTGTCACTAACTTCAGTGATTCAGCTATCACTAACTTCAGTGATTCAGCTATCACTAACTTCAGTTATTCAGCTATCACTAACTTCAGCGATTCAGCTATCACTAACTTCAGTGATTCAGCTATCACTAACTTCAGTGATTCAGCTATCACTAACTTCAGTGATTCAGCTATCACTAACTTCAGTGATTCAGCTATCACTAACTTCAGCGATTCAGCTATCACTAACTTCAGTGATTCAGCTATCACTAACTTCAGTGATTCAGCTATCACTAACTTCAGCGATTCAGCTATCACTAACTTCAGTGATTCAGCTATCACTAACTTCAGTGATTCAGCTATCACTAACTTCAGCGATTCAGCTATCACTAACTTCAGTGATTCAGCTATCACTAACTTCAGTGATTCAGCTATCACTAACTTCAGTGATTCAGCTATCACTAACTTCAGTGATTCAGCTATCACTAACTTCAGCGATTCAGCTATCACTAACTTCAGTGATTCAGCTATCACTAACTTCAGTGATTCAGCTATCACTAACTTCAGCGATTCAGCTATCACTAACTTCAGTGATTCAGCTATCACTAACTTCAGTGATTCAGCTATCACTAACTTCAGCGATTCAGCTATCACTAACTTCAGTGATTCAGCTATCACTAACTTCAGTGATTCAGCTATCACTAACTTCAGTGATTCAGCTATCACTAACTTCAGTGATTCAGCTATCACTAACTTCAGCGATTCAGCTATCACTAACTTCAGTGATTCAGCTATCACTAACTTCAGTGATTCAGCTATCACTAACTTCAGTGATTCAGCTATCACTAACTTCAGTGATTCAGCTATCACTAACTTCAGTGATTCAGCTATCACTAACTTCAGTGATTCAGCTATCACTAACTTCAGTGATTCAGCTGTCACTAACTTCAGTGATTCAGCTATCACTAACTTCAGTGATTCAGCTATCACTAACTTCAGTGATTCAGCTATCACTAACTTCAGTGATTCAGCTGTCACTAACTTCAGTGATTCAGCTATCACTAACTTCAGTGATTCAGCTATCACTAACTTCAGTGATTCAGCTATCACTAACTTCAGTGATTCAGCTATCACTAACTTCAGTGATTCAGCTATCACTAACTTCAGTGATTCAGCTATCACTAACTTCAGTGATTCAGCTATCACTAACTTCAGTGATTCAGCTATCACTAACTTCAGTGATTCAGCTGTCACTAACTTCAGTGATTCAGCTATCACTAACTTCAGTGATTCAGCTATCACTAACTTCAGTGATTCAGCTATCACTAACTTCAGTGATTCAGCTATCACTAACTTCAGTGATTCAGCTATCACTAACTTCAGTGATTCAGCTATCACTAACTTCAGTGATTCAGCTATCACTAACTTCAGTGATTCAGCTATCACTAACTTCAGTGATTCAGCTATCACTAACTTCAGTGATTCAGCTATCACTAACTTCAGTGATTCAGCTATCACTAACTTCAGTGATTCAGCTATCACTAACTTCAGTGATTCATCTAGTCACTAACTTCAGTGATTCAGCTATCACTAACTTCAGTGATTCAGCTATCACTAACTTCAGTGATTCAGCTATCACTAACTTCAGTGATTCATCTGTCACTAACTTCAGTGATTCATCTGTCACTAACTTCAGTGATTCATCTGTCACTAACTTCAGTGATTCATCTATCACTAACTTCAGTGATTCAGCTATCACTAACTTCAGTGATTCAGCTTGAAATTAGCATGCTCAGGACATGCATGCTAAAATTTCGAGAAAATTACTCGTAATTTCAGAAGATCTGACATTTATAAAATATTTGTAGGAGTTTCCTCACTATCCGCATAGTAGTAATAAATCATGTTTTATCATTGAACGGTAGGCCTTTAATCGGACAATAGGCATTTCCTTTGATCGAGCCATAGGCCTATTGTGATGAGTGAATGAAGGAACAATAAAGCTGCAATCTTATAGTCTGCTGTTCAATTATTATAGAATGTCGTTGGCTACTTCCTTTTCTTTAGTTCGCGTTGTACAACAGAAGTGACAAGCGCAATGCCATTTTTTCGGCGGAAAATCATCTCATTCTTTACTGGCCAACCCCCTGGCCACTTCTTGATAAAGAGTCCGCTATTGTTAAAATTCTCTATTGTCAGGAGTTGGAAGCAAGGCTGATTTACCCCACCCTTAGGCATTTTCTAGGTTATTATATTCAAAGCGAAGATAAGCAGTGCCATGCTGCCTATTCTTTTTTTTCTTTCTATTTTTATTAATTAGATATTCTGAAAGCATTGTCTTAGGGTTAGGGTTAGGGTTAGGGTTAGTGCAATGCACCTGGAGCATTATCAACCGCTTGTTTTCCTTCTCTTCTTACACTGCGCCAAGACTGTGAATTATAAATCCAACTGCTTTCAGAGAAACAGATGTAGAGAAAGGCCAACCAAATACAGCTGCTAAACTTGTCTAGAGTTCGGAGAATTAAGTTCCAAGTTAATAATAAAGAAAGGTAAGCTGCTATTTTCCACCTTGAGATCAGATCGATAGGGAAACTGTGCGTGCATGTGCGTCAGTGGGCGGCCGGGTCCTTTAATCAGCAATGTGAACAGCAACACCTCACAGTTAATCCAACCTCCTCCCTTTGCATGTCATACTGAGCAGCAACTCAACTTTCAACCAATTGAAATAGGGCCTTGCCTGTTTGCCTGACTGAGTACACTGACTGCTCTTAGAGAGCGATGAGACACGCTTTGTGACTAGATCAGTAGCGCCAACCCCTCTTCGTGAGTCGTGTCTCTCAGACTCTGCCACCCACCCCTGGCAAGCGTTGTTCTGTAAAAAACACAGCAAAACTGGTTTTCTCCCTCTGCTCTCGCTGCCTGCATATTGTCAGTCAGTCAATAACCGTTTTAATATTGCCTCTTCAGGAACGATTCAGGATTTCACAGACTGGATAAAAATGGCCACTGCCGTTACGGTGAGTTTTCAGCGTTCCGGTTATCAAAAACTCTATTCCTGTTCTCAAAGCTTTGTTCCAGTTGCTGGCTGTTTCTAAGAAATCTTGGCCCTTTAAACTTGCGCGTTTAAACGGATCCCGATATGCAATATGCTTTTGTTCATTACTTTCTAGGAATTGCTTGCTGTTTCTAAGAATCTAGGCCTTTAAACTGGCGCGTTAAAACCCATCCAGATCAAAACACGTCTCTGCTCATTACTTTCTAGGAATTTTTTTGCTGTTTCTAAGAATCTAGGCCTTTAAACTGGCGCGTTAAAACCCATCCAGATCAAAACACGTCTCTGCTCATTACTTTCTAGGAATTGCTTGCTGTTTCTAAGAATCTAGGCCTTTAAACTGGCGCGTTAAAACCCATCCAGATCAAAACACGTCTCTGCTCATTACTTTCTAGGAATTTTTTGCTGTTTCTAAGAATCTAGGCCTTTAAACTGGCGCGTTAAAACCCATCCAGATCAAAACACCTCTGCTCATTACTTTCTAGGAATTGTTTGCTGTTTCGAAGAATCTAGGCGTGTTAAAACCCATCCAGATCAAAACACGTCTCTGCTCATTACTTTCTAGGATTTTTTTGCTGTTTCTAAGAATCTAGGCCTTTAAACTGGCGCGTTAAAACCCATCCAGATCAAAACACGTCTCTGCTCATTACTTTCTAGGAACTGTTTGCTGTTTCTAAGAATCTAGGCCTTTAAACTGGCGCGTTAAAACCAATCCAGATCAAAACACGTCTCTGCTCATTACTTTCTAGGAACTGTTTGCTGTTTCGAAGAATCTAGGCGCGTTAAAACCCATCCAGATCAAAACACGTCTCTGCTCATTACTTTCTAGGAATTGTTTGCTGTTTCGAAGAATCTAGGCCTTTAAACTGGCGCGTTAAGACCAATCCAGATCAAAATATGTCTTTGCTCATTGCTTTCTATACATCATTTTGTTAACACGCGCTCATTATAACTTTTCGCCGAATCTTCCATTGAATTCTCTCAGAGCGCATTCCCACCAGAGGAAACCGAGCTGTCACCGGAGCGGCAAACGGTTTTCGCTGAGGTCAGCTATCTGAGCTATTCATTGTTCGCTGTTAATTTATTGCTAAGAAATTAATTGTTAAATAGCTAAATATAATCTCGCATACCCGCCTCAGTTCAAGGCCAGGGTGGCCCATCTGATTGTGGAGGCCAAGTTCCTGCATCACGATCATTTTCTGCAGAAGTGGCTTATTGCCAGGGACTGGAATGTGGACAAGGCTGTCGCTATGTTTATGGAGGTGGGCTTTTATTTACATCTTGAATGACTTCACTGCACACCCTGATCCCTGCACACCCAGATCCCTGCACACCCCAGATCCCTGCACACCCCAGATCCTTGCACACCCAGATCCCTGCACACCCAGATCCCTGCACACCCCAGATCCCTGCACACCCCAGATTCCTGCACACCCCAGATTCCTGCACACCCCAGATCCCTGCACACCCCAGATTCCTGCACACCCCAGATTCCTGCACACCCCATGTCCTTGGACACCCCTGATCCCTGCACACTCCAGATCCCTGCACACCCAAGATCCCTGCACACCCCAGATTCCTGCACACCCCAGATTCCTGCACACCCCAGATCCCTGCACACCCCAGATCCTTGCACATCCCAGATCCCTGCACACCCAGATTCTTACACATCCCAGATCCCTGCACATCCCAGATCCCTGCACACCCAGATTCTTGCACACCTTAGAACTACAGAAAACAAGATCTTAGCACACCGCAGATGCCAGCAACAGCAGTTAGTCAGCAGCTCCCGCACCCGCTAACCTACTGCAGAGCGAGAAGTTCAAGAAGGAGATGGACGTCGACAACCTGCTGGATTGGGAGCCGCCCGCGGTGCTGAAGCAGTACTACTGCGGCGGAATCATCGGCCACGCCAAGGACGGCTCCCCCGTGAAGTTCGCCGCCACCAACATGGACCTGAAGGGCCTGATGCTGTCCTGTCGCCGGCAGGACATCATACGCAACCGCCTACGCGAATGCGAGCTGGTTGTGCGCCAGCTAGAGGCGCAGACCCGCCGGCTGGGCAAGTGGGTCGACAAGATGGTCATCATTTTCGACCAGAGTCACGGCTCCGAGATGTTGTGGGGTCCAGGTGAGTGCCATTTGGATTCAAAACCTAGATCTGTCAATGAGATTTGCGGCTATGGGATTTCCTACAACTCTTTGGGATTTCCTACAACTCTTGGGAGATTTCCTACAACTCTTGGGGGATTTCTTACAACTATTAGGGGATTTCCTAAAACTCTTAGGGATTTCCTACAGTTATATGGAATTTCCTACAAATCTTCGTGATTTCCTGCAACTCTTAGGGATTTCCGACAGCTCTTAGGAATTTCCTACAAATTCTATGGGATTTCCTACAACTCTTGGGGGATTTCCTACAACTCTTAGGGATTTCCTACAACTCTTAGGGATTTCCTACAACTCTTGGGGGATTTCCTACAACTCTTAGGGATTTCCTACAACTCTTAGGGATTTCCTACAACTCTTGGGGGATTTCCTACAACTCTTAGGGATTTCCTACAACTCTTGGGGGATTTCCTACAACTCTTAAGGATTTCCTACGACTCTTAGGGATTTCCTACGACTCTTGGGGGATTTCCTACAACTCTTAGGGATTTCCTACAACTCTTGGGGGATTTCCTACGACTCTTAGGGATTTCCGACAACTTTTAGGGATTTCCTACGACTCTTAGGGATTTTCGACAACTCTTAGGGATTTCCTACAACTCTTAGGGATTTCCTACAACTCTTAGGGATTTCCTACAACTCTTGGGGGATTTCCTACAACTCTTAAGGATTTCCTACGACTCTTAGGGATTTCCTACAACTCTTGGGGGATTTCCTACGACTCTTAGGGATTTTCGACAACTCTTAGGGATTTCCTACAAATTCTATGCGAGTTTCGACTAATTCTATGGAATTTCCCACAATTCGTTAGGATTTCTAGGAATTAAAAGTTTTTTTATTACGCCGTATCACGATTTTACGCTCACAATTTCTCAGCCAGGGACATCAACATGTACTTCGCCAAGATGCTGGAGAGTAACTATCCGGAGATGCTGGGCAAAATGTTTGTAGTCAATGGTGAGCAGTTTATTCTCAACTTTGGCCTCCGAAGAATCACTGAAATATAAATCACTACAGTCTTTATTTTTTCGTTTGCTTTTTATCATATTTTTAGCTCCAGCAATTTTCCCACTGTTGTGGAAATTGTTTCGACCCTTCCTGGCCGAGGAGACAAAGAAGAAAATATTTGTTCTAGGCAGTGAGTATTGCTCTATTTTAGCTATTATGCGAGTACGAGTATTTCAGATGATTATATTCTAATATTCTCATCACCAGGTGACTACCAGAAGGTGCTCAGGCAGCACATTGATGAGGACCAGTTTCCGGCAGCTTACGGAGGCTCAAAAGTTGACGACAATGGCGACGCCATGTGCATAGCCATTGTGAGCCACTGGGGATGGGACTTAGGGTGGGGATGGGGATGGGACTTGGGATGGGGATGGGACTTGGGGTGTGGATGGGACTTGGGGTGGGGATGGGACTTGGGATGGGGATGGGGATGGGACTTGGGGTGGGGATGGGACTGGGGATGGGGATGGGACTTGGGATGGGGATGGGACTTAGGATGGGGATGGGACCTAGGATAGGAATGGGGATGAGACTTAAGATGGAAATAAGACTAGGGATGAGATGAGACTATGGATGAAATAAGGCTAGGGATAGAAATGAGAGGAGGGTTGGCGATGATATGTGGAAAGACGTAGACGTAGTAAAAGAACTTATTATCAATGAGAAAATACAAAATGCAAAATCTTGTTTTAATTTTTTATTTTTAGCTGGGCCCTCAGGGCCTGAAGGTGCCAGAGGACCTGTACCTCAGCGATGGCCTGGCTGGCTGTGAGGACGCCCTTGAAATGGAAATCGGCTTCTATGAGCGCAAGACTGTGGCCGTTGAGGTGGCCCAGGCCGGCTCACTGCTCAAGTGAGGAGAGAGTCGGAGAAAGTGGGAGAATTGGAGTCGGAGAAGAGGGTTGAGTGAACGAAAGTGTTGGAGACCGATGGAAAGTAGGCGAGAGAGTAGGCGATACTGGGGGGGCAGTTAGCGATACTGGGAGGAGAGTAGGCGATACTGGGAGGAGAGTAGGCGATACTGGGGGGAGAGTAGGCGATACTGGGAGGAGAGTAGGCGATACTGGGGGGAGAGTAGGCGATACTGGGGGGAGAGTAGGCGATACTGGGGGGAGAGTAGGCGATACTGGGAGGAGAGTAGGCGATACTGGGGGAGAGTAGGCGATACTGGGGGAGAGTAGGCGATACTGGGAGGAGAGTAGGCGATACTGGGGGGAGAGTAGGCGATACTCGGGGGAGAGTAGGCGATACTGGGGGAGTAGGCGATACTGGGGAGAGAGTAGGCGATACTGGGGGGGAGTAGGCGATACTGGGGGGAGAGTAGGCGATACTGGGAGAGTAGGCGATACTGGTGGGGAGAGTAAGCGATACTCGGGGAGAGTAGGCGATAGTGGGAGGAGAGTTGGCGATAGGGGGTGAGAGTGATAGAGGATAGGTTAAAGAGTGTTGGGGAGAATGGGTAGAGTGCGGGAGAATGGGGATAGGGTAGAGGGTGGGGTAGAGTGGAAGAGGATAGTACGTGAGGAGTAGCAGCGAGAGAATGTGGATATGTTGGAGAGGATTGTGAGTTGTTGCGACAGTGGGAAAGAGAGAATTAAAGCGAGTGGGATGAAAAGTGGGAGAAAGTGGTAAGGCTGATAGTTAAAGAATCCTAGAATGAGTTTAACAAACGCGGCTACTTCCCAGATTCGAGTTCAGCACTAAAGGCTACGATATCGCGTTCGGCATCGATTTGGTGGTTGCAGACGAGAGCGGCCGTGGCGACAGCGCCAAGAATCGATCCCACGTGCTGCCAACGGCCAGGTACAACTCGCACATTGCACCCGAGGTCGGCAACCTTCTGTGCGAGACTGCAGGCTTGTGTGAGTCCCGTCCCATAGCCTGGCACTGGCATGTGTGGGATCTCTGGGATGTGTGGGATCTCTGGGATGTGTGGGATCTCTAGGATGTGTGTGATCTCTGGGATGTGTGGGATCTGTGGGATGTATGGGATCTCTGGGATGTCTGGGATCTCTGGGATGTGTGGGACCTCTGGGATGTGTGGGATCTCTGGGATGTGTGGGATCTCTGGGATGTGTGGGATCTCTGGGATGTGTGGGATCTCTGGGATGTGTGGGATCTGTGGGATGTATGGGATCTCTGGGATGTGTGGGATCTCTGGGATGTGTGGGATCTCTAGGATGTGTGGGATCTCTGGGATGTGTGGGATCTGTGGGATGTATGGGATCTCTGGGATGTCTGGGATCTCTGGGATGTGTGGGACCTCTGGATGTGTGGGATCTCTGGGATGTATGGGATCTCTGGGATGTGTGGGATCTCTGGGATGTGTGGGACCCCTGGGATGTGTGGGATCTTTGGATGTATTGAAATCTGGAATACTCAAGACTCAGGAATTGAGTTCTCATCTCAAGTAAGCTTTGTGAATTATGTTAACATTTGGATATAATACTTGAATATTTTGGATTGAAACCGCGGTCGCATATTCTGTTCCATTTGCAGACGAGCTCATATTTGACAACAGCTTCAGCTGGACCCGGGGCAAGCGGCTGCTGTACAGGGTGGAGGTCATTCCGCCAGTCCAAGACGAAGAGACGAGCGCCGAGATTAACAGGATGCGCTGCACCTGAATTTTTTAGGATTTTTCCCCATTAGTTCCCTTAAAAAATACATACACCGATGACACTTCTATGTTTAATATTCCGTTTTTAGCCTGCCTGTTGTGTCCTGTTCAAACCTCAGCTGATCATTGTGAGCAGACATTTTACAACGCAATTCACTTGAAACTTTGGGCGCCCCAGTTACTCAAAACTCAACTCGACTGCCATGCTTTGTGTCCTCATTCGCGTGGAAACTTCTCCCGTCTTATCTCTCCCACCTCATCACCCCCGTGTTTCACCTCTCCCGTGTCTCATCTCTCCCGTGTCTCATCTCTCCCGTGTCTCATCTCTCCCGTGTCTCGTCTCTCCCGTGTCTCATCTCTTCCGTGTCTTATCTCCCCCGTGTCTCATCTCTTCCGTGTCTCATCTCTCCCGTGTCTCATCTCTCCCGTGTCTTATCTCTCCCGTGTCTCATCTCTCCCGTGTCTCATCTCTCCCGTGTCTCATCTCTCCTGTGTCTCATCTCTTCCGTGTCTTATCTCCCCCGTGTCTCATCTCTTCCGTGTCTCATCTCTCCCGTGTCTCATCTCTCCCGTGTCTTATCTCTCCCGTGTCTCATCTCTCCCGTGTCTCATCTCTCCCGTGTCTCATCTCTGCCGTGTCTCATCTCTCCCGTGTCTCATCTCTTCCGTGTCTCATCTCTCCCGTGTCTCATCTCTCCCGTGTCTCATCTCTCCCGTGTCTTATCTCTCCCGTGTCTCATCTCTCCCGTGTCTCATCTCTCCCGTGTCTCATCTCTTCCGTGTCTTATCTCCCCCGTGTCTCATCTCTCCCGTGTCTCATCTCTCCCGTGTCTCATCTCTCCCGTGTCTCGTCTCTTCCGTGTCTCATCTCTCCCGTGTCTCATTTTCTCCTTTCTCATCTCTCCCCTGTCTCATCTCTTCCATATCCATCTCTCCCCTGTCTCAGCCCTCTCATCTCATCTTTCCCCTGTCTCATATTTCCCGTGTCTTATCTTTCACTTGTCTCGTTTATACTCGTACATTGTCCCAGCGATTGTCGTGGGAACCTGAAGTGTACTTAGCAAAAAAGCATATTGTGACGTGTTGTCCCTGCGGCTTTAGAACTTAAAAAAAATTCCATGTATTTCAAATCAGCCCGAATTTTTTTCTAAATCAGACAATCAGCTGTACTTTTAGCTCTCAAATAAAATTTCTGTGTCTTCTGTGTAAAAACTTAGTCCATTGTTCGTTTTCGTATCGTGCTCTCTGTAAGTTGTATTTTGTACTCACTGCACTTGATGATCTGGGATTTCTCTAAGAGTCGGGGATTTCTCTAATAATCTGGGATTTCTCTAATAATCTGGGATTTCTCTAAGAATCTGGGATTTCTCTAATAATCTGGGATTTCTCTAATAATCTGGGATTTCTTTAATAATCTGGGATTTCTCTAATAATCTGGGATTTCTTTAAGAATCTGGGATTTCTCTAATAATCTGGGATTTCTCTAAGACCCTGGGATTTCTTTAATAATCTGGGATTTCTCTAAGAATCTGGGATTTCTCTAATAATCTGGGATTTCTCTAATAATCTGGGATTTCTCTAATAATCTGGGATTTCTCTAATAATCTGGGATTTCTCTAATAATCTGGGATTTCTCTAAGAACCTGGGATTTATCTAAGAATCTGGGATTTCTTTAAGAATCTAGGATTTCTCTAAGACCCTGGGATTTCTTTAATAATCTGGGATTTCTCTAATAATCTGGGATTTCTTTAATAATCTGGGATTTCTCTAATAATCTGGGATTTTTCTAAGAATCTGGGATTTCTCTAATAATCTGGGATTTCTCTAATAATCTGGGATTTTTCTAATAATCTGGGATTTATCTGATAATCAGAGGTTTTTCTAAAGCATTTTATGGTTTTTTTAGAATCCAAAACTAAAAAGTACCTGAATCAGTGCTGTGCCCGAAAAATCTTGTCTGAGTCTGAGTCTGTCTGAGTCCACACTGCAAAACATAATTAGAACACATTTATTAGCTTCTTTATTGTTGCTTTTAAGAATCTGTTAGTATGTTTTTTGTTAAATACAGCCATACCTCTGACATAGATAAGGCTAGGCAGTCAGAAGAAAGGTTTTTAATGCAGGTTTCCATCTGTCGATAAATTTAAATTAGACCCAATTGGTTTCTGCAAAGCTTTTTTGCTTTTGTTTTAATTCAGCAATCAAAAGTCTTCCTATCATTAATGAATGCGTATTTTGTTTAGCCAATATGTACAATGAACACATTTAACTAATCAAATGAATGTTTTTGATAATTCGGAGAATGGCAGACAAAAAGGAGGAATTTAAACAACACGAGAACAACTGAAAGCAACTCAACAACTCAACGACAAAAACGGGAGGGGGGTAAACTGCCAAGCGCTGAACTTCTGTAAGGAAATAAAAAAATTAATTAAAAACTAGTAAAATTGATCGAAAGCGAAAAGCACACGAGACGGCAATGACAACACAGAGAGAACGACTTATACAGAATTGCTTCGATTTGTTTAAGCTTTTCGATGCTGCTTTTGCTACTTTAAGTAGTCACGTATGGACGCGACTGTCAGATTTTGTTTCATTTACTATATTTCTGAATATAAGAGGAAAGTTAATCAATTTGCCTGTCGAACCATCGAGACGGACATCGAATGTATAGCAACAATGACTGAATACTTTTACGGCTAAGTAATTCATAAAATACTTGTGACAAATAAAACCATTGACTAATTCGCATACAAGGAAATGATAACTATGGCAACAAAAACGAGGCCCGATTACTAATTCGACGCTGCTAGTCACCAGTTAGGAGGCAAGAAATCAACAGCAATCAATGGGTGGGCTTTGATAATTACAGATAACTACACCAGAGGAAATGTGCGACTTTTGGGCTTGCACAAGCTTGGCCTCGCTCTGATCAGTTGAATTAGTTTGCTTTGACTTACTGACCGCCGTGCCTAACTTACAGTGGAGGGAGGTGGGTGACTGACTTGCAGCGGAGGAGGTGGGTGGCTAACTTACAGTGGAGGGAGGTGGGTGAC
This sequence comes from Macrostomum hystrix, assembly GCA_950097015.1. NCBI lineage: Eukaryota > Metazoa > Platyhelminthes > Macrostomidae > Macrostomum > Macrostomum hystrix. Next base: position 6,988,321 of record CATNEN010000025.1, on the reverse strand, counting down.
TGACTTGCAGCGGAGGGAGGTGGGTGGCTAACTTCCAGTGGAGGGAGATGGGCGACTGACTTCCAGCGGAGGGAGGTGGGTGACTGACTCACAACGCAGGGAGATGGGTGGCTAACTTCCATTGGAGGGAGGTGGGCGACTGAGTTGCAGCGGAGGGAGGTGGGTGAATAATTTGAATTGGAAGGAGGTGGGTGAGAAACACCAGATAGATTTAAAGGGATAAACTATCAATCTTCTTTGATTGGTTTTTTTTCGTTAAAAAATCATTTTGTGACTGAAGCGAGCTATGCAGAGCACGGACAAACATTCAAAACAATAAACTAAGTAAAAAATGGAAAATTGATGTCGATCGATAAATGTTTTGTGAATAAACAGAGAAAAGGACTGCATTGCACATACAATGTACTCTCTGCAAAGGACTAAAAAATATATTAAAACAATTGCAGACAAAACGGAAGCATAATTAGACTCAAATTACAGCAGAGGTAAAATTCTGACGGAAACAAACAAAACACCATGGAAATTAGCTCAGAGAACTGCAAAAACGCTACAACTAAATCAACAGTAAACTACTAACGAGTAGTAAGTGCGAAATACAAAAACTAAATCATCCACTTGTGACTCAATCGGGCGAGTATCTGCGAATCTGAAAAAACATTTTTAATAATACTTTCATAGTACGAACAATTTTATAAACAAATAAAAATAAAACATTTTGTGCGCAAAACAGTTCATATTCTTTGATAATCAGAACAACAACAAATACTGCGTCCAGTTGCTAAAGTTGTGAGTTGCAACTGCAGTTAGATTGCACACTCACACAATATGAATATCAGCATTGACTTGTGATGCGGGAACAACACTGGCGCATTGTGACGAGGAGAGCTAAGTGTCGTTAAAAAACAGAATAAACAAAAATTTCTGGTAAACATTTGTTATAGGACACATAGAGTTGCATTGCACACTGAAGTTATTGCTGTTTGAAAAAAGGACTGAACAAAAATAAATAATTTATTGCACACTCTTTCACTGTGTGGCGGGGGCAAGGAAATATAGGATATTTTATATCGATAATCCTACCGTAGTCTGCGCACAGTAGACCCAACTAAACCTACTGACCTACTGACACCTGAATTCGAATGTTGAAATCAGCAAAGCAGTTCCAAATGAGTCAGAAAGAAGTGACAGTGAAGTCTTCAACTGATTCGGAAAAGAAATGCTATGCGATTGGGAATCATTGCAATTGGAAAAAACTGTTGTCTCGGTTTCCTCTGACAGCCCTCCCATGTCATGGCACCGCACTTAGCGCTGCTGAACACGGCGGCAAAGTTGGCCTTTTGGGCTGCTGCTGCTGGTCAACGTGAGACTCTGAATCGGCTGTCTCGTCAATGATCATTGGTCGGAGTTCAATCTCGTCGACATCATCGTCGACTGCGACGGCGGCGACAGACTCGATGGTCTCCATCAAGGTCTCGGCTGACGAAGTTGACACATTCTTTGGATCTGCGTCGACTGACTGCGGCGCGTTATCATCAGCGGGAAGGTCGTCAACCAGCATGATGGCGTCGCAGTCTTCGTTGTCATCCTCGTCATCTGCTTCCGCTTGGTTGACAACGGCTGAATCTAGCGGTTGCTCCAGCTTCAGTACCAACTGGGGTGTTGATGGGCCTGCGTGAGAAATTCATGAGATTCACAGTGCGTGAGAAATGGATGAGATTGACTGTGAGTGAGAAATTTATGAGATTCATAGTGCGTGTGAAATTCATGAGATTCACAGTGCGTGAGAAATTCATGATATTCACAGTGCGTGAGAAATTCATGATATTCACAGTGCGTGAGAAATGGATGAGATTGACAGTGTGTGAGAAATTTATGAGATTCATAGTGCGTGTGAAATTCATGAGATTGACTGTGAGTGAGAAATTTATGAGATTCACAGTGCGTGTGAAATGGATGAGATTGACAGTGCGTGAGAAATTCATGAGATTGACTGTGAGTGAGAAATTTATGAGATTCACAGTGCGTGAGAAATGGATGAGATTGACTGTGAGTGAGAAATTTATGAGATTCATAGTGCGTGTGAAATTCATGAGATTCACAGTGCGTGAGAAATTCATGATATTCACAGTGCGTGAGAAATTCATGATATTCACAGTGCGTGAGAAATGGATGAGATTGACAGTGTGTGAGAAATTTATGAGATTCATAGTGCGTGTGAAATTCATGAGATTGACTGTGAGTGAGAAATTTATGAGATTCACAGTGCGTGTGAAATGGATGAGATTGACAGTGCGTGAGAAACATTCATGAGATTGACAGTGCGTGAGAAACATTCATGAGATTGACAGTGCGTGAGAAACATTCATGAGATTGATTGTGCGTGAGAAATTAATCAGATTGACTGAGTGAGAAATGGATGAGATTGACAGTGCGTGAGAAACATTGATGAGATTGACAGTGCGTGAGAAACATTGATGAGATTGACAGTGCGAGAGAAATGGATGAGATTGACGAGATTGGATGAGTCTGAGTGAGACAAGATCCACAAAAGAAAATGATAATTGTAATAAAAGTTTTAGTTTAAAACGCATACTTCCTACTTTAAGTAGCACAAGCAATATAAAATAAATACTCACCCAGAATTCCTTCCTCGGTATCTTCGGTCGCCACTGATTTCTGCTCCGCTTTCGCGACCTCCTCGTCCCAGTCCTCGGCCTGCGGCTCCTCCTCATCGTCCAGCTGCTGCTTCACCGGCGTGGCCGCACCGCCGCCGCCGCCTGATCGTCGGCCCTTCACCAGGTCCTTGTACTCGGAGATCCGCAGCTTCCTGCCGTCCATGATGCAGGTGCGCTTGGGTCTCGGCCGGTAGCGATAGTCGGGGTGCTGCTCCATGTGGATCTTGGACAGGCGCGACTGCTCTTCGTAGAACGGCTGCTTCTCCTCCGGCGTCATCGCCTTCCACTTGGCGCCGAGGATCTTCGATATGTTGGAATTGTGCATGTCCGGGCAGGCCTTCAGAATCTTACGACGCTCCTCTCGGGCCCAGACCATGAAGGCGTTCATCGGCCGCTTCACGTGGCTGCCGCCGCCCCCTCCGGCCTCTTTCTCAGTTGAAGCCGTGGCTGCAGCAGCGGCAGGCGTAGCGGGGGTCGCCGACTTCTCCTGCTGATTGGCCGACGGCCTCGAGGAGCGCGACGAAGCCTTTCCGTTGCTGTGATTGGTCACCGTCGGCTGCGGTGGCGTCACCACCTCCTGAGAGACTGACGTCACTGTGACTGTTGCTGGCTGCTGCTGCTGCTGCTGATACTGCTGCTGTTGTTGCTGTTGCTGCTGTTGCTGAAGTGGCAGACTTTGCAGTGACTGTATCGTCTGCTGCATGTTGGTGGTGGTCAGTGCCAACACCGCCTGCGGCTGCTTGTCCTGATGCTGCTGCTGCTGCTGCTGCTGCTGCTGCTGCAGGTGCGAATGATGATATAGCTGGTGCACTGGCTGCACCTGAACAGTGGCAGGCTGCGAGTAGAGCGCCAGAGCCGCGTTTGGCAGGGCGACACCGTGGGCGGCAGCGGCGATCAGCAGCTGCTGGGTGGTCGGCGTGGCCTGAGTGACAGCCGGCGACCTGGTGGCAAAGGAACGGAAGCGAATCAATTAAAGCATATTTGAACTGCACTACTGACTCACGCTAGCAGCAGTAGTAGTGGACGCGTGTACGCACCTTAGAGCCGCTAGGCCTGGGTGTGACAGCAGCTGCGGCACGGTCAGCCCGGCTGCTGCCAGAATGCTAGCCGCAGCCACCTGCTGACTGTCCACTGTGATGGCCGACACTGTTGTTGTCTGCGGCAGCTGCTGGTGATGAAGGAAGTGCTGATGCTGCTGCTGCTGTTGCTGAAGCTGCGTCTGTGGAATTGTCAGCTGCTGCTGCTGGTGCTGCTGCTGCGGAATGGTCTGGCCGTGAGCCGGAGGTGGGGTGCGAACTTGGCGCTGGGATTTGGACCGCTTAGACAGATCCTGGGACAGGGCAACGGGGCGAATGTTTTCAAATTAGCCAAGGAAAATCTACCCATTTATAAATAGGGTTAAATGATGCGAGCAACTATGTATCCCAGAACAAGCGGAAGCGCCTCGTCATACAATTAGAAATCGGTCTATAAAATTCTTATGAGCTCACATGTAAGCCGTTGCTATCGTCTGCTGAGGCGGCCTCTTTGCCAGTTGTTCTTGGTCGTGACAAATTCAGCGGCGTATTATTGCCGTTGTCGGCGGCTGCGGCGGCGGCCGCGGCGGCTGCCACCATGCTGCTGACGTCCAGGTGACGCGGCAGGCCGATGATGCAGCCGATGCCGTTGCCGCCGGCCCCGGGGCTGCCTAGGAACAGCTGGTGCTGGCTGGTGATGCAGGGCTGAAACTGCTGCTGCTGCTGCTGCTGCTGCTGCTGTGACAATGACAACAATAATAATTTGCATAAAAATAATTCATTAAACTTTCCCCGATTGTACTCGTAACAAACGTGCAGCCGACAGCACAGCCGCAGCTATAACGCGGCGCATCTGAAGGCTGCGTACGACTGTTCAGTCCATGGACTGGGGGGGACACCACACCCACCCTCAATTACCCAGCTGATGCTGGTACCCATTTAACAGCTGCTGGCAATGGCATATCATCTGGAGACACTAATCTCGCAGGCAGCGAGGCAGCAATAACTCCTGAGCACACACGCTCTGTACTCAGGCACACACTCACACAGGTGTGTACATCTCCCCTGACTTTCTCACTCTTACTGTGCCTTGGAGGTCGGCCTTCAATGGTGTAAATTGCACGACAAGCCCCCAAGTCTTCCCTCTGCGGCTGCGCCCCAATTGAATGTGGCCTCGCCACGGAATCAAGCTCAGGGACCTTGGCGCGAGAGGCAAACGAGAGTTAACTGTCTTGCTAAAGGACACAAATTGTACCAGTGGAGTCGGGAATCGAACCTCCGACCTTCAAGTCGAGAGTCCAACGCCCTAAAAACTAACCTTTAACCCCTAAGTGACAATGGCTTATTATGGAAACTATTAGCTTTAAGTGCAGCTGGTAGCCCAGATTTTAGAGAGGTCGAGAGTTCGATTCTCTAGGCGAAGATTTCTATGTTGTAATTTTAATACTAAATATTTCAGTTGAAAACTCGCTTTGGTGGAAACGGCACAGTTTGTATAGACTGAGGGGGGGCAGACTCGCAGTTAGTCACCATCACATCTGCACATGCCTGCCCTACTTCGAACTCCAACAAAACCGGGAATGGGGGGCGGGTGGGTGTCGATAGGGAAGAGTTTCCTGAGCACAGCCTCGGGGCCTTTTAGCAGTCGCAGATGAAGAAAGACTGGCCCTGGCGCACACATGAATCCCAGCGTCCGCTCTGTATTAAGACAGACGGGGCAGGCTCACGATTCTTTACTCATTCCTCAATACTCTCTCTTCCTCTAACCTCGAACCCTCCGTTATCGGTGCCATTCTCACACTCCTTTTCTGCTCATCTCCCTCCCGGCAGCGGCAGCAGCAGACCAACGCCACAATTGAATGCTTTTGAGGAATAAAAAATATCCCCCCACAGCCGCAGCTGTTCGATTCGTTGAATTTTTCCCATCTCCCATCCGGGCCATTCGCTATCTCCCTTGTAGCTCACATTTTCTGCTCGGCTCGGACAGGGACCAATTTTGCGATTGTGCGTGATTGTGTGGGTGATTGTGGGAATGTGTGTGTGATTATGGGAGTGTGGGTGATTATAGGAGTGTGTGAGTGATTGTGGGTGTGTGGGTGATTGTGGGTGTGTGAGTGATTGTGGGTGTGTGAGTGATTGTGGGTGTGTGAGTGATTGTGGGTGTGTGGGTGATTATAGGAGTGTGTGGGTGATTGTGAAGCGTGTGGGTGATTATAGGAGTGTGTGGGTGATTGTGAAGTGTGTGGGTGATTATAGGAGTGTCTGGGTGATTGTGAAGTGTGTGGGTGATTGTGGGTGTGTGTGGGTGATTGTGGGTGTGTGTGGGTGATTGTGGGTGTGTGTGGGTGATAGTGGGTGTGTGTGGGTGATTGTGAAGTGGGTGGGTGATTGTGGGTGTGTGTGGGTGATTGTGGGTGTGTGTGGGTGATAGTGGGTGTGTGTGGGTGATTGTGAAGTGGGTGGGTGATTGTGGGTGTGTGTGGGTGATTGTGGGTGTGTGTGGGTGATAGTGGGTGTGTGTGGGTGATTGTGGGTGTGTGTGGGTGATTGTGAAGTGTGTGGGTGATTGTGGGTATGTGTGGGTGATTGTGGGAGTGTGTGGGTGATTATGAAGTGTGTGGGTGATTAAAGGAGTGTGTGGGTGATTGTGGGCGTGTGTGGATGATCGTGGGAGTGTGTGGGTGATTATGAAGTGTGTGGGTGATTATAGGAGCGTGTGGGTGATTGTGGGCGTGTGTGGATGATTTTGGCAGTCGATAGCATGAGTGTGTGGTCATTGTGTGTGGGAGTGTGTGTAGGTGTGTGTGTGTGGGTGACCGTGTTGCCCCAGTCTGTCAATCCGTGACGTCACCTCAGGTCGCAAGCAGAATAAGAATGCTGAGAACTGCTAGAATAAACTGAAAATATGAATCTGGGCAGTCAACAGTCAATAGTTGGTCAGTAGCTAGTTTTAGTCTTGAGCACAGTGGTTGAGTTCGTAAGACAGTCTTGACTTTCAGTCTCAAATATCCTTTAAATCTGTATCATCGATTTTTGTACAGGTCAGGAAATGCCCTATCTGTGGATCGCATATGCATTTACGAACCTCGAGCACAGGTGTTTGAGCAATCAGTTGGCAGGGCCTATTATAAAGAGATTTTCTCTAAAACACTATGCGAGTAATGTTATAGTTTGTTCGACTTTTTGGAAAGCAATCTAAATAGAAAATGAGGCCGCGAGCGGCTGCATGATTCTATTTTAGCCTAGGAGACAGTTTCTGCAGTCACGATGGTAATCACCGCGACGTGCGCCAAAATATAAACTGGGAGAGGACAGAGACTGTGAGAGAGACATTGGATCAGCCAGTCTGGAACTCGGCTCTGTCCCTCAACCAGCTCAGTTCGTGATTTCTGAGCTGGTTGCTGCAGACAGCCAGGCGCAGACACTAGCTTTGGATGAAGGCCATCAGATGCCCTGCCTATCTTTCTGCTCTACTGCTCTACCCTACTAACCCTGCTTCATGCCATCTGCCAGCCGACTAACCCTGCTTCATGCCATCTGCCAGCCTACTAGCCCTGCTTCATGTCATCTGCCAGTCTACTAACCCTGCTTCATGCCACCTGCCAGCCTACTAACCCTGCTTCATGCCATCTGCCAGCCTACTAACCCTGCTTCATGCCATCTGCCAGCCTACTAACCCTGCTTCATGCCATCTGCCAGCCTACTAACCCTGCTTCATGCCATCTGCCAGCCTACTAACCCTGCTTCATGCCATCTGCCAGTCTACTAACCCTGCTTCATGCCACCTGCCAGCCTACTAACCCTGCTTCATGCCATCTGCCAGCCTACTAACCCTGCTTCATGCCATCTGCCAGCCTACTAACCCTGCTTCATGCCATCTGCCAGCCTACTAACCCTGCTTCATGCCATCTGCCAGTCTACTAACCCTGCTTCATGCCATCTGCCAGTCTACTAACCCTGCTTCATGCCACCTGCCAGCCTACTAACCCTGCTTCATGCCACCTGCCAGTCTACTAACCCTGCTTCATGCCATCTGCCAGTCTACTAACCCTGCTTCATGCCACCTGCCAGTCTACTAACCCTGCTTCATGCCATCTGCCAGTCTACTAACCCTGCTTCATGCCACCTGCCAGCCTACTAGCCCTGCTTCATGCCATCTGCCAGCCTACTAGCCCTGCTTCATGTCATCTGCCAGCCTACTAGCCCTGCTTCATGCCACCTGCCAGCCTACTAGCCCTGCTTCATGCCATCTGCCAGCCTACTAACCCTGCTTCATGCCACCTGCCAGCCTACTAACCCTGCTTCATGCCACCTGCCAGCCTACTAGCCCTGCTTCATGTCATCTGCCAGCCTACTAGCCCTGCTTCATGCCACCTGCCAGCCTACTAACCCTGCTTCATGCCATCTGCCAGCCTACTAGCCCTGCTTCATGCCACCTGCCAGCCTACTAACCCTGCTTCATGCCACCTGCCAGCCTACTAACCCTGCTTCAGTGCTTCATGCCACCTGCCAGCTTACAATCTACTTACTATCTCGTACCAACATATTAAACCTATTTAGAATCATACACCATCCATCTGCCACTTATATTTTGAACTTGATATTCTTTGCTTTTAAATAGACCAGAAATAGTCTCAAATGGCTGGCGTTTAATTATTTCTTGAATTATAATCTTGATCTTGAAATCGGCAATAAAAGGTATAGCCTGTATAGCATGAATTAAAACAATGAAACACCTGAGACAGTCGAATAGACGCCGACTGAAGGGTCTTTATTTACATCTGGGAGTCTTTGTTTCAAGAAATCTTAACGGAAAAATGAAAGAGCATGTGCCGCATCTGACTGTGTGGCAGACGGAAGACTGCCTAACAGATGGCTGGCTTCTCGACATTGGATAAATCTACGAATTTAAGCCAAGCATTCATTCTGTGGGCATCAGCGAGGGCACACGTCACAACTTGAGTCTGTTAAATTTTAGCAACTTTAACTGGTTTGCCTAAACGAGATAAGAGGATAACAAAAATGACGAACGAACAGAAACACAAAGCTACTAGAAAAGACAGAGACAGACAGACAGACAGAGACACGCTGAGACAGGTAAGGACAGAAGGAGAGACAGACAGACAAGTAGAGACAGGTAAGGACAGAAAGAGAGACAGACAGACAGACAAGTAGAGACAGGTAAGGACAGAAAGAGAGACAGACAGACAAGTAGAGACAGGTAAGGACAGAAGGAGAGACAGACAGAGACACGCTGAGACAGGTAAGGACAGAAGGAGAGACAGACAGACAAGTAGAGACAGGTAAGGACAGAAAGAGAGACAGACAGACAGACAAGTAGAGACAGGTAAGGACAGAAAGAGAGACAGACAGACAGACAAGTAGAGACAGGTAAGGACAGAAAGAGAGACAGACAGACAGACAAGTAGAGACAGGTAAGGACAGAAAGAGAGACAGACAGATAAAAACAGAAAGATTCGGAGAGAGATACAGACAAACTGAAAGGCAGACAGACAGATATTGCCCGGTATGAGTTCCTCGCACCCACCACGCGCAGTAAGTCAGATATTAGTCAAAAATGGAATGGAGTCACGGAGCAACGTAAAGTTGTAAATCAATTCCACTAATTGATTTCGAATGCATGCTCGCATTGACCCACAACAACCCCCTACGACCGCTACCCTCTTAAGTTTTTCCCTCGTCTCTCTCTCTCTCGTATTCTTGGGGTCAATTTTTGGATACGATCGAATGGAGAGGAGGCGGGGTTCGGCCAAAGTGGGGATCACTTTCACCCGAAGGAGAGTACAACCTGCACAAGTGTTATACACACAAGCATATGCATTTGTACTGCACTCCATTATCTAGCTAGCTCTCATTGAGAAGACAGGGGAGAGAATGAGAATGGTTTGTCGCTGTTGACTCAGCCGCACTGACTGGAGAATTCCGGGTAGGGAATGCAGCCGTTCAGCAGGGAATTAAAACATAGCTATTATATCAGAGAAGTAATAAAGATCGGTTTGGTCGATCTTGATCTGCTGCGCAAATCATTGTTAGCCTTCCTGATTGCCGTAATATTGGACTCAGTAATACAGACAGGGTGAGATGCGAAATGCAGAGGAGATGAGAATATCTGGGAAGAAGGTGGAGGGAAGGAGAGAAAGGTAGAGGAAAGAAGAGGAGGGTAGAGAAAAGGAGAAGAGGGTAGAGGGAAGAAGAGGAGGGTAGAGAAAAGGAGAGCAGGGTAGAGGGAAGAAGAGGAGAGAAGAGGGAAGGGGAGGAGGGTAGAGGGGAGGAGAGGAGAGAAGAGGGAAGGGGAGGAGGGTAGAGAAAAGGAGAAGAGGGTAGAGGGAAGAAGAGGAGGGTAGAGAAAAGGAGAGGAGGGTAGAGGGAAGAAGAGGAGAGAAGAGGGAAGGGGAGGAGGGTAGAGAAAAGGAGAGGAGGGTAGAGGGAAGAAGAGGAGAGAAGAGGGAAGGGGAGGAGGGTAGAGAAAAGGAGAGGAGGGTAGAGGGAAGAAGAGGAGAGAAGAGGGAAGGGGAGGAGGGTAGAGGGGAGGAGAGGAGAGAAGAGGGAAGGGGAGGAGGGTAGAGAAAAGGAGAAGAGGGTAGAGGGAAGAAGAGGAGGGTAGAGAAAAGGAGAGGAGGGTAGAGGGAAGAAGAGGAGAGAAGAGGGAAGGGGAGGAGGGTAGAGAAAAGGAGAGGAGGGTAGAGGGAAGAAGAGGAGAGAAGAGGGAAGGGGAGGAGGGTAGAGAAAAGGAGAGGAGGGTAGAGGGAAGAAGAGGAGAGAAGAGTGAAGGAGTGGAGGGTAGAGGGAAGGAGAGGAGGGTAGAGGGAGGGAGAGGAGGGTAGAGTGAAGGAGTGGAGGGTAGAGTGGAGGAGAGGAGGGTAGAAGAAAGGAGGGTAGAGAGAAGGAGAGGCGCGTAGTTGGTGTGAATAAAGTAGAGAAGTAGACAGTGTGAGGGCAGCATTCCAAGAACTGATGTAATTAGACCAGGCATCAAGGTGAATTATCAGTGAATGACAGGTAGGGAGTTTCGACAACATTTTTAGAAGAAAACAAATTTGAACCTGCAATAAAATGCGTGCCAAATAGCAACTAATAAATGCCATAGCAAAACTCTACGCTGGAAAACTAAAAAAAAGCTGACAAAAGTTTGCGATAAAATTGGCGAAAGATAGCATCTTTCAGACAAAGGCTCTTAGACGATGGAGTCTTAAAAATAGAAATCCCCGGGGCATTGGATCGCTAAGAAAATTAGGATAGAGGGATGGAAGGTAATTGTTTGGCCAACTGTCGTGTAAATATTTTTCTTTTCCATGGCAGCAACCCAAGCAGATGCATTCGGTCTGCTTGCTTCTTTGTTCCTGTTCCTGTTGTTATTATCTGTGTCTCTTTAAATGTGAGTCATGGTCGCCTGTGTGGGCCACCGAATGACTAGGCTATTGTCAAGTTTCGAGTTTTTGTTCTGGTGAAGTTTCGGGATGGTATCATTGTGAATCTGCTGGTTTGTGCTGTTGTGACTGTACTGGTGTGTGCTGCTGTGACTGTACTGGTGTGTGCTGCTGTGACTGTACTGGTGTGTGCTGCTGTGACTGTACTGGTGTGTGATGCTGTGACTGTACTGGTGTGTGCTGCTGTGACTGTACTGGTGTGTGCTGCTGTGACTGTACTGGTGTGTGCTGTTGTGACTGTACTGGTGTGTGCTGTTGTGAATCTGCTGGTGTGTGCTATTGTGACTGTACTGGTGTGTGCTGTTGTGACTGTACTGGTGTGTGCTGTTGTGACTGTACTGGTGTGTGCTGTTGTGACTGTACTGGTGTGTGCTGCTGTGACTGTACTGGTGTGTGCTGTTGTGACTGTACTGGTGTGTGCTGCTGTGACTGTACTGGTGTGTGCTGCTGTGACTGTACTGGTGTGTGCTGTTGTGACTGTACTGGTGTGTGCTGCTGTGACTGTACTGGTGTGTGCTGTTGTGACTGTACTGGTGTGTGCTGTTGTGACTGTACTGGTGTGTGCTGTTGTGACTGTACTGGTGTGTGCTGTTGTGACTGTACTGGTGTGTGCTGTTGTGACTGTACTGGTGTGTGCTGTTGTGACTGTACTGGTGTGTGCTGTTGTGACTGTACTGGTGTGTGCTGTTGTGACTGTACTGGTGTGTGCTGTTGTGACTGTACTGGTGTCTGCTGTTGTGACTGTACTGGTTTGTGTTGTTGTGAATCTACTGGTTTGTGTTGTTGTCAAGCCTTAGCTTAGACTCGACCTTTATACTTATGAAGCCGAACGATTCAGCATTCAGGCCTTTATCAATAGGCATTGTGGTGTTGTTGTGCGGCACCTTGACCAGCCCCTTATTACTGCAGCATTTGAACGAGGCTTACAATTCCTGTCTCGAGTTACAGGTTCTGCTATTGCCAAGATAGGCAGACATGCTGGCAGATAGGGGGGTGGGAGTGTAAGAATTAGTTTTCATTCAGTTCAGGCCCCACAAAACCCAAAGCCACCCAGCCATTGCTGTTGCTGGCACCAGGCACTCGAATTCTTCTTATTTTCTCTTCCTTTTTGTTTTAATTTTTGCCTCGATTTCTTTCTGTCTTGCCTCTAGCAGGGAGGCCGCCCTATCGAACAGGTGGCCTCAAGCTTCACTATATCCATTTCTCCATTTCTGCCTGTCTCTCAGATCTAGTTCACTTCACCTCACTATTCTCTCTTCTTTCTTTCTCTTTTAGCCTTTTTTCAGCTCTTGGAACAAAACCAGCAAGCTCCACAATAGCCTGGCTATTAGTATTCTCCTATATTCCAAAATGGTTCCCACGCTATGCAAAAATCAGCAAGGCAATTCTTAGAAAAAATTAATTAACAATTTTTTCGCGGAAAAAAATCTTATTTCATAAAACAACTGACCTGTCTCTCACTGACTCGCAGTTCAGGGCAACTCAGAAACTATCCCAACTACAATTCTGAATTCGATAGATTCCCAACTCCTTGGCACCTTGATCCTCTTTGATCCCATCCACTCTGCTCCCCTGACCCACTCTGATCCCCTGACCCACTCTGATCCCCTGACTCACTCTGATCCCCAGACCCGCTTTGATCCCAGAACCCGCTCTGATCCCATGACCCACTCTGATCCCATGACCCACTCTGATCCCATGACCCACCCTGATCCCCATCCATTCTGATCCTCAAGCACTCTGTATCCCTGATATTATTTGACTCCTCCATATATATACAAGTATATTATAATTGCAGGAGGGCTGGGGGTAATGGCACATCATTTCGTGACACAAGACCCGCAGCTAGCGAGGAGGCATTTCTGCCCATTTCGCGGACTCCCGAGCACACACGCACACAGATTTTGTACGCAGGCACACACTCACACAGGTGTGAAGATCTGCCCTGACTTTCTGATCGTCAGTCAGTGTACATTTCACAGTGCCTTGGAGGTTGGCCCTCAAGGGCGTAAATTGCACGACAAGCCCCCAAAGCCTTCTCTTCCGCTGCTGCGCTCCAAATAAATATGGCCTCGCCGTGGAATCGAACTCAGGGACCGTGGTGCGAGAGGCAAAAGCGTTAACCGCTCTGCTACCGACCCCCCATTTGACTCGTCCATAAAGTTACAAAGTTGATGCATGTGAAAGCCAGGCATTCCGTATAATGAAAAAGATCAGCAGCCCTCGCACTCACCAGTGGCAGAGCTATCGTGCCGCCTCCAACCCGGAGGCAGAGCTGCGCCCTGAGCTGCGCCAATTGGCTGAGCAGCTCGTCAAGGTAGCGGAGCTGCTCAGCGTCGCCGCAGTCGGCGAAGCGAGTCTCCTGCAGCCACTGCGCCAGCTGAGCGGGCGTGGCCGACGCCATCGGAAGCTGCTCCGTCGTTGCAGTCGCTGTCATCGCCGGCGACGCCGCCTGCGGGCTGCCAGCTGGCGACGAGAAATCTGACGAAGAGGCCTCGGCAGCTGAGGCGACAACAAACGCTGGACTGGCGCGGCTGCTCGGTGGAGCCGGCTTGACAACAGCGGCTGAAGGTTTGACCCCGCCAAGCAGTAGACGATTCGGCGCCGAAGTTTTCCGCTTCGAAGACATTCTGCTGCTGCTGCTGCTGCTGGTTCGGCAAACCTGCATTGTCCGCGGGTGGCAGCAGTAATTGGTGTTGGGTCTGGTAGGGTCTAGTTGAGTGCACAAATGAAATGTCTGGATTAGCTATTCAAGCGAGCAGGAAGGGAAAGGAAACAGAGACAACCGGATCGAAGATCGATCACAATGTCTATACTACAACTAAACTGCTCGTCCTTGGTCTTGATTTGAGAATGCGAGCTGGCAGCACAGTTGGGGGGGTAGAAATTGGCAAAGAGACTAGACAAACTAGGCTTCGCTTTTCAGGCAGTTAAGAAATTAGCTCTCCGACTGGGAAAGACTGAAAAAATGCCTTTTTAAATTTCCTCTCCTTTTTGTTCCTTTTTTCCTATCGCTCTCCTCTCTGTCTCTCTTCCCCTTTTCTTTGCGTCTCCTCACCCGAAAGGCCTGGGGAGAGCGTCGGGGCTTTATGACTGGTGCGGCCTCTCGTCTATTCTCTATCTCTATCTGTGTTTTACACAAACAATGAGCCCGAGATGAGGAGTGTTTGAATGGGGGAAGAGATTTACTACTCGTCCGGCTTGGGGTGAGGTTGGGGGCAGTTCGGAGGTGGACGACTAGCCAGTGAGGAACAAAGCGAATTTCCTTGAGGAAAGAGAGCTGAAGCTCCGTTTAATTGAGAAAAAACACGACGGAACGGAAAGTGAGGGGGTCCTGCAGGTCGCGAGTCGCCAGAAAGGGAAGCAACGCAGCAAGGAGCCGAGGACAAAGGGAAGAATAAGTAAAAAGAAAGGATTCGATCTCGTACAGAGTGCCACTCGAGCCAAAGGAGTCATTTTGCTTCTACGTCAGAATTTCGGCCTACAGTGGGAAATTGGTCCAATCAGGAGCGACTCAGCTCGGCGGGCTGTCATTGTGGGGGGAGACATGACCGGTTAGACAAGACAAAATCTGTGTCAATGAGAGCTGCTGAGATTCTCCCTCAGTAAGATTAACATGGACATGCGTGGCGCGCAAATTATAATTCGAGGCTTTCTATTGGCCGTCGTGTGAGTCACGCACTTGGGTTGGGGTTGGTTAAAGTGGGATTCCTGAACATAGTCTAAAAATAGCGAATCTCTAACCAATCAGAATTTTTTGCTGTTAAGACTTGCGTTGTAATGTAAATAAAATTTTGATTTCTAAATTTCAAATTTCAAATTTCATTAAATGAAGGGAGCATTTCACCTAGAGGTTAGAACTTCGCACTTCCGACCGGAGGGTCGGGAGTTCGATTTCATCCAAGGGAGACAACCAGCGTCCTATACTAGTTATACTAATTTCTATCGATTTTAATCAAATAAGAATGGGATAGGAATTTAATTTTACGGTGTCAACGCGCTGTACTCAGAGTTATTTTGATTGTATTTTCCAGTTTCGACCCACCACCGCGCTTCGTCGGCAAATGTTTGATCCTCTCTATATTATTAATTTCAGTTGTACAAAATCGCATAGTCGGCTCCGTCGGGGGTGATTCCTTATCTTACTTAGAAGAGTATTTTCTTTTCAAAATAGCTGGTTCGCAATGAGCTAGATTGGGCTTGGAGTCTGAGCTCCGAGCTGAGCAAAGAACTGGATAAAGGAAAAATTTCTTCCCACGCAACCGCCGGCCGATCCGTGCCCCATGGAAGTCCCTGCACTTCACAATGGGAACCAAACTCGTATACAAACAACAGATTGGCCCACCAATGCAGGTTTTCGACTCTATACTCGGTGTGGGATATGAACAGATAAGAAACGGCCCAGGTAAGCCTGAAAAGGTTTTAAAGGCTGCGCTACGATCGTAAGATTTCTGGGATCATTCGATTCTTATAGCTTCAATTCGATTAAACTTCTTCAGAATTCCTGACAGGCGGTGTGACAGCTCTCAAACAGAGGCATCAGGTCCCTCTGCGGGCAGCAAGTTATTAAACGGATCTAGCCCTGCTACGCTCCTCCTATTCTTGAAGATGAGTCAAGGAAAATTCGGAAATTCAACCAAATGTTTTTATCTATATTCCTCCGCCTTATCTTGAGATTCATTATTGAGAAAAATTTAACATTGTGCTCAGGGAACTGTCTCGACTGCTTTGAGAATAGAATCAGCATTGTGCACAGATGGCGATCAGAAGAAATCATTTTTAGAACTGTGCTCAGAATAGCATAACTGTGCTTTGAAGAGTAGAACTGTGCTCAGAAGAGTAGAACTGTGCTCAGAATAGTATAACTGTGCTCTGAAGAGTAGAACTGAGTTCTGAAGAGTATAACTGTGCTCTGAAAAGTAGAACTGTGCTCTGAAGAGTAGAACTGTGCTCAGAATAGCATAACTGTGCTTTGAAGAGTATAACTGTGCTCTGAAGAGTAGAACTGTGCTCTAAAGAGTAGAACTGTGCTCTGAAGAGTAGAACTGTGCTCTAAAGAGTAGAACTGTGCTCTGAAGAGCAGAACTGTGCTCTGAAGAGTAGAACTGTGCTCTGAAGAGTAGAACTGTGCTCTTTAGAGTAGAACTGTGCTCTGAAGAGTAGAACTGTGCTCAGAATAGCATAACTGTGCTTTGAAGAGTATAATTGTGCTCTGAAGAGTAGAACTGTGCTCTAAAGAGTAGAACTGTGCTCTGAAGAGCAGAACTGTGCTCTGAAGAGTAGAACTGTGCTCTGAAGTGTAGAACTGTGCTCTGAAGAGTAGAACTGTGCTCTGAAGAGTAGAACTGTGCTCTTTAGAGTAGAACTGTGCTCTGAAAAGTAGAACTGTGCTCTGAAAAGAACTGTGCTCTGAAGAGTAGAACTGTGCTCTTAAGAGTAGAACTGAGTTCTGAAGAGTAGAACTGTGCTGTGAAGAGTAGAACTGTGCTCTTAAGAGTAGAACTGTGCTCTGAAGAGCAGAACTGTGCTCTGAAGAGTAGAACTGTGCTCTGAAGAGTAGAACTGACTTCTGAAGAGTAGAACTGTGCTCTGAAGAGTAGAACTGTGCTCTTAAGAGTAGAACTGTGCTCTGAAGAGTAGAACTGTGCTCTGAAAAGTAGAACTGTGCTCTTAAGAGTAGAACTGTGCTCTGAAAAGTAGAACTGTGCTCTGAAGAGTAGAACTGTGCTCTTAAAAGTAGAACTGTGCTCTTAAGAGTAGAACTGAGCTCTGAAGAGTAGAACTGTGCTCAGAATTGCATAACTGTGCTTTGAAGAGTAGAACTGTGCTCTGAAGAGTAGAACTGTGCTCTTAAGAGTAGAACTGTGCTCTGAAGAGTAGAACTGTGCTCTTAAGAGTAGAACTGTGCTCTGAAGAGTAGAACTGAGTTCTGAAAAGTAGAACTGTGCTCTGAAAAGTAGAGCTGTGCTCTGAAATGTAGAACTGTGCTCAGAATGGTAGAACTGTGCTCTGAAGAGTAGAACTGTGCTCTTAAGAGTAGAACTGTGCTCTGAAGAGTAGAACTGTGCTCAGAATAGCATAACTGTGCTTTGAAGAGTAGAACTGTGCTCTGAAGAGTAGAACTGTGCTCTTAAGAGTAGAACTGTGCTCTGAAGAGTAGAACTGTGCTCTTAAGAGTAGAACTGTGCTCTGAAGAGTAGAACTGAGTTCTGAAAAGTAGAACTGTGCTCTGAAAAGTAGAGCTGTGCTCTGAAATGTAGAACTGTGCTCAGAATGGTAGAACTGTGCTCTGAAGAGTAGAACTGTGCTCAGGAGAGTAGAACTGTGCTCTGAAATGTAGAACTGTGCTCAGAATAGTAGAACTGTGCTCTGAAATGTAGAACTGTGCTCTGAGGAGTAGAACTGTGCTCAGAATAGTAGAACTGTGCTCTGAGGAGTAGAACTGTGCTCAGAATAGTAGAACTGTGCTCTGAAATGTAGAACTGTGCTCAGAATAGTAGAACTGTGCTCTGAAGAGTAGAACTGTGCTCAGAATAGTATAAATGTGTTTAGATTGTAGGGCAGCGCTCAAAAGAGAACTGTACTCAGACAAGTTAACCTATGCTCAAAAGAGTATAACTGTGTTTCGAATAAAGTCAGAACAAGTAATCTGATGGAATTTTGTCGAATTCAGTTATACCCTTCTAATATTGGACAACTTAGGAGGATTCGGACAAAATCAATAGAAGAAGAAGACTGAAGACTACTAAAGGTGATTAAAGTAAGTTTTCGTCCGGCCTGGACACGGGGCACGGGTCACGAGACAACCTCCAATCGCATGCTCCAAAACAGACTTTCTACCGTATGCATTTCCTTACGCCGACATCCGCAATCTATACTAGTCCCAGACTCTGTCGCACTATTGTGCCTAACAATAACTACAAAGTTGCTTTCATTGGTATCCTGCCGGTCATTTGGGTCAGCCGTCTAGCCCAAATAATGACATTGTTGTTTAATTTCTGTTGAAATTCTAAGGCATAAACTAACAGCTTACACAAGCTATTGTGGAACTTACACTTTGCAGGCATAACAGGCTTCAATGTCCAGTGAGCACACTGTGAGCACATTACAATAATAGAGCCAACCAACCCCCCAGCCCCCCAGCCCAACTCAAAGGCTCAAATCGCCATTGACTGACAAGTAAAGCGATGAAAACAGACTCGCTGGTCACAACATGCGGGCAGTTGTGTGTGTGTGTGTGTGTGTGTGCGTCCACAATTTTCTGGTTACACAAAAGGCGCCTCCCGCCGTGTGGGACAATGGCCTGATGGGGGAAGCAGAAAAAAGTGAGTTTTATATAGGATTTTAGCTACATAATACACAGATTGTTGAGATTTCAGGATTCGCGTGGAAGAAAGCGACTGAGAGAGAGAGAGAGAGTTGGTTGAAATGGCGAAATGTCAAGAAGGGCGAGGAAATAATAATGCAGAGGCCAAGCACTCCCTCTCAGATCCTCCGAACAGAAAAGCCCCGGGCCCGGGCGCTGTGGCTGTGGGAATAAATTTATTGTCCCTAAAATAGAGGCTCAGCTCTCCAAATCATTTTCTTACCCTTCTCTTCTTCTTTTTGCGCCTTTTGTTACCAAGGTGAGCGGCATCAAGAGAGAGGGGAGAAGGTGAGAGGGAGGGGATATAGCACGGTTGACATGCAGCTGAAGTGGTTGGCGTCCGATTTTATATAGAGAAAGCCCCGCCCAGATTAATTGTGCAGAACCTGTGCCTCATTCCTATGTAGGCCAGGTGATGTAGGCCAGGTGATGTTGAGAAACTATTACTTGGGCATATAAAAGGCCTAGGCATAGCGAGTGCTTTCGGCTTTTGTGCTTGGAACTTTCATCTAAATTCATAAAGTTTAATTTGTTTATTCCAAGACTTTGTTCATAAGGTCAGCACAACTACCAAAAAACAATAAAAATATTAAAAAACCTTACTTTCGATTCTTCTTCTGCTGGCGCAAAATTGGAAGTCGATTTTGGACCGGTGTAGTAGACTCAGTCAACTCTCTGCTCTCTGCTTTGAGCTTGCTTTCACTCGCAAGAAAGTGAAAGTGAGAGAAAACTAGAAACAAACAATTCTTTATTCTCAGTCTCGAGCTAATGGAATGTTGGCCCGAATAGGCAAAGAAAGAACCTGTTCGTTGGTGGTTTAAATAAATAGCTCACGCAACTTTTGTATCTGCCTCTGCGTTCGCTCGCTCAAGCCTCAGTCCTGTTTGCCTGCGTTACCCCTCCTCCCTCAGTGCGAATGCGAATCGGTTTGTTCTTCTAGTTTGCGCTGTATAGAATGTGGCCCTGGCCCTGGGGTTGGCACTTGCCTGCCAGGCTTCGAGTGGAGGACGCCAGCACAAAATGGCGTGCACAATAAACAATTGGCTGCAAGAGGAAATGAGGACCAAGGCTTGGCTAGCCTAGACTCGAGAGAGAAGTGTAAGGGCCAGGAGAGACACAAAGTCGCAGTGAGCCTTACAATAATAATACGCTCAACCTGCCTGCCGGCCTCCTCATCCTACATAGGAGGCGCTCGCGCACTTGTTCTCTGCCTCATAATAACTGAACAACTAATGGGCCAAGGGTCGGGGGAGGCTGTCGCAGCACGGGCCGTAAAACAAGAGAGCAGAAAAGGCTACACGCATGCACATCATGTCCACCAACCCCAACCGCAGGCTAGCGCCACCCCACACTTTCTTATCTGGGTTTGGGGTTGGGATTGGGGTGGGGACCGAGATCGAAAGAGAGAGAAGAGAATAGCGGAGTGAGGGTGTCGAGGCTGAGTGAGCCATTATTAAAATTAAACGCGTCCGAAGCTGCTAAAATTGGCTTAACAGGCAGGGTGCGGGCGGTGCAGTGTTCAGCTTTAGCCCCCTTCGGGTGAAGAAGGGACAGAGCGCAGCAGAGAAAGCTAGAAAGAATCGAAAATAAAAGGAGGTGGTAGATTTGGAGAGACGCAATTTTAAATCATAATTCCAACAACACTTGACTCCGTTGTAGCGGTTTTATGTGTAGGGTGTATGGGGCCTTCTCTGTGTGACTGCGCTGGCAAATGGTAATGCACAATATCAAAGGTTTGAAAAGCTTGTCTATTCTAACCTATAAAAACTCCGCATTACTCCTTGTTGGGCACCTCAGTTTAAAATCAGAACAAGCAAGAGCAGCAACAACACGTTCCACTTTCCTTTCTCTCTTTTCTTCTGTCTTATAAAAAGAATCTAAAAGAATGCAAATTTTATCGGTAACAGTTACTGTTGCGGCCTTTAAGCTAGTATTACTTGACTTCCAGAGTAGAAGAAGAATAGATAAACAATTTGAAGATAAAACTAAAATGTCAATACCAAAGTTAATAAAATTGGTAGTTGGAACATAACAATTAACAATGCAAGATAACTCTAGTTCTGAAGGACTCCACATATAGCTATCTGAAACACTGGCCATATTTGCCTTCAAAACTGTTTGCGCACTGTGTTGTGTGTGTGCAAAACGCTCGCACTGCACTCCGCAAGCCAAGCGCTGAGCCAGAGACCAGTTCAGCACTTATTGAAAACGCTTATACGAGTATAATAACAATAATATTATTATTAGTAGTAGTAGTAGTAGTTGACTAAACATGCCCCGAACGGGTCAGATGTGCAGCCGACAGCACAGCCTTGACAGCCCCAGCTATCTCGCGGCGCATCTGAAGGCTGCGCAGAGCGTACGGCTGTTCAGTCTATGGACTGGGAAACACGACGCATGCTAATGCTGATATCAATTTAACAGCTGGTTAAATAAGTGTATTGCTAAAGAGCACAAGCTATTCAAGTGGAGTCGGGATTTGAACCCACGACATTTAAGTCCGACGCTCTTACCCACTAGGCTACAACTCCTAATGATGAACCCTGAGTCCGGACACATCAGGACACGACTCAACAAAGTTAAAAGAGAAACTCACCTGTGACAGTGATGTTTTTTCGTGAAGAATTTTTTATGAGCAGGTTACGTTTGAGTGACAGTATGTTCAGTTGGTGGGTTCTATTGTCTCTTTGAGCTTCAGAGAAACAATAAGTTCGGACCAGCCAAAGGCAGCGTTTCGACGATAAACTCGAGTCAAAGCAGCAGCAACAACAACTGCCGATGAAACAACAGTGGAGGATGGGTTGGCCGACCGGCTGCGAGTGTTTTTGTGCTGCCAGCAATCGATAAAACCTTGAACTGGGGGTATTTGGCGCGGGAGGCAGTTTGGAGGGAGGGGAGTTTCGGACGATGCTGCAGGGGGGTGGGCTGGTTCGGAGAGGCCCAAGGAG
The DNA here is from genome assembly GCA_950097015.1 of Macrostomum hystrix. Taxonomy (NCBI): domain Eukaryota; kingdom Metazoa; phylum Platyhelminthes; family Macrostomidae; genus Macrostomum; species Macrostomum hystrix. The sequence goes on along the minus strand of CATNEN010000025.1, from coordinate 6,966,868 downwards.
AGATCGGGCCAGTTTTTGGGGACCCAGGGGTGTGCGTGCGAGAGAATTGAAGAGAAGGAGAGAAAGGAGTGTGTTGGTGTGTGTGTGTGGGGAACAGAGGGCTAACACAAACGCGCACAACACACTGCTGATGGTGGCAGAGCCCTTACCCTTCCTTCACCCCCTCGCCTGTGTGTTCCAAGACTTTGGGTTGGCTCGTCGGAGTTCTTTCAATTCAATGGGAGAGAGAATGAGAGGAGGAGCGGAGGCTGAAGGATGCGAAATAGGGGGAAGAGAGGATGAATGGGGAGATAAGCTCGAGCCGCCACCCCTTCAAACTCCCCTCCTTCTCTTTCCACTGTGCCTCCCAAACAGACTTCCTCTGGGCTCGACAACCGAGACAGCCCACCCCATCCCAGTTACTCCGTCATCCTCACCACCCCCATCCCCCTCGAATAAGCTCGAAGCCCCGAAAGACCGCGCCACGGACACGCAAAGTAGTTCGGGAGATAATGGAGACTGTACTGGGGTGGGGGCTAAGCCTTCAGCAATACACACAAGGGAAAATCATCCTCTCGTCCCCATCCCACTGTCCCTCCTACCCGTCGGTCTCTTTTTTTCTATCCACTCCCCTCCCCAATGCTACCCAGTCGCTCTCTCGGGGGCGAATACATTGTGTTTGCGCGCACCGTACGTCACCAAGGCCCACAGGGCTCGCTTGCTCCCCTCCACTATTCGGAATCGGCCGCCGAGAGAAAGAGAGGCTGCTATATGGGAGAGAAAGGCGCCGAGACGAATGGGAATAGAGGCTGGTGCAGCCCGGCCTCGTTCTTCCCTGCTCCCAACCCCAGTTCCCTCATCTTCTCCCATGCAGCTCGCTATTTTCCCCCGAGGGGGAGGTGGGGTAGGTGTGGGAGAGAACGGAGAACAGGGAACAGAGAATCAGCATGGGAACAAGAGAATTCGAAAGCCAGAAGGAAAGAGTCCGTGTGTGGGAGAGGGGAGAAAAAAAGGGTGATTTTTGGAAGGGACCGAGCACCGGAGTCCGCATCCTCTCGCACAAGCATCTCTGTCGGAGACGCGCTCGTCTTTAGTCTAGCTACCCGCCTCAGTTTGCTTCATCAGGCCCGCTTCTCAGTTGCCAGCATCCGTGTGTGTGGGCGAACATGCGAGCTACCATTCGGTGCTCGTCCCAGTCCACACTCCCTCTATCTCTAGGCTGCTATTGTGTACAATGAATGGACCAGATGAGAGGAAGACAGGGCAAGACGCGGCAACGAAGGAGCTGTAGGGGAGAATTGTTGTGCCGCTGGACCGTGGCTTCGGGAGGAAAGAAAGGAAGCAAGAGAGAGATGGGGAGAGACAGAGAGAAATATGAGGCAAAGAGACCAGGCGCGCAGGAAAAGGAAGCTTGGATAAAGGGGAGGAGCTAGCAATTTCAGCAGACCTCAGCATTTTGGGATCATTCGTTGGACTCCTTCGAATTCAGCTGACTTCTTCCCCCCAATCTTCCTCCTTCTCTCGGATGCATTCTTTTCTTTCAGCCTTGGCCCCCCTGACTCAATTCATTCGAGCCTGAAGCACTCGCGCCTCCCATCCTCCCTCCCTGTCTAACCCGCCCCAATTCCCTGCGACTTACTCACAATTCGAAGCAGACATAATCAGGCGCCAGCTTTAGAGGTGCCACCCACAGCACTCTTTCCCTTCTCTCTTGCCTGACCCGTGAGTCTCTAAATCCCTATATACCACCGCCTCATTCTCGCCATCGAGTCTGACAAGTATAGACCAGAATCTTGGGACACGGCGGATGGGGCAGAGGGGGTAGGACTCAAACCTACTGCGGGAGATAAGGATAGTGTGGTGAGCCAGGAGGAGACAGTCTATAGGTAACCAGCTTGAGGAGGAAAGCCTGACTTCCTTGTCAGCCTTAGTCCTTCCCCTCCAGCGCCACTCCACACAAGTCGAACCCTTTATTTTACATTGCCGAGCATCCGCAACTTTGCCTGCTTCTTCGAACAAAATTGTCTCCGCCCGTCCCAGTGTGCCTCCGCCTCTCTCTCTCTTTCGCTAACTCCACTTTATCCTTCTGACTCTCACTCGTACACTGTAAGGTATTGATGAGTGAAGAGACGGAGGCCTGAGTCACACCACATAGGAGGACATTGGTGAATTTAGACTTACACTTAAAAGAAAATGATTAAGGCTTTGGTTTTTTTCAATTATTTTTTGTCTCGCTTCTCTTTTGTGGAGACCAGATGTGCAGCCGACAGCTTTCGCGCGGCGCATCTGAAGGCTGCATGTTCAGTCCATGGACTGGGGGCGACGCCACACCAACCCTCAAGTACCCCAGCTAATGCTGGCACCATTTAACAGCTTGATGAACTGAAGCAATGCAGAGTTATTTGTCTTGCTAGCTAAGCATGCGAACGCATTCCCACTGACAGAAACAACAGAGAGAGCATGCGAATGCATTCCCACTGACAGAAACAACAGAGAGAGCATGCGAATGCAGTCCCACTGACAGAAACAACAGAGAGAGCATGCGAACGCATTCCCACTGACAGAAACAACAGAGAGAGCATGCGAATGCAGTCCCACTGACAGAAACAACAGAGAGAGCATGCGAACGCATTCCCACTGACAGAAACAACAGAGAGAGCATGCGAATGCAGTCCCACTGACAGAAACAACAGAGAGAGCATGCGAATGCATTCCCACTGACAGAAACAACAGAGAGAGCATGCGAATGCATTCCCACTGACAGAAACAACAGAGAGAGCATGCGAATGCATTCCCACTGACAGAAACAACAGAGAGAGCATGCGAATGCATTCCCAGTGACAGAAACAACAGAGAGAGCATGCGAATGCAGTCCCACTGACAGAAACAACAGAGAGAGCATGCGAATGCATTCCCACTGACAGAAACAACAGAGAGAGCATGCGAATGCATTCCCACTGACAGAAACAACAGAGAGAGCATGCGAATGCATTCCCACTGACAGAAACAACAGAGAGAGCATGCGAACGCATTCCCACTGACAGAAACAACAGAGAGAGCATGCGAATGCAGTCCCACTGACAGAAACAACAGAGAGAGCATGCGAATGCATTCCCACTGACAGAAACAACAGAGAGAGCATGCGAACGCATTCCCACTGACAGAAACAACAGAGAGAGCATGCGAACGCATTCCCACTGACAGAAACAACAGAGAGAGCATGCGAATGCATTCCCACTGACAGAAACAACAGAGAGAGCATGCGAATGCATTCCCTGACTGACAGAAACAACAGAGAGAGCATGCGAATGCATTCCCTGACTGACAGAAACAACAGAGAGAGCATGCGAATGCATTCCCACTGACAGAAACAACAGAGATACGAGTAGGACATGCAAGGGCTATAGACAGAATACGAAAGCAGCAATGGGAAGACAAGAAATGGAGACGGACAGATACAATGGAAGGGAAATAGCTAATACGAGTAAAAATGAGCAGGAAATCTAGTCCGACTCAAATCCGAAGCCACTGTTGCCCCAGCTGCTAGTGAAATTTTCCTATCGCCCCTGTCCTCAGTTTTCAGTTCATTCATCATCAACTCAGTATGTCCGCAGAATCGGCTCAGCCCTCATTCGCTATTGTGAAGCGCTACGAGTCGAGTGCCATGAGCGGCAGCTGCTCGGCATTCTTCATCCTGCATCCTCGATCCCATTTTACTATATAAGAGTCTTTTGACTGTCCCCGCCTAAGGCAACAATGCGGCTAAGCAATCTGCATGCATAAATAATAATGAAAAATGCATTCAGCGTCCGAGGGTATAGGTGGAGAGGAAAGCTTTCTCGATGAAAGCAGAAACACGGAACAGGAGGGCCATTGTGCCGTCCGCCAAATTAACTCCACCCCCCTTTTCAGACGGCGATGAAAGAGGGAAAGAAAAGAAAGAGCCAGAGCGAGCACAGGAGAGACTGAGGAGCCAGCCATGCTTGTGTGAGTCCGCAGACAGGCAAGCAGATTATTGTAGACTAATGCTAATGATGTCAAGACTAATGAGTGACTGGCTATGCGGATGGCATTGTCAACTGTGGCCAACACCAAAAGAATTGCTAGTCTAGTCAACAATATTTAAATCAGAATGGATTGCTAGTCCAGTCAACAAGAGTTGGAGCAGAATGGATTGCTAGTCTAGTCAACAAGAGTTGAAGCAGAATGGATTGCTAATAAAATCAATTTCAATAAGAAACTCGGTATTGTTTTAGTAAATCGTTGAATATAAAGCAATAAATTTTCTGTTCTCAGGCACACAGGTGCGAAACTAGAAAGTTCTGCCCACAATGGGCCAAAATCCTATTATATAGGTAGCTAGAGAGGAAAACTAGAGCTAGAGGATATGCAGAGGGGAAGTAATGCGAAAAGTGTGATCATAGCACTCAAGCCTGCGTAGGACTTCCAGAGCCGAGCTGCGGATAATCAGAGAGCGGCACGGGTCTCCCGCAGCAGCCGAAGTGGCTCTGAGAGCGAAAGCGAAGGTGTTCTCAGCAAGAATAGCGGGGAATAGCGGCTGCGTGGGGATCACGGAGGAAGGCGAAGCGGGCTGAGAAGCCTCTGCCTGAGCGCACACAATGGCGGAACGGAGCTCATTTTCACCTCAGCGAAGAAATAAAAGGTGCTGCTCCTTTTCCTCTGCATTCTTCCTCATCCCTGTGAATTCCCTTCCCAAACCCGAGTCCCCCCCGAGGCCAACAAAAGGCTGCAGCAGTCGAATTACCTGCATCGGATAGGGGCCTAAGAAAAAAATAAGGCTAATAGGATTTCACTCTTCGATCTTGCTCACCCGCTGCCACCCGCCTGAGTCGCGGTGCGATTTTCGCCCCAAATTATCCTCCTGCTATTTCCGCCTTTTGGCGAGAAAATTCCGGGAAAGAAAAAAAGCAGAAACGACTCAAAACAGGGAAGAAAGCAAGCAATAATGTCCCCGTATATTTGCACCTGTAAATGCTTCACAATCCCTAATTTCCTTATCACTTGACTTTCTCCACTACTCTCTAAATCTCTTTTAGCATTGCCACCTCTGACTTTATCACTCACATTCTCTCCCTCTCTCCTACCACTCTCCCTCACTCCTAACACTCTCCCTCTCTCCTAACACTCTCCCTCTCTCCTAACACTCTCACTGTCTCATACCACTCTCACTGTCTCCTACCACTCTCACTGTCTCATACCACTCTCACTGTCTCATAACACTCTCCCTCTCTCCTAACACTCTCACTGTCTCCTACCACTCTCACTGTCTCCTACCACTCTCACTGTCTCATACCACTCTCACTGTCTCCTACCACTCTCACTGTCTCCTACCACTCTCACTGTCTCCTACCACTCTCACTGTCTCCTACCACTCTCACTGTCTCCTACCACTCTCACTGTCTCCTACCACTCTCACTGTCTCCTACCACTCTCACTGTCTCCTACCACTCTCACTGTCTCCTACCACTCTCACTGTTTCCTACCACTCTCACTGTCTCCTACCACTCTCACTGTGTCCTCATATAACACGAGTTCAGCCTCACCTGTCGGTGTAGTCTCCTTGATGCTGATAAGTCTGTAATCTCTGGTACCTAAAGGAATTTATTTCTGTGTGTTTCAGGCATTTTTATCGTAGGCCGTAAAAGATGCTGCATTATGTAGAAGCGAAAGTGAATTGAAAGCTGCAACCAATTGACACTTGCTGCTTTTTCATTTGTGACAAACAACCTCGGCTTGTCCGCTTATGAGCTTGGCAACCCACACTATATTGAGTTAGGTTAAACTCTAGCAACAAACACACAAAAACACACGACAGAAACGGTGATCGTATAAGAACAATGCTAGTCCAGGAGGAGAAATTGGAGGTGGGCGAATTCTGGCTGGGCCATTGTTGCCTGCTGTGAAATGCCATTTTGCTATGCCTTTTGTCTCCCATTACAATATACAGATACATGCATTCCTGTACACACCCGGTTCCCATGGCCCAACCCCCAGGGCTTAGATTCTGCTACATGCGAAACTTCTAAACTCTTTGTCTCCGACGGGTGAAGGCATTATCTCTTATTCCACATTGTTCCCCCCTCACCAGCAACAATAGCCAAGCTGGGCTGCATGAAAATGTAGGAGCCCGACCCCATGCCTAGGGCCGAGGAGACAATGGGGAGGTTGTCCTAACAACCCAAAAACAATCGGTAATAAATAATCGAAAACATTCACAAACTCAACATCCGCGTGTAGTCAAGCGCAAGGTTTGAAAATACTTTAGTTTTCATCAAGCTTTTCAAATGAATGAGCTTGGTAAATTGCAGCTCAAAATTATTAACCTTCTTGTTGACAAACATATCAGCCACCCCTTTCCTCTCTCTTCATTCCTTATCCTTCTTACATTCCCGTCTCTCTTCATTTAATATCCTTCTCCCATTCTTCTCTCTCTTCATTCCTTATCCTTCTCCCGTTCTCCTCTCACTTCATTCCTTATCCTTCTCCTAACCTCCTCTCACTTCATTCCTTATCCTTCTCCCGTTCTCCTCTCACTTCATTCCTTATCCTTCTCCCGTTCTCCTCTCACTTCATTCCTTATCCTTCTCCCGTTCTCCTCTCACTTCATTCCTTATCCTTCTTCCGTTCTCCTCTCACTTCATTCCTTATCCTTCTTCCGTTCTCCTCTCACTTCATTCCTTATCCTTCTTCCGTTCTCCTCTCACTTCATTCCTTATCCTTCTCCTAACCTCCTCTCACTTCATTCCTTATCCTTCTCCTAACCTCCTCTCACTTCATTCCTTATCCTTCTTCCGTTCTCCTCTCACTTCATTCCTTATCCTTCTTCCGTTCTCCTCTCACTTCATTCCTTATCCTTCTCCTAACCTCCTCTCACTTCATTCCTTATCCTTCTCCCGTTCTCCTCTTACTTCATTCCTTATCCTTCTCCCGTTCTTCTTTCTTTATTTCTTATCCTTCTCCCGTTCTCCTTTCTTTATTTCTTATCCTTCTCCCGTTCTCCTTTCTTCATTCCTTATCCTTCTCCCGTTCTCCTCTCTCTTCATTCCTTATCCTTCTCCCGTTCTCCTCTCTCTTCATTCCTTATCCTTCTCCCGTTCTCCTCTTACTTCATTCCTTATCCTTCTCCCGTTCTCCTTTCTTTATTTCTTATCCTTCTCCCATTCTCATTTTTTATTTCTTATCCTTTTGCATCCCTTATTACGCTTTGCAGCCCAGCAATCTGTTGCAGGTGACGCTTCTTGCTGTCAGTCAGACCAGCATTTTTTAAGTGCTAACTGTTAAAGAAAATGAAAAAATTAATGCTTTACAGCTTTACAATGAGTAACAATGGGCCCACGGCAATGATCATTGATGATCATAAAGACATGCTGGGCCGAGCGTTGTTAACAGCACTGAAGAGCTGTGTTTTGTTCTGCTCTCTCTCTATTCTATTCTATTCTTTTCGTCATCATCATCTTCTCTCTGCTTTTTCATGTGGTGACACCCTAAGCAAGACGGCTAAGCACCCACGGTGATTGTCCATTGTTAATAAATCCATTGTGAGATTGAGAAGGCACGAATGGAGTTGACAATAAGCAGCATCATTTGTCCAACCATAGCTTAAATAGCAATCTAGACTGCAGATTGCGGTAGGCTCATTGATTTGGAGCCCACAGCTATTTTCTTTTGTGTTTTTGTTTAGTAATTTGCGCAGAGGCGGTAAATAGGCATTGAAGAGTCCAGAACGCATGCAAATTCTTTTTTAAAAGAAACTGACGATTTTAACAATGGAAAACCATAATCGCCTAGTTTTTTTTATTCTGTAATTTTTTCATAGCACAGTCAGAAATTATGAAAGCGACGCTTGACAATGTACATTAGCGATCAGAGTTTCAGAGCCACATTGCTCAAAATCTCACTAATCTAGGTTATGAAGACTCAAAATCTCACTAATCTAGTTTATGAAGACTCAAAATCTCACTAATCTAGTTTATTAAGACTGAAAATCTCACTAATCTTGTTTATGAAGACTCAAAATCTCACTAATCTAGTTTATGAAGACTCAAAATCTCACTAATCTAGTTTATGAAGACTCAAAATCTCACTAATCTAGTTTATGAAGACTGAAAATCTCACTAATCTTGTTTATGAAGACTGAAAATCTCACTAATCTAGTTTATGAAGACTGAAAATCTCACTAATCTAGTTTATGAAGACTCAAAATCTCACTAATCTAGTTTATGAAGACTCAAAATCTCACTAATCTTGTTTATGAAGACTGAAAATCTCACTAATCTAGTTTATGAAGACTCAAAATCTCACTAATCTAGTTTATGAAGACTGAAAATCTCACTAATCTAGTTTATGAAGACTCAAAATCTCACTAATCTAGTTTATGAAGACTGAAGATCTCACTAATCTAGTTTATGAAGACTCAAAATCTCACTAATCTAGTTTATGAAGACTCAAAATCTCACTAATCTAGTTTATGAAGACTCCAAATCTCACTAATCTAGTTTATGAAGACTCAAAATCTCACTAATCTAGTTTATGAAGACTCAAAATCTCACTAATCTAGTTTATGAAGACTCCAAATCTTAGTAATCTAATTTATGAAGGCTCTAAATGTCATTAAGACATTAGGCCGAGCTAGTGCAACATGCTATGCAGCACTGAAAATGCAGCGTTCAATACAGGAAAACAAGCTTATCCCGGATCTACCTAAAGAAGAGAGAGAGAATACATTTTTCTCCTACATTTGAGTTCAGCATGGAGAAAAAACGAACTCGAAGAAACGCGGCGAAGGTTTTAGAGGAGTCCGCGTATCTCATTTGGGGTGGAAGCGGAGGTGGGGTGGGTTGAAAAGACCCAAATCCCCGCCCTCACTCTCTCCAACCCATCAGGCGGCTCCCAGCTCACCCCAATATCCCCGAACTGTTCGCGTGACGAAACGACGGGGCTCACTTTATCGATCCTAGAACTGTCGGGCAAGTCGAGGCCTTTCCCCCTCAACAATGGGCCTATTGAAGGATGGCTAGCGAGAGGAATAGGATGGGGAGAAGTTTTTGGAAGTGGGTAGGGGGGGGGAGAAAGGCTTGATTTTGTTGGGAGTCGAGTCGACCGTTTGGATTGCAGAATTCGACAATCAATCCCCATCCTCTGCGGGTTCCACGGAGGGCCGCAAAAAATGTTAAGTTCCCCAAGATTCTCTCGACTATAGGGATTATAAAGGATAGGATGGCCTGGCGGGCGAAAGAGACCTTGAGGGGCTATTCTAGTACTCGGGCGCAAAGCACCACGGGAGAAAAGGCGAGTGTGAATGAGGGAAGAAAGAAAGTAAGAAAGGATGGGGCATTTTGGGAGAAAGCTAGTCGAGTATGCAAGGGCTTTGGCCAGAAAGATGCGCTGCGCTGGTGGGAGAGAGGAGAAAAGAGGAGCTCGGCGCCGTTTGTGCATGGCTGAGCTCGTCTTCTTCTTGTGTGTCTCTCGGCTCCCGGGATACCAGAGAGGAAGCTAATAGCGTGCCGCGCGGGCAGCCACTGGACCCCCACACACTGTCCCTGAAGGTGAGACGGCGACTCCTAATGGGATATATAAATATCTGGACAGACAGTGTTGTTGACAGCGCGGTCAACGGAGAACCAAGTATTGTACAAGATAAGAAATCCCAGATCTGGAGGTGGGCTGAGAACAGAAGACGGGGAAAACTTCCCTTAATGGAAAGAAAATGCTCGCTAAGGGTGTTTTCTGAATTTTGAATCACTGCAAGGTCGGTTTTAAGCGAAAATGAGTCATTGTTTCCAAGGAAAAGAAATTCTACCAAAATTTAAGAAAATCTACGAACGTACACAGAAAAATTAGCACGACTTCGATCCCGACATTCATCTCGAATTGTATTCCGAATTCGATTCTGAATTGTATTCCGAATTCGATTCCGAATTGTATTCCGAATACGATTTCGAATTGTTTTCCGAATTCGATTCTGAATTGTATTCCGAATTCGATTCCGAATTGTATTCTGAATTGTATTCCGAATTCGATTCCGAATTGTATTCCGAATTGTACTCCGAATTCGGTTCGGTGCAAGATTTGCAAAGCAACATAAATTTACACAATATTTAGTTGATCATAACTTACGGAATTGCCTGTTATTCTTCATACTCGTCATATTTTCCGACATTATTTATTGTGAAATTGTGAGTAAATTTGTTATATTAATCAGTTGACTAATTGGGCAAGAAAAAGAACATAGTGGAAATTCAAAGCCGGTAAATAGGCGAGAACGGGATCACAGAACTAAGGTCCTATTCCCAAATTCTCAATTAAAACTAAAGATATTTTTTTATTAGGAGTCAGGCGTACTGCAGCAAAATGGTAGTAACAACGGACCGGATACTAAACAATTGCCAAGAATAGATTAATAGACTAATTATTGGCATTCACATCACTACAGTTGCGCTAGAGCAGAAAGTATATTGTTTACAAATAGTTGCAAATAGTGCATAAATGTATAACGATAGGATGTATAACAAGGCGGGCTCTTAGAGGGGGACTCATCTGAGACGGACTGCAATGAGCGTGACCCCATCTGAGAGGGACTGCAATGAGCGTGACCCCATCTGAGAGGGACTGCAATGAGCGTGACCCCATCTGAGAGGGACTGCAATGAGCGTGACCCCATCTGAGAGGGACTGCAATGAGCGTGACCCCATCTGAGAGGGACTGCAATGAGCGTGACCCAATTTGAGGGGGACTGCAATGAGCGTGACCCCATCTGAGAGGGACTGCAATGAGCGTGACCCCATCTGAGAGGGACTGCAATGAGCGTGTCTTCATTTGAGAGGGACTGCAATGAGCGTGACCCCATTTGAGGGGGACTGCAATGAGCGTGACCCCATTTGAGGGGGACTGCAATGAGCGTGACCCCATTTGAGGGGGACTGCAATGAGCGTGACCCCATTTGAGGGGGACTGCAATGAGCGTGACCCCATTTGAGGGGGACTGCAATGCGCGTGACGCCATTTGAAAGGGACTGCAATGAGCATGTCTTCATTTGAGGGGGACTGCAATGAGCGTGACGCCATTTGAAAGGGACTGCAATGAGCGTGACCCCATTTGAGGGGGACTGCAATGAGCGGGACTCAACGAATCGGGGATCTTAAACTATAATAACAATTATAAATAAAACCATCGAACCAAACACCATCAGAATAAATGTTCACTAGAACGAGAAGAAATGGACAAAGAACGAAATCATTTTTAATAGTTTTTATTATAAAAAGGTTAATATAATCAGTAAAATTCTTGATAGACATTCAACAACAGGGGGTGCTAACCTTCACAAACAAGCCTTAAAGTGTCATGTCACGAATAATGAAGCAATATTTCCATACTAAAAAAACAATCGTTAAGAAGCTGTATTCGTTCTTAGAATTTAGTCCATCTTCATTTAAGAAGCGACCATTTGAACTGCTCTTTGGCCTGTTGCAGCACCTGAAAACAGGGATTTCAAGGTGTGTGAAATCATTTAATAATTCAAATTCAATTAAAAACAATCGCACTGACTTCACCAACAATCTAGCTACTGCTAGTAGGATGGCGGTGAGAGTGTGCGTTTTAAGTAAAAAATGCGAATAACATAAGCGGTAAACAAAACCAACAGAAGCACTGAAATGCTTTTAAACATGACTTATCTATGACTGTATATGGTTCTATTTTCTGAGGAAAATGGATTAGGGTACAAAGGAGAGCGTGATTAACTTATAAGATGCTCATGAGACAACCAAGGTAAATACAATTTCAACAGTGAAGGAGTTACAGCGCATAGAACAGCTTGAGCATTGAGACACGGATATTACATATCAAGGATACAGGCGAGAATAACAGACTATTTGTAAAGGCTTTGGAGTGCAAAGTTAAATAGACTAGTACTTTTTTCAGTCGCAGGCCCTCACCCACTAGCTGGGCCCTTCATTAACAGATAGCTTGGGTTGCCAGCCCTCACCCACTAGCTGATCCTGGGGTTGCCAGTCTTCACCCACTAGCTGATCCTGGGGTTGCCAGCCCTCACCCACTAGCTGATCCTGGGGTTGCCAGTCCTCACCCACTAGCTGATCCTGGGGTTGCCAGTCTTCACCCACTAGCTGATCCTGGGGTTGCCAGCCCTCACCCACTAGCTGATCCTGGGGTTGCCAGTCCTCACCCACTTGCTGATCCTGGGGTTGCCAGCCCTCACCCACTAGCTGATCCTGGGGTTGCCAGTCTTCACCCACTAGCTGATCCTGGGGTTGCAAGCCTTCACCCACTAGCTGATCCTTGGGTTGCCAGTCTTCACCCACTAGCTGATCCTGGGGTTGCCAGTCTTCACCCACTAGCTGATCCTGGGGTTGCCAGCCCTCACCCACTAGCTGATCCTGGGGTTGCCAGTCTTCACCCACTAGCTGATCCTGGGGTTGCCAGCCGTCACCCACTAGCTGATCCTGGGGTTGCCAGCCCTCACCCACTAGCTGATCCTGGGGTTGCCAGTCCTCACCCACTTGCTGATCCTGGGGTTGCCAGCCCTCACCCACTAGCTGATCCTGGGGTTGCCAGTCTTCACCCACTAGCTGATCCTGGGGTTGCAAGCCTTCACCCACTAGCTGATCCTGGGGTTGCCAGTCTTCACCCACTAGCTGATCCTGGGGTTGCCAGTCTTCACCCAGTAGCAATATTACTTAACTGAATAATGTTCTTTACAATAACAAGTATTTTAGAATACTATTTTGTGACATTACGAAGTGTGCTGCACACACAGAATCTGTCTATAAGAGGGACAGAGATAAATACAAATGGCAACAAGAGAATGGAAACGATAATAAAAATGAGAACGATAGATTTATCTGATTACTACGATTTTTATTCACGCGATTCAATCATTTTACTTTAAGTAGTGTCAAATTAATTTCAAATGATTTTAACGGTTCAAAATCTAGACTATAGCACAGACCCGCACCAACTAACGTTGCCTTAGATAAACTATTACATTTTTATAGAATATGTTAAAACGTTTTTCATCACAGCAGATACTGGTATTTAACGTGATGGACAATAATTCGGCAACAAAATATAGTTCAGATTCGATATTCTGATTACATATTGATCAGAATATAATAGTTTAGATAATTTCGCATTATACTTACTTGCAGCTTCTGGGTCACTTGCTACAAAAAAATTATAATAAAATATGTGAATAAAATCACACGAATCCTGCCATTTTTTACTTTAAAAAGTCAAATGATGCAGCATAAACTATGTACTCTGCAAAACTATATTACCTAACAGCCTGACATTGGGCAAAACTGCATGACCCAACAGTCTGACATTGTGCCAAACTGCATGACCCAACAGTCTGACATTGTGCCAAACTGCATGACCCAACAGTCTGACATTGTGCCAAACTGCATGACCCAACAGTCTGACATTGTGCCAAACTGCATGACCCAACAGTCTGACATTGTGCCAAACTGCATGACCCGACAGCCGGACATTGTGCAAAACTGCATGACCTAACAGTCTGACATTGTAAAAAAACTTTTTAACAAAAAATACATACAGAAACCATGTTCCACACTGACATACAGGAACCAATCAGAAACGAGGTCTGTTCCACACTGACATACAGGAACCAATCAGAAATAAGGCCTGTTTCACGCTGAGATACAGTAACCAATCAGAAATAAGGTCTGTTTCACACTGACATACAGGAACCAATCAGAAATAAGGCCTGTTTCACACTGAGATACAGGAACCAATCAGAAATAAGGCCTGTTTCACACTGAGATACAGGAACCAATCAGAAATGAGACCTGTTCCACACTGACATACAGGAACCAATCAGAAATGAGGCCTGTTTCACACTGACATACAGGAACCAATCAGAAATAAGGCCTGTTTCACACTGAGATACAGGAACCAATCAGAAATGAGGCCGGTTACATACTGACCTGTGTGACGGAACCCTCCAACTGGGCATTGTCTTCAAGCCGGGAACCGACCCGAGATACAAGCTGAGCGCTGTCAGTCTCCAGCACAATGCCACTGTCGCACAGTTCATCGATGGCCAGGAACACCAGATCCAAGCTGTCCAATAAGGCCCGCTTTTCCACATTCTTTTTTAGAATCTGAGACACTGCGTCGTATAGCGTGTTGAGAGTGTTGGACAGGATGAGTTCATTCTCAACAGCGTCGCCAATCACATAGAAGATTAGATCAACGTTGCTTTTGAAAACGCAGGTGTAGCCCTCGAACATGACAATTTCGGCTGACAGATTCTTTGAAGTCTTGCCAAACAGGCTGGACTCAAACACGCGCTGCTCTTTCACTGAGGGAAAGGCATCCGAGCTGTAATACTTGGCTATTAGCCGCTTCCCATCATTGTCAAGGATGAGAATGGCCTTCACCGTGTGCAGCGAGATATCCTGGAAGTTTGTATTTTTGTAAAAAAGCTTTTTTTCACTATCTAGCTAATTATGGGGAGCTATTTTGAAATATGAAGCGAATTAAAAACAAAAAAATGGAAGTACAAAAGACAAGTAAAAAATATTTTTTGCAGGGTATATTTTTACATTAGATGCAGTCCAGTAAGCAAGGTGGCAATTCTGTCCATTCCACTGTTCTGTGAGTATACCAAAACAGATTGATAAATATAGGCAAAAATCTATGCGTTAACTACATAGCAAGATGATCTGTATAAAATTTAATGAAGATTTTGTAATAAAAAAGTTCAATAAATATAAATCTGTTTAATTTAGTCAACTTGAAAATAAAATTGATTCAAACGCTGGTTTAACCATGATTCAAAATCTGGTTTAGTCATGATTAAAACTCTGATTTTGCCAGGATTCAAACTCTGGGTAAGCCATGATTCAAACGCTGGTTTAGCCATGATTCAAACTCTGGTTTAGCCATGATTCAAACGCTGGTTTAGCCATGCTGATGATGTTGGTTTAGCCATGATTCAAACTCTGGTTTAGCCATGATTCAAACTCTGGTTGGCCATGATTCAAACTCTAGGTTAGCCATGCTGATGATAATGGTTTTGCCATGATTCAGACTCTGGTTTAGCCATGATTGAAACTCTGGTTTAGCCATGCTGATGATGTTGGTTTAGCCATGATTCAAACTCTGGTTTAGCCATGATTCAAACTCTGGTTGGCCATGATTCAAACTCTAGTTTAGCCATGCTGATGATAATGGTTTTGCCATGATTCAGACTCTGGTTTAGCCATGATTGAAACTCTGGTTTTGCCATGATTCAGCTAACTTTTGGTGATCCTAGCTCTGCTAAAACACTTTCCCCGAATACGCTAGAGTAACTAGTAAGTTTAAAGGATTTTTGTCAATATCAATCGAACCACAGATTTGACTGTAATTAATTAAGTTGATGCAAGCATATTAACCAAAAAGAGCAAGGAAATTAGAGTTAAAAATGTTTCTCCTTGCCAAGAACCAGTGCATTTCTAAAATTTAAAGTTTAGAGTGAATAAAGGATGGAAACCGTTTTTTTGCATGCAACACATAAAGGAAGATTGGAATATAGGAATGTAAAATATTTTTAAATCCACAAATTTATTGAAAAATAACAAATTGACCGACTTTCTACACTATATGCACTATAGTAGATTATTGTGGCAAACTTGTGGCAAACAAATAAGACTATACCGCCACCTACATGTATTTTACTAATCGGAAGGAATTTTGCTACCAATTTTGTTCCTTTTTGTATGTACAAACGCTTAAATATGAAATCGTAAAAAAAAACTTTTTACTTCTACTTTACAGTACCATCTGCTGCAAAAAGCTGCATGAATAGTAATAGATGTAAATTTCGTGGCTCGTATTTTAAATGCAGCATCTGTAAGTCGCATTAGCAAGCAGACGCTAATTTAAGATAACCCTGATGCTGAGTTTAGTTATAATCAACATTATATGATAATAATAAAGTCGCAGATGCTCTATTTCTGTACGAGTGCCTATCATTCTAAGCTATAACTGCATGCAGTAATGCAGACATCAGATTGCCTGCGATTCCGATTTTTCTTTTATAATTTGTGTCAACGTACAGTGTCTACCTGCAGTTCTAGATGAAGCTCATTTTGACTTTATATGACAAATCACGAGATGTGACCGAAGTTAGGTTGATTGCTTTACTTATTGTGTCTTAATACATAACCCAGGAAGCAAAGGTCCCAATCGCAGGTATAGTACATGTAAGTATCCCATTGCGTGAAGGAAAGTGCTTTGAAAAAGTCAAGCCGGTTTTACTGCAACACCGGCTAAACTCTTCGTGTCGCGTTTCGATTTTTATTCCCGAGCAGCATGGAGTTCGCATTTTGACGAAGCGCGTGAGCATGCTGCTCAGGATGCTGTTTGGGGATCACCGAACGAGGCGTTTTCTCTTCGACAGCATGGGGAAATCTCAGACCTCCATCATCTCTGGGAGCCGGGCGAGTACTGAAATCTCTCGCTGTCGTTGGACTGTCTAATGTTTTCGCCGACGTCGATAGGCCCTGCAGGGTTTCGCATACGTGTGCTGCTGGTTCGTGCGCCGATATAAGAGCAATCTATCCAGTCGGCGGTCGTCATTAAAAAGCTATAAATAAATCGAGCAATCAACCTTGGTCTCCGCTAGCTTCCGGATTGAAAAGGCCGAAACAATAGGTACCTGTTGAGGGCCGAGCGTCGCTGGTCCTGCAAATCCAATTTCCTGGCCCGTGCGGATGTGCTCTTGAGCAGGGCATCGATGAGCGAGGTCGGAGATGGAAGGAAGCAGCGGTAGAAGAAAGGGTTAAGCAATTCCAAACCATGCGGCGGGTTCCACTCACCGATCTCAATCCATCAATTAAGCAATCGAGTGGCTTTCGTGTTCAAGCGCCACCGCCTTTTGTTCTGGAGCTCAGCTCAGATTCTGGAGTATTGATTCTGACCGGCCTTTGCCTTTTTATCAATTCCAGAGTCGAGAGTTAAACTAGGTTAGGATGGAAGAACTCGCTATTATCTTTTTTAACGGCCTTTCCGGCCGGCAATCTAACAGGCCTGACTGTTTTTTACCAGATGCGGCCCTCGAAGCTCCCAAATCCGGCTCCGTGCCCCTTCAAACACCTACAGTATCATGTCCCATCTTTCCCTTGTCTCATCTCTCTCTCATCTGGCGATGGAGAGTCTCATCTCTCCTGTGTCTCATCTCTCCTGTGTCTCATCTCTCCTGTGTCTCATCTCTCCTGTGTCTCATCTCTCCTGTGTCTCATCTCTCCTGTGTCTCATCTCTCCTGTGTCTCATCTCTCCTGTGTCTCATCTCTCCTGTGTCTCATCTCTCCTGTGTCTCATCTCTCCTGTGTCTCATCTCTCCTGTGTCTCATCTCTCCTGTGTCTCATCTCTCCTGTGTCTCATCTCTCCTGTGTCTCATCTCTCCTGTGTCTCATCTCTCCTGTGTCTCATCTCTCCTGTGTCTCATCTCTCCTGTGTCTCATCTCTCCTGTGTCTCATCTCTCCTGTGTCTCATCTCTCCTGTGTCTCATCTCTCCTGTGTCTCATCTCTCCTGTGTCTCATCTCTCCTGTGTCTCATCTCTCCTGTGTCTCATCTCTCCTGTGTCTCATCTCTCCTGTGTCTCATCTCTCCTGTGTCTCATCTCTCCTGTGTCTCATCTCTCCTGTGTCTCATCTCTCCTGTGTCTCATCTCCCCTGTGTCTCATCTCTCCTGTGTCTCATCTCTCCTGTGTCTCATCTCTCCTGTGTCTCATCTCTCCTGTGTCTCATCTCTCCTGTGTCTCATCTCTCCTGTGTCTCATCTCTCCTGTGTCTCATCTCTCCTGTGTCTCATCTCTCCTGTGTCTCATCTCTCCTGTGTCTCATCTCTACCTCATCTCTCCCCTTTATCATATTCCTACAGTTAATGGGGCCCGCTGTCGTCTTTTAGGTTCTCTTCGTCCAAGTTTTCCAACCCTTGTCCTGTTTGCCGAAGGCTGATGTACATTAAACTGACGCAATTTTCGCCCAAAGGACCAACCTCCATGCAAAGGCACAGGGAGTGTGTACACCGCCTGACGATGAGAAAGTCTGGGCAAATGTACACACCTGCGTGAGCGTGTGCTCGCTTGCTGCGGGTCGACTGTCGCTAAATTATGCCAAATTATGTGCCATGCAATTAATTAAGCATAGTGTACTCCTAATAATAATGTAGTACAAAAAATGAAGCATTAGAAAAATTAAACTCAGGCCAGCCAGACTCTATTTTAACCCACTGGCTATTTTTCGTTTTTAGAGCGGACGCACTTAGTTATCACCTCGCTTGTCACTGTGTCCATACCTCCCGTTGTCAGGGGCAACAAAACCATCACCAAACTATGGGCTTGGAAGCAGGACGGGAAGCTGCCACACTCCAGACTGCTGTGGACTCGGGGGGCAACAAAGTGTCTAAATACGAGGTGCATTCAAAAAGTTCTTTTCGGTGCTCAGCAAAAATTAACAAAAAACGTATGGAACAATGAAAACATGTTTAGGTCATTCAATGTCATTCGGTCACTCAACATATTCACCGCCAATGTCCTTGCACTTCTGCCAGCGATGCACCAGACCTCTGATTCCAGTACCCACGCCTCTCGCGTCCGTTTCACGCACCGCACCTTGGCAAGCAGCTTTGATGTGCTCGACGCTGTCGAATCGAATGCCCCGAAGGTGCTTCTTCACAGATGGGAATAGGAAGAAGTCACAGGGTGACAAATCGGGCGAGTAGGGCGGATGTTGCAGCACTTCCCAGCCCCAACCGCTCAGGAGTTCGACAACATTGTGCTTGCGATGAGCCGGCGCATTGTCATGCAGCAAGATCACACCAGACTCCAGCAAACCAGGGCGCTTCTTTCGAATCGCCGGGCGCAGCTTCTCTTGCAGAATCCATCTATAATAGTCCCCATTCACAGTTGTTCCATGTGGGACTGCCCAGTTCAGCAGAATTCCCTGGACATCAAAAAACATGACGTGCATGATCTTCAATGCACCCTGCTTCCTGATGGCCTTCTGAGGCCTTGGAGAATCGGCTGGAAGCCATTCAGCAGACTGGGCCTTTGTCTCCGGATCCCAGCTATAAACCCATGTTTCATCTCCGGCAACGATTCTCGAAAGAAAATTCTCTCCTTCTCGCTGGAAACGGCGCAGGTGGTTGGTGGCGGCCAGAGCACGTTGCATCGTCTGCTCACCTGTCAGCAGGTGTGGCACCCACTTGCTGAATTTCTTCTGCAGGTTGAGACGCTCTGTCAGAATGGTGTGCACACTGCCAACTGACACTCCGACATCTTCTGACAGCTCTTCGCAAGTCAGTCTGCGATCATCATCCAGGAGCTCCTGCACTTTCTTCACCACGGTCTCGTTGGTGGCAGTCATCGGTCTTCCAGAGCGTTCGTTGTCCTCGACGCTCTCTCTGCCTTCAGCGAACAACCGGAACCACTTTCGAACAGTCTGTTCAGTTGGTGCACTGTCACCAAACACTTGCTGAAGCTCTCTAAACATCTCCGGAGGTTTCTTTCCTTGCAGGAATTGGAACTTCATCAAGCTCCGAACGTCTTGCTTTGAAAAAGATTCTGCCATGGCCAAGAAATAGAAGGGTAGCTTAAAAAATTGCTTGTAGCTCAGACACAGTCACCAGCTAAGGCTTAAAAACTCAGGAAGGTTTAGGCCATAAACTTAACTTGCAGCATTCGAAAAAATTTTGATCTGTGTGTCATTTACAAAACAATGCCAAAGGACCGAAAAGAACTTTTTGAATGCACCTCGTAGACTGACGGACGGTCGAGTTAATCTCGCATTCCCTGCTGCTTGACGACTACCAACAGACAGGCTCTAATTGTAAAGCCATACACGCATACTTTGGCCCGCTAGTAGAATCTGAATGTGAACGGATCAAATAAAAGCAGAGTATATATGGATACAGTCTGCAAATGCTTGAGTGAGAGCTCCGAACTGGTCTGTGACTGCAGAAGACATGACTTGGGCTGGCTATCATCCATCACCCAATACATTGAGTGCTCACAGTGAGAATGGGATTATAAGGATGAGGAGAGAGTGCAATACACCAGAACACTTCTATACAATCCCGCCCCAACTACCTATGCGAAACTTGTTTGCCATCATCCTTGTGACCAAAAACTCACAAAATAGAGCCCCCCGCCCAGCAGGGCTCACCGGAACTAGCTATATGGAAGGCAGCTGATAGATAGATAGAGCCAGGAAAGCTGGGGTGGGCGATCGGTTGGTCCACAATGCTGCATTGTTTGTTATGCTGTTAGCCGA
Source organism: Macrostomum hystrix (assembly GCA_950097015.1). NCBI lineage: Eukaryota > Metazoa > Platyhelminthes > Macrostomidae > Macrostomum > Macrostomum hystrix. The sequence goes on along the minus strand of CATNEN010000025.1, from coordinate 6,946,566 downwards.
TCATTTTAGTCCGGATTAAACGAGAGGAAACGGTTGCCCCCCAGCAATGGCAAGCATTAATGGATCCTCTTCTCGTGCAAAGTAATCACCAAGGGGCTGCTGGCATATTTCACAGCTTTTATGTGTTGGCACAAGTTTTTACTAAAACAGTAACTCCTTTCAGTTCCGAATGGGGATATCAATTGCATTGTTAGTATCTAAATTGGCAGGTATGCTGTGAAAAACCTGCAGGCTTTGCAGTAATAATGGCAGCATCCAACTGACGGATTGATCTAGCGAGAAAAAAAAATGCATCCGAGTCTAATATGGCTTGCCTGTCCATGCTTCTATCCTAACTCGCATTAACCAAAAAGGACGAAGTTTTTTCTCAGATAATCTATTTCCTCTAGAATATGAACCGGCGCTGGAGTTAACACACTGAGATGCGATGCGCAATGATAGATCAGAAGGCAGCATTGGAATACGAGTATATGAGCGCTTCAACCTATCGATAATCGGCACTCATCGACATGGACATGTCCCCCTGTCCATGGACTGAAAAGCTATGCGTAGCGGATCAAACAGCCACTTCGTTTGAATAATTTGAACGATGGTTGATTGAAGATTTCTTCTTAAACAAGACGGTCGGAGGTAGGTGGTCTCGCTGAAAAAGATCTTCAGAGAGTTGGCGGCTACGCTGGGGGTGGTGGCTGCAGCAGAAGTAGAGAGAGCAGCGAATCAGCACAAGGCGACAATGCCAATGACTTCGGCCTACGCTTAGTTAGCCCCCGCGTGTTGGTCCACGCCCACTCAGGACGCTGAGACTGGGGCAACGGAGAGACACGGAGTGGGGCGGGGCGACAGTCACGATCGGCTGCTATATTAACCGCCAGCGGAGCGCAAAGCTCGGATCCCGCACGGAGGAATCGAGCGCTCTGCCAGTCTCTCTCTCTGACGCATTAACTGAGAAACTAGTTAGGGAATCGGCTAAGCGACCTGATAGATCTTGCAAGTTCACAGTCTATAATAGTCCGAGACATGCGGAACTGCATGCTGCCAATGCTGCTAGTGGCTGTTGCAGGTGAGCTCATGGCAAGACTTTTTGTTAATGTTTTATTGATCGCGCAAGGTGGCTTTGTTTGCAGCAGGGCACGGGTGGAACAGTTAGACATCTCCACTGTAGCTTGGTGCATCCAGTTTCCGGAATTGCTTTTTTTCTTGCTTTACTCAAACATTACTCAAACTTTAGCTACTGTTTCCGGTGAGGTCCCCGACTACCCGTTTAATGAAGAGGGTTTTTCGTTTTTTTGAGCAGTCTTATAATGCTAGAATGGTGAGCAATGCACTTGCATCTATAGTCTATAGTCAAACAAATCTTGCTCAACAGCTCAATCATGTGAGTCCGAAGGAAATCAAATTTTCTTGAATTTCTTTCGACTTGCGACGCTCTCGCCGCAAAGTTGAGAAGTCGATTTTTCAAGGCTTGACAGGTCATGAAGAAGGACTCTGATTGATTCAGAGTTCTGGGTGGAACCACGGCCAAGTAAAGATAGAGCCAACACTCGTTAATTTCGGACCCGTTTCATCTTTCGCTTATTCTGGATTTCATTCTTCCAGCTTTTTTTAGCCCAAGTCGGCGGTCCCAAGTCAGTGGGCTCAATGTGCACTGAGCACTTCAATGTCACTTGACGTGCTCACTCTCTCTGACACTTTCTTCTCTCTTATACTTTCTAATTTTCTCGCATCCCATGGGGGGGGAGGAATGGGTGGCACTGAGAAGCACGAGGCGATTTATGGAAAGGCTCATGGGCGAAGATTTGAGCAACGTTATGCTTGAGCATTATGCCAGACTCAAACGAGGAACTTGGCATAGACTAACCTCATTGGCATTGTCAAATTGTCGAATTGTCAAATTGTTTTGCAAGCCGTAATCAAAACATAGACTTATCTTATCCCCTGTCAGTTATGAGGAGGTTCGAGTCAAGTGCTTATCGTTTATAGCAATTTGTCATGTTTAACTGGCATGTGCCATTAACAGCAGAAGCGATCCATGATTGATCGCCAAAGAACAGTCCCCAATTCAATTCTCGCTCAGTGTGGGTTGGGGCAAGCAAAGTCTTGCAAAGGTGGTTCTGTTTGCCATAGATATTACCGGAGCCCCCTGAGTGGGCCATCGCTGGCCAATGCTGATAATATAATGTCAACTTCCCCAACCCCCAGATCCCATGGCAGAATCATGGCGCGCTGTTTGTTCAAGAATGACTCCGAGAGGGTCGCTGAGGGGATCAGCGGGGTGGGGCCGGATGCGTATCTTTGAGTGCAGATTAAACAGTTGCAGCAGAAGCAGACCCAAGCGGAACCCTAGAAATTTGTGAGACCACGGTTAATAAGCGGAGTTGTCCGCGCGCACACACACAGGTACACACACACAGGTACACACACACAGGTACACACACACAGATGGGGATTCTACCTTCATGAAAGCTTGACTTAGGCTAGGCCAGTATCGAGCACCAATGATTGGCAATTATTTAAATTGACTTTCCCATCAGGCTGAGTCCAGATTTTAAGCAATGCGGCCCAGTCCGTTGTTTTCTTTGGCCAAACAAATAGCAGAGTGTGCAAACTGCCTCATCCAGCAAGATTGACACTGCTTCCACCTCAGGCCAGGGCAAACTGCATCTGTTCCTGATTTATGACGCTTAGCCACCCCACCAGGCCAAAGAGAAACTGACTCTGAATGTGTTTGAGTAGCTGGTCGTCTCATAAAGATGAGCTCATTATCAGATATGGTTACGAAGCAAAATGACTCTAGTCTAAAGCTTATTCGGTGGGTAAATGTAACACCCAACTCCATTATCAATAAGTAAGTTTATTTTAATTTGATATTAGCATTTTCCCAGATAAACTTTCAACTTGGCATTCAACTGGGGCACTTGTTCGATGGCAGCGCAAATTGTAGCAGATAGATTTTAGTGAAGCCAAATCTATCTAGGATACAACTTTGGACTGCATCGAACAAGCTTTGCTGGCCTAGGTTAGACATTATTTGTGGCTTTGAGTCCATTTTTCCATCTCACTGTGGGTGTAGCAGCTTCCTGCCTGCAAGAATTCCACTCACCTGACAATTCAGCCAATCCCACTCGACCTTTTCATCCCTGGCTGCCGCAGTGGCGCACTCCTCCTGCAGCCGTACGGCTGATTAATTCGCAACACTTGAGTAACAACTTCCGATTAACTGCGAATCTACCCACAAAAAACTGGAAATGCCACTTGAGCGCCAGAAGAGGGACAGACACAGGCGTGCCTAATCAGCCCATTGTTCCCTGCCCCAGAGTTGCATCCGATTTCCCGCTGACGGGTTGGTGGCGCTGCTTCTGCAGTTTTCAGTATGGTAGACACGCACTACGTTGCAAAGGCATTGTTTGAGGATCGACAAACTTTCTCTGGGGTTTCAGGGCTCACAGCCGACGCTCTTCATTATTAGTTTTTATTATTATTCACAACCAGAGCGAGCACGGTCGCCACGCGAGGCAATGAAGCGCGTGGCGGCGGGCTCAAAATTGCTAGTCCATAGCACAAATTAGCGTTTGTTCAGCTGGGGATAATAAAGAGAAGGCAGAGAGATGGGCGCTGATCTATAATAATGGTCTCCATGGAGACGACAGTGACAATAAAATTAGAACAGAAATTTGCCGGTCCCGACACTTTGCAATGAAGCATAGATTTTATTATACGAGTATAATGCCTTTTTACAGTCCTGTATCCATTCATCTTGGGATGAATGGGATAAAGCGATCGTATTGCGTTATTAAAAGTCTTCCGATTCGCAAGTAGAAACGAAAACATTATTTATCCTTCCTGCAATCCCGCAGCCATCTGCCTGCTGGGGAGTGCCACCGGCGAAGAGGTCAAGAAGCGCAGCGCGGTTGAACAGCAGGCGGCAGCCGCCGAGCTTCAGCACTTCGGACCAGACGCTTTCGATGAGGATGAAGAAGATGACGAGTACTTCGACAAGCGGGCGATGCGGCTGATGCGGTTGGGAAAGCGCGACTGGGACGACGGCGCTGACGAGGAGAAGCGGGCGATGCGTCTGATGCGTCTGGGCAAGCGCGAGTGGGAGGAGGCGGACGAGAAACGTGCCATGCGCCTCATGCGCCTTGGCAAACGTGATGAAGAGAAGCGCGCCATGCGCCTCATGCGTCTTGGCAAACGAGACGGAGAGAAGCGCGCCATGCGCCTCATGCGGCTGGGCAAGCGCGACGGAGAGAAGCGCGCCATGCGCCTCATGCGCCTCGGAAAGCGTGATGAAGAGAAGCGCGCCATGCGCCTCATGCGGCTGGGCAAGCGCGACGGAGAGAAGCGCGCCATGCGCCTCATGCGGCTGGGCAAGCGCGACGGAGAGAAGCGCGCCATGCGCCTCATGCGCCTCGGCAAGCGCGACGGAGAGAAGCGCGCCATGCGCCTCATGCGCCTGGGCAAGCGTGACGACCTGGAGGAGAAGCGCGCCATGCGTCTGATGCGCCTTGGCTGAGCTTCTTACCCACTCTCGAATTTAACAGCCCTCTGTCTGTCTCTCGCCTCTCCCACCCAAAGAGAAGGACTTTTATCGCTTAGATTTGGTCATGGCACACTGCGCCGACCCACAAACTCTGCTCCATTTGATCAGCGCCCGGGATGGCATCAGAAAACATTCTTAACTTCCCGCAGAACGGCAGACATGCTTGACACCTGTATTGCAGAATGTCACACCTGATAGTAGCAAAATTAAGCCTAAATAAAGCAAAATAAACTGCATTGTGACTGAAGTAAGATGCAACAAAAGCGCTTACAACAAAAATTGGAGTTTTTTGCGAGTTCGACTTTGTCCCTGCTTAGCAGTGTTCAGCGAGACGAAGCGAGTCATTGACCGTTTCGTTACTTTTTAAGACAAGGACGATTTAAAAAAAATCGTCGGCTGTAATAATCGGCTGTTCGGACAAATTTCTGTCGTGATTTTATTGCAATCAGCCTTGAATAGGTCACTGTCTTGCAGTAAAATTACTCGTATAGCATAGAATTTTGTCTTTGTCCGATCATCAACACCATTCAAGCCAGCCTTCATAACCAGCCTTCTTAAGTCGCCTGCTTCTAGCACCCATCAATCGCATTCGATTTTTATGCTGCAAGATCAACCAGAGGCTGGGTAAAGTTGTGCATAACACCTTTCGAACAGCCCTCGCATGAGGACACACCAAATTAAGCTTTGACAATGTCAACCAACATCAAAAGTTGAGTTCAATTTCATTCAATTTCATTCGTCGGTTGGCAGGGAATCTCATGTTTCTTGTCATCCAGTCGAATATCAAGCTAAATACCAAGACTGACAAGGTCGCGCTTTAATTAGAGATATTCTCAACTCTGTTCAGCTGCGATCCTAGCAAAATCAGAGAGAACTAGAAGCGGGAATAGTGTGTGACATCCAGTGAAAGTCTATAAAGAGCTTGGATTGAACACAAAAATCATTGCATTCACTCAAAGCACCGGTCATAGATCAAAGTTGTTTATCGAAGGACTGATGCTCTGGCTCTCGCACATTTGGGACAACCCCAAACGCAGTGAGTGTACAATGCCTGACAATCAGAAAGTCAGGCCAGATTGATGGCTGTGATTTCTTGCCTACAGCAAGTCTCCATACGAGTATAAAATAGACTACGATTCGCGCCGAACTCAGTCAGTACCCCACACCTGGCCTAGCTTAGCGAATAATAATGCAGCTTCCACAGACGGAAGCACGCCGCATTTAATTCAACTTCGGCACGTTTATCGCCAACCAGTGCAGACAGGTACAGACGGTGGCAAAGCGGATGGAAACGCCGTTCTATCCCTCCCGGATCACGCGATCGCCAAACAGCCATTCTTTGCCTCTTTAACCGCCTGGCTCCAAAGCAGATCCAACCGAAGCCAGTGTTAATTTGATTGCCCCAGTATCTGGGCCGCCGGCGGCACTCAAACACCAATCTGTTCATGCCGCGGCCGTGTCTAAGACTAGAAGCTCCCGGACACGAGCTTGGCATAACAAGCCTACAGAAAAAAACTTTAATAACTCTAGAACGGAGCCCCAACCGACCCATGGCTGCGTCCCTGAAACTTTTCAGGATGAAAAAAATTATGACTCCGCTTCGAGCCAGAGTCTGGACAAGGGGAAGAGTTCTATTTTAGAAAAAGAGAAGGAAGCTAGCACAGCCTAGGGTCTAGGATCCTGATTAATAAACGGAAGTTGCGGAATACACAAACACGGACATTTATCTAGACTTACGTTATCACTAGTCTGGCATCAACAGATTGAAGCAGATAGACTGGACAGCCGAGGGAGAGTAGACAGCGGATGCAGAGTGATAGTAGACAGCGGATGCAGAGTGATAGTAGACAGCGGATGCAGAGTGATAGTAGACAGCGGATGCAGAGTGATAGTAGACAGCGGATGCAGAGTGATAGTAGACAGCGGATGCAGAGTGATAGTAGACAGCGGATGCAGAGTGATAGTAGACAGCGGATGCAGAGTGATAGTAGACAGCGGATGCAGATTGAGAGTAGGCAGCGGATGGAGAGTGATAGTAGACAGCGGATGCAGAGTGATAGTAGACAGCGGATGCAGAGTGATAGTAGACAGCGGATGCAGAGTGATAGTAGACAGCGGATGCAGATTGAGAGTAGGCAGTGGATGCAGAGTGAGTGTGAGTCAATACCTTAAAGCATATTGCTCGTTATTCTGGTCCACATCTTTTAATACCGACAAACAGACTTGTGTCTAGAACTGGTTGGTCGCGGTTCACTAACTGCAGCAAGGTCAAGAGTGCTAGCGCAGTAGAAAGTTTTGAGGAGCCAGTTTCTAAGCGGGCTGATCAACTAGGAATGGAAAACATAACTGATCATACCAGAAAATATTTATAGAAAATAAGGTCAACCTTCTAAGAAGGTTACTGCAAGACCAATGCCCTTCAGCAGGCAACCAATACCCCCTTTAGAAGAGAATGATGTTACTTTCTATAGCAGAGAACATATAATATGCTCCCTTTAGTAGATAAAAAATGAGCCCCTTTAGCAGAGAACTAAAGTCTTTGTTTAGTTTTGAATGTACTAAAGCTTGTAGCTGTGCTCGAAAAATACTCGTAATTTTGGTTTGAATTTGAATTTTGGCGAGAAAAGCTGTGATGAAATCTATTTATAAATTCGCACTAACTATTCGCCAGTGGGGTTGACACAGCTATGCACATTTGACAGTGACAGGAAGTACTCACTTAACAAAACTGGCCCTGATGCAATCATTAAAAATGGCAGTGGTATGTACGTTGACAAACTGGCTCTGATTGAAAGCATTAAAAATCTAATACAGTTTTACAAATATTTACTCCTCTATTTAGCAATAAGTCAGGCTTAATAAAAATACGTGTATATGTGTCCCCATATTTGGCTTTTTTGGTGAAGAAATTGTGAAAATCGGTTGAGCCGTTCGCGAGAAATTCGATTACTAACAAGCAAGCAAGCAAGCGAACATTTCATTTTTAGTATATTAGACTAGCAACCAAAACCCCATTTAGGGTAAAAAGATCACCCTTTAAAGCCCTGAGAAGAAGAAGAATTTTTAATATGCAACTTTACCACTCTGCTTATCTTTACTTGATATCTACTCGATAAATCATGCTACCCTTTTGATCTATCATGCTATCCCTCGACAAAGCTTGCTACACCCTGGATAATTTATGCTATCCCCACAATAAATCGTGCCACTCTCAACATTTGATGAACTTCCCTCACCAATACCTACTGTTTCGTCGATAACTTTTGCTATCCGGTAGATAATTTATGCTACACCCTTAATTAATCATGCTAATCCCTTGTAAAATCATGTTACTGCATTGAAAAAATGCTACCGTCTCAATATATCATGCTACCCCCTCATTAAACCAAGCGACCCTCTCGATAAATAATGCAACCCCTTCGATAATACATTCTAACCTCGATAATTCAAGCTTTTTTATCAATCTAATTAAATTGAGAGTATCGGCCCTGTTCTGTGCTACTAACGCACGCGCGGGTGTAGCCGAAAATTACTGCTTTTCCGATTATTTAATTTACACTTTTTTACATTGAGTGAATCGACACACACACTTAATTTTGTGTATAATCGACTTATGACAAGAAAGCTAGAGGTTTACACAGAAGGTAGTGAAAGAAAATATCAATGTACAGTGTTCCTGCTAAATAACGGAGAGTGGGTGGCTATCAGCGAAAGAAAAAATGCTGCAGGGGTAGAGAAGGAAACCAAATGTACACTGTGTCAGGCCAAGTGGGGTGGCTATCAGCGAATGAAAAATGGCTCAGGCATAGCGAAGTAGAGGTCCATGTACGCGGCTAGCCGAAAAATGGCGCAGATGGTAGAGAAGGAAACCCAATGTACCTGTGGCCTGTACATTGTACAAGACAAATAAGACGAAGTGAGGTGACTAACGGTGAATGAATGATGTTATTTTTTAAAAAGTTGTTAGCACCGTGGAAATACAGCAGGAAAGAGAATGGTGATATAGAATCGATAGAAACTGTACAATTAAAATAATAAAACTACGATTAACAAATTTTAAGTTTATAATTTACTGTCATGACGATGGCAAACAACAATAATGTTAAGAATGATATGGATTAGTTATATTTATGCATATTTTTGTAGGATATTTGCGCTGCTCATCTGTGCACTCTGTAAGTAGAGCCTGGACTTCAAAATTACTAATATTAGGGTAGCATGCTTGTCAAGCTGACTAGAGCGCACTAACTGACAAGTAGAAAGCGGTTGTTTGTTAAAAATATAATAATAGTATAAACACACTTATTGTCTTGACTAGTATCATAAAGCATTGGATAAAAAACTCGAAAAAAGTGAAATGTTAATTTGTTATGCAAAGATTATACTGAATTTGTTCAATTGCAGGTTATACTAAATAAAAGAGAGCTCCTATTTAAAACAGCAAAGAATCGACACACAAACTGATTAAGCAAATTCAGGCCTCACAAATAATTCGAAGGCAAAATTCTAGTGGAGATTTGATATTCAAGCGAATCGAAAATACTGAAATTGTGCACATGGGAGAGCATTAACTATAATGCCAATTGCATACGCAAACCATACTACTCCCCAATCGACATTAAGTAGTAATTTTAAAACTTTCCATCATTACCTCGTAGAATTATAAACATAATTTAAAAGCTTAAACTTTATACAAGACGACACGAAAATACCAGGATTTGATATGAGCAAAAGAGCTCAAGCTATTGTGTACAAGAAACGCAATCATGATTACAGATAAGCAACTATACTTGTTAAATTACTTGTAGAAGGTCTTTGCGATAAAAGCAAGAAAATTAGACAGGTTAGAAATTTTATTGGCTAATAATGATACTGCTGCTAACACATTAATAGCTAAAATGTATGGCCGTTGAAACCATAACTAAATGGTTTTTAAATATTAGACAGATTAAAAAAAGAAATAGAAATATGTTAAGAATAGATGAAGAGGCAGTGGTGAAGAGAGAGGAGACATACAACAATTTGATAGTCTATGGCACAACCTCCAAGCTTTAGCGAGCGCATGGTTACAAGCTGCGGTGTGACCCAATAAGAAAAAAATAATGCTAGAAATGATGTATACTAACAAACTACGAGTATATTAGTGAGACAATTCTCTTTAGTCATGTTTAGCTGCCTCAGTGAGAGAAAAATAGATAAATAAAAGTACAAATAAGGATTAAAAGCAATGTGCATGCAACAATCGACATTTGAATTATCGATCTAAAAAATGAAATCTATTATAGAATCCAAAAAACAGCTAAAAAATACAGGCTAAACAGGTAGGCAATGTTAAAAAAGACAATTCGTTGGATGCAAAGAAATAATCGGCTTATAATTAAAAGGGATCTAAGCGGGATTTCATAAGTGATATTCAGTCGTAGCCACCACCAGCTTGGTGACTGGGCCCCGGTCCCAGTAGCATTGCGCCGGCCATTGGCAAGCAGGAGAACAACGAAGCGGCCGCTGGTTGCATCAAGCCGCTGATGCCAACCCCGGCGTTGGCATGGCTGCTGCTGCTGCTGTAGCTCATGGAAGCGACGCCAATGTAGCTGGATGCTGCGGCACTGGCCGATTCTGCCGAAGTTGCGCCGCTGAAATCCGGCACCTGACCTTCCAGCCACTGCGAGTAGTTCAAGTGTTTGAACAAAAATCGTAGCAATTTTCACTACTTGGCTACTTATAGTAGGATGTTAAAAGCACGAAATCAGTGATGTGTTGACTGAAACCGAATGCGATAAGCGTTTTTACTTGTACTGCCGCTATTAGTAGTGTAGTGCTAAACTTCGACTATAATTTATTCATGTACGTGTTTTCTAGAACTTTCTGAACCTTCTAGAACTACCGCGATTGGCTGAGCGTGCGTCTATAAATAAACGGACACTGAGCAGTCACAAGCTCCAACTGGTTTTCTGTGCAAACAAATCAGCCTGTAATCAAAGAGCCTTTAGTCAAGTGACGCCAGGAGTTCGATTTTTAACGTAAGGGAAAAATTTGTGCCCCTAGGAAAAACAAATTAATGATGAAAATAATAATGAAGAACAGTGACAAGACTTTCTGAACAAAAAAGAAAAATGTTAATCCATTGATTGAAAAATGAAAGCAGAACTCACATAGACCAGCTGGTGCTCCGGCTGAGCTGTGGCCCTCTCAATGCTTAATTGATACTTCTGCAACAGGGCTGAGCACTGTTGAGCATAGCTGGCCTCTAGAGCAGAGTTGCCTTCGGCTCTGTAGAGGTCTCGCATTAGGGTGCTGGCCCACAGCTGCACAGCCTCATCAGGCATTTGGTCGGCCAGCTGAACGGCTGTGCCAACTACATTCTTAACCTCGTCGTACTGTCCAGTGGCGAAGTGTATTTGACCCAGGACAATCAGTGAACAGGTGAGCATGCGCTTGAGATTCTCCATATTTGCTAGCTTGAGGCACTCGCGTATGTACACTCTGCATGGGTGAGTTCAGTAAATTTCAAAATCAGGCCTTGCAGAATATAACTAGTCGTAAGCGAATTCAACTACTTACAGTAAGGTAGAATGATATTATTGAGAAGCAGTGCGGAACTGCTTGTCTTGCTCAAGGATCCGAAGTTTTGACAACTCAGCTACTGCATCCTTAACGATTGACTATGATTTAGGAGATAACTGAAGGCATCTAGTAGGACTCAAACCTTGGGAATCTAGGAGGACTCAAACGATGAGAACCCAGGAGAACTCAAACTTTGAGAATCTAGTGTGACTCAAACGTTGAGAAACCAGGAGAACTCAAACCTTTAAAATCTAGGAGAACTCAAACCTTTAAAATCTAGTAGGACTCAGATCTACTAAACCCAGGAGGACTGAAACGTTGAGAACCCAGGAGGACTGAAACGTTGAGAACCCAGGAGGACTCAAAGCGTTGAGAATGTTGGAGAACTCAAACACAGACGCCGGAACTCACTTGGCCTGTGCGAAGTCACCCAGCATGAAGGCCAGGAGGCCGCGAACCCAGTGACTGGCGGCGCGCAGGCCGTGCGGCGGATCAGGATGGCGGAACTCGTCCAGCACAGACTGGCAGTCGGTCAGCCGATTTTGCCGCAGCATCAGCAGTGCCAGGTTGAGCTGCACTAGATGCAGCAGATCAGTCCGGGGCCGCTCGGCCAGGGCACGCCGAAGCTGACTCTCGGCCGCGCCGAGGCAGTTGGTACACATGCTGTACAGTGCCAGCATGCAGCGGGTGTGGGCGGCCCGGCGACGCATAGGACGGCACTCGGACAGGCGGACACAGGCGGCGAGATCGGACAGGGCGCCCGGGCGGTCGCCTGACACTAAGCTACACTGAAATAGCTGCTCCTGGAGGAGGAGTTAAAGGGAACGGGCAGAAACTAAGAATTTAATAGTGCATTTTGATCAGCTGTTTGTAGATTGTAAAAAATGCGGATATTAGGGACTTTAAATTGGTAGATGAGGAACTAAGTTGGTAGATGATCTAAGTTGGTAGATGAGGATGTAAGTTGGTAGATGAGGATCTAAGTTGATAGATGAGTATTTAAGTCAGTTGATGAGGATCTATGTTGGTAGATGAGGATCTATGTTGGTAGATGAGGATCTATGTTGGTAGATGAGGATCTATGTTGGTAGATGAGGATCTATGTTGGTAGATGAGGATCTATGTTGGTAGATGAGGATCAAATTGGATCGGAAGATAAGTATCTAAGTCCGTTGATGAGGATCTATGTTGGTAGATGAGGATCAAATTGGATCGGAAGATGAGTATCTAAGTCAGTTGATGAGGATCTATGTTGGTAGATTAACTTCGGGCCAGTTGACTCACCTGAACGCACAACTGCAGTGTAATGAACAACCGATTGCCACCGCCATTGCCGCTGCTGCCATAGCCGCCATTGTCAACAACTGCTCGCAACTTCTCCAGCTGCATCAGAGCCTTGTCAGCGTATCGGCGCACCTTGCGTAGGTGAAATAATTCTATGCGTGAAAATAAATGGCTTTATAATAGCATTCCCACACAAGCCCAGATCGCCAAACCAGTCACCTTGTCATAGGTGGCTTCCTGTGTGCAGTGCAGCAGTGTGAGCAGGTAGGTGAGCACAGACAGCTGTTCCCTACTTAGCCATTCCAACTGTCCCAAAGCTTCCAATTCGTCGCCAACGTCAGCCACAATGCCCGATGTGGCCTCGGAAGCGGCACCCGAAGCCGAAGTTGAACCCGAGGCTGTTGTAGAAGCATCCGCAGCCGCCGCGGCCTCATCTTGCATAGCCGAATAAGATTGTACGGAGCGTTGAAGCTGGCGCAGGATTGGCCTGGCCTGCTTAGCTTGGCCGGCTACCAGACTGTTCAGCACCTGCAGTTTGTTGCGTACTGCATCCATTCACTTTATAGCTCAATTAATAAAAGTACAATCATTTATCTTCGGACCATCGAATATACAATGTCTACAGGCAGTGACATCTACAGACAGTGATATCTACAGACAGTGATATCTACAGACAGTGATATCTACAGACGGTGACATCTACAGACATTGACGTCTACAGACAGTGACATCTACAGACAGTGATGTCTTGAGACAGTGATATCTACAGGCAGTTGACATCTACAGACAGTGACATCTACAGTGATATCTACAGATAGTGATATCTAGAGACAGTGATGTCTACAGACAGTGATGTCTACAGACAGTGATATCCTACAGACAGTGATATCTACAGACATGCCTCATCACCTGGATTAGCAGGGAGAAGGTCCTCAGCGCCTCCTGTCGCCTCCGTTGCGGCATCTGGTCAACCAGTTTGGATGCCACAGTGAGGGTGTTATGCACCTCAGCCAGCTGCCTATTGGCTAGCAGGGGCACGCACTTGGCCAATAAGAAGAGGCCCCTGGCATACTCGCTGCCGTGTTGCTGGGCATACTGGGAGCCCAGCGCCAGCAGTTCGCAGGCTCTGGACGGATCCGAAGAGCTCAGGCACTGAGCCTGCTTGAGAAGGAACCGGCCGTACCTGTCATTTTGGAGATTCAGCGAAGAGGGATTTTTACTATCTTGGAAAATTTAATTATATGGGAGGAAATTTGGCACTTAATAAATTAAGGAAATTTAGGAATTTTATATAACCATTATATTGATGACTAGGGAGATTTACTGAATTGGGATTTCAATGATTCGGGAGATTTAATAAATTGGGATTTCAATGATTCAGGAGATTTACTGAATTGGGATTTCAATGATTCGGGAGATTTACTGAATTGGGATTTCAATGATTCAGGAGATTTACTGAATTGGGATTTCAATGATTCGGGAGACTTACTGAATTGGGATTTCAATGATTCAGGAGATTTACTGAATTGGGATTTCAATTATTCGGGAGACTTACTGAATTGGGATTTCAATGATTAGGAAGATTTATTGAATTGGGATTCTGTAAATCCCAAGGCATTGAGGGATTTCCCGTCGGCTCACCACTCTGGCAGGTGCTGGCTGAGCCTGGCGGCCTCTTCAAGCAGTTGCGGCAGTCGAAAAGCTCCACTCAACTGTTCGTTGGCGGAGTACAGATCGGCTAGAAGGTCGGCGGCCTGAAGGCATGCGGCCAGAAGGTCGGCCGAATCAGCGGAAATAACTGACGACCGGACCTTCCAAGCAGCCTCGAGGTGTTGCGCCGCCTTGTCCTGGCACGACAACGCGGCGTGCAGCATCAATAGCCGACCAATGTGCAGGTTGGTCCTGGGATGAGGTCGGCGCTTGGTCATTATCCAACCCGAATCTTCACTCGGTCATTATTCAACTGGAATCTTCAATCGGTCATTGTCCTACCCGAATTTTCAATCGTTCATTATCCTACCCGAATTTTCAATCGGTCATTATCTTACCTGAATTTTCAATTGGTCATTGTCCTACCCTAATCTTGAATCGGTCATTGCCGACCTTGAATCTTTACTTGGCTATTTTCCCACCCAAATCTTAGTTTAGTTATATTCTTCCGTGATAATTTCATTTGGCCATCATCAATTGTCAAACACACTGAAGGTCATCATTCTACCCAAATGGCAAAACAGCTTCCCGCACGCACCAAGCCTGTTGTAATTCGGTCAGTCGGCAATGCAAGGCAGCCTTCAAGCAGTGCAGGCAAAGGCGATAGTTTCCAACAAGACGAAATCTCTCAGCCATGCCTAGCAGAGAGGTATAGCAGGCTTCCTGATCAGCGTCGCTGCCATGATGACCAGGACCAGATGCTGGGACCAGTGTACCTTGCAACTGGTCATGATTGCCAACAGTTGCTAAGGTTGCATCAAGTGGTCGGGACTTGTGATGAGAAGCTGGTTCAACTGGCTCCTCCAGTGCCCGGGACAAAAAAGATTCAGAATTCCAGTGGCTCATGAGATGGACTGAGGAGACTGCGAGTGAAATTGTACAACAAGCATGCATGCTGTATATATAGCTTAACAAAAACATTCCTTTATAAAAGTATAAAATGTTTCCAAAGTAAGACAAGGAAAAACGAAATAACTTTATATGCAAAAATAAGAAAAATTCAACTTGAAATAAAATAAGTGCATCATCTACAAATCTGCAAAAATGTGCTGTCACACAAGCTGCTAGCATTGGAGGGCTAGATCTTGTTTCCTATAGTAAAACACTATTGTATAATCCATTATAAATCCATTTAAAGTTAATAATAAAAAAGCTAAATAAAGTTTGAAAAATCAATGTAATTATCAAAACTTTCGATTTTGGAAATAGTGGACTATTAAGAGTACTTAAGTATATATTTCTAGCTTGAATCATAGTCCATTATAAAAAAGACAAGTGGAAAAATATATTTTGATTGACAAAATAAACAAATCACTTATTAAGTAGATCATTACTATCACTAATATACTGCCATGGTGAAGCCACAGGTAGATTTTTTTTTAAGGCAATGCATCTTGAGGATATCTCTACCCTCTAATAACAGCTCAGAGGCAAATATATACTCGTACAATATTACTAAATAAACGATATACATGACAGTCAGTAGACATTTTAGCTGTCAAACATCTAAATAAGCTAGAATATTTTCTAAACAATATATTATTTGGGATTTAATACAATGATAATTATGCCACAAAGTGTGCTAAACGACAAATTTTATTTTTCAGTGTTGTAAAATTGTCTTCAGTGCTTTAAGATTTACTGTGATTTGGCAGCGTACTATCTGTTTTGATATGAATGACTATATGCTTTGCTCATTTAAAAGGACAAACTGCTTCTGAAAGTGCCAATAAACAAAAAAGTATTAGATGTGCATGGGCATAAGAATGGCGCAGATTTAAAGAAATAAAAAGAAAGAAAAACTGAAACTGAAACTAAACAACTAGCCACAAAACTTTTAATGAGGAAATTTTGTTAGCTCTAAAGGAATATAAAGTAGTTGAAATTATTTATTTATCTGTTTTAAACAGAAAAACGAAAAAAGTGAATAAATGGTTTTGTTATAACAGTATCTTTTGATCTTTATAATACGCTAGATCGTTATTAGTCAATGCGATATATTGACGTTAAGAGGAACGACTTTAATGTTGATCTCCTTCTTGCTTTTAGCATTAAGATTCCGCTTTATTTCATAACATTTTTGGTTTTGCATACTTTTAAGAGCTCAACAGTTGTTTTAGGTCTGATTATATATTTTAAACTACTGAAATGGTAAGTCCAGCTGACTTACGCTTAAATTAAGCTCAAGAAGTATACATTTTATGATAGCGTCCTGTTTTTTATGAAGATCTAAGATATACATCTACTAAAAATACATTCGTCGATCATCTTTACAGACGAAAAATGTTCAAATGCGAAAATAGTATTAATTTAAAGAATTCTGCTTTTCAGTGAAACGCGGAGATCTGGGATGATATACTTTAATCAATAAATGCCTACATAAACAAAGCCTTTATATTTACCCAATTTGAGCAGACCGATGAAAAAATTAACTTTTGGCCAACTCGACTGTCCATTTATGTGAAGTTGTTTTTATGATAAATTACTTGCATGAACAAACCACAAGTATTTTTGAATCCTTCTTTTACTGCATGCACTTATTGTTTGTCTTAGCTTAATATAACATTTTTTAATTGCATTTTAAGGTATGCTCGCTACTTGTTCATGGAGTTGCATCGCTTCTTTAAAACGAAATATTGCTAAGAAGCAGAGAAACATATACAATCAACATTTATGCACATCAATATGCACATTAGGGAAGGGAAATAGAAATGTAGTCAAAGGTAATATATATTAAAGGTTAAAATACATTAAATATTGAACTTTAAATATCTAGAACGTCCAACGTGTTTCTATATCTAGCAAGTATATTAATGTTAAAACTAGCTTATAAAATACATTTTCTACATCATAGCCTACTATTTAAAGAGCTAAGATTTGCATTTCAGGATTCCAAATCGAATAAAAAGCTACTGGTGATTCAGACTGGAGGTAAGAATTAAGCTTCAACCATACCAGCTCTTACCGCATGAAATTCGGCTGCGCACTGATAGCTACAAAATCTACACCGATCTCTTTCCCAGGCACCATAGACAAATGTTATCCAAGAGCGATTGGCGGCTACGCGTTTGAATTCGGCGACAGCAGCTATTGTGAGCAGCTGCTCAGGCGGCTATTCTCTGACTGCGAGACCAGATTTATATTCTATTCTGTGTTTAAAAAGGATAGCCTGGAAATCACCGATCATGACAGGTATAATCACAATTACATTTCCGCTTAATTAGAAAGCTATCATTTAACCATTCAGTGCAATCACTCCAGACAGCAGCTAGCGGATGTCATTAGGTCGAGCGGTTGTCGCAAGGTCCTCGTAACACACGGCACGGATACCCTGTTGGATACAGCCAGGTTTCTTCAGAGCCGCCTGCAATCAGGAAAGTGTTTACTTGGCTTTGATTGGCTGACTATTGAATGGATCAGGGAACGGCTGGCTGACAAACGGACAAGCTGACCAACCAAAGAGCAGATTGGCTGACCAATGAAAGGAAGGAATTAGCTAACCAATAAAAAAGGGCATTGGCTGACTGGTCCAAAAAGGGATTGGTTGAGCAATAAGTGAACTGATTGGCTGATTGTCGTGAAATTAACGCTTTTGAGGGCCGATCCTACAATTAAGGCACAGTGAGAATGCATACACTGTCCGACGATGAGAAAGCGTGTGCCTGAGTACGGTATCTGTGTACGTGTGTGCTCAGGAGTCAGCACAATCAATGAGTGAACAGATTGCCCCATAAGGGAGGCTGGAGTTTCAGTTCAATAAAATCCTACATGACCACAAGCATAAAATTACCTGTGCAACTTGATGCAGACTTGAATGCAGCCACGGGCCCAGTGGTGGTCCTGACTGGTGCCCGGCTGCCGGGCGCTTTCAAAGATACCGACGCTGATCTGAACATCGGCTTCGCTCTCGGCTGCCTAGCAACCGATGGTGCGCATCGCCTATCACCCGGCGTCTACGGCTGCATGGACCTGCGGCTGATGCCGGCTAAGTTCGGCACTAGGAATCCCCACACGGGAATTTTTGTTACCGCTGCTGCTGCTGCCGCTGCTGCTGATGCTGCCGAACATGAAAATTAGTGTCTAAATTTGAGTCGTCGATTCTGGTTTCGATTGATCAGTCAACTAACACTTTCGTTAATCGGAGATTTCTCAATCCTAATTATCACATATACTAGCATTACTCGCAGCACAGATTATCTTCTGATTTGAACGAATGACCGCTTGAATTAATATATTGATCCGAAATTTCATAACGTCGATTAATGACGAAACTAAAAAATGAGTCCTACGATAGCTTATTATATATATGAAAGTATAGAAAGTATATTCCATGAGCCGTGAAATTAGGAACGGTGCCCACGCGCCTCAAAACCGAACACGGGAACATAGGAACATGATTTTAAAATCGAGTAGCTCGACACTCGATATAACAACAATAGCAAAACATGAAGGAAACCAATGGAAAGCCTGTTTAATTAAAATATTTGAAGTCGTTTAAGTAATCCAGATTTCTACTCACTTTTGACCTTATAAAATTTCGGGCTTATAGACGTTGTGATATTTAGACGTTGTGAAATTTCGAGCTTATGAAGTTTCGACCTAGTGAAGGTAGCTGCTATTTTAGTTTTCGACGTTGTGAAGTTTCGATCTTATAAAAAATGCTTTTCGGTGTCGTGAAATTTCGAGCTTGTGATAGCACCCCCCTCCAGATGAATGTGGTCTCGCCACGGATCCAAGCTCAGGGACCCGTTGTGCGAGAGGCAAAACGATCTGCCACTAACCCCCTTATCAGGCGAGAAAAACGACACGCGACACTGTCTATGGTCAAAATTCAATCGCTAAGTCTTCTACCTTTGGACAAATTTGAATTATGAAGTTTAAAGTTTAAATAAATTAAATGGACAATAGAGCAAAATGATCGGCCAACAAGACGATAAGCCGACCCGTGCAGTTGAAACTGCCACGCTGTCGCATTTAAATGATTCACTCTCGAAAGATGGAACAGCTGACAGCACCGCTGATAATGCCGGTCAGGTCTACAACGATGTCAGTCAGATGCGGCTGCTGCTCTCCGCCTCAGTTGCTCAACTGCTCAGTCGCGAGGCTGCTTACAAGCGTGACGTTGATAGTCACGACAGCCCGACTATTGAGGAAGTGCACACCGACTGTCTGCAGCTGGCTAGCGACGATATCGAGTGCGAGAAGTTGCGTGCGATCTGTGCAACTCTCGCCATCCAGGCCGAAGCGTCAATGACAACCAATGAAGGCGAGCGTAGGAGAGAGTTGCGATGGCGCCAGATGTACGAAGACGTTGGCCGGCTCTGGCTAGACCACAATCGAGCTGTGGAGCGCCTCGCCTGCCGAATGGAGGCCGCCTTTCTGCGGCTGGTTGTGAAGTTTTTTGACTCAGCTACTGGCAACGAGCGAGACTCGTCTGCGACGAGGCAAGAATGTAAATTGTATTAGCTGGGGTATCGATGCTAGATGAATAAAGTCTTCGCAATCATTCCAACTTTCGAGTAATAATCCTGAACTCCTGAAGCTTTGATAACCACAATCCGGACAATCCAGCGCTTTATAACAATGTTCCATTCTTTCTTCTCCTGATCGTTCAAGCCACTTTTCGACAACTAAGTCTCGACAGATTTTTATTGAGGTCCTGACATTCTCTTCAAGATAACATCCAAGCGGTTCACGCGCTTGCTTCTCGCACCAAGGTCCTTGAGCTCGATTCCACGGCAAGACCACATTCATTTTTGGCCATGTGCGTGTGTGCTCAGGAGATGTTGAAATGACCGTCACCAAAGATGAGCAGCCAGTTATATCTTGAGGTCCTGACTTCTCGAAAACTACCTCTTGACAGTCTCTTCTGTAGCACTCGAAGTAGTAACTCGTATCGCTCTGTTTCTTCGGCACCTCTCACTGTTAAGAAAACTCTTACTCAAAGGTCTTCGTTCTTGTTTATATTTAGTTATAGGAAAGTATATGAACTAACTCGTCTGTTTTGCAGGGCTCGCAAACTTCTAAAGTTTTCCGAGGACTTCGTCAGACTATCGAAAAGTCTAGAATATTCGTTGAGCATCGAGTTTGAACTCTGTTGCAGCTGCCTACAAGGGTTTCTTGATCATGATAGCCATCCAAATAAGAATGACGTTGGTAAGTTTTGCGTTCATGCTTTTACTTTCATTGAATTTGTCATCTATCTCGATTATAATCTTATTAACGTTACTCATAGTTGCCATCTTATGAATTTTTTTAATCTTTCTTGCTTGCGATCTTTTGAACGCTTGTCATCTTTCTTGGTTGCGATCTTATGAACGCTTGTCATCTTTCTTGGTTGCGATCTTATGAACGCTTGTCATCTTTCTTGGTTGCGATCTTATGAACACTTGTCATCTTTCTTGGTTGCGATCTTATGAACGCTTGTCATCTTTCTTGGTTGCGATCTTATGAACGCTTGTCATCTTTCTTGGTTGCGATCTTATGAACGCTTGTCATCTTTCTTGGTTGCGATCTTATGAACACTTGTCATCTTTCTTGGTTGCGATCTTATGAACGCTTGTCATCTTTCTTGGTTGCGATCTTATGAACGCTTGTCATCTTTCTTGGTTGCGATCTTATGAACACTTGTCATCTTTCTTGGTTGCGATCTTATGAACGCTTGTCATCTTTCTTGGTTGCGATCTTATGAACACTTGTCATCTTTCTTGGTTGCGATCTTATGAACACTTGTCATCTTTCTTGGTTGCGATCTTATGAACACTTGTCATCTTTCTTGGTTGCGATCTTATGAACACTTGTCATCTTTCTTGGTTGCGATCTTATGAACGCTTGTCATCTTTCTTGGTTGCGATCTTTTGAACGCTTGTCATCTTTCTTGGTTGCGATCTTATGAACGCTTGTCATCTTTCTTGGTTGCGATCTTATGAACGCTTGTCATCTTTCTTGGTTGCGATCTTATGAACGCTTGTCATCTTTCTTGGTTGCGATCTTATGAACGCTTGTCATCTTTCTTGGTTGCGATCTTATGAACACTTGTCATCTTTCTTGGTTGCGATCTTATGAACGCTTGTCATCTTTCTTGGTTGCGATCTTATGAACGCTTGTCATCTTTCTTGGTTGCGATCTTATGAACACTTGTCATCTTTCTTGGTTGCGATCTTATGAACGCTTGTCATCTTTCTTGGTTGCGATCTTATGAACACTTGTCATCTTTCTTGGTTGCGATCTTATGAACGCTTGTCATCTTTCTTGGTTGCGATCTTATGAACACTTGTCATCTTTCTTGGTTGCGATCTTATGAACACTTGTCATCTTTCTTGGTTGCGATCTTATGAACGCTTGTCATCTTTCTTGGTTGCGATCTTATGAACGCTTGTCATCTTTCTTGGTTGCGATCTTTTGAACGCTTGTCATCTTTCTTGGTTGCGATCTTATGAACACTTGTCATCTTTCTTGGTTGCGATCTTATGAACGCTTGTCATCTTTCTTGGTTGCGATCTTATGAACACTTGTCATCTTTCTTGGTTGCGATCTTTTGAACGCATCGATCGCAAATGTTCCACCTTCCAGAAAAGAAAGATCTAGAGCAGCAAACGACATTCGCGGGACCTTCTCAAAAATCGAATGAACCGATCCACAATCTGCCTTACTCAAGCCTGCTCGAACAGTACGTCCCTGAGCAGCAGAGCAGCTGGCGGTGGCTGTTCTGGTTCATCATTCTGGCCGTCTTGTCTGCTGTTACGGCCGTTACTTTAATGGGTGTCCTCCTTCTGGGCCCCTGCTGGGACTGGGGCGTACCAAGCGAGCGACCTGTCTGAACTAAAGCGCGAGATGTTGGTTGTGCTTCGTCGAACTGAGTTGTGATTTCGTGGAATTAATTGTGATTTAAAGAGTTTCTGCAAAATTACACATTTAATTCTCATAAGGACTTTCATGTGCAATTCTCTAGCTTAATTAATTTTCATAAAATGTGTGCGCACAGGTGGGTGCTGAGGTCAAGATAGCAAGATTTGACAATATTTCTAGACCTCTCAGTGGGCACTGTACAATTTCACAGTACTGTACTCAGCACAATAGTGTATTGCCCTCACTGATTGTATTTGAGCTGGCCAGTGCTAGCACATGAGACCAGTGTAGGCTACAGTGTACTCACAGGCTGTGTGAGCCTGGACCATTCTCAACTCCTACTTTTCCTTGCTGCCCTTTAAATTAAAAAGTGGCTTCAAATGCGTGCAGTGCGACCACTCTGAGCTGCAGAAAAAATTGAGACGGGAGCTGCAAGTAGCGAGAGCAAACTAATTTCAGCTCCCTGCCTGCCTCATCATGAAGGGCGCATCGAAACCCACGCGCGGAGGCGCCGGTGAACGCGACTTTCTTAAACAAGACATTGAAGACCGGCTGACAGAGATGCGGCTTCGGCTGCTGGAGGAGGTGAGTCTGAGTAGGAACTTGTGAGTCTTGAAATCAACGAGTTCGTGTACTAAGGCTAGTCTATCGCAGCAGCAACAGGCGGTCGGCACATGCTAGAATCTCTTTGTGGCGATATGATAATGCTATCTTAATACTAGAGAGGTTGTAGCCTTGTGGTTAGAGCGTCGGACTCACGACTTGAAGGTCGGGGGTTCGATTCCTGACTCCACTGGAACAATTTGTGTCCTTTAGCAAGACACTTAACTCTGCATTGCTTCAGTTCACCCAGCTGTTAAATGGGTACCAGCATCAGCTGGGATAATTGAGGGTGGGTGTGGCGTCCCCCAGTCCATGGACTGGACAGCCGTACGCAGCCTTCAGATGCGCCGCGCAATAGCTGCGGCTGTGCTGTCGGCTGCACATCTAGCCAAATTAGGGCAGGTGTAATCAATTATTATTATTAATTAATTATTAATACTAGCTTCATTTAGTGCATGAATATAGCATGCTCGTCACTAAGCCATGGCGTAGGTGATAGTAGAGAAGAGGAATGAGATTTCGAACTAATTTAAATACCAAATGAACTTCATAAACATATAGATATGTACAA
This sequence comes from Macrostomum hystrix, assembly GCA_950097015.1. NCBI lineage: Eukaryota > Metazoa > Platyhelminthes > Macrostomidae > Macrostomum > Macrostomum hystrix. The sequence continues at coordinate 6,923,446 of CATNEN010000025.1, read as the reverse complement.
TATTTATAATGGCAGGGAATCAATAACTATAAGAACTCGTACAAATGAATTGACTCGCTAACACACTAACATTGAGGTTAGAATGAAAAGGTTTCAAGCTAGTTACTACTCAAATAGAAGGAGGCGACTGTCGACTGCCTGTCCTAACAAACACAACACTCAATAACTAAATCTGACTACTCAGAAACTGGAAGTCGAGAGGCGTGGCGCAGCGTCTTCGGCGGCTGAAACGGAGCAATCTCAGCGCGCGCTGGAGGCGGCCCGCTCTCGTAGGGCGGAGCTTCGAGACCTTCTTGACCGAGAACGCCGGCTGGCTGATCGGCTTCGCCGGGAACCGCCGCCGCAGACGCATCGAAGAGACGATGGCGGCGGCGGTGGCGATGGTAGTCCGCGACATCGTAGACGCAATGTCGACGGACGAGGCGGTGAGAAACACCAGAAATTTTCATTTAGAAAGTTATCCACCAATCACAGACAACAAAAGACTATTCAACAACCCTACTCCGTAGTGTCCAAATTATTTCAAAAATACCTTCGCTTTGCAGACCGATTCGCCCAGATGATGGAGGCGATGATGATGCAGAACTCCCAGATGCACAACCTCATGCTGAGCCAGATGATGGCCAGGCAGACGGAGCGACAGCTGCCGCCGCCGCCGCCTCCGCCGCCGCTACCGCCGCCTCAACCTATTTTTCTGCCAATGCCCAGCTACGAGGCCATGATGCAGCAGCAGCAGCAGCATCCTCGACGGCCAATCGAACGTTCTGATACAAAGATGTAAAACAAAACGAATTCGATTTACAGTTTTCAAGATTATACTTTTATGAGTCTGTAGTGAGAAGACGAAGAGCTAGAAGCCTCGATACGGCACGCCTAGATACTGAATCGACCTTTTGGCCCCTATAAACACTTTTCGCCTTGTCACTCCCCTGTCTCTTCTATTTCATGTCTCATCTCTTCGTGTCTCATCTCACTCCTGTCTCATCTCTTTCATGTCTCATCTCTCCCGACTTATCTCTCCCCTGTCTCATCTGGTTCATGTCTCATCTCTCCTCTGTCTCATATCTCCTGTCTCATCTCTCCTGTCTCATCTCTCCTGTCTCATCTCTCCTCTGTCTCATCTCTCCTGTCTCATCTCTCCTCTGTCTCGTCACTCCCTTGTCTCATCTCAATGCTTCATCTCTCTACTGTCAATTCGGACGCAGGTACAAGTGAAAGTTTTAGGAGCCATAGTCACAGTACATTATTATTAATCAGTAGAAAATCATGCTCATGTTTGTACTTTGTATTTAGATCCACTGAGTCGCCACAAAAGCCAGTTTCTCCGGCGAAGGACTCGCCCAAGGCGAAACGTGAGTAAAAATTGCACCGGATAATTAAACAGAAAACCTTTCACTTTACACATGCTATTTAAATTATATAATACTAATATTCAATCATTTCAGCGAAGTCAGACGATGAAATGGAGCAAGTTCCGTTTCCATTTCCTGGAAATAGTGAGTTTAAATTTGCGCCAAAATCGAATACAGAATCACAGCCACGTAAAGAGTCGTTACGCACCTACTTAAATATTGAGAAAACATAGGTGATAATCATGCTTTTTACTTTTTCATTACTTCCAGTATTATAATTTTTTTATTTCAGAGAGTCAACAGAAGCTCCGGCGGTTAGCCTACACTGCGTTCTTCTTAGCCCTGCTAAACCGATTGACCAATGAGGTAAAATAAATTACCTCATTACTTTAACTGCGGCTGTTGCCACTGGCTGTACATGTGGTCAAACTGGTCAGGTGTTATTTCTATCCACGCCTTCCCAACAAAAACATCCTCCCACTTAACCAGAACAAATTCCGACCGAAGTTGGACTTCTTGTTCGATGTTCGCCTAAAAGAGATGCTGGAGGTCCTTCACCGCATCTACAAGACACCGGACGGACAGCTCTACAGTGTCACCTTCGCCACGGTGATGGGCGACGAAGCCGTCGAACTGACGGAGCTGATGAATGTGCCGAAGACATTGAACAGAGACGAGGAGCGAGTTGTTGCTCAGGAGCTGGCCTATTGCATTGAGAACACCGTGTTTCAGGTCACCGACATTATGGTGAGACTTTTTGCGTTCATCCTTGCTTACTACACTACTGCTAGTAGAAATAGACGAATCTGCGCATCTGTTTATTATTTAGCCTTCGAAGGGTATCCTCGGCACGCACCGAAAGTCTGGCACCTTCGAGCTGATTCGCTCCGGGAACCGCTTCCCCAAGGGATATTTCTACGACATGGAAAAGGTAGGTTTTGTTTTGCTTACAATGATGCTGCAAAGATGCTTTCTAAACTCTCATTTCAAACATTTTCAATCAGAGCATGATTGAATTCGACGAGGAGGGTCGAACAGTTCGTGTAACAGATTGCGACGCCCGCATGCTGCTAATCGGCCTGTTCCTGATGCGCGCACTGGTTGAAACGGTGAGCGAAACGCCTGGTTTAAGGCTATTGAAAATCATTATTATCACCAGGTGGGTAGGTAGGTAGGTAATAATAATACTAGTAAGCATATATTACACCTGCTCCGATTGGGCCAGATGTGCAGCCGACAGCACAGCTGCAGCTATTGCTCGGCGCATCTGAAGGCTGCGTACGGCTGTTCAGTCCATGGACTGGGGGGACGCCACACCCACCCTCAATTAACCCACCACCTGATGGTACACATTTAACAGCCGGGTGAACTGAAGCAATGAAGAGTTAACTTTATTGCTAAAGGACACAAATTAATACAGTGAAGTCTGGAATCGAACCACCGACCTTCGAGTCTTGGGTCCGAAGCTCTAAACACTAGGCAACAACCCCCTTGTAGGATTGTCATGTTGGTGGGAAGGTAAATAGGAATTGATATTAGGCTAATAACAACAATTACAATTTCCACTACAGCTCTACCTGAAAACAGAGCACTACGGCATGGTGGTGCAAACGACACCAAAAGCGGCACGCAATATTAGACTGGTGGCAACAATTCTCACCTACATCTATCGGAAGATTGTTGGCCAGCTGACGGTCATGGATCAGGGCACCAAGAAGGCTCGAGTCTCTATACCGGTAGAGTATAGAGATATGGCTATTTTTGCAGCTAAAGTTGCTAGTCAGAATTGAGTTTAATAGGGATGTAGGTGGGTTTAGGAGTGAGGTGGGTTAGAGAGTTAGGTTGGATTTGGGAGTGAGGTGGGTTTGGGAGTGAGGTGGGTTTGAAATTGAGGTGGGGCAGGGAGTGAGGTGGGTTTGGGAGTGAGGTGGGTTTGGGATTGAGGTGGGTTAGAGAGTGAGGTGAGTTTGGGATTGAGGTGGGGCAAGGATTGAGGTGGGGCAGGGAGCGAGGTGGGGCAGGGAGTGAGGTGGGGCAGAGAGTTAGGTTGGATTTGGGAGTGAGGTGGGTTTGGGAGTGAGGTGGGTTTGAGATTGAGGTGGGTTTGAGATTGTGGTGGGGCAGGGAGTGAGGTGGGTTTGGGAGTGAGGTGGGTTTGGGATTGAGGTGGGTTAGAGAGTGAGGTGGGTTTGGGATTGAGGTGGGGCAAGGATTGAGGTGGGGCAAGGATTGAGGTGGGGCAGGGAGCGAGGTGGGGCAGGGAGTGAGGTGGGGCAGAGAGTGCGGTGGGGCAGGGAGTGAGGTGGGGCAGGGAGTGAGGTGGGGCAGGGAGTGAGGTGGGGCAGAGAGTGCGGTGGGGCAGGGAGTGAGGTGGGGCAGAGAGTGCGGTGGGGCAGGGAGTGAGGTGGGGCAGAGAGTGCGGTGGGGCAGGGAGTGAGGTGGCATAGGGCATTTTTGGCAGAGGTTACTGCAAGATAGGAGGACAAGATAAGTAGGGCAGTAAATCAGATACATGCAGAGTTGGCAGCCATAATTTACCCCATTCAGGATGTGCCAAGCGAGCTCAGCGGTGTAATGCACACGGACCAGGAGATTCGTCCAGTATTGCGGCTGGCCAAGAAGAGCATGGACTATGCCAACAATCTGCTAATGCACTGGTCCGAAGAATACGTGAAGAGGCTGCGAGATGCCGGTTTTACTTGAGCAACAGACGGCCTATTAGTAGCTTGACTAACTGTAAAAAACGAAATAAAAGCGACGCAAAGACTGACTGGCAATCAGAATTTGTAATAAAACAAAAGGCGCAGATTAAAGCAGCTTGCGCTAATTCAATGTGTATATTTCTTTTGGTAGCTATTCTGTAGCATGAAATTGCAGGAAAAATCATTGTGCTTTTGTAAACATGCCGGGAATATCAATCGGGCTAGTAAAGCAGGCACAGCCGACACCAGACAGAGAGGACAAAAGCGAAACAGGTATACAAAACTATATGCAGTAATTAGTAAAGAAATCAAAAGATTATTATAATTTGCTTATTTAAATTTATAAATTAAGGAAGACAAAAAAGTTGACAACAATGGAACTTCTAATTTAAAATAATTCCAACCATCATTTCGTCCACAATCCCTGCTTTGTCGTCTCATCCAGAATAGCTTCCGCTACATCTGAGTCATCTGTGTGCGTGTGTGCTCAGGAGTCAGCGAAATGGGCAGAATTGCCTCCTCGCTAGCTGCGGGTCTAGTGTCACCAAATGATGTGCCACTGCCCGCAGCCCTCCTGCAATTATTATTATTATACGTCTGAGTCAGAATCCCTTCTCCATCATCTCATCCAGAATCCCTTCTCCGTCATCTCATCCAGAATCCCTTCTCCGTCATCTCATCCAGAATCCCTTCTCCGTCATCTCATCCAGAATCCCTTCTCCATCATCTCATCCAGAATCCCTTCTCCGTCATCTCATCCAGAATCCCTTCTCCGTCATCTCATCCAGAATCCCTTCTCCGTCATCTTATCCAGAATCCCTACTCCGTCATCTCATCCAGAATCCCTACTCCGTCATCTCATCCAGAATCCCTACTCCGTCATCTCATCCAGAATCCCTTCTCCGTCATCTTATCCAGAATCCCTTCTCCGTCATCTCATCCAGAATTCCTTCTCCGTCATCTCATCCAGAATCCCTACTCCGTCATCTCATCCAGAATCCCTTCTCATCATCCTATCCTACACATCATATTCAGAATCTATTCGCCATAATATCATACAGATTATTTCCGCCGAATTTCTTGGAAAATTCAGTTCCATAATCCCTTTAACATATAACAAAGTACTATCAAATACAAAAAATGTGGATAATAATATTTTATCCGATAGCAAAACAGAACAGACAACAGAAAAAGCATGCATGAAATTACAATACAAAAAAGCCAAGCAGGAAGACATAGGTAAGAGAACGGACAGTTATATAAATTGAAATTCGTGGCCTACATTCAGAACAAACATTTTATGGCCCCACAACTTAAGTACATGATTGAAAAGATAACGACGACTTGAGTATAGCTAGTCCCAAATAGTTCGTCCGCGTAAACGCTTCGAGAGACCACTGGTAAAAAAGCACAACAAAACAATCAGACCAAAAAATAACTAAGAAGACACAATTGAGAACAAATCTCAATTGAGAACTGGTAAAATATTGAGCCATGGGATAAAGTCCAAGACTTTAGAACTATTGCAACAGAAGGATCGTCGGTTTATGAATCGGGAATGAACGAATCGTCAGTTCATGAATCGGGAATGAACGAATCGTCAGTTCATGAATTGGGAATGAACGAATCGTCAGTTCATGAATCGAGAATGAACGAATCGTCAGTTCATGAATCGGGAATGAACGAATCGTCAGTTCATGAATCGGGAATGAACGAATCGTCAGTTCATGAATCGGGAATGAACGAATCGTCAGTTCATGAATTGGGAATGAACGAATCGTCAGTTCATGAATCGGGAATGAACGAATCGTCAGTTCATGAATCGGGAATGAACGAATCGTCAGTTCATGAACCGGGAATGAACGAATCGTCAGTTCATGAACCGGGAATGAACGAATCGTCAGTTCATGAATTGGGAATGAACGAATCGTCAGTTCATGAACCGGGAATGAACGAATCGTCAGTTCATGAATCGGGAATGAACGAATCGTCAGTTCATGAACCGGGAATGAACGAATCGTCAGTTCATGAACCGGGAATGAACGAATCGTCAGTTCATGAATTGGGAATGAACGAATCGTCAGTTCATGAATCGGGAATGAACGAATCGTCAGTTCATGAACCGGGAATGAACGAATCGTCAGTTCATGAATCGGGAATGAACGAATCGTCAGTTCATAAATCGGGAATGAACGAATCGTCAGTTCATGAATCGGGAATGAACGAATCGTCAGTTCATGAATCGGGAATGAACGAATCGTCAGTTCATGAATCGGGAATGAACGAATCGTCAGTTCATGAATTGGGAATGAACGAATCGTCAGTTCATGAATCGGGAATGAACGAATCGTCAGTTCATAAATCGGGAATGAACGAATCGTCAGTTCATGAATTGGGAATGAACGAATCGTCAGTTCATGAATCGGGAATGAACGAATCGTCAGTTCATGAATCGGGAATGAACGAATCGTCAGTTCATGAATTGGGAATGAACGAATCGTCAGTTGATGAACCGGGAATGAACGAATCGTCAGTTCATGAATCGAGAATGAACGAATCGTCAATTCATGAATCGGGAATGAACGAATCGTCAGTTCATGAATTGGGAATGAACGAATCGTCAGTTCATGAATTGGGAATGAACGAATCGTCAGTTCATGAATCGGGAATGAACGAATCGTCAGTTCATGAATCGGGAATGAACGAATCGTCAGTTCATGAATCGGGAATGAACGAATCGTCAGTTCATGAACCGGGAATGAACGAATCGTCAGTTCATGAACCGGGAATGAACGAATCGTCAGTTCATGAATTGGGAATGAACGAATCGTCAGTTCATGAACCGGGAATGAACGAATCGTCAGTTCATGAATCGGGAATGAACGAATCGTCAGTTCATGAACCGGGAATGAACGAATCGTCAGTTCATGAACCGGGAATGAACGAATCGTCAGTTCATGAATTGGGAATGAACGAATCGTCAGTTCATGAATCGGGAATGAACGAATCGTCAGTTCATGAACCGGGAATGAACGAATCGTCAGTTCATGAATCGGGAATGAACGAATCGTCAGTTCATGAATCGGGAATGAACGAATCGTCAGTTCATGAATTGGGAATGAACGAATCGTCAGTTCATGAATCGGGAATGAACGAATCGTCAGTTCATGAATCGGGAATGAACGAATCGTCAGTTCATGAATCGGGAATGAACGAATCGTCAGTTCATGAATCGGGAATGAACGAATCGTCAGTTCATGAATCGGGAATGAACGAATCGTCAGTTCATGAATCGGGAATGAACGAATCGTCAGTTCATGAATTGGGAATGAACGAATCGTCAGTTCATGAATCGGGAATGATCGAATCGTCAGTTCATGAATCGGGAATGAACGAATCGTCAGTTCATGAATCGGGAATGAACGAATCGTCAGTTCATGAATTGGGAATGAACGAATCGTCAGTTCATGAATCGAGAATGAACGAATCGGCAGTTCATGAATCGAGAATGAACGAATCGGCAATTCATGAATTGGGAATGAACGAATCGTCAGTTCATGAATCGAGAATGAACGAATCGGCAATTCATGAACCGGGAATGAACGAATCGTCAGTTCATGAATCGGGAATGAACGAATCGTCAGTTCATGAATTGGGAATGAACGAATCGTCAGTTCATGAATTGGGAATGAACGAATCGTCAGTTCATGAATCGGGAATGAACGAATCGTCAGTTCATGAATCGGGAATGAACGAATCGTCAGTTCATGAATCGGGAATGAACGAATCGTCAGTTCATGAATCGGGAATGAACGAATCGTCAGTTCATGAATCGGGAATGAACGAATCGTCAGTTCATGAATCGGGAATGAACGAATCGTCAGTTCATGAACCGGGAATGAACGAATCGTCAGTTCATGAACCGGGAATGAACGAATCGTCAGTTCATGAATCGGGAATGAACGAATCGTCAGTTCATGAATCGGGAATGAACGAATCGTCAGTTCATGAATCGGGAATGAACGAATCGTCAGTTCATGAACCGGGAATGAACGAATCGTCAGTTCATGAATCGGGAATGAACGAATCGTCAGTTCATGAATCGGGAATGAACGAATCGTCAGTTCATGAATCGGGAATGAACGAATCGTCAGTTCATGAATTGGGAATGAACGAATCGTCAGTTCATGAATCGAGAATGAACGAATCGGCAGTTCATGAATCGAGAATGAACGAATCGGCAATTCATGAATTGGGAATGAACGAATCGTCAGTTCATGAATCGAGAATGAACGAATCGGCAATTCATGAATTGGGAATGAACGAATCGGCAATCCATGAACCGGGAATGAAGAAGAAATCATAATGTTTTCATACATATGAAGCTAATTTGTTTATTAGACGTGAATTGTGACCGGATAAACATAAGTCTTCATATAAACCGTAATTGAATCAAGTTAAAGGCATTTAATAAGAGACAATTATATAAGTAAGCACAAAATGCCATGGCTATTAAATAATAAATGTCCTTAATAGTTTTGTTTCGAATATAACAAACGGAAACTATTATTTTTGTAATCCAGTAATCATGCACCGCGTGGTGTCTTCGTGGAAACAAAAAAAACAAAATAACGAACAGAGAATTTTGAGTCCATCATAATTATTTCTTATTGATCTGATTGATCACAGCCTCCAATGCTTCCCGATTGCCTGAGAAGTAAGCAGACACTGCGGATTGAAACAGCTGCAACTGCTTCTGCATCACTCGAACCTGTTTGATTAAGAATAATAGGACTAGTGTACAAGTCGCATGATGTGAGCATTGTAGGAGCAATGACCACTAGAAGTTGGAGCACGGAAAACGGCGTTTCTTAGAAAATGTTTACCTAAAACACACTGGGGAGGAAATTTTATGAATTTTACAAGGCTTTATTCCAAATTATGTTGATTTTATTAAAGCAATTAAGCAGAAAGTTTATGCCTAAATTGGCCACCCAGACAACTCGACGATAATCGTTGAATATTTTTGTGATTCTGTAAGATTAACAAATTCTTAGCTTCTTTGGGCACAGGGGATGGCATATTGAGAGAAACGGAAAATATTATGAATTGATGTATTCTGCTCCTAGTAGGTCCTTGAGTATGAGCACAGTAAACATGTCAAACCTTATTGGCGTCAAGGAACTGCAGTTTAATCCGCACATCCTCGCGCAACTGTTCGAACCTCTGTCGCCTGGCCTCGTATTGACGTTTCAGCTCCTCCGCTTTGGCTACCTCGGCGCCTGTGCGACCCTGGGCGGGCCTCACCGACAGGGCGTCCAGGTCGCCACGATGGGCGTCGAATTCGATTCTGCAGGAGGCGTTAGGTAGATTAGTAGATTGGTTGGTAGATTGGTAGATTAGCAAGTTGGTAGATAGGTTGGGTAGGTTGGTTGGTAGGTATGTAGGTTGGTAGATCGGTAAGTAGGTAGATAGGTAGGTTGCTTGGTTTGTAGGTAGACACGTAGGTAGGTATGTAGATATGCAGGTATTTATGTAAATAGGTAGGTAGGTAGAGAGGTAGAGAGGTAGATAGATAGGTAGATAGGTAGATCGGTAGGCAGGTAGTTAGTTATTTAGGTAGGTCCGTAGGTAGGTTGATAGGTAGAAAGGTAGATAGGTAGGTAGGTTGATAGGTAGGTAGGTAAGTATGTAAGTAGGTAGGTAGGTAGGTAGGTAGGTAGGTAGGTAGGCTGGTTGTTTGCTTGGTTGGTAACCAGGCAGGCTGACAGTCAGGTGAGATTATTAATTAAAGACAAGTGTTATGAAATGATAAACAGATATAGACAAGCAGGTAGGCAGATTTTAGGCAAACAGGTACATAGGCAGAGAGGTAGATGATTAGATAATTATAACAAGTTCAGAATCGCACCTGGCAAACTCGTAGCAGCTAACAGTGTGCAGCGTATCCTCGAAGCTCTTCGTCACCAGGGTGGACAGGGCTGTGCAGAAGGTCTGCAGAGCCACCAGCAGCTGCTCGCCGCTTCGCTGCAGAGCCCTCTGACTGTCGCCAGTTTGCTGAAAGCTGACGGATAATTCTGAAGCTGGCGATTCCTGGCGAGCCAGATCGATGAATGCGTCGGCCATGACTCGCTGCGTGTCGCACAGGGCCTGCAACGATTGTTATCATGGGCTGGTATCAATAGCCAACATGAAACAAATCGATCGCAATTGTCTTTGTTTGAAGAAAGCTCAAATTAAGAATGTAAACTTAGCATGACTACATTTAAACATGACGGCGTACATAATTAGGAACATAGAAGCACACATAAAGGGGGTCGGTGGCACAGCGTTCAACGCGTTTGCCTCTCGCGCCAAGGTCCCTGAGCTCGATTCCACGGTGAGGCCACATTCATCGGAGAGAAGGCTTGGGGGCTTGTCATGCAATTTACGCCCTTGAGAGCCAACCTCGAAGGCATAGTGAAATGTACACTGCCTGACGATTAGAAAGTCTGGGCAGATGTACACACCTGTATCTGTGTGTGTGCTCAGGAGTCAGCGGAATGGGCAGAATTGGCTCCTCGCTGGCTGTAGGTCTAGTGTCACCAAATGTTGTGCCATTGCCCGCAGCCCTTTAGCAATTATTAATATATTACATTGTTAGGTTCGCACCTGAAATTGTTTAGTTAGCGCAGTTGCCAAATTTAATAGCGCAGCGTAGCGTCGACGAGATTCCCGGAGCGCCGCCACAGCAGCCTCGGTCTCCAGGTCTGCGGTGCGACTAGCCCGACCAAGCCGCTCCGACACCATCTGCAGTGTGCACTTGTAGGCATTGTAGCCCCACTGACGCATGGATTGTAGCGACCCACCGAGGCCACCGCCGCCACTGATGACAAGCCCGCCGTTTCCGCTGACAATTTGATTGGATTCCTCCGTGGGCGCCAAGATTCTACCGCTAGTGCCTGCGGAACGGTAGGTTTTTGGGTGTTTGGGAATTGCGGAATATCATATTGAGTCAAAATCCCATGATCTTGAAGGGAAGTGATTGAAAATCTGACGATCATGAAGAGAAGGGATTGAAAAACTGAGTATCATTTAGGGAAGTGATTGAGAATCTCAGGATCTTGATGGGAAGTGATTGAAAATCTGACGATCATGAAGAGAAGGGATTGAAAAACTGAGTATCATTTAGGGAAGTGATTGAGAATCTCAGGATCTTGAAGAGAAGTGATTGAGAATCTCAGGATCTTGAAGGGAAGTGATTGAGAATCTCAGGATCTTGAAGGGAAGTGATTGAAAATGTCAGGATCTTAAAGGGAAGTGATTGAAAATGTCAGGATCTTGATGGGAAGTGATTGAAAATGTCAGGATCTTGATGGGAAGTGATTGAAAATGTCAGGATCTTGATGGGAAGTGATTGAAAATGTCAGGATCTTGATGGGAAGTGATTGAAAATGTCAGGATCTTGATGGGAAGTGATTGAAAATGTCAGGATCTTGATGGGAAGTGATTGAGAATCTCAGGATCTTGAAGAGAAATAATTGAGCGTCTCAGGATCTTGAAGAGAAATAATTGAGAATCTCAGGATCTTGAAGGGAAGTGATTGAGAATCTCAGGATCTTGAAGAGAAATAATTGAGCGTCTCAGGATCTTGAAGAGAAATAATTGAGCGTCTCAGGATCTTGAAGAGAAATAATTGAGAATCTCAGGATCTTGAAGGGAAGTGATTGAGAATCTCAGGATCTTGAAGGGAAGTGATTGAGAGTCTCAGGATCTTGAAGGGAAGTGATTGAGAGTCTCAGGATCTTGAAGGGAAGTGATTGAGAGTCTCAGGATCTTGAAGAGAAGTGATTGAGAATCTCAGGATCTTGATGGGAAGTGATTGAAAATGTCAAGATCTTGAAGAGAAGTGATTGAGAATCTCAGGATCTTGATGGGAAGTGATTGAGAATCTCAGGATCTTGAAGAGAAATAATTGAGCGTCTCAGGATCTTGAAGAGAAATAATTGAGAATCTCAGGATCTTGAAGGGAAGTGATTGAGAGTCTCAGGATCTTGAAGATAAATGATTGAGAATCTCAGGATCTTGAAGAGAAGTGATTGAGAATCTCAGGATCTTGAAGGGAAGTGATTGAAAATGTCAGGATCTTGATGGGAAGTGATTGAAAATGTCAAGATCTTGAAGAGAAGTGATTGAGAATCTCAGGATCTTGAAGGTAAGTGATTAAAAATTTCAGGATCTTGAAGAGAAATAATTGAGAGTCTCAGGATCTTGAAGGGAAGTGATTGAGAGTCTCAGGATCTCGAAAAGAAATAATTGAGAGTCTCAGGATCTTGAAGGGAAGTGATTGAGAGTCTCAGGATCTCGAAAAGAAATAATTGAGAGTCTCGGGATCTTGAAGGGAAGTGATTGAGAGTCTCAGGATCTTGAAGGGAAGTGATTAAAAATTTCAGGATCTTGAAAAGAAATAATTGAGAGTCTCAGGATCTTGAAGGGAAGTGATTGAGAGTCTCAGGATCTTGAAGGGAAGTGATTGAGAGTCTCAGGATCTTGAAGGGAAGTGATTGAGAGTCTCAGGATCTTGAAGGGAAGTGATTGAGAATCTCAGGATCTTGAAGGGAAGTGATTGAGAATCTCAGGATCTTGAAGGGAAGTGATTGAGAGTCTCAGGATCTTGAAGGGAAGTGATTGAGAATCTCAGGATCTTGAAGGGAAGTGATTGAGAGTCTCAGGATCTTGAAGGGAAGTGATTGAGAATCTCAGGATCTTGAAGGGAAGTGATTGAGAGTCTCAGGATCTTGAAGGGAAGTGATTGAGAGTCTCAGGATCTTGAAGGGAAGTGATTGAGAGTCTCAGGATCTTGAAGGGAAGTGATTGAGAATCTCAGGATCTTGAAGGGAAGTGATTGAGAGTCTCAGGATCTTGAAGGGAAGTGATTGAGAATCTCAGGATCTTGAAGGCAAGTGATTGAGAGTCTCAGGATCTTGAAGGGAAGTGATTGAGAGTCTCAGGATCTTGAAGGGAAGTGATTGAGAGTCTCAGGATCTTGAAGGGAAGTGATTGAGAGTCTTAGGATCTTGAAGGGAAGTGATTGAGAGTCTCAGGATCTTGAAGGGAAGTGATTGAGAATCTCAGGATCTTGAAGGGAAGTGATTGAGAGTCTCAGGATCTTGAAGGGAAGTGATTGAGAGTCTCAGTATCTTGAAGAGAAGTGATTGAAAAACTAAGCATCATTAAGGGAAGTGATTGAAGAACTGAGGATCTTAAACGAGTTCAACACTGCTCGGAAATCTTGACAGAAGCTCACCGAGCTGCCTGCTGGCTGGGGGCAGTCCCATAGTCTGGATGTGTCGCCGGTTGTCGCGTGGACTCTGTGGGCATGGCTGAGTGATACCATCGGGACTAACTGGTTGCTGTTCCAATGACAGCACTGCTTCCCCAGTAGCTGGCCCAGGCTTTGGTTGGCTGTCGCCGTTAACTGCCAGCACCACTGCAGCCTGCTCGCTAGTCATCATTGTGTTTGTTTGTTGCAGCTCAGATAGATAAAAAAATATGAAAAAACTAAGCAGAAAGTATAGCTGCTGAAATTTCATTCAAGGTATTAAAGATATTGAATTTGCAAGAACTAGCTAGTAAAAATATTTGCACAGAAGTGTGGGAATCAAAATATAAATATATTTTATGCTTGGCACTATTTTCTAATATAATTGTTATGAATATTTTTATATAAATTTAATCTAGCCCAGCTAGGCTACCCTTAAAAATTCTCCATATTTAATTCTAGTAGGCCCTACTCATTTTATAACCTACTAAATGGATTTAAGCAATCATCAATTAAATGTTTAAATTCCTGAAGTGAGTTGGGATTCGAACTCTAGACCTTATAGACAGGACTTAAACAACTAGGCAAGAAACCTTCCAGAATATTGAAATTACTTTTCCATTTTTAATTAAATGTTAATGAAGATTTTCAATTGTTAGGAGATCACCAGATTCTACTGATGATTTTTTATGATGCTCTGGCTTCTGTGCCCATTATGCTCAGAATCTACTGATTTGTAAATGCTGATGCAGACTGTGCCATAGACAAAACTTTTTGGGCTCACGTGGCTTCATTTAATACGAGCAAAAGAATGCCTTGCAGGGAACTGCAGCAGACTGTTGATATTTTATTATTTTTTATTTTGTTCACTTTCTTTACTGGGTTATGTATTACTACACACTATAATAGGCCTTCGTGACAGTGTTATAAATTAGCACTTGTTGAAACTATTTGAAAGTTTATTAATATGAAACTTAACAATGTGATGACAAATTTGAAGCAGAAAGCTTAGTTTGTGGCATTTTTGCGAGCCACTAAAAATACTCTATTATCAAGTTTCAAGTTTCAAGCCAACATTTTTGCAAAAATTCCCACTGTCCTTCAAAACTCATTGCTAGTAGCTACACTAGCAATTGGCAATTGCTAGATTGCTAGACATTGCTAGACGCAAAAAAAATCAATAAGCCTCTTGGAGAGACACGCCGGTGGCGGTGCACAGCATGCCACACTAAATAGGGCTGGGTAAGGCCAACCCCAAGGTGGGGGGGCCCCACGACCAGGCAACGTACATGCACACCCACACCAATGCACAAGCCCCCAACCCCCAGGTTTAACCTCCAACCAAGCTACAATTGGTTGGACCAATAAATTAAGAAAAGTAGAAAACAATGAAAACCAATAAGCAAGCATACAAAAACGTTAAAAAATAGCAAATAAATAAGCTGATTATATAAAAAATTTCTTTTTAAATACTTATACCATAAAGAATATACAACATTATTATTTTAATAATAATAGGCCTAATCCTAATTTTTAAAGCTCAGTCTAATTGAGAATCATATACCCCAATTGTGCTATCTTGCAGTTATATATTTTTCGCTCTTAATTGAATATGCCTGTTTGCTGGTAACAGCAGGTCTAGATTCTACTACTGTCTCACTATACCACTACAACTGGCAATCGTGCGAAAATAGTTTGCAATGAACGAAAAAGCCATTCCGTTGATTTAAAAACTCTCAAGCTCTAAGGGCATGATGGCAGGAAATAGGTTAAGCTAAAAAATTGCTATCGTGTGCTATTGTCTTGCGGAATGCATTGAAGTCGGAATTGAATTTCACACTATTAGGATTTCTACGGAAAATAAGCATTTAAATACGTACAAGAAACAAATTCAACATGAGCTTAACAAACAAAAATTGGAGTCTTCTGTAAATAAAAATATTCGTTTACATATGGTTCTTTTTTAAAGAAACAAGCTAGTTTAAAATGGCTATGTAAAGGTATCAAGTTTCAATTTTCGTGTATCACAAGTAGTTTTTTTTCACTTTTTGACCTAAAAAATGTAACCTCATTTTATCGGACTCTCACGTGCATTAAAATTTATTTAAGGTTTTTATTCTCTACGAGACTACGGTTAGCTATTTTGTATTATTGTAACGCTTTAGGTGCTTTAGTTGTAATTCTCTAGAATTTGAATAGTAAATATTAAATGCTATTTAATAGGTTCTTCAAAATTTAACTATGTTTCATGTTATCCACGTTGTTTGATATATTAAATGGCTTTTAATGTATTTGTAGTTCACTATGATTGCTATTTACTCTTGATATTTTTTCTTCAGTTTTTTTGTTTTGTCCCCAAAAATTTGTAAATGCATAATATATATATAGCGATAAGTGACTACATTTTATCTGCATTCAACATCAGCATTTTTGTAGTCTTAGATTTTAAATTGTTATGTAAATTATTGTGACTAATATTTAAGGAGTAAGCCAAAGCCTAGGCCTAATAATACTGTTATTATCTATATTACATCTTGTCCTCATATAAAATTCTGAGACTCACTGGCTGTCACAAATCTGCTATCTAGTCATATACATAGGCTTTACTGCCCTTAGCATTATCTTTACTTCACATTTAGACAATTCAGAAGATTTCGTTTTCTTGGCAGCAAATAAAAGCATGCATATTACATATGCATACATGCATACAAAGTGATGATTTAACACCCATAGTAGAACAATGGGTGAACAAAATGTCTAGTCGTACTTAAAAAGAAGGCTTGAAATAATGTTTCTTATAATCAAGAAAATTACTTTCATGAAATTGCTACAGCAGATAAATTTACAAATTGTGACTTTACAAAGTAAGAAGAAACTTCATTTTTAGCTTTACTGCATTCGCTAGCGTGATTAACAAGATCTAAAATATGCATTTAAATTTCATACCAATTCATTCAGTCGGAAAAGAACTTCTTGGCACGCACTGTGGCCGATGTCTACCGGCTGGCTCGCAGCGAGCAGCGCCGCCTACAGCGCCGGCAGCAGCAGCAGAAACCGGGCGGCGAGATTCTCGGTGATGAAACCGGCCAAACTCCGCCACCACCGGAGAATATTTTCGAGGCGGCGAAGCGCGGCTGCGTTGAATTCATCGAAGCCCTCGAAACCTCGGCTCTGTCCGAACTGGACGCCAACGGCTGCTCCGCCGCCCACTGGGCGAGCCTCTCTGGCCACGTCAGCGTCCTGCGCTGCCTGGCCGAGCGCGGAGGCGTCTCCTGCTGCGATCTGCCGGCTACGGGCAGCCAAGAACTCGGCCAGCGACCGCTCCACTGGGCCTGCATCAACGGCCACGTGCCAGTCATAGACTACCTGCTGAGCTTGGGCTTGGACGTGAATTGCGCCGATGCGTCGGGCACCACGCCGCTGATGTTTGCCAGCCAGCACGCGCGCACCATTGCGGCCGCCTATCTGCTGTCGCGTGGCGGCGCCCTTCCGGATGCCGCGGACTCCGACGGCGATACGGCGCTGCACTGGGCGGCCTCCAGAGCCCGGCCGGACCTCGTCCGGTTGTTGATCCGCGCCGGCTGCGATCCGCGCCGACGCGACCGGCACGGACAGGCGCCGCTGCATCTGGCCTGCGCCGCCGGCAGCGCTGATGTCGCCCGTGACCTCTGCCAGCTGGACGGCGCCGATCCAAACGAGGTTAGCGGTGTACAGCTGTTCAGTCCATGGACTGGCCTCTTCTTAATCCTCTTAGACCAGATGTACGAGTCAGTGGTACAGCCGCAGCTATTACGCCAACTGATTCCGATATCGCTTTGTTACAACAGAGTGATCTGAAGAAGGAGAATAAAGTGTTTTGCTAAAGGACACAATATTCTAACTCCAGACTTCTCAGTCAAAAGTCCGAAGCCCCCTAATCACTGGGAAAAATAGTAATAATTGCAGGAGGGCTGGGAGCAATGGCACATCATTTGGTGACACTAGACCCGCAGCCAGCGTCGAGGCATTTCTGCCCATTTCGCTGACTCCTGAGTACACACGCACGCAGGTGTGTACACTCTGAGCTGACTTTCACTTCGTCAGACAGTGTACACTCTCGCTGTGCCTTGGAGGTTGGCCCTCAATGGGGTAAATTGCACGTCAAGCCTCCAAGCCTTCACTCCGCGGCTGCGCCCCAAATGAATGTGGCCTTACAGATTAAAAGTAAGGGCAACAGTCTTATGAGGTGTGAGGTTAAAAGGTGTGATCTAGTTATCAGTAAAGGTGTCAAACTCTAATGACATATATTCGCTTGAATTTGGCCCTCAGCCAGACAAGTGCGGCAGAACTCCGCTACAACTGGCTGTGGCTCGCCGTCACACTGATGTCGAACGCTGTCTTCGCCGGCATCTAATGGGCGTTAGCAGCAACGGCGACGTTGGCGGCCGTCGGCCGAAGCACCAAAGAAATCTCTTCACCTGGTTGACCGCTATAGGTATGAATAAAATGATTTTTTTCGAAACATAATATTGTAAACGTAATCTCATCAATCAAATACAGCTTAAATACAAGGTCGCGAGATTCTCGACTCGTGGAAAAATTAGTAGCCCAAATCATTCACTTTAGTAGCCCATAAATCTCACACACAAAACAAGGGGTATATAAAAGTTAAATGTTGATCGGGCAGAATTGGGCCTGGGTCCGTGAGCTCGATTCCGCGGCGACGCCACATTTATTTGGGCGCGCAGCCGCTGAGAGAAGGCTTGGGGGCTTGTCATGCCATTTATGCCAACTTTGAGGGCCAACCTCCAAGGCAAAGTGAGAGTGTACACTGCCTGACGATGAGAAAGTCAGGGCAGATGTACACACCTGTGTGAGCGTGTGCCTGCGTACAGTATCTGTGTGCGTGTGTGCTCAGGAGTCAGCGAAATGGGCAGAATTGCCTCCTCGCTGACTGCGGGTCTAGTGTCACCAAATGATGTGCCCTTTGCCCACAGCCCTCCTGCAATTATTATTATTATTTATCGGGAGATTGTAGCCTTATGGTCAGTGCGTCGGACTTCGATTCGGTGGTCGGAGGTTTGATTCCTTACTCCACTTTAAAAATTTTTGTCCTTTAGCAAGACACTTACCTCTGCAATGCTACAGTTCACCCAGCTGTTAAATGGGTACCAGTAACAGCTGGGGTAATTGAGGGTGGGTTTGACGTCCCCCCAGTCCATGGATTATAATTACCAATGCTCGATGACAAATTCCAAATTTTCAGGCACCGGCAACACTGGCGGCGGCGGACCCGCTGCCTTCTTTTTCGCCTGCCTGATATGCTTCGGCTATCCTGTCTACCTGCTGCGAGTCCGGCCGCTAACTCTCAGCTTGCACCCTGGCGCCCATACTGCCTTCCTGCTTGGCAACTGTGTCATGTGGCTGGCCTACTGCCTCACCTGGCTGGCCAATCCAGGCTATCTGGCTAAGGAGACGCCAGAATACGCCAGATTCATGCGAATAGCCGGCTCCAGAGCTGCAGACATTGGCCTGTGCGGACTTGATAATCCATTAGACCGGCTTTGTCACACCTGTAGATCTGTGCGACCATTGCGATCCAAGCATTGCCGGGTGTGCGATCGATGCGTGCGAGACATGGACCATCATTGCCCTTATGTTAGAAACTGTGTGGGCTCCGGCAATAGGTAATGCTCTTTGTTTGCGATTCGAGTGTTAAATATCTATAATGCTCATAGTTAGCCGCAAAAACTTTCATTGTGCGCAGGCATTACTTCGCCATTTTGGTGACTTCAATGATGTTCAACGCTGCTATTGCATTCTTCTTCGCCTACAAGTGCATTCGTCTGGTTGGCTTTGACATTTTTATCATCGCTGGCTGCTTACTGTTATTACTAGGTTCCTTTGTGGCGGGGCTTATTACTACTTGTGTGGTGAGTAATATAGCAGAAAATATTTACTGCATATCTTTTTAATTATTAGTATAACAGCGCTAATCTCTTAACGTCGTTTTTATAACCAGGTTTCGGTTTCAGCTTTTAGCAGGTCAGGTGGCAAAGATAAAAGAAGTCACGCCATCTGGAGTTTTTGCTAAAAATAGAAACATGACGTCAACTATAAATATCGCTAAAAATAGAAACCTCATCATCCGAATATTTTTCTATATACGTCAAAAATACGTCATCTAGACGTGTTGCTAAAATAGACAAATCATCAAGTTCTATATTATGTACAGAAAAATGGCGCCACCTAAAATTGCTACTAAAAAATAAACTTCTTAACCGAGATTTATTTTTAATGCGGGAAAATGACGTCATCTGAAATAGTTGCTATTAATAGAATCTTTAGTTATCAGGGTATGTAAATATGCTAGAAAACTGACAATAGCCATCAACTTACAGTGGTTTCACGCGGCTATCAATCTAACTAGCAACGAGAGCGTCAATTACGAACGCTACAGCTACCTGCAGGACGGCAGGGGAGATGTACGCAATCCATTTAGTCGCGGAGTGATTAGCAACCTGTTGGAGTTCTTTCACCTTAGATCGGCTCGTCACATTCCTGAACTGACTGAGGCCGCGTTTCCGCTTAGCGTGTGACCAAAATTGTGCTGAACTTAAGCATATGGACATTTTTACTCCATTCATTCTGTCTGCTTGCAAGTAAATGTCAATCAATCAAGTAAACATTTTTTTTCTTAGAAATGAGGTGCGATTTTTCGATATACAATCTTAAGTGCTAACATACGATACATGCAATCTGTCTGTTCCATAGCTGTGTTGTACTTTTACAACAAAAAGTACTGATCCAGTCAGCTGACTAATTATATTTTTACTATTGCCTCTTTTCTCTCTTGCTTCCATTGTGAAATTGATATTCCATTTAAATGTGCGTGACACGACAGGCAAAACATAATAAATTTATATGTACATATATATACAGATGTGCCTTAGCAAAAACTAGAAAATCTCATCTATATGCATGAAATTGCTAATGTATTAAGATTTTATGTTTTTGACGCATTTAATAAGCAGAAATTCTACTATTCAACAAAGAACTGTTATAAATGTAAGCAAAAGTAATGAAGTTACGGTACATGGGCCCATCTTACACAAACCATCCATGGATCAACCTGTAGTGATCCATCAAACACAATCCAGCATTGATCCATCAAACACAATCCTAGTGATCCATCAAACACAACCCAACAGTGATCCATCAAACACAATCCTAGTGATCCATCAAACACAATCCAACAGTGATCCATCAAACACAATCCAACAGTGATCCATCAAACACAATCCAACAGTGATCCATCAAACACAATCCTAGTGATCCATCAAACACAACCCAACAGTGATCCATCAAACACAATCCTAGTGATCCATCAAACACAATTCAACAGTGATCCATCAAACACAATCCCAGTGATCCATCAAACACAATCCAGCATTGATCCATCAAACACAATCCCAGTGATCCATCAAAAACAATCCAGCATTGATCCATCAAACACAATCCCAGTGATCCATCAAAATTCAACAGTGATCCATCAAACACAATCCAACAGTGATCCATGAAACACAATCCTAGTGATCCATCAAACACAATCCAACAGTGATCCATCAAACACAATCCAACAGTGATCCATCAAACACAATCCAACAGTGATCCATCAAACACAATCCAACAGTGATCCATCAAACACAATCCTAGTGATCCATCAAACACAACCCAACAGTGATCCATCAAACACAGTCCTAGTGATCCATCAAACACAATCCAACAGTGATCCATCAAACACAATCCAACAGTGATCCATCAAACACAATCCAACAGTGATCCATCAAACACAATCCTAGTGATCCATCAAACACAACCCAACAGTGATCCATCAAACACAATCCTAGTGATCCATCAAACACAATCCAACAGTGATCCATCAAACACAATCCTACAGTGATCCATGAAACACAATCCTAGTGATCCATCAAACACAATCCGACAGTGATCCATCAAACACAATCCAACAGTGATCCATCAAACGCAATCCAGCATTGATCCATCAAACACAATCCAACAGTGATCCATCAAACACAATCCAACAGTGATCCATCAAACACAATCCAGCATTGATCCATCAAACACAATCCCAGTGATCCATCAAAATTCAACAGTGATCCATCAAACAAAATCCAGAATTGATCCACCAAACACAATCCAGCATTGATCCATCAAACACAATTCCAAAGTGATCCATCAAACACAATCCAGCATTGATCCATCAAACACAATCCCAGTGATCCATCAAACACAATCCAGCATTGATCCATCAAACACAATCCAGCATTGATCCATCAAACACAATCCAGCATTGATCCATCAAACACAATCCAGCATTGATCCATCAAACACAATCCAGCATTGATCCATCAAACACAATCCCAGTGATCCATCAAACACAATCCAGCATTGATCCATCAAACACAATCCCAGTGATCCATCAAAATTCAACAGTGATCCATCAAACAAAATCCAGAATTGATCCACCAAACACAATCCCAGTGATCCATCAAAATTCAACAGTGATCAATCAAGCACAATTCCACAGTGATCCATCAAACACAGTTCTAGCCTAATCCACGAAACAACACAGTTCTACCTTAATCCGCAAAAAATCTACCTTAATCCGCCAAACACTGATTCATAACAGTGATTCATAACAAAGATTAGTACAATCCCACCAACTCAATCCTTTATGTAGCCAACTATTAGCAGAGCAAAGTGAATAAAAGCAGAAAAGAAATTCTATAAGCGCATTATTTTTTTCCATCATGCATATAGAACAGTCGTTTAGCCACAAGAGATGTTAATTCGGCTAGATTTAACTAACAGGTTGCATGTGTTTTATTTATTAAGCGCTAACCTTCTCTAGCACAGTTTCATTTAGTCTAAATTCACATTTGCGCATGAGTTTGTTATTTGAGGCAAGCCTGTTTGATTTTTCATACCTTGTAGTGAAAATGGCTTGTCGGGACATAGGCTGTTAATTAACAATCAGCATTATTAAACAGCAGCGGTTCAGACATCAGCAATGAAGCATCGAGAAGCTATTAACGGCACGGATGAAGCTATGAGGCTTAGGCAATTTACAGAATTATATTTAATAACAATGCCATCTACTATAATCTTTTCTGGGGGGCAGAACGAATAGGACACATTGTTGCCCCATTGTTGCAAAGCACTTGATTTTAATTGCCAAAACAGAAAAAAACAAATAATGGGACAATTTTACTAGTACAAAGAATACTCTATAGAGAAATTTAGGGAGAGAACAAGCAAATGATAAGCAAACAGTATTAATTGAATTAATGGCTTCACCAGGGCACCAAACACACTCAGACAAACAGAGAGACCCAGGCAGATACTGGGAGAATTAGATAATAAGTTGAGCTATGGATAACGGAAAAAAAGAAAACAGGAGAACAATGAAACAAGCAGACAAGCAAAACATTAGAGACTATTTTCTAAGACTAGTCAAGTGAATTTCCTATTTTTGCGAGACGTCTAAGCCATATATATATATGTGTTTGAACTAATTTATGTATAGTGTCATCATTGTCATAGGATAAACTCGCCTTTGGCACTCGCGTCTATCTAATGAAAACGAAGAAACTATTACACTAAACGGAAAAAATAGATAATTGGATCAAACCATTATTTAGCAAGGTTAAAATGTGGGCAAAAGACAAAGAAGTTAACAATTTTGACTGAACACTGAAACAATGTCGGAGCTTTCATAAAATGTTAAAGAAGTTATTTAACCAGATTTTGCCAGTCTTTGGATTCAATCATCATTGTTGCGCTATTGATTAAAGTTGTAGTTTTAATCGCTGGCATCTGAAGCGGCCTGCTTAGTTGGCGACTTGCGCTGTCGCGGACTCTGCTGGGCCTTGGCCCGACGATTCTTAATGTCCAGATGCTGCTGCGGAATCCACTCTAGATCATAGTTGGCGCCAGGCGATAGGCCGCCATTGTTATTGTTGGCTGCGGCGGCTGCGGCGGCAGAGTCAGAGTCCGAGGTGGCCCTGGACGATTTAACGGCCTGACGCGATTTGGAGGCCAATTTCTTAGCCGGAGTGTAGGTCTTCAACAGGTACCAGAGTCCGGCGCCAGCTAGCACAGTCAGCACAGCCAGGAAGATGTACATGAAGAAGGTCTCACCGTCGAAGCCTTCATCTGGCTCGTACAGAGAAACAGTCTGGTTGATGGCCGAGTGCAGGTAACTCTTACCCTCGGCATCGCGGTAGCCAAGCTGAACTGTCAGGCCGAAGGAGCGGGCCGCCAGCTGCGGATCGGTGTGGAACTGGTACAGGAAGCTGGCCTCGCGACCAGGCTCAACATCCTGGCCGTGGTAGCGAACGGTGGTGAAGTTCTGAATCACGTAGCTCATGTCCATCGGATATCGGAATGCGGCCGTGGCCAAATCCACGTGGAATGTCGAGTCGCCTTTGTTGTGCATGTGCAGAGCGATGCGGATTGTCTTGCCGGTGGGGAGGTCGAGTGAGCGGCCGACCAGGCCAGCGCCTGATGGGTACAGGAACAGGTGAGACAGCTGCACTTTGTCCGATGGGCCTAGCTGCATCTTAGCCATCTCTTCCTGTGGTAAAGAAACGTATGATCATTGTTAGCTTGGCTATTAACAAACCTCAGGTCTGTTTGGTCACTAACAAACCTCAGGTCTGTTTGGTCACTAACAAACCTCAGGTCAGTTTGTCACTAACAAACCTCAGGTCTGTTTGTCACTAACAAACTTCAGGTCTGTTTGTTTGTCACTAACAAACCTCAGGTCTGTTTGTCACTAACAAACCTCAGGTCAGTTTGTCACTAACAAACTTCAGGTCTGTTTGTTTGGTCACTAACAAACCTCAGGTCTGTTTGGTCACTAACAAACCTCAGGTCTGTTTGTCACTAACAAACCTCAGGTCTGTTTGTCACTAACAAACTTCAGGTCAGTTTGTCACTAACAAACCTCAGGTCTGTTTGTTTGGTCACTAACAAACCTCAGGTCTGTTTGTCACTAACAAACTTCAGGTCTGTTTGTCACTAACAAACCTCAGGTCTGTTTGTTTGGTCACTAACAAACCTCAGGTATGTTTGTCACTAACAAACCTCAGGTCTGTTTGTCACTAACAAACCTCAGGTCAGTTTGTCACTAACAAACTTCAGGTCTGTTTGTTTGGTCACTAACAAACTTCAGGTCTGTTTGTCACTAACAAACTTCAGGTCTGTTTGTCACTAACAAACCTCAGGTATGTTTGTCACTAACAAACCTCAGGTCTGTTTGTCACTAACAAACCTCAGGTCAGTTTGTCACTAACAAACTTCAGGTCTGTTTGTTTGGTCACTAACAAACTTCAGGTCTGTTTGTCACTAACAAACTTCAGGTCTGTTTGTCACTAACAAACCTCAGGTATGTTTGTCACTAACAAACCTCAGGTCTGTTTGTCACTAACAAACCTCAGGTCTGTTTGTCACTAACAAACTTCAGGTCTGTTTGTTTGGTCACTAACAAACTTCAGGTCTGTTTGTCACTAACAAACCTCAGGTCTGTTTGTCACTAACAAACTTCAGGTCTGTTTGTTTGGTCACTAACAAACCTCAGGTCTGTTTGTCACTAACAAACCTCAGGTCTGTTTGTCACTAACAAACTTCAGGTCTGTTTGTTTGGTCACTAACAAACCTCAGGTCTGTTTGGTCACTAACAAACCTCAGGTCTGTTTGTCACTAACAAACCTCAGGTCTGTTTGTCACTAACAAACTTCAGGTCTGTTTGTTTGGTCACTAACAAACCTCAGGTCTGTTTGTCACTAACAAACCTCAGGTCTGTTTGTCACTAACAAACTTCAGGTCAGTTTGTCACTAACAAACCTCAGGTCTGTTTGTCACTAACAAACTTCAGGTCTGTTTGTCACTAACAAACCTCAGGTCTGTTTGTCACTAACAAACTTCAGGTCAGTTTGTCACTAACAAACCTCAGGTCTGTTTGTCACTAACAAACTTCAGGTCAGTTTGTCACTAACAAACCTCAGGTCTGTTTGTCACTAACAAACCTCAGGTCTGTTTGTCACTAACAAACCTCAGGTCTGTTTGTCACTAACAAACCTCAGGTATGTTTGTCACTAACAAACCTCAGGTATGTTTGTCACTAACAAACTTCAGGTCTGTTTGTCACTAACAAACTTCAGGTATGTTTGTCACTAACAAACCTCAGGTCTGTTTGTCACTAACAAACTTCAGGTCTGTTTGTCACTAACAAACCTCAGGTCTGTTTGTCACTAACAAACCTCAGGTCTGTTTGTCACTAACAAACTTCAGGTCTGTCACTAACCGTTTAGGTTGCAGAAATTGTTCAATTAGAATACATTATAAACCATTAGATTGGAAATGGTTCAAAGCAAAACATGGTCCGACTAGCAATCTCGCTAGTCGTCATAAATTGTAAATCTTTGACTGCGTTGTTTATTAAAAAACGGACCCTGCAAACTGCCCAAATCTTTTTGTGAGAAGCCAAACGTCCAGCACCAAATTGCAGCAACTGCACAAAAGTTCACCAGTTTTTAATGCGTGTTGTCTTTTTCTGCTTTCATTCTGAATTACAAAATACCTGGAACAGCTTATAAATCCGCTCCTTAATTTCCTCTTCCGATAGGCCGTGCAGTTCGTCAACAAACTTTTTCGCCTTTAAATTTATAGGCGATAATTTGCGTGTATTTCTACTATTATAAGTAGACGATTTAGACACGAAGCGAAAAATACGAGCGAAGCAAAAAGACAAGTCACGCTGAACTGTAGTAAAGACATGGAAAAACTGCTGCAAGACCTCAATGCCGGGTTCTGGGGTGGGTGGGGGCGGTCTGGCCGCTCACCCGGCCGCGCCAGGCCTTAACAGTGCGCATGATTCAGCAAACCCCAAGCAGCTGTGTATGATCTGGATACTCACTCTAAAATATGCATTGAACTTCTAATCTCGAGCCATTGAATTCAGTTCGATGCGGTAAAGAATTGTAACTTTATTTTCTATATATATCTGAAATTCTGAATCTGAAATTCTCATGAATTTCAGTGAAAACTATATAAATTCGAACAGTTAAAATAGTTGCTAAATGACAGCTCAATAATCATAACAATAATCCGAATTAATGAACGCTGATCTATGGAACACCCAGACTTACCTGCTGCTCAGTTGTAGGCGTATCAGATGCAACTCCTGGATCGCCAGGAGCTGCAGAGTCCGCGGCGCTGCCAGTTGGAACCTTATCGGTGCGCTCAGCACCCTCAGACTCCACATTGCCCTCCTCCTCCAGCTGGTCTTCATTGTGACTGGCACCACCAGCTGTACCCTCCTGGGCTAGCACTGCATCTGTGAAATTTAGAGAGGGATTTTTAATTAAAAATGAGAATGAAAAATACTGATGTCTTAATTTAATTATACAGAAAATACACTGGATTACCCACATATTTACAGGCTCTATTAAAATAATCAAGAAGTAACAACACCTCTTGGGTAGAAAACATGAGAATAGTTGTACCTTGCATTATTACTTAATGCCTTGTCATCTAGTTATTTTTCAACCTTTCTTTACAAGTGATTATAAAAGTTTTACTTTTACTAAACTAATATGCCAGAAAACTCTTTACTAGATCTTTAAAAAAGCAAGCCAGCTATAATTAAATTACTTTTGAGAAAACAATATTACAACAAAAATAATGATATACAAACCCTTTCATTTTACTCTTAAAAGTATGTATCCCACTGAAGCCAATGTGAGTTTAGGCTAATAAAATCCCACATGCTTAAAGAAATCTATTAACCCTGCTTACCTAGGAAAATTTGTTTTTGGACCTATAGCCAATGGCATCGTCATCTTTTTTCATTATTCACTCCAATCAGTGGCATAGAGAGAGGAAATTTATACTAATAAGTTGACATTTTTTAAGTCAGTTCATTCTAGTAAATGATGTAGGTATTGAAGATGTCCATTATGAGAGTAATTCCCCACCCCAGAAAACATTTCTGACAATAGAAAAATGCTAAAAATCATGCTGACATTTATGGCTCATAAAAAGTGTTACACTTCATTATTATCAGTTCTAAAAAATACATCTGTGATAATTACACAGGCCTACAATTTAGTTTAACTGCAAAAGAAAGAGCTGACCAACTTACAAAAAATTAATTAATTATAGTAACACATGTTTCATTGGCAAAAAAGGGCAATAGATAGTTTGAATAATAAAAAGACAATTTGAATATATGCGCCATTAAAAATTTTATGTACAACGAAATTTCGCTTTTTGTAACTCCACAGAAAGAATATATATAATGTAGCAGAATGTAAAGATCGAATTAAAAGCTACAATAATATTTAACAAGAGATTTAAAAAAGATAATAAGAACATTTCAATTTCAGGTTTGAATCGAGAACTTACAGAAGGCCAGAAGAGCAAGCAGAAAAAATGGGACTGTAAAAAGGCTCTTGAGAATCATACTTAAGCGTGGTAACTAAATAACTTTTTTATAAAAGTAGTCTGCGGTCTTAAGGCAATATGGTCAGCCTTTGTCCTTGTCTACGGCAAAAGAACTAAGGTTAAACGCGTGCTGCGTGTTAAGTAATTGAAAAACACAACTCGGATGACTGTTTAAATATGGACTTCGTTATTTTCGCATGTTAACAAAGTTCCACTCTTTAAAGCTAATTATCGTCATGATCAACCCCTTTCCAAGGTCATTAAATTTTTTTAATCAAAGTTCAGAACGATCATGAAGTTAATATGCTTTTAAGTTTTTGGGTTATTGTTTCGAAATCAGAGCTCAACACGTATAAATCTTTAACCGCATTGCTTTCCTAGTATAATGTATACTAGGTCATATCATCCCATATCATACCCAATCATGTCAAATGATATCACAGACTACTTCATCATACAAGATTAGTACTATACCAGGTCATATCATACCATCCATTAAATTAAATTACAGTTTCACAGTAATTTTTACAACATAAATAAATTATTTAATTTTTACACGGAAAAAACCGTGCGGAAAACCATGCGGAAAGCCATGCGGAAAACAATGCGGTGAAAGACCCACTCATGAGCTCAACTTAAACGCTAATTGCAATTAATGTTTAATGCTTACCGACGGTACAATCATTTTGTTGCAGTAACATGATGGCTGTGTAAAGATAGTATGATTTTAGTACCTTCGTCGTAACTCTGACGAATGTATGCGACATGTATGCTGAGATGCTAAAACCATGGACCTGAGGCTAGGACCAGGTACCTTTGGACCTAAAACCAAGGACCTTGGTTAAAACATAAACAGTAGTGTAAAGTTGTGCAATTTTAATCCGAAAATGTAAAATGCTACTACATATAATAATATTTATTCATATCGATAATTCTATACTTCACATTCTCTTGGGAAGAAGCAGTCTTTGGGATTGCTCTACATGCTGCAGCAGTTAGCAATTAGCATCGCTGCAAATAACATTGCGGAACAACAAGGCTTATTTTGTTTCTGAATGAATGAATAAACGGAAGCGGTCATTGTACAGCAAGAATAATACATGGTACATTTTTATCTTAATCGTACAGCACAGAGTTGTAGTTATACTCTTATACTCTAAGTCGGCAGACTTCGACGCGCAGATCTGCAACTGCTTAACTTACATCAGTTTGTTCAATATATCGAAGCTTGACTTTAAGAATATCAGTGAAGATTTTTGCGTGCCAGGAATGCTCAGAGCAGCAGCACGTTGGGCACAACACAATTACAGCAGCTTGAAATTAAATTTGTCGGATATAAATGACAAACAGTATTTGATTTGCTATATTTCGAAGCCATAAAATTAAGTTCAACATAAAAAAAGTGGAAAAATTTTCGCAGGACCATGGCTTACGAACAGGCTTAGTTCCCCAGCCTCCCTCCTCAGTTCCCTAGCCTCACACTCCTCACACTCCTCAGTTCCCCAGCCTCACACTCCTCACACTCCTCAGTTCCCTAGCCTCACTCCTCAGTTCCCTAGCCTCACACTCCTCAGTTCCCAGCCTCACACTCCTCACACTCCTCAGTTCCCTAGCCTCACACTCCTCAATTCCCTAGCCTCACACTCCTTAGTTCCCCAGTCTCACACTCCTCAGTTCCCTAGCCTCACACTCCTTAGTTCCCCAGTCTCACACTCCTCAGTTCCCTAGCCTCACACTCCTCAGTTCCCCAGTCTCACACTCCTTAGTTCCCCAGTCTCACACTCCTCAGTTCCCCAGTCTCACACTCCTCAGTTCCCTAGCCTCACACTCCTTAGTTCCCCAGCCTCACACTCCTCAGTTCCCTAGCCTCACACTCCTCAGTTCCCCAGTCTCACACTCCTCAGTTCCCTAGCCTCACACTCCTTAGTTCCCTAGCCTCACACTCCTTAGTTCCCCAGTCTCACACTCCTCAGTTCCCCAGCCTCACACTCCTTAGTTCCCCAGTCTCACACTCCTCAGTTCCCCAGCCTCACACTCCTCAGTTCCCCAGCCTCACACTCCTCAGTTCCCTAGCCTCACACTCCTCAGTTCCCCAGCCTCACACTCCTCAGTTCCCTAGCCTCACACTCCTCAGTTCCCCAGCCTCACACTCCTCAGTTCCCTAGCCTCACACTCCTTAGTTCCCCAGTCTCACACTCCTCAGTTCCCCAGCCTCACACTCCTTAGTTCCCCAGTCTCACACTCCTCAGTTCCCCAGCCTCACACTCCTCAGTTCCCCAGCCTCACACTCCTCAGTTCCCTAGCCTCACACTCCTCAGTTCCCCAGCCTCACACTCCTCAGTTCCCTAGCCTCACACTCCTTAGTTCCCCAGTCTCACACTCCTCAGTTCCCTAGCCTCATACACCTCAGTTCCCCAGCCTCACACTCCTCAGTTCCCTAGCCTCACACTCCTCAGTTCCCCAGCCTCACACTCCTCAGTTCCCCAGCCTCACACTCCTCAGTTCCCTAGCCTCACACTCCTCAGTTTCCCAGCCTCACACTTCTCAGTTCTCTAGCCTCACACTCCTCAGTTCCCCAGCCTTACACTCCTCACACTCCTCAGTTCCCCAGCCTCACACTCCTCAGTTCCCCAGCCTCACACTCCTCAGTTCCCTAGCCTCACACTCCTCAGTTTCCCAGCCTCACACTTCTCAGTTCTCTAGCCTCACACTCCTCAGTTCCCCAGCCTTACACTCCTCACACTCCTCAGTTCCCCAGCCTCACACTCCTCAGTTCCCCAGCCTCACACTCCTCAGTTCCCCAGCCTCACACTCCTCAGTTCCCCAGCCTCATACACCTCAGTTCCCCAGCCTCACACTCCTCAGTTCCCCAGCCTCATACGCCTCAGTTCCCCAGCCTCACACTCCTCAGTTCCCCAGCCTCATACGCCTCAGTTCCCCAGCCTCACACTCCTCAGTTCCCCAGCCTCATACACCTCAGTTCCCCAGCCTCACACTCCTCAGTTCCCCAGCCTCATACGCCTCAGTTCCCCAGCCTCACACTCCTCAGTTCCCCAGCCTCACACTCCTCACACTCCTCAGTTCCCTAGCCTCACTCCTCAGTTCCCTAGCCTCACACTCCTCAGTTCCCAGCCTCACACTCCTCACACTCCTCAGTTCCCTAGCCTCACACTCCTCAGTTCCTTAGCCTCACACTCCTTAGTTCCCCAGTCTCACACTCCTCAGTTCCCTAGCCTCACACTCCTTAGTTCCCCAGTCTCACACTCCTCAGTTCCCTAGCCTCACACTCCTCAGTTCCCCAGTCTCACACTCCTTAGTTCCCCAGTCTCACACTCCTCAGTTCCCCAGTCTCACACTCCTCAGTTCCCTAGCCTCACACTCCTTAGTTCCCCAGCCTCACACTCCTCAGTTCCCTAGCCTCACACTCCTCAGTTCCCCAGTCTCACACTCCTCAGTTCCCTAGCCTCACACTCCTTAGTTCCCTAGCCTCACACTCCTCAGTTCCCCAGTCTCACACTCCTCAGTTCCCCAGCCTCACACTCCTTAGTTCCCCAGTCTCACACTCCTCAGTTCCCCAGCCTCACACTCCTCAGTTCCCTAGCCTCACACTCCTTAGTTCCCCAGTCTCACACTCCTCAGTTCCCTAGCCTCATACACCTCAGTTCCCCAGCCTCACACTCCTCAGTTCCCTAGCCTCACACTCCTCAGTTCCCCAGCCTCACACTCCTCAGTTCCCCAGCCTCACACTCCTCAGTTCCCTAGCCTCACACTCCTCAGTTCCCTAGCCTCACACTCCTCAGTTCCCAGCCTCACACTCCTCACACTCCTCAGTTCCCTAGCCTCACACTCCTCAGTTCCTTAGCCTCACACTCCTTAGTTCCCCAGTCTCACACTCCTCAGTTCCCTAGCCTCACACTCCTTAGTTCCCCAGTCTCACACTCCTCAGTTCCCTAGCCTCACACTCCTCAGTTCCCCAGTCTCACACTCCTTAGTTCCCCAGTCTCACACTCCTCAGTTCCCCAGTCTCACACTCCTCAGTTCCCTAGCCTCACACTCCTTAGTTCCCCAGCCTCACACTCCTCAGTTCCCTAGCCTCACACTCCTCAGTTCCCCAGTCTCACACTCCTCAGTTCCCTAGCCTCACACTCCTTAGTTCCCTAGCCTCACACTCCTCAGTTCCCCAGTCTCACACTCCTCAGTTCCCCAGCCTCACACTCCTTAGTTCCCCAGTCTCACACTCCTCAGTTCCCCAGCCTCACACTCCTCAGTTCCCTAGCCTCACACTCCTTAGTTCCCCAGTCTCACACTCCTCAGTTCCCTAGCCTCATACACCTCAGTTCCCCAGCCTCACACTCCTCAGTTCCCCAGCCTCACACTCCTCAGTTCCCTAGCCTCACACTCCTCAGTTCCCTAGCCTCACACTCCTCAGTTCCCCAGTCTCACACTCCTCAGTTCCCTAGCCTCACACTCCTTAGTTCCCTAGCCTCACACTCCTCAGTTCCCCAGCCTCACACTCCTCAGTTCCCTAGCCTCACACTCCTTAGTTCCCCAGTCTCACACTCCTCAGTTCCCTAGCCTCATACACCTCAGTTCCCCAGCCTCACACTCCTCAGTTCCCTAGCCTCACACTCCTCAGTTCCCCAGCCTCACACTCCTCAGTTCCCCAGCCTCACACTCCTCAGTTCCCTAGCCTCACACTCCTCAGTTTCCCAGCCTCACACTTCTCAGTTCTCTAGCCTCACACTCCTCAGTTCCCCAGCCTTACACTCCTCACACTCCTCAGTTCCCCAGCCTCACACTCCTCAGTTCCCCAGCCTCACACTCCTCAGTTCCCTAGCCTCACACTCCTCAGTTTCCCAGCCTCACACTTCTCAGTTCTCTAGCCTCACACTCCTCAGTTCCCCAGCCTTACACTCCTCACACTCCTCAGTTCCCCAGCCTCACACTCCTCAGTTCCCCAGCCTCACACTCCTCAGTTCCCCAGCCTCACACTCCTCAGTTCCCCAGCCTCATACACCTCAGTTCCCCAGCCTCACACTCCTCAGTTCCCCAGCCTCATACGCCTCAGTTCCCCAGCCTCACACTCCTCAGTTCCCCAGCCT
Source organism: Macrostomum hystrix (assembly GCA_950097015.1). Lineage (NCBI taxonomy): Eukaryota > Metazoa > Platyhelminthes > Macrostomidae > Macrostomum > Macrostomum hystrix. The sequence continues at coordinate 6,890,478 of CATNEN010000025.1, read as the reverse complement.
CATACGCCTCAGTTCCCCAGCCTCACACTCCTCAGTTCCCCAGCCTCATACACCTCAGTTCCCCAGCCTCACACTCCTCAGTTCCCCAGCCTCATACGCCTCAGTTCCCCAGCCTCACACTCCTCAGTTCCCCAGCCTCACACTCCTCACACTCCTCAGTTCCCTAGCCTCACTCCTCAGTTCCCTAGCCTCACACTCCTCAGTTCCCAGCCTCACACTCCTCACACTCCTCAGTTCCCTAGCCTCACACTCCTCAGTTCCTTAGCCTCACACTCCTTAGTTCCCCAGTCTCACACTCCTCAGTTCCCTAGCCTCACACTCCTTAGTTCCCCAGTCTCACACTCCTCAGTTCCCTAGCCTCACACTCCTCAGTTCCCCAGTCTCACACTCCTTAGTTCCCCAGTCTCACACTCCTCAGTTCCCCAGTCTCACACTCCTCAGTTCCCTAGCCTCACACTCCTTAGTTCCCCAGCCTCACACTCCTCAGTTCCCTAGCCTCACACTCCTCAGTTCCCCAGTCTCACACTCCTCAGTTCCCTAGCCTCACACTCCTTAGTTCCCTAGCCTCACACTCCTCAGTTCCCCAGTCTCACACTCCTCAGTTCCCCAGCCTCACACTCCTTAGTTCCCCAGTCTCACACTCCTCAGTTCCCCAGCCTCACACTCCTCAGTTCCCTAGCCTCACAATCCTTAGTTCCCCAGTCTCACACTCCTCAGTTCCCTAGCCTCATACACCTCAGTTCCCCAGCCTCACACTCCTCAGTTCCCTAGCCTCACACTCCTCAGTTCCCCAGCCTCACACTCCTCAGTTCCCCAGCCTCACACTCCTCAGTTCCCTAGCCTCACACTCCTCAGTTCCCTAGCCTCACACTCCTCAGTTCCCAGCCTCACACTCCTCACACTCCTCAGTTCCCTAGCCTCACACTCCTCAGTTCCTTAGCCTCACACTCCTTAGTTCCCCAGTCTCACACTCCTCAGTTCCCTAGCCTCACACTCCTTAGTTCCCCAGTCTCACACTCCTCAGTTCCCTAGCCTCACACTCCTCAGTTCCCCAGTCTCACACTCCTTAGTTCCCCAGTCTCACACTCCTCAGTTCCCCAGTCTCACACTCCTCAGTTCCCTAGCCTCACACTCCTTAGTTCCCCAGCCTCACACTCCTCAGTTCCCTAGCCTCACACTCCTCAGTTCCCCAGTCTCACACTCCTCAGTTCCCTAGCCTCACACTCCTTAGTTCCCTAGCCTCACACTCCTCAGTTCCCCAGTCTCACACTCCTCAGTTCCCCAGCCTCACACTCCTTAGTTCCCCAGTCTCACACTCCTCAGTTCCCCAGCCTCACACTCCTCAGTTCCCTAGCCTCACACTCCTTAGTTCCCCAGTCTCACACTCCTCAGTTCCCTAGCCTCATACACCTCAGTTCCCCAGCCTCACACTCCTCAGTTCCCTAGCCTCACACTCCTCAGTTCCCCAGCCTCACACTCCTCAGTTCCCCAGCCTCACACTCCTCAGTTCCCTAGCCTCACACTCCTCAGTTCCCTAGCCTCACACTCCTCAGTTCCCCAGTCTCACACTCCTCAGTTCCCTAGCCTCACACTCCTTAGTTCCCTAGCCTCACACTCCTCAGTTCCCCAGTCTCACACTCCTCAGTTCCCCAGCCTCACACTCCTTAGTTCCCCAGTCTCACACTCCTCAGTTCCCCAGCCTCACACTCCTCAGTTCCCTAGCCTCACACTCCTCAGTTCCCCAGTCTCACACTCCTCAGTTCCCTAGCCTCATACACCTCAGTTCCCCAGCCTCACACTCCTCAGTTCCCCAGCCTCACACTCCTCAGTTCCCCAGCCTCACACTCCTCAGTTCCCTAGCCTCACACTCCTCAGTTCCCTAGCCTCACACTCCTCAGTTCCCAGCCTCACACTCCTCACACTCCTCAGTTCCCTAGCCTCACACTCCTCAGTTCCTTAGCCTCACACTCCTTAGTTCCCCAGTCTCACACTCCTCAGTTCCCTAGCCTCACACTCCTTAGTTCCCCAGTCTCACACTCCTCAGTTCCCTAGCCTCACACTCCTCAGTTCCCCAGTCTCACACTCCTTAGTTCCCCAGTCTCACACTCCTCAGTTCCCCAGTCTCACACTCCTCAGTTCCCTAGCCTCACACTCCTTAGTTCCCCAGCCTCACACTCCTCAGTTCCCTAGCCTCACACTCCTCAGTTCCCCAGTCTCACACTCCTCAGTTCCCTAGCCTCACACTCCTTAGTTCCCTAGCCTCACACTCCTCAGTTCCCCAGTCTCACACTCCTCAGTTCCCCAGCCTCACACTCCTTAGTTCCCCAGTCTCACACTCCTCAGTTCCCCAGCCTCACACTCCTCAGTTCCCTAGCCTCACACTCCTTAGTTCCCCAGTCTCACACTCCTCAGTTCCCTAGCCTCATACACCTCAGTTCCCCAGCCTCACACTCCTCAGTTCCCTAGCCTCACACTCCTCAGTTCCCCAGCCTCACACTCCTCAGTTCCCCAGCCTCACACTCCTCAGTTCCCTAGCCTCACACTCCTCAGTTCCCTAGCCTCACACTCCTCAGTTCCCCAGTCTCACACTCCTCAGTTCCCTAGCCTCACACTCCTTAGTTCCCTAGCCTCACACTCCTCAGTTCCCCAGTCTCACACTCCTCAGTTCCCCAGCCTCACACTCCTTAGTTCCCCAGTCTCACACTCCTCAGTTCCCCAGCCTCACACTCCTCAGTTCCCTAGCCTCACACTCCTTAGTTCCCCAGTCTCACACTCCTCAGTTCCCTAGCCTCATACACCTCAGTTCCCCAGCCTCACACTCCTCAGTTCCCTAGCCTCACACTCCTCAGTTCCCCAGCCTCACACTCCTCAGTTCCCCAGCCTCACACTCCTCAGTTCCCTAGCCTCACACTCCTCAGTTTCCCAGCCTCACACTTCTCAGTTCTCTAGCCTCACACTCCTCAGTTCCCCAGCCTTACACTCCTCACACTCCTCAGTTCCCCAGCCTCACACTCCTCAGTTCCCCAGCCTCACACTCCTCAGTTCCCTAGCCTCACACTCCTCAGTTTCCCAGCCTCACACTTCTCAGTTCTCTAGCCTCACACTCCTCAGTTCCCCAGCCTCATACACCTCAGTTCCCCAGCCTCACACTCCTCAGTTCCCCAGCCTCATACGCCTCAGTTCCCCAGCCTCACACTCCTCAGTTCCCCAGCCTCACACTCCTCAGTTCCCCAGCCTCACACTCCTCAGTTCCCTAGCCTCACACTCCTTAGTTCCCCAGTCTCACACTCCTCAGTTCCCTAGCCTCATACACCTCAGTTCCCCAGCCTCACACTCCTCAGTTCCCTAGCCTCACACTCCTCAGTTCCCCAGCCTCACACTCCTCAGTTCCCCAGCCTCACACTCCTCAGTTCCCTAGCCTCACACTCCTCAGTTTCCCAGCCTCACACTTCTCAGTTCTCTAGCCTCACACTCCTCAGTTCCCCAGCCTTACACTCCTCACACTCCTCAGTTCCCCAGCCTCACACTCCTCAGTTCCCCAGCCTCACACTCCTCAGTTCCCCAGCCTCACACTCCTCAGTTCCCCAGCCTCATACACCTCAGTTCCCCAGCCTCACACTCCTCAGTTCCCCAGCCTCACACTCCTCAGTTCCCTAGCCTCACACTCCTTAGTTCCCCAGTCTCACACTCCTCAGTTCCCTAGCCTCATACACCTCAGTTCCCCAGCCTCACACTCCTCAGTTCCCTAGCCTCACACTCCTCAGTTCCCCAGCCTCACACTCCTCAGTTCCCCAGCCTCACACTCCTCAGTTCCCTAGCCTCACACTCCTCAGTTTCCCAGCCTCACACTTCTCAGTTCTCTAGCCTCACACTCCTCAGTTCCCCAGCCTTACACTCCTCACACTCCTCAGTTCCCCAGCCTCACACTCCTCAGTTCCCCAGCCTCACACTCCTCAGTTCCCTAGCCTCACACTCCTCAGTTTCCCAGCCTCACACTTCTCAGTTCTCTAGCCTCACACTCCTCAGTTCCCCAGCCTTACACTCCTCACACTCCTCAGTTCCCCAGCCTCACACTCCTCAGTTCCCCAGCCTCACACTCCTCAGTTCCCCAGCCTCACACTCCTCAGTTCCCCAGCCTCATACACCTCAGTTCCCCAGCCTCACACTCCTCAGTTCCCCAGCCTCATACGCCTCAGTTCCCCAGCCTCACACTCCTCAGTTCCCCAGCCTCATACGCCTCAGTTCCCCAGCCTCACACTCCTCAGTTCCCCAGCCTCATACACCTCAGTTCCCCAGCCTCACACTCCTCAGTTCCCCAGCCTCATACGCCTCAGTTCCCCAGCCTCACACTCCTCAGTTCCCCAGCCTCACACTCCTCACACTCCTCAGTTCCCTAGCCTCACTCCTCAGTTCCCTAGCCTCACACTCCTCAGTTCCCAGCCTCACACTCCTCACACTCCTCAGTTCCCTAGCCTCACACTCCTCAGTTCCCTAGCCTCACACTCCTTAGTTCCCCAGTCTCACACTCCTCAGTTCCCTAGCCTCACACTCCTTAGTTCCCCAGTCTCACACTCCTCAGTTCCCTAGCCTCACACTCCTCAGTTCCCCAGTCTCACACTCCTTAGTTCCCCAGTCTCACACTCCTCAGTTCCCCAGTCTCACACTCCTCAGTTCCCTAGCCTCACACTCCTTAGTTCCCCAGCCTCACACTCCTCAGTTCCCTAGCCTCACACTCCTCAGTTCCCCAGTCTCACACTCCTCAGTTCCCTAGCCTCACACTCCTTAGTTCCCTAGCCTCACACTCCTTAGTTCCCCAGTCTCACACTCCTCAGTTCCCCAGCCTCACACTCCTTAGTTCCCCAGTCTCACACTCCTCAGTTCCCCAGCCTCACACTCCTCAGTTCCCTAGCCTCACACTCCTTAGTTCCCCAGTCTCACACTCCTCAGTTCCCTAGCCTCATACACCTCAGTTCCCCAGCCTCACACTCCTCAGTTCCCTAGCCTCACACTCCTCAGTTCCCCAGCCTCACACTCCTCAGTTCCCCAGCCTCACACTCCTCAGTTTCCCAGCCTCATACGCCTCAGTTCCCCAGCCTCACACTCCTCAGTTCCCCAGCCTCATACGCCTCAGTTCCCCAGCCTCACACTCCTCAGTTCCCCAGCCTCATACACCTCAGTTCCCCAGCCTCACACTCCTCAGTTCCCCAGCCTCATACGCCTCAGTTCCCCAGCCTCACACTCCTCAGTTCCCCAGCCTCATACGCCTCAGTTCCCCAGCCTCACACTCCTCAGTTCCCCAGCCTCATACGCCTCAGTTCCCCAGCCTCACACTCCTCAGTTCCCCAGCCTCATACACCTCAGTTCCCCAGCCTCACACTCCTCAGTTCCCCAGCCTCATACGCCTCAGTTCCCCAGCCTCACACTCCTCAGTTCCCCAGCCTCATACGCCTCAGTTCCCCAGCCTCACACTCCTCAGTTCCCCAGCCTCATACGCCTCAGTTCCCCAGCCTCACACTCCTCAGTTCCCCAGCCTCATACACCTCAGTTCCCCAGCCTCACACTCCTCAGTTCCCCAGCCTCACACTCCTCACACTCCTCAGTTCCCTAGCCTCACTCCTCAGTTCCCTAGCCTCACACTCCTCAGTTCCCAGCCTCACACTCCTCACACTCCTCAGTTCCCTAGCCTCACACTCCTCAGTTCCCTAGCCTCACACTCCTTAGTTCCCCAGTCTCACACTCCTCAGTTCCCTAGCCTCACACTCCTTAGTTCCCCAGTCTCACACTCCTCAGTTCCCTAGCCTCACACTCCTTAGTTCCCCAGCCTCACACTCCTCAGTTCCCTAGCCTCACACTCCTCAGTTCCCCAGTCTCACACTCCTCAGTTCCCTAGCCTCACACTCCTTAGTTCCCTAGCCTCACACTCCTCAGTTCCCCAGTCTCACACTCCTCAGTTCCCCAGCCTCACACTCCTTAGTTCCCCAGTCTCACACTCCTCAGTTCCCCAGCCTCACACTCCTCAGTTCCCTAGCCTCACACTCCTTAGTTCCCCAGTCTCACACTCCTCAGTTCCCTAGCCTCATACACCTCAGTTCCCCAGCCTCACACTCCTCAGTTCCCTAGCCTCACACTCCTCAGTTCCCCAGCCTCACACTCCTCAGTTCCCCAGCCTCGCACTCCTCAGTTCCCTAGCCTCACACTCCTCAGTTTCCCAGCCTCACACTTCTCAGTTCTCTAGCCTCACACTCCTCAGTTCCCCAGCCTTACACTCCTCACACTCCTCAGTTCCCCAGCCTCACACTCCTCAGTTCCCCAGCCTCACACTCCTCAGTTCCCTAGCCTCACACTCCTTAGTTCCCCAGTCTCACACTCCTCAGTTCCCCAGCCTCACACTCCTCAGTTCCCCAGCCTCACACTCCTCAGTTCCCCAGCCTCACACTCCTCAGTTCCCCAGCCTCACACTCCTAAGTTCCCCAGCCTCACACTCCTCAGTTCCCCAGCCTCACACTCCTCAGTTCCCCAGCCTCACACTCCTTAGTTCCCTAGCCTCACACTCCTCAGTTCCCCAGTCTCACACTCCTCAGTTCCCCAGCCTCACACTCCTTAGTTCCCCAGTCTCACACTCCTCAGTTCCCCAGCCTCACACTCCTCAGTTCCCTAGCCTCACACTCCTTAGTTCCCCAGTCTCACACTCCTCAGTTCCCTAGCCTCATACACCTCAGTTCCCCAGCCTCACACTCCTCAGTTCCCTAGCCTCACACTCCTCAGTTCCCCAGCCTCACACTCCTCAGTTCCCCAGCCTCACACTCCTCAGTTCCCTAGCCTCACACTCCTCAGTTTCCCAGCCTCACACTTCTCAGTTCTCTAGCCTCACACTCCTCAGTTCCCCAGCCTCACACTCCTCAGTTCCCCAGCCTCATACACCTCAGTTCCCCAGCCTCACACTCCTCAGTTCCCCAGCCTCATACGCCTCAGTTCCCCAGCCTCACACTCCTCAGTTCCCCAGCCTCATACGCCTCAGTTCCCCAGCCTCACACTCCTCAGTTCCCCAGCCTCATACACCTCAGTTCCCCAGCCTCACACTCCTCAGTTCCCCAGCCTCATACGCCTCAGTTCCCCAGCCTCACACTCCTCAGTTCCCCAGCCTCACACTCCTTACACTCCTCAGTTCCCTAGCCTCACTCCTCAGTTCCCTAGCCTCACACTCCTCAGTTCCCAGCCTCACACTCCTCACACTCCTCAGTTCCCTAGCCTCACACTCCTCAGTTCCCTAGCCTCACACTCCTTAGTTCCCCAGTCTCACACTCCTCAGTTCCCTAGCCTCACACTCCTTAGTTCCCCAGTCTCACACTCCTCAGTTCCCTAGCCTCACACTCCTCAGTTCCCCAGTCTCACACTCCTTAGTTCCCCAGTCTCACACTCCTCAGTTCCCCAGTCTCACACTCCTCAGTTCCCTAGCCTCACACTCCTTAGTTCCCCAGCCTCACACTCCTCAGTTCCCTAGCCTCACACTCCTCAGTTCCCCAGTCTCACACTCCTCAGTTCCCTAGCCTCACACTCCTTAGTTCCCTAGCCTCACACTCCTCAGTTCCCCAGTCTCACACTCCTCAGTTCCCCAGCCTCACACTCCTTAGTTCCCCAGTCTCACACTCCTCAGTTCCCCAGCCTCACACTCCTCAGTTCCCTAGCCTCACACTCCTTAGTTCCCCAGTCTCACACTCCTCAGTTCCCTAGCCTCATACACCTCAGTTCCCCAGCCTCACACTCCTCAGTTCCCTAGCCTCACACTCCTCAGTTCCCCAGCCTCACACTCCTCAGTTCCCCAGCCTCACACTCCTCAGTTCCCTAGCCTCACACTCCTCAGTTTCCCAGCCTCACACTTCTCAGTTCTCTAGCCTCACACTCCTCAGTTCCCCAGCCTTACACTCCTCACACTCCTCAGTTCCCCAGCCTCACACTCCTCAGTTCCCCAGCCTCACACTCCTCAGTTCCCTAGCCTCACACTCCTCAGTTTCCCAGCCTCACACTTCTCAGTTCTCTAGCCTCACACTCCTCAGTTCCCCAGCCTCATACACCTCAGTTCCCCAGCCTCACACTCCTCAGTTCCCCAGCCTCATACGCCTCAGTTCCCCAGCCTCACACTCCTCAGTTCCCCAGCCTCACACTCCTCAGTTCCCCAGCCTCACACTCCTCAGTTCCCTAGCCTCACACTCCTTAGTTCCCCAGTCTCACACTCCTCAGTTCCCTAGCCTCATACACCTCAGTTCCCCAGCCTCACACTCCTCAGTTCCCTAGCCTCACACTCCTCAGTTCCCCAGCCTCACACTCCTCAGTTCCCCAGCCTCACACTCCTCAGTTCCCTAGCCTCACACTCCTCAGTTTCCCAGCCTCACACTTCTCAGTTCTCTAGCCTCACACTCCTCAGTTCCCCAGCCTTACACTCCTCACACTCCTCAGTTCCCCAGCCTCACACTCCTCAGTTCCCCAGCCTCACACTCCTCAGTTCCCCAGCCTCACACTCCTCAGTTCCCCAGCCTCATACACCTCAGTTCCCCAGCCTCACACTCCTCAGTTCCCCAGCCTCACACTCCTCAGTTCCCTAGCCTCACACTCCTTCGTTCCCCAGTCTCACACTCCTCAGTTCCCTAGCCTCATACACCTCAGTTCCCCAGCCTCACACTCCTCAGTTCCCTAGCCTCACACTCCTCAGTTCCCCAGCCTCACACTCCTCAGTTCCCCAGCCTCACACTCCTCAGTTCCCCAGCCTCACACTCCTCAGTTTCCCAGCCTCACACTTCTCAGTTCTCTAGCCTCACACTCCTCAGTTCCCCAGCCTTACACTCCTCACACTCCTCAGTTCCCCAGCCTCACACTCCTCAGTTCCCCAGCCTCACACTCCTCAGTTCCCCAGCCTCACACTCCTCAGTTCCCCAGCCTCATACACCTCAGTTCCCCAGCCTCACACTCCTCAGTTCCCCAGCCTCATACGCCTCAGTTCCCCAGCCTCACACTCCTCAGTTCCCCAGCCTCATACGCCTCAGTTCCCCAGCCTCACACTCCTCAGTTCCCCAGCCTCACACTCCTCAGTTCCCCAGCCTCATACGCCTCAGTTCCCCAGCCTCACACTCCTCAGTTCCCCAGCCTCACACTCCTCACACTCCTCAGTTCCCTAGCCTCACTCCTCAGTTCCCTAGCCTCACACTCCTCAGTTCCCAGCCTCACACTCCTCACACTCCTCAGTTCCCTAGCCTCACACTCCTCAGTTCCCTAGCCTCACACTCCTTAGTTCCCCAGTCTCACACTCCTCAGTTCCCTAGCCTCACACTCCTTAGTTCCCCAGTCTCACACTCCTCAGTTCCCCAGCCTCATACACCTCAGTTCCACAGCCTAACACTCCTCAGTTCCCCAGCCTCATACGCCTCAGTTCCCCAGCCTCACACTCCTCAGTTCCCCAGCCTCACACTCCTCACACTCCTCAGTTCCCTAGCCTCACTCCTCAGTTCCCTAGCCTCACACTCCTCAGTTCCCAGCCTCACACTCCTCACACTCCTCAGTTCCCTAGCCTCACACTCCTCAGTTCCCTAGCCTCACACTCCTTAGTTCCCCAGTCTCACACTCCTCAGTTCCCTAGCCTCACACTCCTTAGTTCCCCAGTCTCACACTCCTCAGTTCCCTAGCCTCACACTCCTCAGTTCCCCAGTCTCACACTCCTTAGTTCCCCAGTCTCACACTCCTCAGTTCCCCAGTCTCACACTCCTCAGTTCCCTAGCCTCACACTCCTTAGTTCCCCAGCCTCACACTCCTCAGTTCCCTAGCCTCACACTCCTCAGTTCCCCAGTCTCACACTCCTCAGTTCCCTAGCCTCACACTCCTTAGTTCCCTAGCCTCACACTCCTCAGTTCCCCAGTCTCACACTCCTCAGTTCCCCAGCCTCACACTCCTTAGTTCCCCAGTCTCACACTCCTCAGTTCCCCAGCCTCACACTCCTCAGTTCCCCAGCCTCACACTCCTTAGTTCCCCAGTCTCACACTCCTCAGTTCCCTAGCCTCATACACCTCAGTTCCCCAGCCTCACACTCCTCAGTTCCCTAGCCTCACACTCCTCAGTTCCCCAGCCTCACACTCCTCAGTTCCCCAGCCTCACACTCCTCAGTTCCCTAGCCTCACACTCCTCAGTTTCCCAGCCTCACACTTCTCAGTTCTCTAGCCTCACACTCCTCAGTTCCCCAGCCTTACACTCCTCACACTCCTCAGTTCCCCAGCCTCACACTCCTCAGTTCCCCAGCCTCACACTCCTCAGTTCCCTAGCCTCACACTCCTCAGTTTCCCAGCCTCACACTTCTCAGTTCTCTAGCCTCACACTCCTCAGTTCCCCAGCCTCATACACCTCAGTTCCCCAGCCTCACACTCCTCAGTTCCCCAGCCTCATACGCCTCAGTTCCCCAGCCTCACACTCCTCAGTTCCCCAGCCTCACACTCCTCAGTTCCCCAGCCTCACACTCCTCAGTTCCCTAGCCTCACACTCCTTAGTTCCCCAGTCTCACACTCCTCAGTTCCCTAGCCTCATACACCTCAGTTCCCCAGCCTCACACTCCTCAGTTCCCTAGCCTCACACTCCTCAGTTCCCCAGCCTCACACTCCTCAGTTCCCCAGCCTCACACTCCTCAGTTCCCTAGCCTCACACTCCTCAGTTTCCCAGCCTCACACTTCTCAGTTCTCTAGCCTCACACTCCTCAGTTCCCCAGCCTTACACTCCTCACACTCCTCAGTTCCCCAGCCTCACACTCCTCAGTTCCCCAGCCTCACACTCCTCAGTTCCCCAGCCTCACACTCCTCAGTTCCCCAGCCTCATACACCTCAGTTCCCCAGCCTCACACTCCTCAGTTCCCCAGCCTCACACTCCTCAGTTCCCTAGCCTCACACTCCTTCGTTCCCCAGTCTCACACTCCTCAGTTCCCTAGCCTCATACACCTCAGTTCCCCAGCCTCACACTCCTCAGTTCCCTAGCCTCACACTCCTCAGTTCCCCAGCCTCACACTCCTCAGTTCCCCAGCCTCACACTCCTCAGTTCCCCAGCCTCACACTCCTCAGTTTCCCAGCCTCACACTTCTCAGTTCTCTAGCCTCACACTCCTCAGTTCCCCAGCCTTACACTCCTCACACTCCTCAGTTCCCCAGCCTCACACTCCTCAGTTCCCCAGCCTCACACTCCTCAGTTCCCCAGCCTCACACTCCTCAGTTCCCCAGCCTCATACACCTCAGTTCCCCAGCCTCACACTCCTCAGTTCCCCAGCCTCATACGCCTCAGTTCCCCAGCCTCACACTCCTCAGTTCCCCAGCCTCATACGCCTCAGTTCCCCAGCCTCACACTCCTCAGTTCCCCAGCCTCACACTCCTCAGTTCCCCAGCCTCATACGCCTCAGTTCCCCAGCCTCACACTCCTCAGTTCCCCAGCCTCACACTCCTCACACTCCTCAGTTCCCTAGCCTCACTCCTCAGTTCCCTAGCCTCACACTCCTCAGTTCCCAGCCTCACACTCCTCACACTCCTCAGTTCCCTAGCCTCACACTCCTCAGTTCCCTAGCCTCACACTCCTTAGTTCCCCAGTCTCACACTCCTCAGTTCCCTAGCCTCACACTCCTTAGTTCCCCAGTCTCACACTCCTCAGTTCCCTAGCCTCACACTCCTCAGTTCCCCAGTCTCACACTCCTTAGTTCCCCAGTCTCACACTCCTCAGTTCCCCAGTCTCACACTCCTCAGTTCCCTAGCCTCACACTCCTTAGTTCCCCAGCCTCACACTCCTCAGTTCCCTAGCCTCACACTCCTCAGTTCCCCAGTCTCACACTCCTCAGTTCCCTAGCCTCACACTCCTTAGTTCCCTAGCCTCACACTCCTTAGTTCCCCAGTCTCACACTCCTCAGTTCCCCAGCCTCACACTCCTCAGTTCCCTAGCCTCACACTCCTTAGTTCCCCAGTCTCACACTCCTCAGTTCCCTAGCCTCATACACCTCAGTTCCCCAGCCTCACACTCCTCAGTTCCCTAGCCTCACACTCCTCAGTTCCCCAGCCTCACACTCCTCAGTTCCCCAGCCTCACACTCCTCAGTTCCCTAGCCTCACACTCCTCAGTTTCCCAGCCTCACACTTCTCAGTTCTCTAGCCTCACACTCCTCAGTTCCCCAGCCTTACACTCCTCACACTCCTCAGTTCCCCAGCCTCACACTCCTCAGTTCCCCAGCCTCACACTCCTCAGTTCCCTAGCCTCACACTCCTCAGTTTCCCAGCCTCACACTTCTCAGTTCTCTAGCCTCACACTCCTCAGTTCCCCAGCCTCATACACCTCAGTTCCCCAGCCTCACACTCCTCAGTTCCCCAGCCTCATACGCCTCAGTTCCCCAGCCTCACACTCCTCAGTTCCCCAGCCTCACACTCCTCAGTTCCCCAGCCTCACACTCCTCAGTTCCCTAGCCTCACACTCCTCAGTTCCCCAGCCTCATACGCCTCAGTTCCCCAGCCTCACACTCCTCAGTTCCCCAGCCTCACACTCCTCAGTTCCCCAGCCTCACACTCCTCAGTTCCCTAGCCTCACACTCCTCAGTTCCCCAGTCTCACACTCCTCAGTTCCCTAGCCTCATACACCTCAGTTCCCCAGCCTCACACTCCTCAGTTCCCCAGCCTCATACGCCTCAGTTCCCCAGCCTCACACTCCTCAGTTCCCCAGCCTCATACACCTCAGTTCCCCAGCCTCACACTCCTCAGTTCCCCAGCCTCATACGCCTCAGTTCCCCAGCCTCACACTCCTCAGTTCCCCAGCCTCACACTCCTCACACTCCTCAGTTCCCTAGCCTCACTCCTCAGTTCCCTAGCCTCACACTCCTCAGTTCCCAGCCTCACACTCCTCACACTCCTCAGTTCCCTAGCCTCACACTCCTCAGTTCCCTAGCCTCACACTCCTTAGTTCCCCAGTCTCACACTCCTCAGTTCCCTAGCCTCACACTCCTTCGTTCCCCAGTCTCACACTCCTCAGTTCCCTAGCCTCACACTCCTTAGTTCCCCAGCCTCACACTCCTCAGTTCCCTAGCCTCACACTCCTCAGTTCCCTAGCCTCACACTCCTTAGTTCCCTAGCCTCACACTCCTCAGTTCCCCAGTCTCACACTCCTCAGTTCCCCAGCCTCACACTCCTTAGTTCCCCAGTCTCACACTCCTCAGTTCCCCAGCCTCACACTCCTCAGTTCCCTAGCCTCACACTCCTTAGTTCCCCAGTCTCACACTCCTCAGTTCCCTAGCCTCATACACCTCAGTTCCCCAGCCTCACACTCCTCAGTTCCCTAGCCTCACACTCCTCAGTTTCCCAGCCTCACACTCCTCAGTTCCCCAGCCTCACACTCCTCAGTTCCCTAGCCTCACACTCCTCAGTTTCCCAGCCTCACACTTCTCAGTTCTCTAGCCTCACACTCCTCAGTTCCCCAGCCTTACACTCCTCACACTCCTCAGTTCCCCAGCCTCACACTCCTCAGTTCCCCAGCCTCACACTCCTCAGTTCCCTAGCCTCACACTCCTTAGTTCCCCAGTCTCACACTCCTCAGTTCCCCAGCCTCACACTCCTCAGTTCCCCAGCCTCACACTCCTCAGTTCCCCAGCCTCACACTCCTCAGTTCCCCAGCCTCACACTCCTCAGTTCCCCAGCCTCACACTCCTCAGTTCCCCAGCCTCACACTCCTCAGTTCCCCAGCCTCACACTCCTTAGTTCCCTAGCCTCACACTCCTCAGTTCCCCAGTCTCACACTCCTCAGTTCCCCAGCCTCACACTCCTTAGTTCCCCAGTCTCACACTCCTCAGTTCCCCAGCCTCACACTCCTCAATTCCCTAGCCTCACACTCCTTAGTTCCCCAGTCTCACACTCCTCAGTTCCCTAGCCTCATACACCTCAGTTCCCCAGCCTCACACTCCTCAGTTCCCTAGCCTCACACTCCTCAGTTCCCCAGCCTCACACTCCTCAGTTCCCCAGCCTCACACTCCTCAGTTCCCTAGCCTCACACTCCTCAGTTTCCCAGCCTCACACTTCTCAGTTCTCTAGCCTCACACTCCTCAGTTCCCCAGCCTCACACTCCTCAGTTCCCCAGCCTCATACACCTCAGTTCCCCAGCCTCACACTCCTCAGTTCCCCAGCCTCATACGCCTCAGTTCCCCGGCCTCACACTCCTCAGTTCCCCAGCCTCATACGCCTCAGTTCCCCAGCCTCACACTCCTCAGTTCCCCAGCCTCATACACCTCAGTTCCCCAGCCTCACACTCCTCAGTTCCCCAGCCTCATACGCCTCAGTTCCCCAGCCTCACACTCCTCAGTTCCCCAGCCTCACACTCCTCACACTCCTCAGTTCCCTAGCCTCACTCCTCAGTTCCCTAGCCTCACACTCCTCAGTTCCCAGCCTCACACTCCTCACACTCCTCAGTTCCCTAGCCTCACACTCCTCAGTTCCCTAGCCTCACACTCCTTAGTTCCCCAGTCTCACACTCCTCAGTTCCCTAGCCTCACACTCCTTAGTTCCCCAGTCTCACACTCCTCAGTTCCCTAGCCTCACACTCCTCAGTTCCCCAGTCTCACACTCCTTAGTTCCCCAGTCTCACACTCCTCAGTTCCCCAGTCTCACACTCCTCAGTTCCCTAGCCTCACACTCCTTAGTTCCCCAGCCTCACACTCCTCAGTTCCCTAGCCTCACACTCCTCAGTTCCCCAGTCTCACACTCCTCAGTTCCCTAGCCTCACACTCCTTAGTTCCCTAGCCTCACACTCCTCAGTTCCCCAGTCTCACACTCCTCAGTTCCCCAGCCTCACACTCCTTAGTTCCCCAGTCTCACACTCCTCAGTTCCCCAGCCTCACACTCCTCAGTTCCCTAGCCTCACACTCCTTAGTTCCCCAGTCTCACACTCCTCAGTTCCCTAGCCTCATACACCTCAGTTCCCCAGCCTCACACTCCTCAGTTCCCTAGCCTCACACTCCTCAGTTCCCCAGCCTCACACTCCTCAGTTCCCCAGCCTCACACTCCTCAGTTCCCTAGCCTCACACTCCTCAGTTTCCCAGCCTCACACTTCTCAGTTCTCTAGCCTCACACTCCTCAGTTCCCCAGCCTTACACTCCTCACACTCCTCAGTTCCCCAGCCTCACACTCCTCAGTTCCCCAGCCTCACACTCCTCAGTTCCCTAGCCTCACACTCCTCAGTTCCCCAGCCTCATACACCTCAGTTCCCCAGCCTCACACTCCTCAGTTCCCCAGCCTCATACGCCTCAGTTCCCCAGCCTCACACTCCTCAGTTCCCCAGCCTCACACTCCTCAGTTCCCCAGCCTCACACTCCTCAGTTCCCTAGCCTCACACTCCTTAGTTCCCCAGTCTCACACTCCTCAGTTCCCTAGCCTCATACACCTCAGTTCCCCAGCCTCACACTCCTCAGTTCCCTAGCCTCACACTCCTCAGTTCCCCAGCCTCACACTCCTCAGTTCCCCAGCCTCACACTCCTCAGTTCCCTAGCCTCACACTCCTCAGTTTCCCAGCCTCACACTTCTCAGTTCTCTAGCCTCACACTCCTCAGTTCCCCAGCCTTACACTCCTCACACTCCTCAGTTCCCCAGCCTCACACTCCTCAGTTCCCCAGCCTCACACTCCTCAGTTCCCCAGCCTCACACTCCTCAGTTCCCCAGCCTCATACACCTCAGTTCCCCAGCCTCACACTCCTCAGTTCCCCAGCCTCACACTCCTCAGTTCCCTAGCCTCACACTCCTTCGTTCCCCAGTCTCACACTCCTCAGTTCCCTAGCCTCATACACCTCAGTTCCCCAGCCTCACACTCCTCAGTTCCCTAGCCTCACACTCCTCAGTTCCCCAGCCTCACACTCCTCAGTTCCCCAGCCTCACACTCCTCAGTTCCCCAGCCTCACACTCCTCAGTTTCCCAGCCTCACACTTCTCAGTTCTCTAGCCTCACACTCCTCAGTTCCCCAGCCTTACACTCCTCACACTCCTCAGTTCCCCAGCCTCACACTCCTCAGTTCCCCAGCCTCACACTCCTCAGTTCCCCAGCCTCACACTCCTCAGTTCCCCAGCCTCATACACCTCAGTTCCCCAGCCTCACACTCCTCAGTTCCCCAGCCTCATACGCCTCAGTTCCCCAGCCTCACACTCCTCAGTTCCCCAGCCTCATACGCCTCAGTTCCCCAGCCTCACACTCCTCAGTTCCCCAGCCTCACACTCCTCAGTTCCCCAGCCTCATACACCTCAGTTCCCCAGCCTCACAGCTCACTTTTTGTGCAATTTTCCTTTCTTTCAGACAGCAACTTCTCAGGGCTAATTTTAATTGAGCAGTCTGCTTTTTAAGCTAACATAGAGATCCATAATTCGAGTCGTTAATTATTGAACGATTCTGCGTGTTCTATAAGCTGATCTGTTCTGATCCGCATGGGAAATGCGAAGAATCAGTTAAAGTCGCCTAGTACTTGCTATCCCAGTGTCACGCAATTCAGACATAAAAATAATTTTAATTTAGCTTTTCTCCCATACTGCTATGCCTGAACAAAATCGGTTCATGCAATGGGTGCCAAGACGTCACTATTATATTCAATTGAACAGTCCGCATCCGTCTTTTGAAATGAAATGTAGATTGGGACGAAACAGCAAAAAATCCAGGTGGGATTAGAAAGGGGAAAAGGGGGATTGCTGGAGCATCATGGCGATCCGGCCAAGCGTATCGAGCTAGGCGGTGAGAGAGAGAGAAAAAGAAATTCGCGGGCCAAAGAGGAGACGACAGGCTGGCTGGGTTTGGTTGGCTCGAGGCCGG
Source organism: Macrostomum hystrix (assembly GCA_950097015.1). Lineage (NCBI taxonomy): Eukaryota > Metazoa > Platyhelminthes > Macrostomidae > Macrostomum > Macrostomum hystrix. Next base: position 6,873,654 of record CATNEN010000025.1, on the reverse strand, counting down.
ATAGAATTCCCTAGCTAAAAAGCAGTCCTGATCCCTTCCCTTGGAAATAATTCCCTTTTCGAGCTGAGCCACATCCCTTGAGCGGACGGAATTTTCCAGCCCGAGACATTGGTTGGTGCGTGTATTTCAGTATTTTTGCCTGGCTATATAATGGCAGTGATTTTGTTAAGGCAGTAAATCCTAAAGAGAAAAGCATATACTTTTTCACAAATAGGATTATATATCCCGCATCGATATTGTAGGTCATTTCCTGGGGTCGCGAGGAAGGCTAGAAAAGTAAGTTTCTAGCCAATTCAACACATTTATTTACTACATTTTGGAAAACATTTTGCCGAAACATGCAGCTCTAAGAAAAAATACTTGACTTCGCAAAAAGAAACCTTAAGAGGCTTTTTCCTTTACCTAAATTTATTGGCAAAGATTTGAAATATATACTGCAACACACGACACATTAAACAAAAATATTAAGCTAGAAGGTTAGAGGAGTGTGAGGCTGGTGAACTGAGGACTGTGGGGCTGGGGAACTGAGGAGTGTGAGGCTGGTGAACTGAGGACTGTGGGGCTGGTGAACTAAGGAGTGTGAGGCTGGTGAACTAAGGAGTGTGAGGCTGGTGAACTGAGGACTGTGGGGCTGGTGAACTAAGGAGTGTGAGGCTGGTGAACTAAGGAGTGTGAGGCTGGTGAACTGAGGACTGTGGGGCTGGTGAACTAAGGAGTGTGAGGCTGGTGAACTGAGGACTGTGGGGCTGGTGAACTAAGGAGTGTGAGGCTGGTTAACTGAGGACTGTGGGGCTGGGGAACTGAGGAGTGTGAGGCTGGTGAACTGAGGACTGTGGGGCTGGTGAACTAAGGAGTGTGAGGCTGGTGAACTAAGGAGTGTGAGGCTGGTGAACTGAGGAGTGTGGGGCTGGTGAACTGAGGTGTATGAGGCTGGGGAACTGAGGAGTGTGAGGCTGGGTAACTGAGGAGTGTGAGGCTGGGGAACTGAGGAGTGTGAGGCTATAGTTAACTGAGGAGTGTGAGGCTGGGGAACTGAGGAGTGTGAGGCTGGGTAACTGAGGAGTGTGAGGCTGGGTAACTGAGGAGTGTGAGGCTGGGGAACTGAGGAGTGTGAGGCTGGTGAACTAAGGAGTGTGAGGCTATAGGTAACTGAGGAGTGTGGGGCTGGGGAACTAAGGAGTGTGAGGCTGGGGAACTAAGGAGTGTGAGGCTGGGGAACTGAGGTGTATGAGGCTGGGGAACTGAGGAGTGTGAGGCTGGGTAACTGAGGAGTGTGAGGCTAGGGAACTGAGGAGTGTGAGGCTATAGTTAACTGAGGAGTGTGAGGCTGGGTAACTGAGGAGTGTGAGGCTGGGTAACTGAGGAGTGTGAGGCTGGGGAACTGAGGAGTGTGAGGCTATAGGTAACTGAGGAGTGTGAGGCTGGGTAACTGAGGAGTGTGAGGCTGGGGAACTAAGGAGTGTGAGGCTGGGTAACTGAGGAGTGTGAGGCTGGGGAACTGAGGAGTGTGAGGCTATAGGTAACTGAGGAGTGTGAGGCTGGGTAACTGAGGAGTGTGAGGCTGGGGAACTGAGGAGTGTGAGGCTGGGGAACTGAGGTGTATGAGTCTGGGGAACTGAGGAGTGTGAGGCTGGGGAACTGAGGAGTGTGAGGCCGGTGAACTAAGGAGTGTGAGGCTATAGGTAACTAAGGAGTGTGAGGCTGGGGAACTAAGGAGTGTGAGGCTGGGGAACTGAGGTGTATGAGGCTGGGGAACTGAGGAGTGTGAGGCTGGGTAACTGAGGAGTGTGAGGCTGGGGAACTGAGGAGTGTGAGGCTGGGGAACTGAGGAGTGTGAGGCTGGGTAACTGAGGAGTGTGAGGCTGGGTAACTGAGGAGTGTGAGGCTGGGGAACTGAGGAGTGTGAGGCTGGTGAACTAAGGAGTGTGAGGCTATAGGTAACTGAGGAGTGTGGGGCTGGTGAACTAAGGAGTGTGAGGCTGGGGAACTGAGGAGTGTGAGGCTGGGGAACTGAGGAGTGTGAGGCTGGGGAACTAAGGAGTGTGAGGCTTGGGAACTGAGGAGTGTGAGGCTGGGGAACAGAGGGGTGTGAGGCTGGGGAACTGAGGAGTGTGAGGCTGGGGAACTGAGGTGTATGAGTCTGGGGAACTGAGGAGTGTGAGGCTGGGGAACTGAGGAGTGTGAGGCTGGTGAACTAAGGAGTGTGAGGCTGGTGAACTAAGGAGTGTGAGGCTATAGGTAACTAAGGAGTGTGAGGCTTGGGAACTGAGGAGTGTGAGGCTGGGGAACTGAGGTGTATGAGTCTGGGGAACTGAGGAGTGTGAGGCTGGGGAACTGAGGAGTGTGAGGCTGGTGAACTAAGGAGTGTGAGGCTTGGGAACTGAGGAGTGTGAGGCTGGGGAACAGAGGGGTGTGAGGCTTGGGAATTGAGGAGTGTGAGGCTAGGGAACTGAGGTGTGAGGCTGGGGAACTGAGGAGTGAGGCTGGGGAACTGAGGAGTGTGAGTCTGGGGAACTGAGGTGTATGAGGCTGGGGAACTGAGGTATGAGGCTGGTGAACTGAGGAGTGTGATGCTGGGGAACTGAGGAGTGTGAGGCTGGGGAACTGAGGTGTATGAGGCTGGGGAACTGAGGTATGAGGCTGGTGAACTGAGGAGTGTGATGCTGGGGAACTGAGGAGTGTGAGGCTGGGGAACTGAGGAGTGTGATGCTGGGGAACTGAGGAGTGTGAGGCTAGGGAACTGAGGAGTGTGAGGCTAGGGAACTGAGGAGTGTGAGGCTGGGGAACTGAGGAGTGTGAGGCTAGGGAACTGAGGAGTGTGAGGCTGGGGAACTGAGGTGTATGAGGCTGGGGAACTGAGGAGTGTGAGGCTGGGGAACTGAGGAGTGTGAGGCTAGGGAACTGAGGAGTGTGAGGCTGGGGAACTGAGGAGTGTGAGGCTGGGGAACTGTGGAGTGTGAGGCTAGGGAACTGAGGAGTTTGAGGCTAGGGAACTGTGGAGTGTGAGGCTAGGGAACTGAGGAGTGTGAGGCTAGGGAACTGAGGAGTGTGAGGCTGGGGAACTGAGGAGTGTGAGGCTGGGGAACTGAGGAGTGTAATTTTTGTGTTTTCCTTGGAAAATCTTGGACTTTATTCTCACCGTAGCCAAGTCCTATTTGGCATTCAGGCTCAAAGGTAGTCGGATGTATAGCTAAACGCAAAGCACCATGCTTTTAGAGGCGCTTAGTCAGTCTGTCAATCAATATATAAATCAATCAATCAATCAATCAATCAATCAGTCAGTTAATGTAACAATCAATGCTCTAAATGAATTTTTGGCACAACTGAGCAAAGATTAAAAAATTCAATTTTCTCACTATAATCCCTTTGGAGTACATTTTGTTATTCTCGAGTACATTCTCCGTTAGCTAGTTTTTATTTTATTTCGTTAGGCAGGATCCTTATTACAAACTATGGATTATCTTAACTGAGTTGCGGAAAGCAAAGAAACAGTGCATAAAAAAGTAGACATTCGGGATTAACAGGTAATCCTATGGTCGAGTCTGTAAACAAGGTCTCTCTACCATAACCCAGTGTAAAGAAGCGTAAAATAAATAAATTGGCCCGAAACACTCCTGTCAAAGCCAGACCCTCCATATTAGCCCTGCATGCATTGATCTTTAAGTGTTCAGCACACTTTAATAATAAATGCGTCCAGTGTATTATCTACATCTACGCTACATACCCTAACAAATTCTATAGATTCTGAGCTAATAAAATGTCATAAACAACAATGTGTCGAAGAATGAACCATTCTTAGTTAATTTATACGATCGTAGTGTTTTATTCGTTAAAAAAGTCAAATTGAGCAAAATAAAAATATTACAGGCACTCGTTATCTTTAATCCGATTGGACATCCAGAAGACAGAACATCGGCACGATGGACGAATCTCAGGGATCTGTGAATAGAGAAAGGTAGGATTGTTTAATCTACGGATAATCTACTCGTACCCTCCAACTCTGTCCAATCGCAAGCCTCGATGTAATTTACATTAATCCTAAGCTATCTGCCCTGGGCCTATCCAACTCCCTCCTTTTTAGCTATTGGCTGGCGGCATAGTACACCATCCCCAAATTTATTTTATGCGTGCATTTCACTCCTATAATGTACATTCATATTTCCACCACCTCACTCCTTATCTGATCGGCTTCACGCAAACCCCACCCTTTCCACCACCTCACTACTTCTCTCATTGGCTACGCGTAAACCCCACCCCTTTCCACCACCTCACTCCTTCTCTCATTGGGTGCGCGCAAACCCCAACCCCCTAAATTCACTTATCGCACAGAAAGCAGAGCAGCGGTGATCTTCACAGCCGGTTGAAGACCCGCAAACTGCTCGGCGTCGGCGAGACCGACGACGGCGACGTTCACCGGTCCAAGCTGAGCCAGATTCTCGGACACAGCGACCAGCTGTACGCCAGACTACCTCGCGGCGCCAAGGAGTGGCAGCTGTTAATGGCCAGCGTATATTCCTGCGTGGGCTTGGCTGTAGGTTGTGGCCAATTTTCTATAAACTAAATTCTCGAATTTGATGCAAACTCAACTACACTGCCAATTTAATTGCGTTAATCAAATCTTGGTTTATCTATTTCTAGACCATCATCGAACCAGACCTGATGCTGCAGTGTCCCAGCCAGCGATTGCCAGTCAGGCTCTACGGAGGCTGTCTGTTTAGTTAAGATCCTTAAATTTCGCGTTTAAGTGTCTAATTATTCTAGAATTCATTCTCTAGTGTGAAAAGTCTTCCCTAATCTGTGAAATTAGGCATTTCGCTTGGCTACTGGATGGCTTGGCAATCGCAGGACAGGGAGGTAGCACAGTTCTCATTGCTGTGTGCATTGGGCCACTGCGTCATGCAGCTTGCTGGTAAGACTGACTGACTGACTGACTGACTGACTGACTGACTGACTGACTGACTGACTGACTGACTGACTGACTGACTGACTGACTGACTGACTGACTGACTGACTGACTGACTGACTGACTGACTGACTGACTGACTGACTGACTGACTGACTGACTGACTGACTGACTGACTGACTGACTGACTGACTGACTGACTGACTGACTGACTGACTGACTGACTGACTGACTGACTGACTGACTGACTGACTGACTGACTGACTGACTGACTGACTGACTGACTGACTGACTGACTGACTGACTGACTGACTGACTGACTGACTTTCAAATCTGCAGCAGTATCCGTGGCCCTGCTATCGAGCCAGTCGAATCTGTCGGATTGTCGCCGCCACTGGCCGCTGGTGCTGTGGCTGTCTCTGCAGGCTGTCAGTCTGGTTCCAGGCTGCTGTCTGCTCCACGCCATGCTGCGCAGCCGCCATCGTCGGAGCAGCAAGCTGTCTCAGACTGCCAGTCCCGCTCACCAGTGCGCGTTAGATGCGCAGGCCGCTCCTCTGCTGCACTCGGAGGCGGAGTGAATTTTTTGTAGTCTATTTTTAGACGCGGACATATAACTACGCGAACGAATTTCTAACAAGCCTACTTATAGTAGCAATATCTGTTGTCCAGCTTGCATCGTTGTTCACCAAGCATAAGACTGACAGCTCATTTATCGTCTAGACTCTATTATCAGTACTATGTTTGATAGTTTCTACATTCTCGTTACTCTCCGAGCTATCTAAAAAAATTGTCCCAGTTAAACGGAACAGTCGTCCAATGTTTTCTAATTAATCTGAGCATTGTGATTTATTCAGAGATTAAAACAAACTAAATAGAAATATGTTACATCGTTCGTTTCAAAAGAAGTGATTGCTAAACGCATTTAAATTTAGATGTTGATAATATTAGGTGCCAGGAAGCGAATAAAGGTGTTAGACGCTTTGAACAGGTATTAGACACTGTAAACAGGTGTGGGACACTGTACACAGGTGTTTGACACTGTACTCAGATGTCAGACAGTATCCAAGGGTGTTAGACAGTGGCCCACAGGTATTTGCCTGTTATATATCATTATCTTTAGGTAATGAACCGTTTCAGTTTAATAATAATTAAATTAATAATAATAATTAATAATTGATTACACCTGCCCCAATTGGGCCAGATGTGCAGCCGACAGCACAGCCGCAGCTATTGCGCGGCGCATCTGAAGGCTGCGTACGGCTGTCCAGTCCATGGACTGGGGGACGCCACACCCACCCTCAATTATCCCAGCTGATGCTGGTACCCATTTAACAGCTGGGTGAACTGAAGCAATGCAGAGTTAAGTGTCTTGCTAAAGGACACAAATTGTTCCAGTGGAGTCGGGAATCGAACCCCCGACTCGGGGGGGGGTTCAACAAGACTTAAAAAACTAGTACGGACACACTATACGTTATCGATTTTGACAAAAATTTGAATCAGTTAACCAACTGAATACTTGCTTCGAGCTTCGCAATATGAAATACTCAGATTCAATGCTCAAACACAGATGCGGGCTAGTCGCAATTAATTATTATCGCCACAACTCGAGAATGTTTGAGCTTCATCACTCGTGTGACTTGAAGAAATTTTCTGCCAATTTCGTCACCGGAATGCTGGTAGAAATATGAAAGGAATCGAGATAATTGCTTTCACTCGCTACCATATTAGTGTTGTGTCACAAGACTGATCGTGATTTTCAACAATTTAGTACTCAAGCTAGACAGCCCTGTCTTGAGCACTTGAGCATCTGCTTGTGTGTGTGAGGGGTGTTCGCGTGTTGCAGATTTTAAAGTTTTCAAAGCGAATATTTTGCTTTAACAAACTGTAGATCGAATACTCTTTGGTAAGGAATTTAAAGTGTTAGTTGGAATTCATCGACCTGAAGTTCATTCAGATCTTCTCTATTTACTGTGCACTGTGCATCTATATACACTAGCTGACCCACCTGACTATCTATATACACTAGCTGACCCACCTGACCCACCTGACTATCTATATACACTAGCTGACCCACCTGACTATCTATATACACTAGCTGACCCACCTGACCCACCTGACTATCTATATACACTAGCTGACCCACCTGACTATCTATATACACTAGCTGACCCACCTGACTATCTATATACACTAGCTGACCCACCTGACTATCTATTTACTATTAGCTGACCCACCTGACTATCTATATACACTAGCTGACCCACCTGACTATCTATATACATTAGCTGACCCACCTGACTATCTATATACACTAGCTGACCCACCTGACTATCTATATACTATTAGCTGACCCACCTGACTATCTATATACACTAGCTGACCCACCTGACTATCTATATACTATTAGCTGACCCACCTGACTATCTATATACACTAGCTGACCCACCTGACTATCTATATACTATTAGCTGACCCACCTGACTATCTATATACACTAGCTGACCCACCTGACTATCTATATACTATTAGCTGACCCACCTGACTATCTATATACACTAGCTGACCCACCTGACTATCTATATACATTAGCTGACCCACCTGACTATCTATATACATTAGCTGACCCACCCGACTATCTACATACATTAGCTGACCCACCTGACTATCTACATACATTAGCTGACCCACCCGACTATCTACATACATTAGCTGACCCACCTGACTATCTATATACATTAGCTGACCCACCTGACTATCTATATACATTAGCTGACCCACCCGACTATCTATATACACTAGCTGACCCACCTGACTATCTATATACACTAGCTGACCCACCTGACTATCTATATACACTAGCTGACCCACCTGACTATCTATATACACTAGCTGACCCACCTGACTATCTATATACATTAGCTGACCCACCTGACTATCTACATACATTAGCTGACCCACCTGACAATCTATATACATTAGCTGACCCACTTGACTATCTCTTGATTAAAAAGCACCTAACAGACAGTGTCTAGTTCCCGTGCTATGTTCAGGTTTCATTGTTCCGGTAACATCTAGATGTCTGAATAGCATATTCTTATCTAATTATGAAGACAAGGACACGCATGTTTCAAGAAATTAAATATTCTAAGAAATCAACTACTAGCTAACAGGCCATTCAAGAGTTAATTTTTAATTGTCTTCAGTGCCACGTGCACAGCTAAACTCGAGATAAGAAATGACATAGAATAGCATTTTTGAAGTAGACTGCCACTTTGCATGAATAAATTGTTCTCGAATAGTTGAATTCGCATCTGCTTTGCCTCTGGAAGCAAAGCAGTTTTTAAAGAGGCTTATGTGTGCATTTATCTGGATTAAGCCATCAGCTCGTCTTATTTGGGGATCTTGTTTAATCGATTGTTTGCATCAGCATAGCAACAATTAGGTTCAGCTTTTTTCACCGCATCACGGCACCGAAACTTAACCATTAAACTATATAATATGGTAGATTTGTGTTGAAGCAACCGACTTGGGGGCCTTTTAGCTTTCTGATGATGGCGATGTGCCTTTTTTAACTCCCCACTAAATTAATGTCGGGATTTATGGATTGGGAAATTGGGATCTGGACTTCGTCAATCGGCAGTCGACTTGGATCTTTCTCTCCGTGGGAGATCGCTAATTTGGGATGATTATAAAATTTGTGCATTAAATTATACTCGTAGAAAGTAAGAAAAACATTACTATAGTAATGCTATTATTGGGTCATGTATTTAAACCAACGGATTCAACACCAAAATCCTTAAAAGCGTGGAAACTTCCTGATCCGAAAGCTTCCCAATCCTAAAACTTCCGAATCCCGAAAATAACTTCGCAACCCGGAAATTTTATCGATCCCGAAACTCGCAAATCCCCTAACTTCCAGATCCCGAAACTTCCAAATACCTAAACTACCAAATCCGAAACTTCCAAATACCTAAACTACCAAATCCGAAACTTCCAAATCCCGAAACTTCCAAATCCCGAAACTTCCAGATCCCGAAACTTCCAGATCCCGAAACTTCCAGATCCCGAAACTTCCAGTTTCCGAAACTACTAAATACTGAAACTTCCAGATCCCGAAACTTCCAAATCCCGAAACTTCCAAATCCTGAAACTTCCAAATCCCGAAACTTCCAAATCCTGAAACTTCCAGATACCTTAACTTCCAAATCCTGAAACTTCCAAATCCCGAAACTTCCTGATCCCGAAACTTCCATTCAAATCCAGAAACATCCAGATCCCGAAACTTCCAGATCCCGAAACTTCCAGATCCCGAAACTTCCATTCAAATCCAGAAACATCCAGATCCCGAAACTTCCAGATCCCGAAACTTCCAGATCCCGAAACTTCCAAATCCCGAAACTTCCAAATCCCGAAACTTCCTGATCCCGAAACTTCCATTCAAATCCAGAAACATCCAGATCCCGAAACTTCCAGATCCCGAAACTTCCAGATCCCGAAACTTCCAAATCCCGAAACTTCCAAATCCCGAAACTTCCTGATCCCGAAACTTCCATTCAAATCCAGAAACATCCAGATCCCGAAACTTCCAGATCCCGAAACTTCCAGATCCCGAAACTTCCAGATCCCGAAACTTCCAGATCCCGAAACTTCCAGATCCCGAAACTACTAAATCCTGAAACTTCCAGATCCCGAAACTTCCAAACCCCGAAACTTCCAAATCCTGAAACTTCCAAATCCCGAAACTTCCAAATCCTGAAACTTCCAGATACCTTAACTTCCAAATCCCGAAACTTCCAAATCCCGAAACTTCCAGATCCCGAAACTTCCAGATCCCGAAACTTCCAGATCCCGAAACTTCCAGTTTCCGAAACTACTAAATCCTGAAACTTCCAGATCCCGAAACTTCCAAATCCTGAAACTTCCAGATCCCGAAACTTCCAAATCCTGAAACTTCCAAATCCCGAAACTTCCAAATCCCGAAACTTCCAAATCCTGAAACTTCCAAATCCCGAAACTTCCAGATCCCGAAACTTCCATTCAAATCCAGAAACATCCAAATCCCGAAACTTCCAAATCCCGAAACTTCCAAATACCTAAACTTCCAAATACCTAAACTTCAAAATCCTGAAACTTCCAAATCCCGAAACTTCCAGATCCCGAAACTTCCATTCAAATCCTGAAACTTCCAAATCCCGAAACTTCCAAATCCTGAAACTTCCAGATCCCGAAACTTCCAAATCCCGAATCTTTCAAATCCCCTAACTTCCAGATCCCGAAACTACCATACAAATCCCGAAACTTCCAAATCCAGAAAATTCCCAACTAAAAAACTTCCAATCCCTTAACTTCACAAAGGCTTCTTTGTGGCAACATTGTTACGCACTTTCTGGTTCCTTTTCAATCAATAAGCAGGTTGCACAATCGTTATGTTTCGTCTTTCATCTTGAAACTGCGGCCTTATTTTTAGCACCTTCCCGCTGTAAATTTGACTTTATAGTTGGCGGTGCGGTCATCATTATGAATGGGTAAGGAGAATTTTTCACTGTTCAATCAACTTTAATTGATAACAACTTGCCTAAACGATGCGCAGATATATCCATATAAAGATAGATATTTTCATTCGCACGTCCGCCTGCTAATTGCTTATCTCGCTGATTCACCTAGGCCAGATACGGGTAAAGGCATATACAATATGCTTGTGTGTGGGGATCCACCGAAGCCAAGAACAGCAACCCCCACCATGCAGAGAGCTGTCAGTCAATTTTATTCCTCTAATTCTCTATCAATTCTTAGATTTCAGATCGGCGCCGAAAATAACAGATAGGTAAAAAATTAATCAAGGCAATTTGGTTGGCTGAAAGAATTTGACGGACACCTAAGAAAATTGCTGCTGCTAGGGTCTTCAGTGTCTAGTATGGATAATAAAGATCCCGATTGTTTTATCCCGAAAAAACTTGGATGAGACAGGTGTTTAAGCGAAAGAAGAATACTATAAAAGGAAATACCTGTTGTGTTTCCCAATGAACACCTTGAGATAGGGTAGCAAAAATATATATGCACGCATTTACAACCAATTACGACCAATTATGCGAAGGCCTAATGAAGCTTTTACAAACAAAATTTAGTCCATTGGCTAATGATAAAGGCCCTATTAAAATAAACTAATCTAAATATACAATTCAGAATGGAGGAACTATAGTATATGTATAGGCCTTCAAGCAGTTTATTGATAGTATCGTTGGCGTTTGCTTACAATTATCATTGACCCGTTTAATAAAATAATAATCTATAATATCCCAACAACCCCTGCTGAGTCTGCGGTGGAATCTGCGCCGATAAACCTTATAATTTGGCCTGATTGGACGTTTAATTTTTGTTTCAATCACGAGAAATTAAATTGTTACGAATAAAACTTTGTGGGTCTTGGTATTATTAGCCCGCGATCGTGCAGTTAAAATAGACAAAAGCAATATTGAAAGTTTCAGATCAATTAACAAGGATAATTATGCCCCAGCCAATCTGTAATTCCCAAAATACACCAACCTAGGTCTAATTGAAGAGACGTGCTAACTTATCCAACTAAATCTACATTACCTAGGAACTTGACAGGCACGCTCGTTACACACAGCAACACGAAGACTTTTTACTGGGCGATTAACACGCCGCAATCCTTGGCTCTGAGCTGCAATTTTTTTGGCTTATCTTAAGCTCAGATTTTAGATCCGTTAAACTGAAATGAGATTAGAATAAGAGAATAATGAAATATAATATTTTATACATTTAAACTAGGCTAGTTTTTTGTTTAATTGGTCGACGGATTCTAGGAAAGTAAAAAAACTGGCTGCAGTCAAAAGTATTTCGGCAACACATCTTTTCCGTGTAACACAATTAATCTTCTTGATGATTTCATTCAATTTTTCGATGATTTTTTTGCTTTTGGTAGCGTAATCATATTTTCAGTAACATGTTAAGATTTTCGGTAAGGTATTTAGACTTTCGGTAACACTTTAAACTTTCGATTTTGTGGATGGCATTGGGTTGGTAAAGTGATTGTTTAACAACAAAAGGTAGGAAATTTCAAAGCAAGGGGGGCACAGGAAGTGGGTGGCACCGCTATTACAAGAAGGAAATTTTTTCATTTTTTCCATTAACACTTGCCGCCATGCCTAACGCACAGCAGTTTTTTAGCTAAAATTCGAAGAAAAACTATGAACCCTAATGACCGGTCATTGTGCAGAATAAAGGCTTTACAATTTCGCTGTTTTTCTCTGACGATCGTAAAATGATTTTGTTATTCCTTGTTTACCTCGTTAAGAAATCTTCACGCCCCGACGTACCTCTCACTACTCAATCTACCTCACCTCTCACTTCTGAATCTAACTCTCATTTATCAATCTACCTCTCATTCTCCCAATCTACCCCTCATTCTCCCAATCTACCTCTCATTCTCCCAATCTACTCCTCATTCTCCCAATCTACTCCTCATTCTCCCAATCTACTCCTCATTCTCCCAATCTACCCATCATTCTCCCAATCTACTCCTCATTCTCCCAATCTACCCCTCATTCTCCAAATCTACCCTTCTTCTCCCAATTTACCTCTCATTCTCTCAATCTAACCCCCATTTTCCCAATCTACCCCTGATTCTCCCAATCTACCCCTCATTCTCCCAATCTAACCCCCATTTTCCCAATCTACCCCTCATTCTCCCAATCTACCCCTCATTCTCCCAATCTACCCATCATTCTCCCAATCTACCCCTCATTCTCCCAATCTACTCCTCATTCTCCCAATCTGTCCCTCATTCTACCAATCTACCCCTCATTCTACCAATCTATCCCTCATTCTACCAATCTACCCCTCATTCTACCAATCTACCCCTCATTCTGTCCCAGCGTACCCCTCACTCAGGCCCGTGGCCACAGCATGCTGCAGTACAATGTCACTCGATGCCCCTTTCGGCTCCCACAGCCTCATGTGGCGATCAATGACCGTGCGCTCGCTAATTATGATATCGAAAGCGGGGGCAGATTTTGAGTAGCCTGTGACACATCCTACGAGCGAAAAAAATAGAGAATCCATCACCCACTCAGAGTATCGGGATTCAGTGGCGGGGCAGTGGTGAGTGAGAGTGAGAGAGCGTGATTTCGGGTTGAGGATGCTGCAGCAAGCTACAGACTGACTGACTGACTGACTGATTGACGCATGGCGGCAGGGGTCCAAGCCGTCTGTAGCTGCTCCGCACGCGAGCAACTAAGGTGGCTCCCATTATTAGGGGATCTTAACTGGCGGAAGTCGGGAAGAAAATTGCTGCCTCATCGCCTAACAACCCCCAACCCGACCCAGCTTCCTCCACCACCAGGGCCATTCAATCCGCCTTTCATTCAATCCCCGACTAACATACACCCGGTGCGGTCATTAGCCCATTAGTCTGCGGCCCCGCCCACAACCACCTCCTCGGACCGTGGAAGAATTCTAAAATCCCTCAAGCACGCACATAATTGAAGCCGCCGCTGATTGGCTAGTTAAGCTTTGCTTTGGGAGCAGAGCGGCTGCCACCGGATTGGCTAGCGTTCCCAAATTCTGTTTGCAAAAATCCCCAATAAACATGATCAGAGGCGCAATCTCTTAGTTCGCATCCCCAACCATCCTCACCTGTCTCTCCCACAAGCCTGGGCGAATTTCATTAAATAGCTGGAATTCTTTATCGGGGACTTATTAAGCAAAGCAGATCAAGTCAGAAAATATTTAGCCATCCAAGTTTCCTAGCACCAGTCGGACATGTACCACCTGGACATGAACATCAACGGTTTGCCGTCACTGTCGCAGAATTTTCTTGCTTCTAGATTTTACGGGGTTGGCGGCGGAGGCGGCGGCGGAGGCGGAGGCGGCGGGCTCAGGCAGGGAACGTCCCAGCCGACGCCGCCGCCGCCGCAGCAGCCGCTGCCACTGCCGCCGGCCATGGGAACTCAATCGATTGGCAGAGCGGCGAGCTTCGCGATTCACGAGCTCCTCGGCCTCGGCGGTGGGGGCGGCGGCGGCGGCGGCGGCGGCAGCGCCAGCGTCAGCCAGCAAATCGCCAACTCATCGGCGGCGCATCATCAGCTGGGCTATCCAACAGTAGCTAGTGCGGCTAGCAACTATCACAGCATGGCGGCGGCTGCTGCAGCGGCTGCTGCGGCGGCGGCTGCAGCCGAGGACTGCTGGCGAATGTCGCTAGCTAGCGGCACCGGCGGTACCAGCGGCGGCGGCAGTCGCGACCTGACAGCGTCGGGCACATCAGCTTGCAGCGTCTGGCCCTCATCGGCGACAAACGCTGGCGACCGCGTCGGAACTTCATCCTGTCACGCAGCATCGGCTGGAGGCTTTGGCAGTTGTTGTAAGTTCGAAAGTTTTCGGAAAAAACCAGAATTAATTTTCTGCTTTCTTGGAGTTGCAAACCGTGATGCTACTCAGAACATCTGACCCCCTCTGGCACCCAAAGCTTGCTCCCGCGCTCACACCCGCGCGGTGCCTCTAAAATACTCTTCAGAACTGCTTGAGTAGGGTTTGGAACCTGAGGCAGAGAGAGTTGATTTTTTTCTGCTCCTTCCGCAGCAATGTGTGTTTAATACACGGTCCCAATCTTAATACAAGCCTCACTGAAGTGGCGAGACACTTTCCTTTCCACACATTCAGCTCATGTGAGAAAATGGTTAAATGCTTTGCTCCTAACAGCAGCAATCATCAGCACCAACAGCACCAACTGCATTTATAACATAGTTGCGTTTTCCCCAAAAACTATTTAGTTTAAGTATAGAGGCAGCCCACCCACATCAATTACGAAAATGTCCTACACATCAAGCTTGCCCAACCCATGCTTACGGGATCTAGGGGGGGGGGAAGGTTACGAGAGAAAAATTGATAATTAAATATCCCACACTTACACGCGCATAGGGAATAAGCTGATTGACACATTTGTCATTTGACTGACGACAAAAAACATTGCACCAGTATCGTGGAAGCCATTGACTCAAGCGCTATTAGGGGCAGTTTGTTGGCTTTTGTTCAAGCACTGTGCTTGGGCAAGGAGAGGATCATAAAAATTTAATTTTATATAACTTGCAATTTCTATGCAGCGAACATGTGGGTTAGGCCCAACTCACAAGGCTAGAAAAAAAATTATATATTTTACTGTCAAGCATTTTTTTCAAACAAAAATTCCTCAAACGTGCAGTCCATATTACAGCGAGTCAAATTATCCCATCTATTTCAAATCAAATTAGGGATTACAATATAATAAGATGTGGGCGGAGAAAGTGAGAAAATTGTGTTGCTAGGGATAACATCTATTCTGACCTTAAATTAAGTTTCAAGCATTTAAATGAATGTAATATACGTAATATTAATTTCTGTTTACCAATTTAGTCGATCAGCATCAGCATCAGCAGCAGCAGCAGTCTGTGGGCAGCCTGTTGGATGAGAACATGTTCAACACCAGCGCCAAAAAGAAGAAAAAGAAGCGAAGGCACCGGTGAGCCGCTGGGTGGGAGGAGTAGACAATCTACTACAGAATCTGATGGGGTGGAGTAGACAATCTACTACAGAATCTGATGGGGTGGAGTAGACAATCTACTACAGAATCAGGTGGGGTGGAGTAGACAATCTACTACAGAATCAGGTGGGGTGGAGTAGACAATCTACTACACAGAATCAGGTGGGGTGGAGTAGACAATCTACTACAGAATCAGGTGGGGTGGAGTAGACAATCTACTACAGAATCAGGTGGGGTGGAGTAGACAATCTACTACAGAATCAGGTGGGGTCGAGTAGACAATCTACTACAGAATCAGGTGGGGTGGAGTAGACAATCTACTACACAGAATCAGGTGGGGTGGAGTAGACAATCTACTACAGAATCAGGTGGGTGGAGTAGACAATCTACTACAGAATCAGGTGGGTGGAGTAGACAATCTACTACAGAATCAGGTGGGGTGGAGTAGACAATCTACTACAGAATCAGGTGGGGTGGAGTAGACAATCTACTACAGAATCAGGTGGGGTGGAGTAGACAATCTACTACAGAGAATCAGGTGGGGTGGAGTAGACAATCTACTACAGAATCAGGTGGGTGGAGTAGACAATCTACTACAGAATCAGGTGGGTGGAGTAGACAATCTACTACAGAATCAGGTGGGGTGGAGTAGACAATCTACTACAGAATCAGGTGGGGTGGAGTAGACAATCTACTACAGAATCAGGTGGGGTGGAGTAGACAATCTACTACAGAATCAGGTGGGGTCGAGTAGACAATCTACTACAGAATCAGGTGGGGTGGAGTAGACAATCTACTACACAGAATCAGGTGGGGTGGAGTAGACAATCTACTACAGAATCAGGTGGGTGGAGTAGACAATCTACTACAGAATCAGGTGGGTGGAGTAGACAATCTACTACAGAATCAGGTGGGGTGGAGTAGACAATCTACTACAGAATCAGGTGGGGTGGAGTAGACAATCTACTACAGAATCAGGTGGGGTGGAGTAGACAATCTACTACAGAATCAGGTGGGGTGGAGTAGACAATATACTACAGAATCTGATGGGGTGGAGTGGGCGATGAGTAGCCGCACAACAACAACTGACTAAATTATGGTAACTTACTAAATATGGTCATATAATGAATGAAAAAATCTAATGCTATTGTTCTCTGTGAAGTCAAGCCAACGTGACAAACAAAGAACTAATTTTTAGCAATCGCCTACCGAAGCACATGCGCTTACCTATCACAAGCTATTTATTGCTGTACGTGTCTTACAATTATAAGTTTGGCATTTTAGGAATATCATTGAGCCTATTTTCGAAGCGTTCTAAGCATTACAAAATAGATGAAAGGAATAGTAAGGGAAAGGATGGGGTAATGAACTGAATTATTAATAAACAAGAATACGGAACTTTTGTGTGGGGGCTCAGAACGATGGCTTTGATTCATTCGAAGTCGGTCAAGTACAGTCGAAGGACAAAGAAAGATGGAAGCTGTTAGACAGAGGAATGGAAGCTGTTAGACAGAGGGATGGAAGCTGTTAGACAGAGGAATGGAAGCTTTTAGACAGGGGAATGGAAGCTGTTAGACTGGGGAATGGAAGCTGTTAGACAGAGGAATGGAAGCGGTTAGACAGAGGAATGGAAGCTGTTAGACAGAGGAATGGAAGCGGTTAGACAGGGGAATGGAAGCTGTAAGACAGAGGAATTGAAGCTTTTAGACAGGGGAATGGAAGCGGTTAGACAGAGGAATGGAAGCTTTTAGACAGAGGAATGGAAGCTTTTAGACAGGGGAATGGAAGCTGTTAGACAGAGGAATGGAAGCTGTTAGACAGAGGAATTGAAGCTGTTAGACAGGGGAATGGAAGCTGTTAGACAGAGGAATTGAAGCTTTTAGACAGGGGAATGGAAGCGGTTAGACAGAGGAATGGAAGCTTTTAGACAGGGGAATGGAAGCTTTTAGACAGGGGAATGGAAGCTGTTAGACAGAGAAATGGAAGCTTTTAGACAGGGGAATGGCAGCTGTTAGACAGAGGAATGGAAGCTGTTAGACAGAGGAATGGAAGCTGTTATACAGAGGAATGGAAGCTGTTATACAGAGGAATGGAAGCTGTTAGACAGAAGAATGGAAGCTGTTAGACAGAGGAATGGAAGCTGTTAGACAGAGGAATGGAAGCTGTTAGACAGAGGAATGTACAGGAGCTGAACTGGACTGTAGGGGACAGAAAAATATTCAGAATCTTCTTTCAGCATCTTTAGGGGATTTTATAAGCCTGGAGGGAAAACTTGATAATGACCTTGTCCAGACAATGGGAGATTGACAGCAGCAGACACAAACTTGACCCCAGAAGAGAACACAGCCTTCAAGTGGCCTCTATTACCCGTGGGGCCACCTGTTTAGAAGAAGACAGCACTTAATCTCTCTAATTCTTTGTCTCTTCAGGCTAATTGGGATTATAGTGTGATTGCGCCTGACGGTGGCGCCACCCTTAACGGGGGGTAAAGAACTTCAGGCAGACAGAAAAAAATAAGTAGCTTGCACTGCTAGGACTGCTTGAGCGAATAATTTTAACTAATCTCACCCTAAAAAGGACACCAGGCGGGCTCGTGTTGTGGATTTCAAAAAAATCTCACCCTTTAACTGACACCAGTTATACATTAGTGAAAAAAACTCAAACTGAAAGATTAATTTTAGCGATTAAGGATTGAATCGGAATTGAGAAATGAATAAGGATCATATTCAAAGATTAAAGATTATGGATTAACTAATCCGCAGGGCGGTCTGCGGATGCATCGTGGAGGCGGGCGTCGCCTATTCAACTATGGATTAAGGATTAAATAAGGATTATAATTATCAACTACGGATTAAGTATCGGATAAGGATCTAGGATTAAGGATTAAGGATTACCAATTAAACAAGGATAAGTTATAATTATCCTCCCATATCTTGAATCCTGCAGCACAATCTTCACCAGCTACCAGCTTGAGGAACTGGAGAAGGCCTTCATGGAGGCGCACTACCCGGACGTGTATCAGCGCGAGGTGTTGAGCCTGAAGACAGACCTGCCCGAGGACCGGATCCAGGTTTGGTTTCAAAATCGCAGAGCAAAGTGGCGCAAAACGGAGAAGACCTGGGGCAAGTCGTCCATCATGGCCGAATACGGACTGTACGGCGCGATGGTTCGGCACTCCCTGCCGCTGCCTGAGAACATACTCAAAGGCAGCGGCGGCTCGCCAGAAAAGTCCAATGCGCCTTGGCTGCTAGGTAAGCTTGACAAAATTTAATCTGCTTGTCGAAAATTAATCAGCTTGTCGAAATTGAATCAGCTTGTCGAAATTAAATCAGCTTGTCGAAAGTTAATCAGTTTGTCGAAATTTAATCAGCTTGTCGAAATTGAATCAGCTTGTCGAAAGTTAATCAGCTTGTCGAAAGCTAATCAGCTTGTCGAAAGTTAATCAGCTTGTCGAAAGTTAATCAGCTTGTCGAAAGTTAATCAGCTTGTCGAAAGTTAATCAGCTTGTCGAAATTAAATCAGCTTATTGAAATTTAATCAGCTTGTCGAAATTAAATCAGCTTGTCGAAATTGAATCAGCTTGTCGAAAGTTAATCAGCTTGTCGAAAGTTAATCAGCTTGTCGATAGTTAATCAGCTTGTCGAAAGTTAATCAGCTTGTCGAACTCTAATCAGTTTGCTGAAATATTCAAATTTACCTAAAGCACTTAGCTTGCACCAAAGCCATGCTATTGCAGTACTAGTTGTAATACCTTTTTAATACTTTCCGTAATGCTATACGGATAGCGTACCTGCTATATCAGCTTGAATCCCTGGACGGGAAAAAACTAGCTGGCACTAATTAGAATGTCTGCAAGCAGGAGGAGAAGTTTGTGAAATCAATTTTTTTCTTGGCTTTTTTGAAGCTGAAAAGAAAGAAAAAAGGCACTCATTATGGCATTTGAGCAGTGCATTCGATTAAACCGAATTCAATCAGGAATTTTTATGAGTTAAGGTGCGTCCTTGTTAGGAGAAAATTCGCTTTTTTCAATGAGATTTGCTGTGTTTAATTCGCAACAAAATTATTAACATGAGTACACCAGTCAATTTAACATCTATACATACTAAAGCCGTATATCCGTCTCAAATAGACACTGCATTCCCACACCCTGAAGTCTGTATGAGATACAGCCTTCCCACACCCTGAAGTCTCTATGAGATAATGCCTTCCCACACCCTGAAGTCTCTATGAGATAATGCCTTCCCACACCCTGAAGTCTCTATGAGATAATGCCTTCGCACACCCTGAAGTCTCTATGAGATACGGCCTTCCCTCACCCTGAAGTCTGTATGAGATTCGGACCTCCCTCACCCTGAAGTCTGTATGAGATAATGGCTTCCCACACCCTGAAGTCTGTATGAGATTCGGCCCTCCCTCACCCTGAAGTCTGTATGAGATAATGCCTTCCCACACCCTGAAGTCTGTATGAGATTCGGCCCTCCCTCACCCTGAAGTCTCTATGAGATACGGCCTTCCCTCACCCTGAAGTCTGCATGAGATTCGGCCTTCCCTCACCCTGAAGTCTGTATGAGATACAGCCTCCCTCACCCTGAAGTCTGTATGAGATACAGCCTTCCCACACCCTGAAGTCTCTATGAGATAATGCCTTCCCACACCCTGAAGTCTCTATGAGATAATGCCTTCCCACACCCTGAAGTCTCTATGAGATAATGCCTTCGCACACCCTGAAGTCTCTATGAGATACGGCCTTCCCTCACCCTGAAGTCTGTATGAGATTCGGACCTCCCTCACCCTGAAGTCTGTATGAGATAATGCCTTCCCACACCCTGAAGTCTGTATGAGATTCGGCCCTCCCTCACCCTGAAGTCTGTATGAGATAATGGCTTCCCACACCCTGAAGTCTGTATGAGATTCGGCCCTCCCTCACCCTGAAGTCTGTATGAGATAATGCCTTCCCACACCCTGAAGTCTGTATGAGATTCGGCCCTCCCTCACCCTGAAGTCTCTATGAGATACGGCCTTCCCTCACCCTGAAGTCTGCATGAGATTCGGCCTTCCCTCACCCTGAAGTCTGTATGAGATACAGCCTCCCTCACCCTGAAGTCTGTATGAGATAATGGCTTCCCACACCCTGAAGTATCTATGAGATAATGGCTTCCCACACCCTGAAGTCTGTATGAGATAATGGCTTCCCACACCCTGAAGTCTGTATGAGATAATGCCTTCCCACACCCTGAAGTCTGTATGAGATAATGGCTTCCCACACCCTGAAGTCTGCATGAGATTCGGCCCTCCCTCACCCTGAAGTCTGCATGAGATTCGGCCTTCCCTCACCCTGAAGTCTGCATGAGATTCGGCCTTCACTCACCCTGAAGTCTGTATGAGATTCGGCCTTCCCTCACCCTGAAGTCTGTATGAGATTCGGCCTTCCCTCACCCTGAAGTCTCTATGAGATACGGCCTTCCCTCACCCTGAAGTCTGCATGAGATTCGGCCTTCCCTCACCCTGAAGTCTGTATGAGATAATGCCTTCCCTCACCCTGAAGTCTGTATGAGATACGGCCTTCTCGCAGACTTTCTAGAAGCCTCATAATATCACATTTGACTACAGCAAAAATCTCATTGAAAATGTCCGCAGGCATGCACAAGAAAAGCTTGGAGGCCTCCAAAAAGTTCAAGGAGCAGTCGGAATTCTCCTCGGAGGACAATGAGCCAACCATGGACGAAGCCGACGCAACAACGGCGTCCGAAGATCGTGCACAGCCGCGGCCAGAAAAATCTGGAGCCAGCCAATCGGAGTGAACGCCCACCCCTCGCCGCATTAATCTATCCCCCTACGCCCCACCTCTCCTCCGCGCGTTTCTGATTGGCCAAGCTATTTTCTAACTATAGTACACACACACGCAAACACTAGCTGAGGTGCGCAATTGCAAAGCAATTTTCATTTCATGGAGCCTTCCATGCAATCTATCTAAAACTGAGCTTATCATGTCATCAACTTATTCCATTACGCAATCAGTGAAATGTTTTAAAGTGCAACTTCAGGTTGCCATGACAACCCCCTTGACCCTCTCTTGCCTCTGTTTGATATTATTCTACACAGTTTCCGCATCCGAATGTTCATGTCGCTGCTTGTATCACATTTCGGGCATATTTTGTGTTAATTAAACCGAGTAGATCAAAATGCAACTACAGTATGCCATATGATTTATATTTACCGTAAACGCTGTGCAGTGAATTCAGAAAATGAAACCTACTTAAACTGAACTTTGTCTTTGTCTTTTGTATTTCTTCAATTTATTTTATGCTATTTCGGAAAAAAAGATTTTCACAGTTTTTTGGCTGCCATGCGTCTAGCAGCTGGTGAGGATGCGAAATTTGGAAACAGAATTTTTGGGATTTTATCCCTATAGAGAATGGGATTGGAGGCTTGGGGACATGAGGCGGCGGCTGTCGTCTCGCGTGCTGCGTCCCGCTGAGTCTCCTTTCCTCCAATTGGCGCCCACCCCTCCTCCGGAGCAGCTCAGGCAGTCGAATGAGACCCGCCAACAAAAGGAAGGCCAGGGCTCGGCTTTTGTACAATCTGGGGAGGCGCGCGCCAGGAAAGCTGTGATTTTTCCCCCTAGAAAACTAATTCAATTGGCGCTTAGCAGCAGGCTACCAACAATGCGTAGGAGAAAAAAAATGGAAGCAGAGAAAAGAAGAAGAAGAAAGCAGGAGAGAGTAGTAATTAAAGAGTAAATTGGCATTTAGTTAAGGTAGAACGGGTCCTACTGTCGGCTTCGCTGCACAAAAGAGGCCGGAAACTCTAAGCGAGGTTTTTGACACGTCAACCTTCAGGAGATGCTTGAGTCGGCGGCGGTTGCGGGGCTTTATTGGGAAGAGACTGGGAGATTTTGGGCCTCCCAGTCCTCAGTCAGACACACACAGGCACACTCCCCAATCAGCGAACTCAAATTGGACAGACACAGGCAAATGGGATAATTAGTGAGGTGGGAGGCCGCCAAGGAGAAACGTGATTTTTCACCGGGATGAGCTAGCGGAGGGGGGCGGACCGGGGAAGAGTGTCCCGGACAAAAAATAGCAATTGGCAAGTAGCACACGGGTGTGTCAAAATGGGACTTTGAGAGAGCTACTGAGCAGGGCAGGGGGCCGTTGGCCATGAACAAAAGTAAAGATCGCCTCTCAGTCGAAGGGATTTCGTCCCACTCTTGTCTTTTTTCTCTGCTCCTCACTTGAAGAACTCTTGTCGACTGGGCGGTTCAGATTGACTCAAATTTATTTCTTAAACAAAATCTTGGTTGGCCTTCCATTATTTTTGCTCTAAATTTATTCGAATTCGATTTTTCGAGTTTTGCTTAACACTAATTGGGACGTTTTTGTCTAACTTTAGGGATCTTCGAGCGTACTTTAGACTCAATAGAATGGATTAAGTTCCAGAATTTGCAATCGATTTTAAAAAGCTCTTTTGACTTCACTGATACAGTCTGGGCTAAATAACATTTAGATATAATCTAAATCCCGAATTTGATTCTTAATCCAGAGAAATACATTCCTAATCTAGACACCCAGATCCCTAATCCAGCACCCAAATCATAAATCCTGACACCAAAATTCCTAATCCAAACACCCGAATCCCCAATCCAGACACCCAGATCCCTAATCCAGTCATCCAGATCCCTAATCCAGACATCCAGATCCCTAATCCAGACATCCAGATCCCTAATCCAGACATCCAGATCCCTAATCCAGACATCCAGATCCCTAATCCAGACATCCAGATCCCTAATCCAGACATCCAGATCCCTAATCCAGACATCCAGATCCCTAATCCAGACATCCAGATCCCTAATCCAGACATCCAGATCCCTAATCCAGACATCCAGATCCCTAATCCAGACATCCAGATCCCTAATCCAGACACCTAGATGGAATCCAGACATCCAGATCCCTAATCCAGTCATCCAGATTCCTAATCCAAACACCTAGATCCTTAATCCAGTCACCCAGATCCCCAATCCAGACATCCAGATCCCTAATCCAAACACCTAGATCCTTAATCCAGTCACCCAGATCCCCAATCCAAACATCCAGTTCCCAAATCCAGACACCCATGTCCCTAATCCAAACACCTAGATCCTTAATCCAGTCACCCAGATCCCCAATCCAGACACCTATAGTCACTTGAATGAAGTTTCTGGTTTCTTGTTAACTCCCATTTTTCTCGCTAAATAAATCACAATTCCAGTTTTCATGGCCATCCCACACTAGCCGCCAATTGGCCCCGAGGCTGTGCAGATTTTCGATCAATCTTTCCTGCAGAAAATGAGGATTTGCTCACGAACGCCGATCCGCATGTAAAAGCGACACCTCATGGAGAATGAGATTGGTGCCCAGCTTTTTACTAGGGGAAAATAGCTGATAAGCTTGCGGCTATGTGACGGCTTCCATCTGCAAAAGAAACGGACCTGCAGTCTGTCCTCACCTCCTCTCTCTCTGCCCGTCTCTCAACAGCTTCTTCGTCAAATTCTGTCTGTCTCCGGTGGCATATGCCGACCGAGTCACGCACAAGAGGAAGGCTTATTCCTATGCGTCTATATTGACATTCAGATATAGGCCTAGGCCAGTTAATGAGCTCATCAGAGAGTGCGCCTAATTAGGCTACGTAGTTACTGGCCTGCTCACCTGCTTATAAAATCTATGATTTCTCTATAACTTTACTGAATCTTTTTCAATTTATTGGGCGAAACAAAAAACTCTGCCAGATACCTCCTTTGACAGGTTGATGTGTCTAATTAACTATCTACGCTGGATTACCTGCACACAATACGAGTATTCCGAGTGTTAGTTGCTAATTAAAGTGAAAAGTTTGCACAGCATCGTATGCTAGCTTGGCAAAAAAGAAAGGGCTGAGTGTTTCAATCAACTACCTGCGACTTGGATATAGCATTGTTGATGTTTGACAGGCAAGACAAGCATCTTACCTGGTTGTCTAATTAATGACCCGCTTATCCACAAGTAATTCATTAACAAATTTTCAGCTTATCAAATTAAGTACCTTTTTACCAGCCTTATCTATTTCATTCCTTATTTGTCCGCTAATCTAAGTAATTACCTGTTTTCCCGTTTATTTAACTAATTAACCATGTGCTTGCTTATCTAAGTCTTTAACTATTTTACCGGTTAGCTAATTAATTGCTTATTTACCCGCTTATCTAATTCATTACCTATTTACCTGCTTATTTAATTAATTACCTATTTAACCACCCATCAAAGTAAGTACCTATTTATCAGCTCATCATATAACTAACCACCAAATTTATTGCCTTTTATATGTTTAACACTTTTTGAACCGTTCCATCTAGGTGTCCAACTAATTAAAGAGTGACTATTTTATCTCAATCTTAGGGTAATAACACTCTAAATTTATACTGCCAATGAGACTGCCAATCGATGACTTCTTTGTTCAATCATCGAATCATCTAAGTACATATTTTACGAGATTGGCATAGATTTGCTTTGCTTCATTTTACTACATGCAGTCCACTTCAGCCTTGTTGAACTAACAAACTTGTTGTTTTTATATCTTCAATAAATAGTAAAACACATGTCAACCTAGTTCTTTATCTATTAACAACGGATTTTAGTAACTAACGGGTTAAATAATATTAACTAGAACAGGTTGATCTGGCCGTCAATACGGTTGTCCGCTAAATAGACCAAATGACTCCACACGACCACAAATTAGAACCTGATTTTAGGACCCACTAAAAACTGCATTCAAAATCAACCCTAGTTCCGATATTAATTAAAGACTATAACAAAGACTAACATTTACAGACGGTGGAGCTGATTGCCTGAATCTGTCAGCCGTGCGTGGCCCGAACTCTCCTAACTCATGCAGGCCTGAAGTGGACCCAGCTGAGCTTCCCTACTTCACAAACCCCTCCATCTTATAGTGAAAGTTGCCGCGGGGGAGGGCAGTGGCGGCCAAAGGGGTTTTTACCCTAGACTAAGACAGGCTTGGAGGATTCGGGGGACGAAATATTTGCGGCGAGGCGATGCAACCGGACAATGCAAGCAGGTTTTTAACAACAATGGGCCTTAGAAGAGACTCTGGCAAGACGGGGGAGACACTAACTATTATAGCTTAATGAGGCAAAAGGCCAGATTCTTAGAACAAGCAGAATTGCGCCATCTTTACCTGCATGGAACTGCAGCTCTCCAAACATCCTTCTCTCTCTCATCATATGGTTTTGCCCAACAAAACTCTGTTAATATGAAGATCTTTAATAACAGAGGGCGCGTGTCATCATTATTACACACAAAATAACAAAATTTTTAATTTCTGGCGCTTGATAAATTATGCATTTCTTTGAACGAAATTGAATACCAATTTGTGAAGGGTTTTCTAATACTTATGCACTTTACTGTCCTTACCCTAGAGTCCAGGGTCGACAAACTCCGGCCCGCGGGCCAGATGCCGCCCTCGAAGCTCCCAAATCTGGCCCGTTGCCCCTTCTGACACCTACAGTATCCTGTTTCATCTTTCCCTTGGTCTCGTCTCTCCCGTGTCTTATCTCTCCCGTGTCTCATCTCTCCCGTGTCTCATCTCTCCCGTGTCTCATCTCTCCCGTGTCTCGTCTCTCCAATGTATCGTCTCTCCCGTGTCTCGTCTCTCTGGTGTCTCATCTCTCTGGTGTCTCATCTCTCTGGTGTCTCATCTCTCCCATGTCTCATCTCTCCCGTGTCTCGTCTCTCGCGTGTCTTATCCCTCCGCTGTCTCATCTCTCCCGTGTCTCATCTCTCCCATGTCTCGTCTCTCGCGTGTCTTATCCCTCCGCTGTCTCATCTCTCCCGTGTCTCATCTCTCCCGTGTCTCGTCTCTCGCGTGTCTTATATCTCCGCTGTCTCATCTCTCCCGTGTCTCATCTCTCCCATGTCTCGTCTCTCGCGTGTCTTATCCCTCCGCTGTCTCATCTCTCCCGTGTCTCATCTCTCCCATGTCTCGTCTCTCGCGTGTCTTATCCCTCCGCTGTCTCATCTCTCCCGTATCTCATCTCTCCCGTGTCTCGTCTCTCGCGTGTCTTATCCCTCCGCTGTCTCATCTCTCCCGTGTCTCATCTCTCCCGTGTCTCGTCTCTCGCGTGTCTTATATCTCCGCTGTCTCATCTCTCCCGTGTCTCATCTCTCCCATGTCTCGTCTCTCGCGTGTCTTATCCCTCCGCTGTCTCATCTCTCCCGTGTCTCATCTCTCCCGTGTCTCGTCTCTCGCGTGTCTTATATCTCCGCTGTCTCATCTCTCCCGTGTCTCATCTCTCCCATGTCTCGTCTCTCGCGTGTCTTATCCCTCCGCTGTCTCATCTCTCCCGTGTCTCGTCTCTTGCGTGTCTCATCTCTCCCCTTTCTCATATTTCTACAGTCAATGCGTCCCGCTGTCGTCTTTTAGGTTCTCTCTTTGGCTCGCTTGCTAATAAGTTTGCCGACCCCCTGCGGCCTAGACTATAGTTAGGCCAGAAGTTTTTGTCGATTCGGCTAATTTTCGAACTCCCGAACTCTCTCGTTCAAAAGTCCGAAGCTCCAAAGACAATCGGTAGAGAGAGAGACTTTATCTAAAACTTTCCTTTAACTACTTCCACTATGTTTCTCGTTCTTGTTCAAGAAAGAGTGGGGAAGAAAGAGACAATGATGTGAAACCCACTTGTCTTTCTCACTCTCTCACTCTCTATGCAGATCCTCTCCACTCTTGATATATAATATATAATTGAAGATAGTCATCAATTAATTCGCTTATTTGCTTTCGGTGGCAGGTAGGTGGGTTGGGTGGTCATTTTTACCTGTCGAAAAGTGGTTGAAATGGAAGGCTTCAGAAGAACAGCCTACTTGATATCCCTTGATCTCTACGGGGGGTGGCTGGCGAGACAGAAAGACAGATCCCAAACTAAGGTCTAGTATATGAATAGCATTAACTCCGGCGTTCAAGCGTAATAGTTAAATGGTCGAATGTTCGATTGACAGCTTGGTGGCTGCATTAACAAAGCCATCATACAGAAATACGGAACTTTCTTACGGACACACTGTACTACTGAAGTACTATAAGTAGTGTAAATATTATGCTAAAAAGCACGCCCAAACGAAAAAACTGTAAAACAGTAAACTGTAAAACAGTAAACTGTAAAACAGTAAACTGTAAAACAGTAAACTGTAAAACAGTAAGCTGTAAAACAGTAAACTGTAAAACAGTAAACTGTAAAACAGTAAACTGTAAAACAGTAAACTGTAAAACAGTAAACTGTAAAACAGTAAACTGTAAAACAGTAAAACAGTAAAACAGTAAACTGTAAAACAGCAAACTGTAAACTGTATAACAGGAAACAGTAAAACTGTTAACGATAAAAAACAGAAATTTAACGCGGCGACCGCTTTGGTAAGTAGTAATAGCAGGAAAATACTAAATATAAAAACAGAACAATTTTTCTAATATAAAATCAATGAAAAATCTGTGAAATGTTTTGCATCTTACTATAAGTAGAGCAGTCGGCTTTTATAGATTTTTTAAGATTGTGAAATGCAACAATAATGGTTCAGTCGTTCAAGAAAAAAAAAGGACTAATTATATATATTTTTGTAGGAGTAAATGCTTGCGAATTATACCCCCCAACCACAGAGCACATGTGAGTCACACTATGTGGGCGTGAATAAAATTTTAATTAGTTCTCTCCGCGCACATTCTAAGTTGTAGCATTTCCGTAATTTATTAACATTCATGCGGGCTAAAATTAGGAATGCAATTATTCCTGGACTGTTGTGCTTTGCATTGATACGAAAAAAATTCTGATAGTATGAAATCAGCACCTTTGAGAACGCATTTTTTTATTCTAGACACAGTCAGGCTAGTTTCAGGCTAGTTTCATAACAGAAATATTAATTATTATAAAATTTTTCATGCCTCCCTCTGTCCAGACGGACAGATTTCAAAAAGGTGTTGAAATGCTGATATGCACGAACCAGCGTGATTTAGTTAATCCCGAAAATAATATTTAGATTGTAACTCTTTTCAAACTTAACCCTCTCCTTCACTCCCTTCACCCTCTCCTTCAGTCCCCTCACCCTCTCCTTCAGTCCCCTCACCCTCTCCTTCAGTCCCTTCACCCTCTCCTTCACTCCCTTCACCCTCTCCTTCAGTGCCTTCACTCCCTTCACCCTCTCCTTCACTCCCTTCACTCCCTTCACCCTCTCCTTCACTCCCTTCACCCTCTCCTTCACCCTCTCCTTCACTCCCTTCACCCTCTCCTTCACTCCCTTCACCCTCTCCTTCACCCTCTCCTTCACTCCCTTCACCCTCTCCTTCAGTGCCTTCACTCCCTTCACCCTCTCCTTCACTCCCTTCACTCCCTTCACCCTCTCCTTCACTCCCTTCACCCTCTCCTTCACTCCCTTCACCCTCTCCTTCACCCTCTCCTTCACTCCCTTCACTCCCTTCACCCTCTCCTTCACCCCTCGACGTCTTCTCTTTCGCTCACCTGCTCCTCAGTCCTGTCTTCATTTACCTTGTTTATTTAATGAATTTGCCCCAAAGTTCCTTTAACTGTCTTATTCACTTTCTCGCTACCAAGGATAGCGGGTTTCGCTCTAACATCACACCTTCGCCTTCTGTTTTCTGTTTCAATTGTTTTCCTACTGTCAAAAAACAATCTTGCCTAGCATGCATATTCGGAGACCGTGTAAAAGTGTAAAAGCTTTGCAAATAAAAAGGACACACACAGACGCGACTGAAGACCAGAAACACGCGAATCCGTGTCTCATTGTATTAGCTTACAGTAAAAAAATGCTTTAATATATACCGACGCAGCCAATGCTGCTGCTGCTTTTATTTACGAATGCTAGGGAAGCCTAGATAATTCTGTACGGTGGCTGGTACTGGCAGTCGCGGCAGTTCAAGCTCCACCAGGTTGGTAAGATAAAATAAACACCTGCCAACATCCAGACCCACCTTTGCCATGGGTAAAAGTTAGTCCCCTACCCGAACTCTCTCTCTCTCCCTCTCTCGCTAGTTGCAGCAGGGGAGAAGCTGCAGCACAGGGGAATGGCCGCGTCACTCAAAATAATGCTTTGGCCACCGATTTATAAAAGCAATCGAGAGAAAAATAATGGAAAGCGAAAATTGATGGAATGACGATCGCGATTTCACCGAGTGTTGAACTGTGAGCGGATGACTCATCACATGAATTGAAGATCTGGAAGTGTGACATCCCAAAGATTGAGGATCTGGGAGTGTGACATCCCAAAGATTGAGGATCTGTGAGTGTGACATCCCAAAGATTGAGGATCTGTGAGTGTGACATCCCAAAGATTGAGGATCTGTGAGTGTGACATCCCAAAGATTGAGGATCTGTGAGTGTGACATCCCAAAGATTGAGGATCAGGGAGTGACATCCCAAAGATTGAGGATCAGGGAGTGACATCCCAAATATTGGAGATCTGGGATTGTGACATCCCAAAGATTCCAAAGGATCTAGCTTTAATTTATTACACCTGCCCCAATTGGGCCATATATAATACAGCCGCAGCTATTGCGCGGCGCATCTGAAGGCTGCGTACGGCTGTTCAGTCCATGGACTGGTGATGACGCCAGACCCACCCTCAAATACCCCCAGTTTATGCTTGTACTTATTTAACAGAACAAAATATTGCAAAAGTTTTTTCTAGCGAATTCGGGAATCGAACCCGCGACCATTAAGTCGCGAATCCGACACTCTAACCACAAGGCTAAAACCCCGACTAAGATATGTTATGAGGATCAAGTAGCGGAAAAGCGCTAAGATTGAGGACTCCAATAAGGACTGATATTAATCGCTTATCTACTCGTAGCTACCAGTAGCGATACCAGTACCGGGACGACCACTATAAGCATCAGCTGTGCTGGTAGGCTCATTCCAACCCCAATCCGATAATCTGTTCGCCTCTCCCCCGCGATTCAGTTGCCTGAAACAAAGTGGCAGTTGGTGAGTCATGGCTTTTCAAGCCAAATCGCTGCCATGCCGCACTGAGCACACAAGCATACAGTGCAATGCAGCCTTTGCAACTGCTCACAAAGCTTAAACTTATTTGCTAACTGAATGACTAATTGAATGAGACAGAAAGAGAGAGACAGAGACAGAGGGAGTAGTGTTGTAAATTTGAAGGATCATGAAAGTAGTCCTGACACTTTTCGTTGGGGTAATGAGCAAACTTTACTGCCATAATCAGTTGGTCATGACCAAACTCTACTGTCATGATCGGTTGGTCATGACCAAACTCTACTGTCATGATCGGTTGGTCATGACCAAACTCTACTGTCATGATCAGTTGGTCATGACCAAACTCTACTGCTGTGATCGGTTGGTCATGACAAAACTCTACTGCTGTGATCGGTTGGTCATGACCAAACTCTACTGCCATGATCGGTTGGTCATGACCAAACTCTACTGTCATGATCGGTTGGTCATGACCAAACTCTACTGCTGTGATCGGTTGGTCATGACCAAACTCTACTGCCATGATCGGTTGGTCATGACCAAACTCTACTGCCATAATCAGTTGGTCATGACCAAACTCTACTGCCATAATCAGTTGGTCATGACCAAACTCTACTGCCATGATCGGTTGGTCATGACCAAACTCTACTGCCATGATCGGTTGGTCATGACCAAACTCTACTGCCATAATCAGTTGGTCATGACCAAACTCTACTGCCATAATCAGTTGGTCATGACCAAACTCTACTGCCATGACCGGTTGGTCATGACCAAACTCTACTGCCATGACCGGTTGGTCATGACCAAACTCTACTGCCATGACCGGTTGGTCATGACCAAACTCTACTGCCATGACCGGTTGGTCATGACCAAACTCTACTGCTGTGATCGGTTGGTCATGACCAAACTCTACTGCTGTGATCGGTTGGTCATGACCAAACTCTACTGCTGTGATCGGTTGATCATGACCAAACTTCGCAGCAATTTGTCTGAGAAAAATTCAAGCCTAAAATGCTGATCAATGCCCCATAACTGTCAGTTATATTAACAAAAACAAAGTGAACAAAAACGGAATAGAAGGTCCACTGTATTGTGATTTAATTTTGTATGAGACAAAAAGTTAGCAAGGCATGCTCGGATGAATATTATATTGAACAAAAAATGTACACACATAATTGCATGTATTTATAAAATTTCTAATAAACGGATGCTTTTTGCGCATACAAACTTAGACAACGAAAGTAAGACGAAACAATATACAAATACATAACTGGCAATCTACTACCGCGGATCGTACATCAACTGTAGATACAGTATACAGAGAAGTGCACCGAAAGTTTGTTAAAGTGCAATATCAAAAGCTAAACATGTTTGCGTAGCAAAATAACAACACTATGTTGGTTGTCGAGTACAAAACGATTTATTTAAAAAATAGTTAATGGTTCTGGTTGGGCAGGTATTGGTTGGGTAAAGAACTTTATATTTTTTATAAAGTAGAAAATCTAGGTAAAATGTTTTACACAATTTGACATGCATTAGAGATATGGTTAAAATCAATAAAAGTGTCAGTAGGATATATAAAAACTTCGACTGGAAAACAAAAACGCAAAAAAAACTGATATGTAAATTGCTTGTGATAATATAAATAATATTATCGCGTGCGGTGTGGGTTAGTACTTAAGAGTAAAATAATTAGAAAGGTGCACAAAAGCTGTATTTGTATTGCCTATTCAAACGACCAGCGGACTTTAGTATTCTAATAACACCAGTATAATGCGTATTTTACGTAGATAAATAAGCCAAAACGCACACAGGCACCACCAGGTGGGCCAAGCGAAGGCACGACATTAAAAAACACAGCCGACTGTA
The DNA here is from genome assembly GCA_950097015.1 of Macrostomum hystrix. Taxonomy (NCBI): domain Eukaryota; kingdom Metazoa; phylum Platyhelminthes; family Macrostomidae; genus Macrostomum; species Macrostomum hystrix. The sequence goes on along the minus strand of CATNEN010000025.1, from coordinate 6,841,332 downwards.
ATAGCGATGACCTCGTCTTCACTCTTTAACTCCTTTGAAGGAGGAGTTCCAGTAGAAATCTAGATTACTGCAATGCCAGTTTAAAGTACTGAAACTCCTTTGAAGGAGGAGTTCAGTAGAAATCTAGATTACTGCAATGCCAGTTTAAAGTACTGAAACTCCTTTGAAGGAGGAGTTCAGTAGAAATCTAGATTACTGCAATGCCAGTTTAAAGTACTGAAACTCATTTGAAGGAGGAGTTCAGTAATATTCTAGATTACTGCAATGCCAGTTTAAAGTACTGAAACTCATTTGAAGGAGGAGTTCAGTAGAAATCTAGATTACTGCAATGCCAGTTTAAAGTACTGAAACTCCTTTGAAGGAGGAGTTCAGTAAAAATCTAGATTACTACTGTAGCCTAGTAGCTCCTAGGAGAGGTTGTAGCCTAGTGGTTAGGGCGTCGGACTAACGACTTGAAGATCGGGGGTTCGATTACCGACTCCACTGGAACAATTTGTGTCCTTTAGCAGGACACTTAACTCTGCATTGCTTCAGTTCACCCAGCTGTTAAATTGGTACCAGCATCAGCTGGGATAATTGAAGGTGGGTGTGGCGTCCCCCCCAGTCCATGGACTGAACAGCTGTACGCAGCCTTCAGATGCGCCGCGCAATAGCTGCGGCTGTGCTGTCGGCTGTACATCTGGCCCGATTGGGGCAGGTGTAATCAATTAATATTATTAATTATTTTTAGATTACTGCAATGCCAGTTTAAAGTACTGAAACTATACTTGTGACTCTCACTCGCACACAACCTTGGGTGTTGGTCCTCGTGGACGCCAATTGCACCACGAACACCCCAAATGAATGTGGCTTCGTTGCGGTTTCGAGCTCATGACCTTGGTACCAGAGTAAGACGTGTTACCGCTCTGCTATTCAAACGACTGTGCATGTTTTGTAGACAAAAAAGTCGTTAATTTCGCAAAACGCACAAAGTAAAAAGTAACTTCATTAGAAGTAACGCACTAGTAGAAACAATAAAGCGATTCGTTACTTTTTATAAAGCTTACAGTGCACCTTCAAAGTTAAGAAAAAGCGAGCACGGACAATATATAAATAGAGAGACTAGAAGAAATTGGTTGAGTCGCTAGTGCAAAGGCCCCTTATTGGGTTGGTGCATCAGATTGCTAGAATCCATGCAACGGGTACTAACAGCCGGAGAAAATGCAGCACCTACTAATTCAAGATTAGGTGCAGATCAGTTAGCATTTGGATAAAATTTGACTCACTTTTAACGGACTGTGAGGGACTAACAACGAGTAAAACATGCACAAATAGAAAATTGTTATTTTAGTTAACAGTAGAAAGATCACAGTGGTATTTTTAATCCCCACAGTGCTCACTTTTTGTATCTCCCAAGGCATTCAGCCAATTCAGCCATGAAAATCCAGAACAAGTTCTACAATTTTCCGTGATATATTGTTGATTATACTGATAATTATTGTAATATTAAACCAATATGGCTTCGTCATTCGTCAAATTAGCTAGCGAGCCAAAAAGAGACCCTAAAATACGACAGCGGGCCGCATTGACTGTAGAAATATAAGAGAAATATACTGAGATTGGGGAGAGATGAGACACAGGAGAGATGAGACACGGGGGAGATAAGACACGGGAGAGATGAGACACGGGGGAGATAAGACACGGGAGAGGCGACACAGGGAGGAGATAAGACACGGGAGAGGCGACACACGGGGGAGACAAGACACGCGAGAGGTGACACACGGGGGAGATAAGACACGGGAGGGGTGACACACGGGGGAGATAAGACACGGGAGAGGTGACACACGGGGGAGATAAGACACGGGAGGGGTGACACACGGGGAGAGATAAGACACGGTAGAGGTGACACACGGGGGAGATAAGACACGGGAGGGGTGACACACGGGGGAGATAAGACACGCGAGAGGTGACACACGGGGGAGATAAGACACGCGACAGGTGACACACGGGGGAGATAAGACACGCGAGAGGTGACACACGGGGGAGATAAGACACGCGAGAGGTGACACACGGGGGAGATAAGACACGCGAGAGGTGACACACGGGGGAGATAAGACACGGGAGAGGCGACACACGGGGGAGACAAGACACGCGAGAGGTGACACACGGGGGAGATAAGACACGGGAGGGGTGACACACGGGGGAGATAAGACACGGGAGAGGTGACACACGGGGGAGATAAGACACGCGAGAGGTGACACACGGGGGAGATAAGACACGCGACAGGTGACACACGGGGGAGATAAGACACGCGAGAGGTGACACACGGGGGAGATGAGACACGCGAGAGGTGACACACGGGGGAGATAAGACACGCGAGAGGTGACACACGAGGGAGATGAGACACGGGAGAGGCGACACACGGGGGAGATGAGACACGCGAGAGGTGACACACGGGGGAGATAAGACACGCGAGAGGTGACACACGGGGGAGATAAGACACGCGAGAGGTAACACACGGGGGAGATAAGACACGGGAGAGGCGACACACGGGGGAGACAAGACACGCGAGAGGTGACACACGGGGGAGATAAGACACGGGAGGGGTGACACACGGGGGAGATAAGACACGGGAGAGGTGACACACGGGGGAGATAAGACACGGGAGGGGTGACACACGGGGAGAGATAAGACACGGTAGAGGTGACACACGGGGGAGATAAGACACGGGAGAGGTGACACACGGGGGAGATAAGACACGCGAGAGGTGACACACGGAGGAGATAAGACACGGGAGAGGCGACACACGGGGGAGACAAGACACGCGAGAGGTGACACACGGGGAGAGATAAGACACGGTAGAGGTGACACACGGGGGAGATAAGACACGGGAGAGGTGACACACGGGGGAGATAAGACACGGGAGGGGTGACACACGGGGGAGATGAGACACGGGAGAGGTGACACACGGGGGAGATAAGACACGGGAGAGGTGACACACGGGGGAGATAAGACACGGGAGAGGCGACACACGGGGGAGACAAGACACGCGAGAGGTGACACACGGGGGGGATAAGACACGTTAGAGGTGACACACGGGGGAGATAAGACACGGGAGAGGTGACACACGGGGGAGATAAGACACGGGAGGGGTGACACACGGGGAGATAAGACACGGGAGAGGTGACACACGGGGGAGATAAGACACGGGAGAGGCGACACACGGGGGAGACAAGACACGCGAGAGGTGACACACGGGGGGGATAAGACACGGTAGAGGTGACACACGGGGGAGATAAGACACGGGAGAGGTGACACACGGGGGAGATAAGACACGCGAGAGGTGACACAGGGAGGAGATAAGACACGGGAGAGGCGACACACGGGGGAGACAAGACACGCGAGAGGTGACACACGGGGGAGATAAGACACGCGACAGGTGACACACGGGGGAGATAAGACACGGGAGAGGTGACACACGGGGGAGATAAGACACGGGAGGGGTGACACACGGGGGAGATAAGACACGGGAGGGGTGACACACGGGGAGATAAGACACGGGAGAGGTGACACACGGGGGAGATAAGACACGCGAGAGGTGACACACGGGGGAGATAAGACACGGGAGAGGTGACACACGGGGGAGATAAGACACGCGAGAGGTGACACACGGGGGGGATAAGACACGGTAGAGGTGACACACGGGGGAGATAAGACACGGGAGAGGTGACACACGGGGGAGATAAGACACGCGAGAGGTGACACAGGGAGGAGATAAGACACGGGAGAGGCGACACACGGGGGAGACAAGACACGCGAGAGGTGACACACGGGGGAGATAAGACACGGGAGGGGTGACACACGGGGGAGATAAGACACGGGAGAGGTGACACACGGGGGAGATAAGACACGGGAGGGGTGACACACGGGGAGAGATAAGACACGGTAGAGGTGACACACGGGGGAGATAAGACACGGGAGGGGTGACACACGGGGGAGATAAGACACGCGAGAGGTGACACACGGGGGAGATAAGACACGCGACAGGTGACACACGGGGGAGATAAGACACGCGAGAGGTGACACACGGGGGAGATAAGACACGGGAGGGGTGACACACGGAGAGATAAGACACGGGAGAGGTGACACACGGGGGAGATAAGACACGGGAGAGGTGACACACGGGGGAGATAAGACACGCGAGAGGTGACACACGGGGGAGATAAGACACGCGACAGGTGACACACGGGGGAGATAAGACACGCGAGAGGTGACACACGGGGGAGATAAGACACGGGAGGGGTGACACACGGAGAGATAAGACACGGGAGAGGTGACACACGGGGGAGATAAGACACGGGAGAGGTGACACACGGGGGAGATAAGACACGGGAGAGGCGACACACGGGGGAGACAAGACACGCGAGAGGTGACACACGGGGGAGATAAGACACGGGAGGGGTGACACACGGGGGAGATAAGACACGGGAGAGGTGACACACGGGGGAGATAAGACACGCGAGAGGTGACACACGGGGGGGATAAGACACGGTAGAGGTGACACACGGGGGAGATAAGACACGGGAGAGGTGACACACGGGGGAGATAAGACACGCGAGAGGTGACACAGGGAGGAGATAAGACACGGGAGAGGCGACACACGGGGGAGACAAGACACGCGAGAGGTGACACACGGGGGAGATAAGACACGGGAGGGGTGACACACGGGGGAGATAAGACACGGGAGAGGTGACACACGGGGGAGATAAGACACGGGAGGGGTGACACACGGGGAGAGATAAGACACGGTAGAGGTGACACACGGGGGAGATAAGACACGGGAGGGGTGACACACGGGGGAGATAAGACACGCGAGAGGTGACACACGGGGGAGATAAGACACGCGACAGGTGACACACGGGGGAGATAAGACACGCGAGAGGTGACACACGGGGGAGATAAGACACGCGAGAGGTGACACACGGGGGAGATAAGACACGCGACAGGTAACACACGGGGGAGATAAGACACGGGAGAGGCGACACACGGGGGAGACAAGACACGCGAGAGGTGACACACGGGGGAGATAAGACACGGGAGGGGTGACACACGGGGGAGATAAGACACGGGAGAGGTGACACACGGGGGAGATAAGACACGGGAGGGGTGACACACGGGGAGAGATAAGACACGGTAGAGGTGACACACGGGGGAGATAAGACACGGGAGAGGTGACACACGGGGGAGATAAGACACGCGAGAGGTGACACACGGAGGAGATAAGACACGGGAGAGGCGACACACGGGGGAGACAAGACACGCGAGAGGTGACACACGGGGAGAGATAAGACACGGTAGAGGTGACACACGGGGGAGATAAGACACGGGAGAGGTGACACACGGGGGAGATAAGACACGGGAGGGGTGACACACGGGGGAGATGAGACACGGGAGAGGTGACACACGGGGGAGATAAGACACGGGAGAGGTGACACACGGGGGAGATAAGACACGGGAGAGGCGACACACGGGGGAGACAAGACACGCGAGAGGTGACACACGGGGGGGATAAGACACGTTAGAGGTGACACACGGGGGAGATAAGACACGGGAGAGGTGACACACGGGGGAGATAAGACACGGGAGGGGTGACACACGGGGAGATAAGACACGGGAGAGGTGACACACGGGGGAGATAAGACACGGGAGAGGCGACACACGGGGGAGACAAGACACGCGAGAGGTGACACACGGGGGGGATAAGACACGGTAGAGGTGACACACGGGGGAGATAAGACACGCGAGAGGTGACACACGGGGGAGATAAGACACGCGACAGGTGACACACGGGGGAGATAAGACACGCGAGAGGTGACACACGGGGGAGATAAGACACGGGAGGGGTGACACACGGAGAGATAAGACACGGGAGAGGTGACACACGGGGGAGATAAGACACGGGAGAGGTGACACACGGGGGAGATAAGACACGCGAGAGGTGACACACGGGGGAGATAAGACACGCGACAGGTGACACACGGGGGAGATAAGACACGCGAGAGGTGACACACGGGGGAGATAAGACACGGGAGGGGTGACACACGGAGAGATAAGACACGGGAGAGGTGACACACGGGGGAGATAAGACACGGGAGAGGTGACACACGGGGGAGATAAGACACGGGAGAGGCGACACACGGGGAGACAAGACACGCGAGAGGTGACACACGGGGGAGATAAGACACGGGAGGGGTGACACACGGGGGAGATAAGACACGGGAGAGGTGACACACGGGGGAGATAAGACACGCGAGAGGTGACACACGGGGGGGATAAGACACGGTAGAGGTGACACACGGGGGAGATAAGACACGGGAGAGGTGACACACGGGGGAGATAAGACACGCGAGAGGTGACACAGGGAGGAGATAAGACACGGGAGAGGCGACACACGGGGGAGACAAGACACGCGAGAGGTGACACACGGGGGAGATAAGACACGGGAGGGGTGACACACGGGGGAGATAAGACACGGGAGAGGTGACACACGGGGGAGATAAGACACGGGAGGGGTGACACACGGGGAGAGATAAGACACGGTAGAGGTGACACACGGGGGAGATAAGACACGGGAGGGGTGACACACGGGGGAGATAAGACACGCGAGAGGTGACACACGGGGGAGATAAGACACGCGACAGGTGACACACGGGGGAGATAAGACACGCGAGAGGTGACACACGGGGGAGATAAGACACGGGAGGGGTGACACACGGAGAGATAAGACACGGGAGAGGTGACACACGGGGGAGATAAGACACGGGAGAGGTGACACACGGGGGAGATAAGACACGGGAGAGGCGACACACGGGGGAGACAAGACACGCGAGAGGTGACACACGGGGGAGATAAGACACGGGAGGGGTGACACACGGGGGAGATAAGACACGGGAGAGGTGACACACGGGGGAGATAAGACACGCGAGAGGTGACACACGGGGGGGATAAGACACGGTAGAGGTGACACACGGGGGAGATAAGACACGGGAGAGGTGACACACGGGGGAGATAAGACACGCGAGAGGTGACACAGGGAGGAGATAAGACACGGGAGAGGCGACACACGGGGGAGACAAGACACGCGAGAGGTGACACACGGGGGAGATAAGACACGGGAGGGGTGACACACGGGGGAGATAAGACACGGGAGAGGTGACACACGGGGGAGATAAGACACGGGAGGGGTGACACACGGGGAGAGATAAGACACGGTAGAGGTGACACACGGGGGAGATAAGACACGGGAGGGGTGACACACGGGGGAGATAAGACACGCGAGAGGTGACACACGGGGGAGATAAGACACGCGACAGGTGACACACGGGGGAGATAAGACACGCGAGAGGTGACACACGGGGGAGATAAGACACGGGAGGGGTGACACACGGAGAGATAAGACACGGGAGAGGTGACACACGGGGGAGATAAGACACGGGAGAGGTGACACACGGGGGAGATAAGACACGCGAGAGGTGACACACGGGGGAGATAAGACACGCGACAGGTGACACACGGGGGAGATAAGACACGCGAGAGGTGACACACGGGGGAGATAAGACACGGGAGGGGTGACACACGGAGAGATAAGACACGGGAGAGGTGACACACGGGGGAGATAAGACACGGGAGAGGTGACACACGGGGGAGATAAGACACGGGAGAGGCGACACACGGGGGAGACAAGACACGCGAGAGGTGACACACGGGGGAGATAAGACACGGGAGGGGTGACACACGGGGGAGATAAGACACGGGAGAGGTGACACACGGGGGAGATTAGACACGGAGTTTGCCGACCCCTGGTATATACAGAGCAATTTAAGTCGTCCTGGTTACCAGCGTCTTCGATAAAAACTGCTGAATATCTTGACGATGCTGACGTGTGACGGCTTTGAAAGTTAGTTCATCGTGAAGGGCAAAAAATGTTGATCCATCTGGTGGACTTTCACGAAAATCGTTCATTCTGTTTGGGAGCTATCGTGTAGTAGGAATTTTCGTGAAAAATATCCCCCAGCTCTTTCTACTGTTAATCGATAAAAACACAATAGTAACGCATGCATTTACTGAGGAGAAAGATTGAGTGCCTCAATGAAGGTTAAGAAAAGGCTTATCGCTATTGTAAAATCCGCTTCAAAGCAGCGAACGATTGCACGGGAAACTGGGAATGCTGCGTGCTTCAACTTGCAGTTAATATAATTAATTTGCTATTCTAATCAATATAAATATGAGGACTGGGGCATATTTGGAGCACAGAGGATTGTCTGTTTATCCTATTGGGTCAACTAGTAAAAATTCGTAAGGGAACTATTTAACCATCTGCATCGAATGGGATGAGCGACCGGACTCAAACCTGCATCGGTTGAGAAGCAGCGTCGTCTAATTCCTCGGCCGGTTTGCGTTGGCAGAACAGCACAAAGCCTAGAATGATGAGGAATACGCCTAGCACAGCGCCGACCGAGGCGGCAGCGATTTCGCCCTGAGTCAGCGGATAGTCTCGAGCAATGGCTGCGGAAATACAGTGGTGAATGAGCTGGCTCAGTGCTTTTATAAAATGAATCCGCGAGCCTCAGGCCGGGAGGTGAGTGGCGGAGCGGTTAACTCGTTTGCCTCTCGCGCCAAGGTCCCTGAGCTCGATTCCGCGGCGAGGCCACATTCATTTGGGCCGCAGCCGCAAAGAAAAGGATTGGGGGCTTGTCGTGCAATATACGCCATGGAGGGCCAACCTCCAAGACACAGTGAAAGTGTACACTGCCTGACGATGAGAAAGTCAGGGCAGATGTACACACCTGTGTGAGAGTGTGCCTGCGTACAGTATCTGTGTGCGTGTGTGCTCAAGTGTCAGCGAAATGGGCAGAATTGCCTCCTCGCTGGCTGCGGGTCTAGTGTCACCAAACGATGTCACCTTGCCCGCAGCCCTCCTGCAATAATTATAATTATTATCAAGGCTCAGCCTCACCTGGACAGTAGACGTAGATATCCTTATAGGAGACAGGCGATTCGGCCTCGCCGATGGCGCAACGAAATCTGGCCTTGCCGTCCAGTTTGAGAGCGGAGCAGTTGGGCAGCGTGACAGAGGCGTTGGCAACAGTTAGCAGGCGGTTCATTGGATCAGGGCAGCTGGCATTGTCAGTTGCGTAGCGGACTCGAAACAAATCGGGACTCGACGGTGCGGGCAGCTGCACGCTGACGCCCTGATAATCCAGGCGGAGCTGGGCAGGCGGGTAGCCGCAGGTTGACCGGCAGGTGAAATTCAGCCCGCCGCCCAGAGTCAAGTCGTAGGGCGCCGCGGCGCTGCCGTCAACTTTGGCGGCCGGCTGTTGGCCGGCAGAAGCGGCGGCGGCGGCAGCCGCTTCTGCGCTCGGCTGGCCGAAAGGGACGGCAACGAACGACTCCACGGTGGCGGGAGCTTCGAGTTTGAAAGGAAAGAGAAACATATTTTAAAATCGGGAAACATTAGGGCCAAGCTTTCTACTACCTAAAGCAGAGGTCGACAAGCTTCTGTCGGCAAGGGCAGAAGAGAGAACCTAAAAGACGACAGCAGGCCGCATTGACTGTAGAAATATGTGATAGGGAGAGATTATACAGGGGAGAGATCAGACAGGGGAGAGATGAGACACGGGAGAGATGAGACAGGGGAGAGATGAGACACGGGAGAGATGAGACACGGGAGAGATGAGACACGGGAGAGATGAGACACGGGAGAGATGAGACACGGGAGAGATGAGACACGGGCGAGATAAGACACGGGAGAGATGAGACACGGGAGAGATGAGACAGGGGAGAGATCAGACAGGGGAGAGGTGAGACAGGATACTGTATGGACAACGGGCCAGATTTGATAGCTTCGATGGTCGCATCTGGCCCGCGGGCTGGAGTTTGCCAACCCCTGGCCTAAAGTGTGGCAGTTAATATATATGCAATGGAGCTTACAAATGACATCAAGGAACACGTAGCTTTGATTAGTGACAAATTTGCAGTGCCACCTGCCGCGATCTTCCCACGTGACACTTTTAATTTCCAGTGTATATTGCGTGGCGAGCTTGCCGTCAACGTTATTACAATAGGCTTTGTGCTTTTCTGGCTTGTAGGCGATGCAATTCTCGGCTACTTCGATTAGATTAGAATGCCAATAAAGCGAATAGGTGTTGCGCATAGCACCCGCTGATTCTAGATTGCAGGTGAGATTAGCTGGCTGGCCGACTGCCACAGGTGTCGGCGTGACAGAGGACGTGATGCGAAAAATTCCGGAGTCGGCCATCGACGCGGCAGTCAGCACGTTCAACAGCAGCATCGGCAGGGACATTGACAACAGCATTTCTACCGGGTTTCAGATAGAGCTGAAAGAAAATAAATTTAACAGGCACAAGTCTGAAACCAATTGTTTGTCTAAAGCTAAATAAAAGCTGCGAATTCCAGCTTTGATGCCAATGAAAACAGGAACTGGCCAAAAGTAAGCCGGAGGTTAAAAAGAAGTGGACAGAGACGGGACAGAGATAATAAATCTTACCCGGATTGGCTAGGGGAAGCCACTCCAGATTCCTCTAAACTTCGTCCCCGCTGGCTTCGGTGTAAAATTGGAAACCCGGCCAGCTCTGTGGGAACCGCGGAGTGTTTGGTGGGGTCCTATTCCCCATGGGGGAGAGCTCCTTTTAATCTTATCAACTTTTTTGACTGCCACCCCACCCATTTTTATTATCAACCGAACCCTAGCAGAAAATTCTAACAGGGAAGCGGACTAGTGTCTCGCAGTTAATCCTCTACCTTTGGGAACTTAACCTATACCTGGCCCTTAGCCTTTAAAGCGGAGAGACAACGAAACACCCCCTCCTGGTGGGATTACGACAGTCGCGCGCAAAATCCCTATTTGCTCCTAATTTTTCAGGTGCTTTAGCACAAAAATATTGCTTTGGAATGCTTTGTTGGAGGTTAGCCATTCAGGCAGGTTAGCATAGGCAAACACCAATTTTAAATGCCTTCTATACCACTTCGTCCTTACATGGGCAAAAAACAATTAGAAAGTGAATGTTTTAATTTAATAGAAACACCGAAAATTTAATAATAATTTTATTCATAAAAATGTTTGTTTACTATAGTCCAGGTTTTCATCTGATAGCTCACTCAATAATTTCGGTTCACTTTTTTGTCACAAAAAGTTAAAACAGTATAGTGATTAGTTAGTTAGAGCTCTTAACTTCCGACTCAGAAGTCTAGAGTTCGAATCTGGGCCACTGAGTAAGACACTGAACTTCTAATTGCTTCAGCTCACAAAGCTGTAAAATGAATCCCATATCTAGATACTTTATACAAGCTACAATAGCAACAGCTGAGCCTCTGTCTGGTCTAATAAATTTGGCCTGGGTAGTTTATTATCAGATCAATCAAGTTTTAATCCAATATGTAGCATATTTTATATCAATTCTAGGCCTGTTGCTATACAAAAGCTTATGATTTCTTTTAACAAAGATGCTATTATTTTACAGTTTTAGCCTAAAACATCAAAAAAATGTAACTAAATAAAATTACTATACAGATGGACTCAAATGCAGCTCAACTATATATTAAGGCAAGTAGCACTTTTCAACAAAAATAGGATTTAGAATAGTATTTTTTAAATAAAAAATACTTTTGTAAATAGCTCCATAACTCTAGAATTATAGCCAGATAGATCATAGTGCCACAGACACCAAAGAAATTTACATTTTTTCTATATAGAACAATAACTTATATGCATCACCATACATGCGCAACACCTGGCCGAACTGGCCAGGTGAAACGAGGGCCAAGCAAGGTAAGTTGCAAAAACCAATTGACCAAGCTCAAAAAAATCAAAGGGGGGACCAAGGGACATAAAAGGAAGGCGTGAAGAAAAGAAAAAAAGGGAGAGAAAAAAAGAGCAAATGAGAGCAAACTAAGTCGTAAATAGAGCAAAAACTAAGTCGCACGGCCGGCTAAGATTTGGGATGTTGCGCATGTATGTGCATCACATGTCATTTCAAGTCTACTCTAATGTATACTCATATGTGTTGTATATGTGTGTTTATCAGCATATTTACATGTAGATTAATAAAATGAAAAAAATGCTTTTCCTACTAAAGCTTTACTAGATTTATTGCAAACAAACAATATTTAAATTTTTAGTATATTAGACTAGCTTCCTTTGGGTAGCCTCCCTAAAGAGTATTTCTTATGAGTTAGCTTGCTTATCAAAACTGGCTCAGAGACAATTATAAAAATTGTCAATAAAGCTCTCACAAGTTAAATAACTAAATACATAAGGCAAATCCAAACTCTAAAGCAGTTTTTTTAATATTCAATCTCCTTGAAATAAAATAAGCTTATTAAAACTATATACCAAACTGATTTGGGCCCATTTCAGTCTTTATGAACTGGAACTGATACAGATGTGGTTATTGGAACTTTTGTTTCCCATATCTAGTTTCCATGTCTTGAGTTCTCAAATATAGTTTGTGCTACTAAAGTGAGCAAAACGAATAGTTGCATGGACAATAGATACAACAATAAAAGGTAAAAAGAAAACTCAAGTCAACCAATTATATGTAGCTCACAAAAACTTCAAAAAGAACTTGAGCTTCAAAAGACTTAAAGGCTACATGCATGTTTATAGGGACATATGGATAGCTATGACAAGACACTAGCAATAATAAATAAATCAAGAACTTCACAGTTTGTGATGAACTTTTCTAAATGGAAGTGCTTATTCCCATGGTCCCATGCTGATAATTTCAATTTTATCCACATGGCAGCTTGTATGAATAGGTCTACTTTCAAGTCCCTACCTATTCTTCTCGGAGCATAAGGCTTTTGCTTCAGAGTATAGTGTATAGTGTACACTATCAATGCATTGTGTAAAAGAAAAATAATGATGTATAATATGTGTGACGAGTTTGGTGCTGACTAGAATTCTGCTGGTTGACTCATATGATTTTCTTTGATAGACTTCTTACTTTGTTGTAAGTCAATACAATTCGAATGAAAACATGTAACGATGACAAAAGATTTAGTAAGTTATTATTACAATAATTAAAAAGGATGACATTAATGTCAGTTAACAAATGTGAAATAGGGTTTCTGATTGTTTTATTTTCTTAGAAATTGCTCCCGCAAATTTAATATGTTTGTTTTAATGTTACGTAAATTTTGTTTTAATGCAGGTGCCATTTGTTTATCTGCACCAAAAAATATAAGTTATACTGAAGTCGCCGAGGAGAGAAGGTGAGGAAATACTATAAATACACGAGCAAAATAAAGAGAAAACTAACTCGGACAACCTCGGTTAAGAAGGAGTTCAAAAGTAAAAGAAAGCTTGAATCTTGAAGTGTTCATATTGAAGTTATTTGAGAAAGAGACATTGCGAAAGAGAAGTAAATAGAGTGAAGAAAAAGCAATAAATCTAGATCCATTGGTAAAGCCCAAGGACGGACTGAAGATTGAACTGAAGATTGAATTAAAGACTAATAAAGATGGATAAAGAGTGATAAAAACTGATAAAGACTGATAAAGATGGATAAAGACAGATAAGTATTGATACAAAGTACTTATAGGAATAAAACAGTAAAATAGAAGTCAGCCATATTATAACTCTACCAGATTAGATACATAAATGCTACCAATTTGAATTAACAAAGTGCATAAAGAGAATAAAGTAAAGACATTCATAAGATTGATATAAAGATAGTATTTGAATCAAGTGTAAGCCTAGGACAACTTTGGTAACAGCAGTATGATTGGTATTATTAGAATTTTGAGTTTAGTAAGTAATAAGAAATTAGCCCTACAACAAATGTGTAGGTTGAAATGTAGAACACTGTTGTAACACACTGGCAACTTTGTCGATCTATTGGCTCAAGGGTTCAACAAAATGTTCAAACCACAAAGGGCCTCAGTTTCAAAGAACAGAACTGTGTGGATAAAATTGAAATTAATGGCACGACATATTTATATAAAGAGTTTTAGACCTATTCATACAAGCTGCTGTGTGGATAAGCAGAAAATTATCAACACGGATCCATGTGGATAAAATTTAAATTATCGGCATGGGACTGTGGGAATAAGCCCTGCCTTTCTAAATACCAACAATGGGAACACTTAAATAGTGTGTGGGCATTTGGGACACATATGCACATGTTGTGTGGTGTGGACTACCCAGTCCCCAGCCTAATGAGGGCTAATGACAAAGATAATTGCACAGAATTTGTGAAGACACTTCAAGCTGCCTAGAATAGGAACTTTTAATTCTTTGGTGTTTATAACTCAAGCTCTTCAGAAATTCAATGCCACATGCTAATTGTGGGGTGGGGTTTTCTGAGCTTAGAAACTTTGTCGATTCTGAGTTTTCTCTATTACAGTATTTGTTTTATATTTTCAAATTATCTTCTTTCAAATGAACTAGAGTTGGAAACATTAAATGCTTCACATGAACACAGAAACTATGATAACAGGTTCAATTAGGACCAAGAATAGTGACTTTTAGGATTCCAAAGCTAAGGCTCTCAACACTCGACAGTGCTAAGACAATAAGTTTAAGAAATAAATATGGTAGCCAATTGATCTTGCTGACAGTCAGAGACAATGAGAACTACGAAGTAGACTCTAGAACAGACTCACATTGTATTATAGCTATGTAAGGCTATAATAGTTATAATAACTAAGTGTAAACAAAACAACAAATACGCTCAGATGGAGTTATAGGTCATATGAAATTTTGTAGAGTACTTTGGTTGGTATTTGGTACCAACCAACTAGGAACTGTGTAAGTCTGAGTAACAAAAATGCACAATTTATTATTTGTATGCAAAAGGAAGCAGTTAGTAACAGAATAGGAGTCAATGGAATTTAAGAAGAAAGCTTTAAAAGCATTTTACTGACAAACGCCTTAAGTGCTTCTGGGAATCGGTTTTTTTAGCAACATAAGTTCTCGCTCTTTGTTATTACTCGGCACAATAGTATTTGAAATCAGTATTTTCTTTGAAATCGTGCTTTCGCAAGTAGAGGCATGTTTGGATGAATTAATAAAGTAGCTATATCTGGTCTTCGGACTAAATAGCGTTATAAGAAAAGAAAAAAGTAAATTTACGATTCATTTTAATCCTATTGTTCTTAAGAATACGCAAGTATATGCTAGACGTCCTTCGATATGCACATCATCGTCCTGAGATTCAGTTGCTTTTTCAAAACCTTTTTTTAGTAATTTCTGATACGCAGTTTAGGTTAAGCTAGATTTATACCGAAGCATATCAGCGTTGGATGCTTGTCTGAACTGAAAGTTTTAAGAATCTATTTAAAGATCCAGCTTACAAAAGTGAGTGATTAAGTGTGTACAGAGCACACTAGTTGATTTTTGTTGATTTATTGTGTTTTTGACTGTAATTTTTATAAGAGTAAGCTTTCAAGAGAAAAAAATTCTGTAAGCAAACAGTACATTTTTATAAGAAAACAGTAAGTGTTACCTAAAGGATAGTGTTGTCTCTTTGTTTTGGCTTTCCATGGGCCATAAATGTTAGGTTTTATGGTTGAAGGCTTGAAACAACTTGTAGTGTATGTTTTATACAATTACCTGATTTTTTGATCTAGGAGTAAATTTCTAGAGGCCCCAAGCACTTGCTTCTGGCTTTTTAGTATGTCTAACTCTTGGCTATTTGTTTAAATACTTGCAAGCTACTTTTTATGAGTAATTAGAATGGCAGATATTTTCTCAGCTGTAACAAAATATAGCTAGTACGCCTTTTGTCTCTAATATCTCTATGAATTCCAATGTTAACTCTATTGCGGCTTGATATTGAATCTTCTTTAGCTTTTCAAACTGAAGTCCTTGGGAATCAATCTATCAAAGTAATTGGGATTATAGATATGACATGCATACAGACAAAGTAAATGAAGCAAAATGGCTAAAAGTTTATTTCATAAAAGTTAATATTACACCCTCTCAAATCACTACTGCATGGTATATCTCAAGTGTACATATATAGCTCTTAAGTCCATGTACAAGATGTGCAACATACCCACATCCCAACCAATGCTGGTGCCCATTTAAAAGCTAAATGAACTGAAGCAGGGCAAAGTTGAATGTTTTGCTTAAAAATTGTTCTATTAGAGCAGGAAATCAAACCCCTACAGCTAAAGTCTTGAGTCAAACTAACACACTACCCACTCGACTACAAACTTATTAAAAAATTTTTACGTTTTTTAATCTTTGTATATCTATTTTTTTCACAACATGTGGATATGAATAAAAGAATCTATGTGTTATTTGTCATTTGTGTCATTCTGCTACTTGATACTACACTTTAAAGTTTCTAAGGCATTGCTCTAATAAAGTGTCAATCTGTTAGCACATTCATATGGATGGTCATACTAGAAGTATTGTAGAGACCAAAAGGCGATACAAAGCTGCTCCATACCAAATGTTGTAACTAGAACCAGTGCTTAACAAACACTCATTGCTAACAGCGGCAGACCCGGATCGAGCCTATGTGTCGTCTGTCATCTCGTCGATCCGACAGATGATGAGCTTCGCCAGTGCGATGGAGAATCTGATGCCACCGGGCGGTGAAGCCGGTGGTGGCGCAGCCTCTGCGGTGGCCACTTACCGCGGCTACCTGGGCCCGCTAGCAGCGCGTTCACACCTTGCCGCAGCCGCCGCAGCTGCGGCCGCAGCGGCCGCCGCAGTCAATTCTTCTTCGTCGTCTTCATCAACATCAGACGCCAGCAGCTCGTTGGCTGGCGGCAGTTGGGCGCCAAGGTTGGCAGCTGCAGCCGCCGCTTCTAAAACTGAGGATCGGCAGGAGTGGCTGGACTCGCTGCTAGACAAGCGGCTATTGGATGGTGGCGATAGAGAGTTGCACGAGCTGGTGCTGGAGTATCTTATCAGTCAGGTGAGTCCGTCAGCTATACATTACTTAACCGGGTAATGAAATAATCAATGCTGACAAAAATGACTGCTGAAAAGACAGACGTGAAAAAAGACTGCTAGCTAACTAAATGACTGTTCAAATGGGCTGAGAAAGTCTGGGTTCACTGCCCATTGCAACTTTTATTATTCCTCTAGCTACTTACGACCAATCTTTAAGTAGTATATTAAGAAAATTTACACGATAATCTATACTGCCCGCTAAAACCATGACATTTTTCCAGGGTCACATTGAAGCGGCCGAAGCGTTTCGTCGCGAGGCTGCCCAGCAGTTGCCAACGAAGCCGACAAACGACGCCGAGGTCGACGCCGACGCCGACTATGACCTGATGCGGGCCGGATTGCGCGAGTCAATTCAGTGTGGCCAGCCAGCTGATGCCTTGGCCCAGCTGGCCACGATGCAACCCAGCCTGCTGCCCAGCCGGCCAGAGCTGGCATTTCGCCTGAGACTGCAGCACCTGCTGGAGCTGGTGCGAGCTGGCAGCGTGCCTGAGGCGCTAGATTTTGCCCAGACAGAGCTGGGCCCTCTGGCTGATGAACTGCCGCACCTGAGGCCGGATCTGGAGGAGTGCCTCGCTCTGCTGGCGTTTGAACGGCCCGCTGAATCTGCGGCTTTCGGCTCCTGGCTTGGCATTGGACAGCGCAGCCGATTGGCCAGCGAGTTGAATGCCGCCCTGCTGGCTGCCGAGGACGCGAATGATGACGATAATCGCCACACGGCTAACTCGGCGTCAACTCCGGAGAGTGGCAGCCGGCTGGAATACCTGCTGAAGCTCACCCTGTGGTCGCAGGACCGGCTCGCTGAGGCCAAAGTTGCCGGCTTTCCACGGCTGGCCGCTGAGTCACTTGGCGAAGCCGCGTTTAAAAACTGATCGGGACCCGATTCCGACCACCTCGGCGACTCGTCTGCTGTTTCTTAGAAAAAACTCGGTTGCTTGTTTTATTATGAGTCGCTCAAATTAAGTTTTCTGTTTCGCTTTATTAATCTATTTTTATGCGTCGGTTGAGACACCAGAGATTCCGATTCAGATCCCATAGATTAAGATCCCATAGATTCAGATCCCATAGATTCAGATCCCATAGATTCAAATCCCATAGATTCAGATCCCATAGATTCAGATCCCATAGATTCAGATCCCATAGATTCAGATCCCATAGATTCAGATCCCATAGATTCAGATCCCATAGATTCAGATCCCATAGATTCAGATCCCATAGATTCAGATCCCATAGATTCAGATCGCATAAATTCAGATCCCATAAACTAAGATCCTATAGATTCAAATCCCATAGATTAAAATCCCAAAGGTTTAGATCCCATCATTCAAGAACAATTTTTTTGATCTGGTTTCTGATTGACTAATTAAAATCCCTAAATTGAGATCTTATCTGTCCGAAACCCTTAGTTGAGATCCTATCCATCGAAATCCCCTCGCTAAGATCCATGATATGGTTAAATATCTCTCATCCCTCACATCTGAGCTTGGCCTACGATCTTTGTAGCCAATTTTCCGGATTTCAACCCAGAAAGTGTGAAACTGGTTAGACAGTTAGTCCAACTGAAGGTGTGAAACTGGGTAGACAGTTAGTCCAACTGAAGGTGTGAAACTGGGTAGACAGTTAGTCCAACTGAAGGTGTGAAACTGGGTAGACAGTTAGTCCAACTGAAGGTGTGAAACTGGGTAGACAGTTAGTCCAACTGAAGGTGTGAAACTGGGTAGACAGTTAGTCCAACTGAAGGTGTGAAACTGGGTAGACAGTTAGTCCATCTGAAGGTGTGAAACTGGCTAGACAGTTAGTCCAACTGAAGGTGTGAAACTGGCTAGACAGTTAGTCCAACTGAAGGTGTGAAACAAGCTAGACAGTTAGTCCAACTGAAGGTGTGAAACTGGGTAGACAGTTAGTCCAACTGAAGGTGTGAAACTGGGTAGACAGTTAGTCCAACTGAAGGTGTGAAACTGGGTAGACAGTTAGTCCAACTGAAGGTGTGAAACTGGGTAGACAGTTAGTCCATCTGAAGGTGTGAAACTGGCTAGACAGTTAGTCCAACTGAAGGTTTGAAACTGGGTAGACAGTTAGTCCAACTGAAGGTGTGAAACAAGCTAGACAGTTAGTCCAACTGAAGGTGTGAAACAAGCTAGACAGTTAGTCCAACTGAAGGTGTGAAACTGGGTAGACAGTTAGTCCAACTGAAGGTGTGAAACTGGCTAGACAGTTAGTCCAACTGAAGGTGTGAAACTGGGTAGACAGTTAGTCCAACTGAAAGTGTGAAACTGGGTAGACAGTTAGTCCAACTGAAGGTGTGAAACAAGCTAGACAGTTAGTCCAACTGAAGGTGTGAAACAAGCTAGACAGTTAGTCCAACTGAAGGTGTGAAACAAGCTAGACAGTTAGTCCAACTGAAGGTGTGAAACAAGCTAGACAGTTAGTCCAACTGAAGGTGTGAATATTGCTGGACCGTATGGTGTCTGTTCCTAATTCAGTTCATAGCAAGATGGTTTGATTGTTGTACGCGTTTTTCAATGATATTGGGCTGAGTTAATACCTTCTACCAGTCAGTCCCTGTCATGGTTATTTGAGTTTGTAAGACATGATATTACACGTATGGATTATAGTGATTTTAAATAATAGTTCTCATTCGCGCCAAGACTTACCTAGCCTGTAGTTAGTATCATTTTAATAAGAAAATTCTCATGGGAGATTAGAAAGGTTATTTAGAGATTCCTGATCGCCATTAATGCAGGTTTATCTATTAGCTTCTCTTTCTCAACATCCTCTTTTTTTCTTTATCTATTAGCTAATCGAAGTGACAGTTAAGACTTACTGTACTGTACTCCAATCACCCAACTATACTCTTGTTCTAATCCTGTGCACTCGCAGATCTAACTATAAAAAACGAAAAAAAGAAACAGATTTTTTCAACTGCTTCAAGATTTTGGAAGCATAAAATACTCGTAAATATAATCAGCACTACGAGCTATCTGTCTGCATAAAAAATAAATTATTGTAAACTATTCTTTTTACTGAACGCTTGTAAGTGCCTACATTGTCAATCGATAAGAAGGACCAAAATCTGATTATGTCTTCTGCTTCTTGTTGTATGGAAAGACTGGACTCTGGTACAGCTGACCGACTGTGGGAGAGTCTGGTACAACTGACTGACTGTGGGAGAGTCTGGTACAGCTGACCGACTGTGACAGTCTGGTACAGCTGACTGTCGGAGAGTCTGGTACAGCTGACCGACTGTGGGAGAGTCTGGTACAACTGACTGACTGTAAAAGAGTCCGGTACAGCTGACCGACTGTGGGAGAGTCTGGTACAACTGACTGTCTGTGGGAGAGTCTGGTACAGCTGACTGACTGTAGGAGAGTCTGGTACAACTGACTGTCTGTGGGAGAGTCTGGTACAGCTGACCGACTGTGGGAGAGTCTGGTACAACTGACTGACTGTGGAAGAGTCTGGTACAACTGACTGACTGTGGGAGAGTCTGGTACAACTGACTGTCTGTGGGAGAGTCTGGTACAACTGACTGTCTGTGGGAGAGTCTGGTACAGCTGACCGACTGTGGGAGAGTCTGGTACAACTGACTGACTGTAAAAGAGTCCGGTACAGCTGACTGACTGTGGAAGAGTCTGGTTCAGCTGACAGTGGAGTCTGGTACAGCGGAGGCGGTGTTCGGATGAACTGGTATGGATGCAAAAATAAAAAAGTATAAGTGAGCCACAGTGAGATAACTTTTGCTCTATACAACTTGAGATAATCAGTAAACAAATCAACAGAGAATTGGTAAAATATAATAGGAGTCGTAATTCAGTGCTCATTCCTCAGCAATAGGTTTATTTGCAAATCGTGACGAGACAGTAACGCGAACAAAATGGATAGTTACCGAAGCAATCGGTGCGCACAATACAACCAGATACATGCAGTAGCGTACATTTCAAGCAACTGAACAGAGAGAAAGAAGACTCGGAGAATTTTCGAAGCGAATTAAACAGAAAGCGCGACTGCTGTGGACATTTGCAGACAAATATACACGGCTTACACTGCTGTTCGAAGCCTGCCAATATTCATCTACGACTGTTCATCTAAGGCTTTTTATTGGACAAATAGCACAAGCTGATGGTGTCAAAATTACTAGACAGTTAGTTAAACTGAAGGTGTGAAACTGGGTAGACAGTTAGTCCAAATGAAGGCGTGAAACAAGCTAGACAGTTAGTCCAACTGAAGGTGTGAAACAAGCTAGACAGTTAGTCCAACTGTAGGTGTGAAACTGGCTAGACAGTTAGTCCAACTGTAGGTGTGAAACTGGCTAGACAGTTAGTCCAACTGAAGGTGTGAAACTGGGTAGACAGTTAGTCCAACTGAAGGTGTGAAACTGGCTAGACAGTTAGTCCAACTGAAGGTGTGAAACTGGCTAGACAGTTAGTCCAACTGAAGGTGTGAAACTGGCTAGACAGTTAGTCCAACTGAAGGTGTGAAACTGGCTAGACAGTTAGTCCAACTGAAGGTGTGAAACTGGCTAGACAGTTAGTCCAACTGAAGGTGTGAAACAAGCTAGACAGTCCAACTGAAGGTGTGAAACAAGCTAGACAGTCCAACTGAAGGTGTGAAACAAGCTAGACAGTTAGTCCAACTGAAGGTGTGAAACAAGCTAGACAGTTAGTCCAACTGAAGGTGTGAAACAAGCTAGACAGTTAGTCCAACTGAAGGTGTGAAACTGGCTAGACAGTTAGTCCAACTGAAGGTGTGAAACTGGCTAGACAGTTAGTCCAACTGAAGGTGTGAAACTGGCTAGACAGTTTGTCCAACTGAAGGTGTGAAACAAGCTAGACAGTTAGTCCAACTGAAGGTGTGAAACTGGGTAGACAGTTAGTCCATCTGAAGGTGTGAAACTGGCTAGACAGTTAGTCCAACTGAAGGTTTGAAACTGGGTAGACAGTTAGTCCAACTGAAGGTGTGAAACAAGCTAGACAGTTAGTCCAACTGAAGGTGTGAAACAAGCTAGACAGTTAGTCCAACTGAAGGTGTGAAACTGGGTAGACAGTTAGTCCAAATGAAGGCGTGAAACAAGCTAGACAGTTAGTCCAACTGAAGGTGTGAAACTGGCTAGACAGTTAGTTCAACTGAAGGTGTGAAACTGGCTAGACAGTTAGTCGAACTGAAGGTGTGAAACTGGCTAGACAGTTAGTCCATCTGAAGGAGTGAAACTGGCTTGACAGCCTAAATGTAAGTATCAATACGTCTAGATAATCATATCATCAGCTTATCTAAATGACTTAATTTGCACACGAAGCAGCAGTCGACGGAATCGACAGAGAAGTACAGGCATGGCGCTTATAAATTAATAGTTTTAAATGATGTTTATTCGACGGACATCTCAACCAATATTGTATATACAAGGATTCGCTGACGCAAGTGAGATGACGGCCGTATTAATTTACAAATACGATTGACATGAACTAAAACAAATTTCAAAATAACAGAACGAGAGCAATTTTAAAGAACTTCTAAACAAGTGACTTGATACAAATCGTACTAAGCTAAGAAAAACGTCAACAAACTTAGCAAGCATCTGGCTGAAGAGAACGCTTCACGTTTCTAAGGGGACTACAATAATATATATACTCTGGGCTATAAACAAACAAAATCGGTGAGCCAATAAAAAAGTAAACATAAAAAAAGTTATTTAGAAAATTTGAGGTGAACAGAATTGCGAGAACAAAATCGGCCTGGTTTACAATGGAGGGTTACTTTAATGAGCCTGCCAAGGTGTGGCTAGATGAGCATTAACAAATATAGCATATAATATCAGGTAGACTTATTGCTAACGAATTCTGGACCATTCAAAAGTAACTGTAAATATTCACTAGCTTTGCTTAGTCCGAAGGGAGCTACTGAGTTTGATCTTCTTGAGTGACTGACCGACTGTGGGAGAGTCTGGTACAGCTGACCGACTGTGGGAGAGTCTGGTACAGCTGACCGACTGTGGGAGAGTCTGGTACAGCCGACTGTGGGAGAGTCTGGTACAGCTGACTGACTGTGGGAGAGTGGTACAGCTGACTGACTGTGGGAGAGTCTGGTACAGCTGACTGTGGGAGAGCCTGGTACAGCTGACTGACTGTGGGAGAGCCTGGTACAGCTGACTGTGGGAGAGTCTGGTACAGCTGACTGACTGTGGGAGAGTCTGGTACAGCTGACCGACTGTGGGAGAGTCTGGTACAGCTGACTGACTGTGGGAGAGTCTGGTACAGCTGACTGTAGGAGAGCCTGGTACAGCTGACTGTGGGAGAGTCTGGTACAGCTGACTGACTGTGGGAGAGTCTGGAACAGCTGACTGTAGGAGAGCCTGGTACAGCTGACTGTGGGAGAGCCTGGTACAGATGACTGTGGGAGAGCCTGGTACAGCTGACTGTGGGAGAGTCTGGTACAGCTGACTGTGGGAGAGTCTGGTACAGCTGACTGACTGTGGGAGAGTCTGGTACAGCTGACTGTAGGAGAGCCTGGTACAGCTGACTGTGGGAGAGTCTGGTACAGCTGACTGTGGGAGAGCCTGGTACAGCTGACTGTGGGAGAGCCTGGTACAGCTGACTGTGGGAGAGTCTGGTACAGCTGACTGACTGTGGGAGAGCCTGGTACAGCTGACTGTGGGAGAGTCTGGTACAGCTGACTGTGGGAGAGTCTGGTACAGCTGACTGTGGGAGAGTCTGGTACAGCTGACTGACTGTGGGAGAGCCTGGTACAGCTGACTGTGGGAGAGCCTGGTACAGCTGACTGTGGGAGAGTCTGGTACAGCTGACTGTGGGAGAGAGTCTGGTACAGCTGACTGTGGGAGAGAGTCTGGTACAGCTGACTGACTGAGAGAGTCTGGTACAGCTGACTGACTGAGAGAGTCTGGTACAGCTGACTGTGGGAGAGAGTCTGGTACAGCTGACTGTGGGAGAGAGTCTGGTACAGCTGACTGTGGGAGAGAGTCTGGTACAGCTGACTGACTGAGAGAGTCTGGTACAGCTGACTGACTGAGAGAGTCTGGTACAGCTGACTGTGGGAGAGTCTGGTACAGCTGACTGTGGGAGATTCTGGTACAGCTGACTGTGGGAGAGCCTGGTACAGCTGACTGTGGGAGAGCCTGGTACAGCTGACTGTGGGAGAGAGTCTGGTACAGCTCACTGACTGTGGGAGTCTGGTACAGCTCACTGACTGTGGGAGAGTCTGGTACAGCTGACTGACTGTGGGAGAGTCTGGTACAGCTGACTGACTGTGGGAGAGTCTGGTACAGCTGACCGACTGTGGGAGAGTCTGGTACAGCTGACCGACTGTGGGAGAGTCTGGTACAGCTGACCGACTGTGGGAGAGTCTGGTACAGTTGACTGACTGTGGGAGAGTCTGGTACAGCTGACCGACTGTGGGAGAGTCTGGTACAGCTGACTGACTGTAGTATTTGAGACACACGAGTTTAAGAAATGAAATTATAATTGTCAATTTTATATTTATATTTGGAAAGTTTTTATTTCGCTACTAATTGAAGGATTACATAATTAGTCCTTAGTAGTAGTTTAGCAGTGAACCAAAGCAACACCTGATTCTGGCATAGAAACCAACATTAAAATAAGACATAAACGCAAACTAAACGAAAGCGACAAAACACAACAAGCAGGCCAAGTAAACAAAAGCGTTAAGCAGCATATAGTGAAGCATCTTTTGTGTTTGTTAAAAACTGTAACAAACAAACAACCGACAGTGTTCAGAAGCAAATCAAAACTTTGTAGCGGCAAATATCCGAAGCGGATGTGGAATTCACTGAACAGTAGCGGAATGCCATCGGGTCCGAAATTTATAACGTTAAAAAAACTAAAGACAAAAACAAAAGCAGAAAAAAGTGTTTTTGTAGCTAATTTCAGATAGAATGTAAATGAGATTTAACAAAAATTTCTGAAATTTCCGGTATCTTAGCGAGTTTGGGATTTTGCTCAATTCTAAAAAAATATAAAGTACAATAAAAAATAGAGAACTAGCGCTGAACAATTTCTTAGAAACAAGCATACTTAAGTAAAACAAACGTTTGAAAAAAAAGTAACAAAAAACCGCGACCCGCGCAACCGTCAGTTCAGGAATTTAAATAGACTCGGATAAAAAATGATTTGGCCGACTATATAATTTTAATAATCCTTTTATAATATAATCATGCGATTCTAAAATAACTAATGAGAAGATGTGACGTGTACAAGTTTATTGCCGAATAATCATAGAATAGCAGACCAGACAAAACAATAAGGAAAATAAAGGAAAGATTTTAGGAACAGGAAAAAGTACAATTTATACATATATAAACAGAACTGCTGGGAATATTTTACGAAGACCAAAAAAGCCTAGTCAATAAAGTGGCAATACAAAAGCAAGCAAACAAGCAAATCTCAGGTGTGAAAAAATTACTCATCGAATAGTGATCTGGCTAGAGCAGTGAAGCAATAAACTCGGGACACTGGAAAAAGCGTATTAGAACTGCGCTACTGTGATTCGGGCGCGCAAGTAGTATGGTGAGGACATTGATTAGAACGAAATGGTCAATTTGTAGACTAAAAAACATGCAGTCTTGCCAGTAGTTAAATAAACTGTAAAATGACAGGTATATGGAATACGATATTAGCATGGGAAAATTGTGAGTCAATAATATTCGGCAAATGTTTTTTGGAGAAATCTGATTTAAACGCAACAGGTCAGTGTTTGGATTTCCTATGCCGTAGCAACGGTTGCTAGTGGCGCCTAATAATTTTATTTTAATTCCCAAGGAACAGAGCCTGTGTAGAATCATGCGAATATTAATTTAGCGGTAAGAAATATAAGAAAATATTCAGGTGTTGCAGCTATGTCTGAAAAATATTGTAGATAATTTTTTTCCGAATAAATAAACATATCAAACAAACAAAATCTCTATTGTTTAAAGTATAACAAGTAGAACAATTGAGCGGACGCAGCGGTTAGATATATATATATATGTGTGTGTGTGTCTGCGTACAGCTGAAAGGTTACTCAAATTCAAACAATAACAATGTAGCACTCAGGCCCTCAGCGGTACATAGGGATTGGGCACCGACTGTGGCCCGAGCATTGGGATCTCTTCTGGCGGCTTTCTGATATCCTGAGACAGCTGCTGCTGCTGCTGCTGGCTTAGCCTCTTGCTGTCCCTTTCTGGCAGGTGTACAGACACAGCCGAGTCACCCTGGGAGCTGCTGCCATTGTGAAACCAACTCTGCCGCCTAAATGACTCCGTGAGTTCCGGCATCGAGTCCAGCATGATTAGTAGGTCGCGAAAGGACGACCTCGAGCGAGGCTTCTGAGCCCAACAGTGGGTCATGAGGCTGGATAGGAACTCGGGACAGTCGTCTGGCTGCGGCAGGGTCTTGCCAGACTTCACCATGTTCACAACCTCCTCATTGCTGCGACTGTTGAACGGCTGCTGGGCTAGGGTGGCAATCTCCCACAGCACAACGCCGTATGACCACACATCCGTGGCCGTTGTGAACACGCCGTCGCGAAGGGACTCCGGCGCCATCCATCGAACTGGCAGGGGCGCCTGGCCCTCCTTCTTGTAATAGTCTGAGTAGTACACGTCTCTAGTCATGCCGAAATCTGGTAGGAAAAGTAACAGGATTAACGGATTGTGGAACATATTAAATATGTGGAACAGATTGGCGACCAAATTAAATATGTGGAAGGGATTGTTGACCAAATTAAATATGTGGAAGGGATTGTTGACCAAATTAAATATGTGGAAGGGATTGTTGACCAAATTAAATATGTGGAACAGATTGGCGACCTAATTAAATATGTGGAACAGATTAGCGACATAATTAAATATGTGGAACAGATTGGCGACCTAATTAAATATGTGGAAGGGACTGGCGACCTAATTAAATATGTGGAACAGATTAGCGACATAATTAAATATGTGGAACAGATTGGCGACCTAATTAAATATGTGGAAGGGACTGGCGACCTAATTAAATATGTGGAACAGATTGGCGACTCAATTGAAACACTCACCGCCAATCTTGACGCAGTAGTCGGACGTAACCATGCAGTTTCGAGCGGCTAGGTCGCGGTGGACATACTTTTTAGTCTCCAGGTAAAACATACCGTCGGCAATCTGGGCGCACCAGATCACCAGTCGGGTTCGATCGTACATCGGCCTGCTGATGGGATCGTCAGAATCTGGTCGCATCTGTCGCAGGCAGGTCTTGAGATCGCCATTCTCCATGAGCTCCATGAGCACAAGAATTGGGACATTCTCAGACACCACGCCAATTAGGCGCACAACGTGAGCGCATTGCCTGAATTTCTTCATATGCGTGGCCTCCTGAAGGAACTCGTGCCGTTCGCGCATTGTGGCCTTCTCGTTGACATTCTTGACGGCCACTGGGACGTCTTCTCGGCAGGGCAGATAGGGCGCGGCCGGCGTGCTTAGCGAGCGGACAACGCCGCGGTAGACGCGACCGAACGAGCCGGTGCCAAGGATGTCACTCTCGCTGTATGTTACCTGGATGATGGAAGGTGAGAAAGGAATGCTGTTAATCAAATGAAAGAAGACTCAATCACGCAAAGTTATTAAAAGAAAGAGAGAAGATCACGCAGGTTTCGCAGGTATTGTGTGACTGTTCTGCGTGACCGTTCTGTGACCGCTCTGTGACTGTTCTGTGACCGTTCTGTGACTGTTCTGTGTGACCGTTTACTGTGACTGTTCTGTGTGACCGTTTACTGTGACTGTTCTGTGTGACCGTTCAGTGTGACTGTTCTTTGACCGTTCTGTGTGACCGTTCTGTGTGACCGTTCTATGTGACTGTTCTGTGTGACAGTTCTATCTGACCATCCTGTGACCATTTATGTGATCGTTCGCTGACCTCCATGACTCGTACGGCTGATGGCTGAAGTGTAACATAATTTACAACTAAATTGTGAAGTTTATGTTTTCTGCTCCATGCATCTATCTGGTCATTTCTAAAACTGCCAATTTGCGTCAAATGTGTTCTACTTCTGAGCATGAGTATATGCATTTTAATTAATAGTAGAACTACCCAGGGGGGAGTCCCCCCTGACAATGTTTTGTGCTGCACTCGAACGGAACAACGCAGGCACGCATCTTCTGAAACAAAAATCAAGTCGCCAGCTCTTCAGAAAGTCGAGATATTCAATATTTCTGGCCGAAGGTCAGATTTTTTTCCATAAGCGCTAGTGTATTTCATACACCCCTATACACGAATTAGCACTGCGCCTCAGTGCGGCCTTACCAGGCCTTCAAAATTAATCAGCATGTCACCCGAATGTGCCTGCGTCATCTCCGTCCTCGGTGGTCACCTACCTTTATCTAGACGGATTTGCTGGACCTTCAAGGCCTACAACAGGTGGAACTAGGCCACTATAGACACCCTGACGCGAATTTCTCAAATTTCACTGATCAGGCCAAAATATTAGGCGCAGCTCAACCACAGGACACCATCGCCTAGTCTGTCAACCAATCAGTCACCACCCAACGCTGTTAGCATTCAGGCGCTGCCAAAAAATTACAGGGGGGAGAATTCCCCTTGATAGTTCTACTGTTAAGTGTATTTTATATAGTCATACTATATTGCATGAAGAAAGAAATCAAGTAACACATGCCTGCAAAAAACGGCCACAAAAATGGCCACCAACGGTAACATGTCATCATAACATTCGAATTGACGGTCACAAGCCTTTTTTGTGACCGTTCCGTTTTATACGGGGTACAGCTGTTCAGTCCGTGGACAGTCTAGGACGGCCGCCTCGCCTCGCCAAATTTCTAACCCAGCTGATGCTAATAACAATTTTTACAACTGGCTGAAAAAGAACCACCAGGGAATTAAGTGTCCTGCTTAAGGACACGAATTGTTTTCATTTTGACCTTTGAGTCAGAATTCCGAAGCTATAAATACTGGGTCCCCTAGAACTTTAGATACACAGAAGACAGAAAGGAATATTGATGGAAGGATAACAATTACAGACACAGATCCCGTCTTATTCCTACCTGAAAGAAGAAGACAGTCATGTGGAAAGCGCGCTTACAGCTGAATTTGTATAATCACAATTTCGCCTGGCAATTAGAATTAGTGTGGAGAGCAGACGCACAGACAGGAAAGGCGCAGACAGGTGACGGCAGATGAAATTGGGATGGATAATGGCACGGTCTGGGGAAGCGGCAAAATTGGAGCTCAAAAAAGCCAACACGTACTCAGGAAATGATTAGAGAGAAATGCTACAAAAGACAACTAATTCAAGCAGGTTTGGCTTATCACAGGAAAATGAGCTTATCACAAAGGACTTTGCAGTCGATAATAAGAGACAGGTCCGATGCATTCAATCTTCAAAGTCTCCGAGTGCTCATATGCTCTTTATATGATATTGTGATGGAACAATAATTTAAGGGCGGCAGAGCGGTCTAACGCGTTTGCGTCTCGCGCCAAGGTCCCTGAGCTCGATTCCACGGTGAGGCCACATTTATTTGGCCTGTCGTGCAATTTACGCCCTCAAGCGCCCACCTACAAGGCACATTGATAGTGTACACTGCCTGAAGATGAGAAAGTCAGGGCAGATGTACACACCTGTGTGTGCGTGTGTGCTCAGGACTCAGAGAAATGGGCAGAATTGCCTCCTCGCTGGCTGCGGGTCCAGTGTCACCAAATGATGTGCCATTGCCCGCAATTATTAATAATATTTACATAATAATAATAGTACTAAAAGTACTGACCTGATCTCTCGGCACCTCCCATTCATCCGGCGCGTAGGTATAGCTCCAGTAGTCGGGATTCTCCGTCACAATGGTCTTCCGTGAGCCGCGCTGCCGGCAGACCAGCCAGCCTAGCAGGGCGCACACCAAGGCCACGGTCATTGCGCCGGCCAGTCCCAGGCCCGTGGCCATCTCAGTGACGGCCCGGCCGGGCACTTCGACTGAAGACACCGGCGACCAATCGCCAGGGCCCTGGGTGGTGACGGCGCGCACCTGGAACTGGTAGCTGCCCTGGCTGAGGTCCTTCAACAGGATGCCGCCGGTGCCGGAGACTGATAAAGAAGGATTTGAACCAGCGCCGTCCCGTCGCTGATGCGTGTCGCTGCGTACGGCTAGTCCGTTATCGCCGCCGTCACCGCTGCTGCTGCTGCTGCTGCTGCTGCTGATTAAACAATGGGTGAGATAAGTATCAGTAGAGCATTTAAATATGTCAAAACACTCGTACATTATATACACCCTTGCTAGCAGAACTATCTGTCTGTCTCTGAATTATTAGTTAATTAATAAAATATAATAGACAGACCAGTATAATTTGATTGACACATGTGGAAGATTAGAGAGGCCAATAATACAGAGTAGAAATTAGCAACACAATTAACTAATAATATACTAACAACTATAATCAAATACATAACTAAACATTAGCAATGAGAAATACTTACCATCATCAGAGTCAGGAAGGAAGTGGAAATTGAGCCAAAGAGAGAGAGAAGAGAGAATGAGGCAAATAAGGGCAAGCGGCGTGGCGGGGTATCAGGTGGCTGGAGAGAGAGCTGGGCAGGTTTCATACCTGATTGCTTTCTGAAAATATTTAGGAGCAATCCCTATATGCTAAGCATACGAGCCCTGGGTAAGAGATGAGGGAAAGCGGAACTGATTCCATCCTTATCGTATAATATAATAGTAAGCTTATAATGGCTTATTTTCGTTTAAGGCACATTTGCCTCCTTCATCATATTGACATGGGAGGCGCGGGTTTAACCTCCCCCCTCCTTCCACGAGTAGCCAGACATCAGGAGAATGGAAAATTAAATTGTATATGAAAATAAAAGAAAAACAGCACAGATAGGCCATCTGTTAAAAAGAAGATTGATATTATTTATACAAATTCGCACAGAAAACTATATAATAGACAGCTGCCAGTAATAGATGGACAAAAACTGGTTTGCGTACATGAATAAGGACTGTTGCAACTTTGTCTTACAATTATGCTAGTTTAAATACGAGTGTCAAATTGTAGCGTTGATAGACAGTTGCTTAAACAGTTGCTAGTGTTCTTTCTGGATTTTAGTAAACATAACGCTATAATTATTTGTTTAAACGCTTCACACGACCCTTAAAAATAACTTGGAAATCAACAATATTTTACGACTAGCACTCAGATAAATCCCAAACAAATAAATCTTGGCAACTTCCTCACACAATTAAAAATTCCCAACCAAAGCTATCAGCCATTTGGGAATTTTCTCCCAAAATCTCAGAAATCCCAATAGAAGAAATCTGGGAATTTTCTCCCAAAATCTCAGAAATCCCATTAGAAGAAATCTGGGAATTTTCTCCCAAAATCTCAGAAATCCCAATAGAAGAAATCTGGGAATTTTCTCCCAAAATCTCAGAAATCCCAATAGAAGAAATCTGGGAATTTTCTCCCAAAATCTCAGAAATCCCAACCAAAGCAATCGGGGAATTTTCCCCCAACAATCTCAGAAATCCCAATCGAAAAAATTTCCTCCAATAGTCCGTGAAATCCCAACTAAAGCAATATGGGAACTTTTTCCCACTATCTCAGAAACTCCCACAGTGCGGGAAGTCTGAAACGTCCAGACCCTTTCCCCCTCTCTATGGCTCACCTGGCAATGCTGTCGTTGCTCATGAGCTCGTCGGGACCGTCGGGCAGGGCGCGGCTTGTTCTCAGCAGAAGCGGCGGATTTTTCTCATTGCCGCTGAGCAGCCACTCCCTGTAGGAGACGCACAGGTACTGCCAGCTGCGATGTGACGGGCCCTTGTATTGCACCTCGTAGTGCTTAACAACGCCGTTGGGATTTTTCGGCTCTTGCCAGATTAGGCGCACGTCGCCCGGCTGCTCCTTGAGTTCGGGCGATTCGAATCGCAATGCGCCGGGTATGCGGTCCGCCTGGACCAGGCCGTTGGTGCGCTTCATGATGCGGGCCGGGTTTGAGCACAGGTGCAAAATGGTCTGGTATTGCGGATGCCGGAATTCCTCCTGGCAGGCGATGAGCTGCGGCACAATGGGAGGGTGGATATAATTTACAAAGTCTCCATTTATTTGAAGAGGCTTAAAAAAAGAAGTATCTAGTATAAATAAATATAGAACTCTAATACAGAAAAGAATCTCGGACTAAAAAAATGACGGAGATCAAAATCTCACCCTATCAAGATTAAGAACGAAATAGAAATCTCACCCTATCATTATTGAGAACATAAAAATCTCACTATCAAAATTGACAGCATCAAAATCTCACCCTATCATTATTAAAAAAATAATAATCCCACTATCAAAGTTGACAACATCAAAATCTCACCCTATCATTATTGAGAACATAAAAATCTCACTATAAAAATGACAACATAAAAATCTCACTATAAAAATGACAACATCAAAATCTCATCCTATCATGATTGAGAATGGGATCAAAATCTCACCCTATCAAGATTGAGAACATCAAAATCATACCCTATCATGATTGAGAACATCAAAATCTCACCCCATCATGATTGAGAACATCAAAATCTCACCCTATCATGATTGAGAACATCAAAATCTCATCCGATCATGATTGAGAACGAAATCTAAATTTCACCCTTTCATGATAAGAAGCAAGCATAGTTTTTGGGGAATAAAACCCAAATCTCAGAGCAAAGTATTTGAGATGTCATAAGACATACAGAGATTGATCTCACTCACCGACAGTTCATAGTGAGTGAAGTGCTTCAGATTAGTGACAGTGTAGGATGTGCCTCGTACAGTCACATAGCCATCAATCCAGCGCCGATTGTCGCTAGCTGTTTCCAACTGTTTAACAATGTTCCTGGGGCATTGTTCATTGTCGCAGCCAGGAGCTGGTAGCGGAGTAGCTTGGGGGATTGCCTTCATTGTAGAAGCGGTTGGCGACGCGCTAGTAACCGGCGCTGTTGTAGTCGGAGCAGCTGTTGTCGCCGCCGTTGAAGACTGAATCCATCGCTCCTCCTGG
This sequence comes from Macrostomum hystrix, assembly GCA_950097015.1. Classification (NCBI taxonomy): domain Eukaryota; kingdom Metazoa; phylum Platyhelminthes; family Macrostomidae; genus Macrostomum; species Macrostomum hystrix. Next base: position 6,808,358 of record CATNEN010000025.1, on the reverse strand, counting down.
TTGGCAGAAGCAGAGGCGGCAGTGGAGGCCGACTGTCGGGTCCGACCGACCCCGCTGGAGTTGGTCAGCCAGCGCGGCTGTTTCAAATCCTCGATTTTGATTTTTAATCCCGCATCGTCCGACAATGAGGGCCTGTGGAAAAAATGAAGTTGGGACACTTTTTTACTGTCAAGTGTCAAGTGAAACTCATCAAGCAATTTAAAAAACATTGGCAAACAATTAAAATAAGCCTGTTACATTACAAATGTGACTCCATCTTCAGTGGGAAAATTCTGGAAATGAAGAAAACCGAATGTTTCTCAGATCGTGCACTCCACTGTGTTAAAACTCTTTTCTCAGGGGATGAACTGATGCAAGGACAAAACTTACATGACTCGCGGGCCAAGATGACAATTCAAGATATGACAATCGGGTCGGATTGACAGAGATGAGACAGGGGCGAAATGAGACAGGAGAGGTGAAGCAGGGAGAGATAAAACAGGGTAGAGATGAGTGAACGAAGAGATAAGAAGAGGGAAGAGATGAGATGGAAGAGATGAGACATGGGAGAGATGAGACATGGGAGAGATGAGACATGGGAACGATGAGACATGGGAGAGATGAGACATGGGAGAGATGAGACATGGGAAAGATGAGACATGGGAAAGATGAGACATGGGAGAGATGAGACATGGGAAAGATGAGACATGGGAGAGATGAGACATGGGAGAGATGAGACATGGGAGAGATGAGACATGGGAGAGATGAGACATGGGAAAGATGAGACATGGGAGAGATGAGACATGGGAGAGATGAGACATGGGAAAGATGAGACATGGGAGAGATGAGACATGGGAAAGATGAGACATGGGAGAGATGAGACATGGGAGAGATGAGACATGGGAACGATGAGACATGGGAGAGATGAGACATGGGAAAGATGAGACAGGGGGAAGATAAGATGGAAGAGATGAGACGGGAGAGATGAGACATGGGAGAGATGAGACATGGGAAAGATGAGACATGGGAGAGATGAGACATGGGAAAGATGAGACATGGGAGAGATGAGACATGGGAGAGATGAGACATGGGAGAGATGAGACATGGGAGAGATGAGACATGGGAAAGATGAGACATGGGAGAGATGAGACATGGGAGAGATGAGACATGGGAGAGATGAGACATGGGAGAGATGAGACATGGGAGAGATGAGACATGGGAGAGATGAGACATGGGAAAGATGAGACATGGGAGAGATGAGACATGGGAAAGATGAGACATGGGAAAGATGAGACATGGGAGAGATGAGACATGGGAGAGATGAGACATGGGAACGATGAGACATGGGAGAGATGAGACATGGGAGAGATGAGACATGGGAGAGATGAGACATGGGAGAGATGAGACATGGGAGAGATGAGACATGGGAAAGATGAGACATGGGAGAGATGAGACATGGGAAAGATGAGACAGGGGGAAGATAAGATGGAAGAGATGAGACGGGAGAGATGAGACATGGGAGAGATGAGACATGGGAAAGATGAGACATGGGAGAGATGAGACAGCTTTGTGGTCCGAGGTTGGCAAATTCCTACTTAAAGAAATAAGGCATATTGCTGATTGTAGCTTTTAGATCGTACATGCAGTTCTAAAAAACGACGGCTCAATAAAAGCATAGTACATAGATAATAGTTGATGTACCATAACAAAACTTCTAGTTAAACAGAGGGCATATCTATCACAAATGCGAAAGTAGTGCAGACTTAAAATCTCTTTGATCTGAATTAATGTCAATAAAAGTGCGAACAAGTAACCGTAGATCTACTTATTAAACAGTTTTTGACAATGGTCGTCGCCAAAATAAAAGACGCAATTTGTGAGCCGCAAGTCTTGCGACAGCTGGTCGTACTCGAATGGCGAAAAATTGCATGGCACGCCAGATAAAGAGCAAGAAAACACTGGATTGTCCATATCGCTGCGATTGGGTTGGTTTCGATGCTTAATCAATTAGAGGTAATGTAGATGGACTTGAGTACGATTCTAACCGGGTTGGGGACGATTCTCAATGGGTAGAAGACTATTCTCATCAGGTTGGGGACGATTTTCATCGAGATGGGGACGATTCTCATCGGGTTGGGGACGATTCTCATTGGGTTGGGGACGATTCTCATCGGGTTGGGGACGATTCTCATTGGGTTGGGGACGATTCTCATTGAGGTGGGGACGATTCTCATTGAGGCGGGGACGATTCTCATCGGGTTAGGGACGATTCTCATTGGGTTGGGGACGATTCTCATCGGGTTGGGGACGATTCTCATCGGGTTGGGGACGATTCTCATTGAGGCGGGGACGATTCTCATTGAGGTGGGGACGATTCTCATAGGGTTGGGGACGATTCTTATTGGGTTGGGGACGATTCTCATGAGATTCTCATATGGGTTCAGAACGATTCTCATGGGTTGGAGGACGACCCTCATCGGGTTGGAGGACGATTCTCATGAGGTTGGAGGACGATTCTCATCGGGTTGGAGGACGATTCTCATGAGGTTGGAGGACGATTCTCATGAGGTTGGAGGACGATTCTCATCGGGTTGGAGGACGATTCTCATGAGGTTGGAGGACGATTCTCATCGAGTTGGAGGACGATTCTCATGAGGTTGGAGGACGATTCTCATTGAGGTGGGGACGATTCTCATTGGGTTGGAGGACGATTCTCATCGGGTTGGGGACGATTCTCATTGGGTTGGGGACGATTCTCATTGAGGTGGGGACGATTCTCATTGAGGCGGGGACGATTCTCATCGGGTTAGGGACGATTCTCATTGGGTTGGGGACGATTCTCATCGGGTTGGGGACGATTCTCATCGGGTTGGGGACGATTCTCATTGAGGCGGGGACGATTCTCATTGAGGCGGGGACGATTCTCATTGAGGTGGGGACGATTCTCATAGGGTTGGGGACGATTCTTATTGGGTTGGGGACGATTCTCATGAGATTCTCATATGGGTTCAGAACGATTCTCATGGGTTGGAGGACGACCCTCATCGGGTTGGAGGACGATTCTCATGAGGTTGGAGGACGATTCTCATGAGGTTGGAGGACGATTCTCATGAGGTTGGAGGACGATTCTCATCGGGTTGGAGGACGATTCTCATGAGGTTGGAGGACGATTCTCATCGAGTTGGAGGACGATTCTCATGAGGTTGGAGGACGATTCTCATTGAGGTGGGGACGATTCTCATTGAGGCGAGGACGATTCTCATCGGGTTAGGGACGATTCTCATTAGGTTGGGGACGATTCTCATCGGGTTGGAGGACGATTCTCATGAGGTTGGAGGACGATTCTCATCGGGTTGGAGGACGATTCTCATGAGGTTGGAGGACGATTCTCATGAGGTTGGAGGACGATTCTCATCGGGTTGGAGGACGATTCTCATGAGGTTGGAGGACGATTCTCATCGAGTTGGAGGACGATTCTCATGAGGTTGGAGGACGATTCTCATTGAGGTGGGGACGATTCTCATTGAGGCGGGGACGATTCTCATCGGGTTAGGGACGATTCTCATTAGGTTGGGGACGATTCTCATCGGGTTGGAGGACGATTCTCATGAGGTTGGAGGACGATTCTCATGAGGTTGGAGGACGATTCTCATCGGGTTGGAGGACGATTCTCATGAGGTTGGAGGACGATTCTCATCGAGTTGGAGGACGATTCTCATCGGGTTAGAGGACGATTCTCATGGTGTTGGAGGACGATTCTCATCGGGTTGGAGGACGATTCTCATCGGGTTGGAGGACGATTCTCATGGTGTTGAGGTTAATTTCCATGGGAACAAACAGACGTCACCACTTAGCTGTACTAATCTTTAACCCAAGTTTATTTTGTCAACTGCTTCTTAAAAAACTCTAAAAAAATACAGAATGACAACTATTGAAGAATCAACTAAACGGTAGGCAAAAAGTGAACTTTGAACTTCACACTTGAAAAAAATTTTGTATTGCACTGCACTGCACTAGCTCAGGACTGCTTAAATTTTTGTTATTTCCAGTTCACAAAATAACAATAAATACATATAAATGCATAGAATAAAATGATAAATAGATTAAAGTAGTAGCATTTTATTAAGTAGTATGGCCACGACTTCCTGACGAAAAATTCAGTACTCACGCTACGCATTAATAGATTGTACAAGTTCAATAATAATAATTATAATTGATTACACCTGCCCCAATTGGGTCAGATGTGCAGCCGACAGCACAGCCGCAGCTAATGCGCGGCGCATCTGAAGGCTGCGTACAGCTGTTCAGTCCATGGACTGGGGGGACGCCACACCCACCTTCAATTATCCCAGCTAATGCTGGTTCCCATTTAACAGCTGGGTGAACTGAAGCAATGCAGAGTTAAGTGTCTTGCTAAAGGACACAAATTGTTCCAGTAGAGTCGGGAATCGAACCCCCGACCTTCAAGTCGTGAGTCCGACGCCTTAACCACTAGGCTACAAGTTCAAACAAGATATTTACTTCATACATATACTCGTATACGAGTACGTAGCGTGAGGAAGGGGTGTGTGTGTGCGTGTGCTTGCGTGCAAAATGCTCGCTTGTTATTGTTGCTTTTGTTGTCGCGCATTACACACAAGTACTTTTAATTGCTCCTAGTGGTGAGCACGCAAACTCTGTCGTAATACGCAGGTAGAAAAATGTTTTTGAGCACACTAAAAATAGCCTAGCTTTATAGTCGTTCAATCACGCAGCGTCTGTGTGTTTATTTTCTATCGTCTATAAAAACCGTCACCGGACTAGAGAAATACCAACACAATAAAATCCACACAATGTAAGATTGTTTGCTTAAAAGGTCAGTACAGTACAATATTGTCTAGCTAGTTAAACCAAAGAACAGACTAGTTATATTAACATTAAAGCAGTACGCTTCTGTGCCGCGTTTTTTAGACCGGATAGATACAGGCTCAGAACAATTCTCATGGGTTGAGGACGATTCTCACATGGGTTGAGCACGATTCTCATGGGTTGAGGACGATTCTCAAATAGGTTCAGAACGATTCTCATGGGTTGAGGACGATTCTCATATGGGTTGAGCACGATTCTCATATGGGTTGAGCACGATTCTCATGGGTTGAAGACGATTCTCACATAGGTTCAGAACGATTCTCATGGGTTGAGGACGATTCTCATATGGGTTGAGCACGATTCTCATGGGTTGAGGACGATTCTCATATGGGTTGAGCACGATTCTCATGGGTTCAGCACGATTCTCATGGGTTGAGGACGATTCTCATATGGGTTCAGAACGATTCTCATGGGTTGAGGACGATTCTCATATGGGTTCAGAACGATTCTCATGGGTTGAGGACGATTCTCATATGGGTTCAGAACGATTCTCATGGGTTGAGGACGATTCTCATATGGTTGAGCACGATTCTCATATGGGTTCAGCACGATTCTCATGGGTTGAGCACGATTCTCATGGGCTGAGGACGATTCTCATGGGCTGAGGACGATTCTCATGGGTTGAGGACGATTCTCATGGGTTCAGGACAAGTCTCTCATGTGTTGAGGACGATTCTCATGGGTTGAGGACAAATCTCTCATGTGTTCAGGACGATTCTCATGGGTTAAGGACAAATCTCTCATGTGTTGAGGACGATTCTCATGGGTTCAGGAAAAATCTCTCATGTGTTGAGGACGATTCTCATGTGTTGAGGACGATTCTCATGTGTTGAGGACGATTCTCATGGGTTGAGGACGATTCTCATGTGTTGAGGACGATTCTCATGGGTTGAGGACGATTCTCATATGGGTTGAGCACGATTCTCATGGGCTGAGGACGATTCTCATGGGTTGAGGACGATTCTCATGGGTTCAGCACGATTCTCATGGGTTGAGGACGATTCTCATGGGTTCAGCACGATTCTCATGGGTTGAGGACGATTCTCATATGGTTGAGCACGATTCTCATATGGGTTCAGCACGATTCTCATGGGTTGAGCACGATACTCATGGGCTGAGGACGATTCTCAAATAGGTTCAGAACGATTCTCATGGGTTGAGGACGATTCTCATGGGTTCAGCACGATTCTCATGGGTTGAGGACGATTCTCATATGGGTTGAGCACGATTCTCATGGGTTCAGCACGATTCTCATGGGTTGAGGACGATTCTCATATGGGTTCAGCACGATTCTCATGGGTTGAGCACGATACTCATGGGCTGAGGACGATTCTCATGGGCTGAGGACGATTCTCATGGGTTGAGGACGATTCTCATGGGTTCAGGACAAGTCTCTCATGTGTTGAGGACGATTCTCATAGGTTAAGGACAAATCTCTCATGTGTTGAGGACGATTCTCATGGGTTCAGGAAAAATCTCTCATGTGTTGAGGACGATTCTCATGGGTTGAGGACGATTCTCATGTGTTGAGGACGATTCTCATGGGTTGAGGACGATTCTCATGTGTTGAGGACGATTCTCATGTGTTGAGGACGATTCTCATGGGTTGAGGACGATTCTCATGTGTTGAGGACGATTCTCATGGGTTGAGCACGATTCTCATGGGTTGAGCACGATTCTCATATGGGTTGAGGACGATTCTCATATGGGTTCAGCACGATTCTCATGGGTTGAGGACGATTCTCATGGGTTCAGGACAAATCTCTCGTGTGTTGAGGACGATTCTCATGGGTTCAGGACAAATCTCTCATGTGCTCAGGACGATTCTCATTGGTTCAGGACAAATCTCTCATGTGCTCAGGACGATTCTCATGGGTTCAGGACAAATCTCTCATGTGCTCAGGACGATTCTCATGGGTTCAGGACAAATCTCTCATGTGCTCAGGACGATTCTCATGGGTTCAGGACAAATCTCTCATGTGCTCAGGACGATTCTCATGGGTTCAGGACAAATCTCTAATGTGTTGAGGACGATTCTCATGGGTTCAGGACAAATCTCTAATGTGTTGAGGACGACTCTCATGGGTTGAGGACGATTCTCATGGGTTGAGAACGATTCTCTTGGGGCTGAGAACTCGATTCTAATGAGAATATAAGAATTCTAATAACAGTGCAGTTCGCTAGTATCACATAAGTACACTAGTACCTAGCTAGTTACACAAAAACATTCTGGCAGAATTTAACGTCTGTATATGACGTCAGATTTTATTAATGAATGCTTAAGTGGAGCATGTGTTCTTTTGTGTGCTAAAAACACTGAAAGACACACTGACAGAAACGGCCTAATAGTACAGCTTTGTTTTTGTAAGTAAAGTCCTGAAGCAAAAATACAATACAAGTGTACTAGTCGCACATAAGCTTTTAGTTGATCAGCACAATGGCCTATTCTTATTGTCTAGAAGACCACTGTATTCCTTAGCTAATAAAGTTTTTTAGAAAACACTAAGATTACTCGTTTATATTGAGTGACGATTCTATTTAAAACCAGTATCATCAATATTCTATTCAATGCACTCAACTCTGTATGCCAAAAGTTTTTTGCCTATCAGATGAGCTTTTGAATGATAATAATCCGTTGAAAGCCGCATGACTTCACGCCTACTCTGAGAGTCAGAGAACAACAGACTCTGCTCTGGCATATTTGTAGCACTGGGAAATATGGAAATATGGAAAAAATGAAATAAATGAGAACATCAAAGCCGCATGAATGACACAGATGAGTATAAAAGTGATGGTTTTTCCCCAGGGAGAAAAATAGCGCGGGATTTCTACTTCTGACATCCTTCAACACCCCATGTACTTACCTACGCGTGAAGATGATTTTAAACAGTGTGTCCTCAAAATAGATGACGTCCTCTCGCTGACGCGGATCGGGCTGCACTCCACACGAGCAGTGCTTCTGGCAGTCCATCGTGAAGTTCATTCGCCGACCAGAGGCGTCTTCGTTGCCGGCTCCGGCCAAGGCGTTCTGCTGCTGTTGCTGCTGCTGCTGCTCCCGTGCAGCCAGACTAATTGGTCTGTTATCACTATCTGAGCAGTAGTCAACGTAGATTAAATTGTTCTGATGCGAGGGCATCTCTTTGAAGCGCAGCAGATAGTGAGTGACATTGCCGTTTGGCTTTAGAGGCGGCTTCCATTTCAACCGGATCTCGTTGGCGCTCTCGGATTCCACGCTGAAATCGTGCGGCGGCGACGGTTGAGTTGGCATAGTCTCGGTGTAGATTATCCGACTCTTGCTGCCGTATTCCTGCTGACGCTCGATCACCACCTGGGGCATCACGAACATGGCGTAGCGGCTGGCCGGCTTCAGGCCCTATGGGGATTGCGAACGAATTTTAAGAAGCTGTTGCTATGGTAACGCGGTCACAAAAAACACGGTGGTTCCAGTGATTATCAGTGACGGCAGGTGACAATTAGTATGGAAATGTGATTATCAGTGAGGAGTGGTGGTTATCAGTAAGTACAGGTGATTATCAGCGATGACAAGGTATTATCAGTGAGGACAGGTGATTATTAGTGAGGACAGGTGATTATCAGTGAGGACAGGTGATTATCAGTGAGGACAGGTGATTATTAGTGAGGACAGGTGATTATCAGTGAGGACAGGTGATTATCAGTGAGGACAGGTGATTATCAGTGAGGACAGGTGATTATCAGTGAGGACAGGTGATTATCAGTGAGGACAGGTGATTATCAGTGAGTACAGGTGATTATCAGTGAGGACAGGTGACAACCAAGGTGACAATAAGTAAAACAAGACAGTGATCTATGCTGTCAGACTAGTCTGATCTGACTAGATCTGACATAAACTGACTAGCAAGATTCGTATAAGTTCTAATCTGTACTCTATAACAAGAATCATAAATCTAACAAAGAAAAGCTGATACAAATTTGTTTTAGATAGACACACTGAACTGATGGCTATTCTCATAAGCGCCAGCTTGGTTTTTTAGGACGGGGTGGGGCTCGGACGTGACTAGCGAGTTGTGAGCGATTCGAATGAAGAGAAGATTATTAAGCCACAGAATGATAGGTCTGAGCTGCTAAGAACTGCATGTAAAATGAAGATTAGGCTACTCGTAGCTAGTGATTTATTATAAGTAGGACTGACTGTGCAGAAAGAGAACAGATCCGGAGACTAGATCAATATTCGGCCACGAATGAAGGCAGATCGAAACTAGAAAATAAAGTACACAACTTCTATCCCATAATTTGCTAGCCAAAAGTACATTTAACGATCTCGCGATGCAGTTAGACGCTATCAGATGGAGTCAGTCGGTACAATTTCCACTGAAGTGGAGTCCAAATATCGAACCCTCATTTAACAGGCACGCTACTTAACTATATAATAACTATAGGCCATAAAAATGCAACACTTTGTAGCATATATGATCAATTTATCTACTGATAAAATGAAACAAATGAGAGATCGAGACAATCTGCCCTTCCACTTATAGAAGCAGACCAGACTCGCAGGTTGGGACCAGGAAAGTTTGCTCAGCCTACTGTGTACTTTTAAGCGGGTCATGTGACTGGAGGGGAACGATATATTGGAGTAGGGATAGAGTCATCGCTTGTGAATTAAACTAATAAGAACCTGAAAATTTGATATAATAGCTACATGCATAATGCACAATTATACTCGTAGTTTCTTTCCTGGTATTAGATAGGACAGTGGGTGTCAAAAGAAAAGTCCGAGTGTCAGGAGAAGAGTTGGGGTGTCAGGAGAAGAGTTGGGGTGTCAGGAGAAGAGTTGGGGTGTCAGGAGAAGAGTTGGGGTGTCAGGAGAAGAGTTGGGGTGTCAGGAGAAGAGTTGGGGTGTCAGGAGAAGAGTTGGGGTGTCCCGAGAAGAGTTGGGTGTCAGGAGAAGAGTTGGGGTGTCACAGAATAGTTCAGGTGATTTAACAAGACTTGGGGTGTCAGAAGAAGAGTTGGGTGTCAGGAGAAGAGTTGGGGTGTCAGAAGAAAAGTCCGAGTGTAAGGAGAAGAGTTGGGGTGTCAGAAGAATAGTTGGGGTGTCAGAAGAAGAGTCCGGGTGTCAGGAGAAGAGTTGGGGTGTCAGAAGAAGAGTCCGGGTGTCAGGAGAGGAGTTGGGGTGTCAGGGAAGGTTGTCAGATCGGGTCTCCACAGTCATAGGCGCTTCAACAAGTTCAGGTGATTTAACAAGACTTGGGGTGTCAGAAGAAGAGTTGGGGTGTCAGAAGAAGAGTCTGGATGTCAGGTGAAGAGTTGGGGTGTCAGAAGAAGAGTTGGGGTGTCAGGAGAAGAGTTGGGGTGTCAGAAGAAGAGTCCGGGTGTCAGGGGAAGAGTTGGGGTGTCAGAGAAGGTTGTCAGAACGGGTCTCCACAGTCATAGGCGCGCAAGTAAACTTACTGGCACCATGAACTGGCACTGGCGCGGTGACAGTTTTCTCTCACAGTCGCCGACGCACTGCGAACAATTGGACAGGTGACAGGAGACGCGCAGCTTGTCGACGCCTTCAACTTTGCCGTCGTCACCGAGTTTAACGCCGGATTTAGTATTGACGCTGGTGGCCATGATGTTGTCCGGCACAAACAGATTAGTGCAGGTGGTGAATACTGTTTGCCACTTGCGAATTTCGCAGGTAGAAGGATCCGCGTACTGGACAGTTTTACCTGGCTGGACTTGGCGGTAATAAATTGAATATCCAAGCAGAGATCGGCTGTCTTTCACCTCCAGCATTGGCCAGTGAAGCATCACACCCCGAGAGGTGACTAGGCCGACCACAATGTCAAAGGTGCGATTAATGCACGATGCCAGGTCGCCATTGGTGCGCGGAGATAAATCTTGAGCCACATCAACGGTATCCACGACGTTTAGAGTGTTTTTAACAAATTCTAGAATGTGATGATTGCACAGGCGCCTATTCATGTAGAAGCGAACTTTGCCGCGAGCGATAAGTACCCGCCTGCCGTTGGTTGTGTTCCACAGCGATTGAAGAAAGTCGGTGTGCTCAACTGTCAGCGTGGCCGTCTCCTTCTGCTGGCTGCTTTAGTAAGAGCGGGAGAAACGGGAGAAAAAAATAACACTGGGAGTTTGCAATTAATTTGTCTGTGAGTCAGATGAGGAGAAAAAAGACAGTCAAGGATTGGAAAATCAATGAGTCTGTGATGGGAGAAATCTGAGAGTCAAAGATGGGAGAAATCTGAGAGTCAGAGATGAGAGAAATCTGAGAGTCAGCGATGGGAGAAATCTGAGAGTCAGGGATAGGAGAAATCGGAGAGTCAGAGATGGAAGAAATCTGAGAGTCAGGGATGGGAGAAATCGGAGAGTCAGGGATGGGAGAATTCGGAGAGTCAGGGATGGGAGAAATCGGAGACTCACGAACATAAAAGTAAATACAATAAAGTCCAAATAGACTACCATTTTCACCTACTTCATTATGCCCATATCATTGTAGCGCCGGCCGTGTATAACACGCAGATTGGACAGAAAGGACAGTGAGTTAAGCGCAGGTGAGTTTAGAATCATCAGGTCCTGCTCAATCTCCGTCAGGTCGCGAAAACTCTCAGCTA